>CM028132.1:1100955000-1101637500 GCA_016271365.2 Neoceratodus forsteri | reverse complement strand
ACTCAACAGTTATTTCCTTCAGAAGTGATTCCATCACTTTCCCTACCACAGAGGTCAAACTGACAGGTCTGTAGTTTCCTGCCTCTGTCTTGGTCCCACTTTTGTGAAGGGGAATCACATCCGCCTTCCTCCAGTCCTCAGGTACCACACCATCCTCCCATGATTTGTTAAAAAGTGTAGTCAGTGGTTTCACTAGTTCTCCCCTTAATTCTTTTAGAATTCTGGGGTGAATTCTGTCAGGACCCATTGCTTTGTCCACCTTCAGTTTTAGGAGTTCTTTCAGAACCCTTTCTTCTGTGAAAGGCTGGGATCGACTCCTCTATCAAGAGTGCTTCTGTTAATTGGATTAGGCATCCTCCTCCTCTTTGTGAATACTGACCAGAAATATTCGTTCAGTATCCTGCTTTTCACAGTCCTCTCTGCCCACCCACCATCCATTCTATTCAGCCTCACTATCCTCTCCTCTTTCTAGGCTCCCTGATATACCTATAAAAGGTTTTATCCTCTTAACCGAGTTGGCTATTCTTTCCTCAGTTTGGGCCTTTGCTATTCTGACTTTCCTCCCTGCTTCCTTCTGCCTTAACTGGTACAGCTCTCTGTCCTGCTCCTTCTGTGTTTCCTTATACTTCCTGAATGCTATATTTTTCTCCCTGACTTTCCCCGCCATCTCTTTTGAGAACCATAGTGGCTTTTTCTTTCATTTTGATTTGTTTATTTGCTTCACACAAAGGCTTGTTGCCTCTATGATGGCAGTTTTGATGGTTCCCCATTGTTGCTCCACCCCTCCTTCTAGCCTGTTTGCTAGTGCTTTTCTAAGGCACTCTCCCATCTTGCCGAAGTCAGCCTTCCTGAAGTCCAGTACCCTCACTTTTGTATGGCTTGACTCTGTAGCTGAGTTTATCGTGAACCACACTGTTTGGTCACTTGTTCCTAGATGGCAACCCACTTCTAGATCTGAGATCCTCTCACTGTCCCCATTTGAGAGTACGAGGTCTAAGATTGCTCTCTTACAAGTGGGTTCTAAAACTAGCTGTCTGAGGCATGCCACCTGTAGGCCATCGAGAATGGCCCTGCTCTTGGATGTGGCTGCAGCAAATGTGCTCCAGTTAACATCTGGCATATTCAGGTCTCCCATCAACAGTATCTCCCCTTTCTCAGGCATCCTAAGAGTGCCTTCTATCATATCCTTGTCCATTCCCTCCCCCTGACATGGGGGTCTGTATACAACCCATGTGCGGATTGTGGTGCCATTTCCAGTCTCTAAGGTGACCCACAGTGCCTCCTCTCCTCCCTGTTTACTCTTTTGTTCAGCTGCTTTTATCCCTTCCTTTACATAGAGAGCTACTCCCCCCCCTCTTCTCCCCTCTCTGTCTCTCCTGTAGGTTATGTACCCTAGTATGTTAACATCCCAGTCATGGTTCTCTGTGTACCATGTTTCTGTGACTGCTACGATATGCAGGCATCCCTCTTCCATCAAGGCCACCAGTTCAGGGAGCTTGTTGCCCAGTTGACCAAAGTCTGACCCACTCCAAGCCTACCCAGCTTATTAATCAATCTTCTATGTGGAACAGTATCGAAAGCTTTGCTGAAGTCAAGGTAGGCGACATCAACTGCTCCCCCTTGGTCCACCACTCTGGTTGCCCAGTCAAAGAAATCTATGAGATTAGTTCGACAGGACCTTTCTTTTGTAAACCCATGCCATCTTGGATCCTGTGCTCCTATGGATTCCAGGTGTTGCACTATCCTTTCCTTAAGGAGTGTCTCCATAGTCTTGCCCACTACTGAGGTAAGACTGACTGGTCTGTAGTTCCCTGCCTCCTCCCTGCTACCACTCTTGTGGAGCAGGATCAGATGATCCCTTCTAGTCTTCTGGGACCTCTCCTGTGCTCGGAGACTCACTAACAGTTCTGATAATGGCTCTGCTAGTTCCACCCTTAGCTCCTTTAGTACCCTGGGATGTATGCCATCAGGTCCCACTGCCTTGTCCACCCTGAGCTTATCGAGCTCTTGTAGGACCCTTTCTTTTGTGAAGGGACTACTGCACACCTCCTTCCCCCCGTGTCCATGGTGCTGAGCTGTGGGCCCTGCCCTACCTTCTCTTCAGTAAATACTGAGCAGAAGTATCTATTTAGGACAGATGCTTTTACATGGTCCTCCTCCTCACACGCCCCCATATCCCCTCTGATTTTAGCAATACCCCCTCTGGATTTTCTACTTTCACTAATGTATCTATAGAAAGTCTTGTCACCTTCTTTTACTGTTCGTGCTAGTGTTTCCTCGGTTTGGGCCTTTGCCTGCCTTACCACCTTCCCTGCTTCCCTTAGGGAAGTTTGGTATGCCTCCCTATCTTCATCCTGCTATGTTCCCTTATATTTCCTGAAGGCCAGCCTTTTGGCTCTGACCTTTTCTGCTGCTGTGTTTGAGAACCAAAGTGGTTTCCGTCTTCTTTTGCACTTCCTTTTCTCACTAACACAATGGGATGTAGACCAGAAAAAATCCCTCTAACAGAAAATAGGAAGCACAAGAATAATATGTGAAGGGTTTTATAAAATGTTCACATCTTATTCTCTTTTCAATTTTTAATTGTTTACAAGACTTACATAATGTTGAATGGGATTTTCTGTGTGCACTGAAGTTTTCATGTTGTCTACTGTTTTCTTGTCCTCAGTGTCTTTATTCTAGACGTTCACTCCTACTGCATTTAGAGATACCATATGTGTCAAAGGTACTATATGTAATCAAATTCTATTTTTGGGTTCCATGTTCAATGGTGGCCAGTTGTGCCATGTACCCATTAGCAGTGCACGTGACGCAGTGCACGAACAGCCCGGGAGCCATATTCAGACAGGTAGTGCACCCCGAATGGAGCGCACTGCCTGTCAAAAAATGTGACTGTGCTGATACAGGGCACAGTGACTATGCAGGATGCTAACAGAGCCCTCTGCAGGAATACTGCCTAGAGGACCATCCCAAGCAGCATAGCACCAATGCTCCAGTGAGCCATATTCACTGTCGTGCATACCAATGGGCACATAAGGAATGCAAGGCATAAAAGGGCCATTAGCATGCCATAATGCTCTCATTAGCAGCTCAGCAGAATGCCGCTATGCATGAATGTGTGGTGGCATCGTGCACAGCTGTGCAGGGCCCCAATCCCTGATCGCCATTCCATGCCCACATATGGCTGTGTACATCCAATCCCTGGCATTTAGTGGCCCCCCTCACTGTGGCTACTGGGGTTGGGGAGACACTAGCAGCCACTGACAGCTCCTGATGTCAGTCCACTACCCGCCACTTGGCTAGTGGTGGTGGTGGGGGGGGTTGGATAAGTGTTCACGCACCACTGTGTACTGTGATAAGTGTAGGGTTTTGACAGTGTTAAAAAGAGCTGCAATGGCAGCTGTTTAGTGCTTTCAAACCCTGATTATACCACTACACCCTGTATGCAAGAGGGATACCTTATTTGCATTGGCTCAGCAGTATATTCTGCACGTATACGCCATCAGGTTAGCAAAGCATACCAGTGGCTGCTGAATATGGCCCCGTCCCCATCCGACCATACTATTCCCTACTTGCTCAGTGTTAACATGGTTAGTCTCATGCTAACCATCTTAATATAGGGGCCTATATCTTGAATCTTTTTAGCCTGTTCATCAAATATTTTTAGGTGGCTGTACCAGAGTTTTTCTATTCTTTTTTCTCTTAACTAAATTCCCTTCCCTTGTATTCAGATTTCCCTGGCTTTGAGCCTTCCCCAAAGCCCCTACTGCCATCTACTTGCTATGCTCCTGGCTTTCCTTACAGTGCAAGGCCTGACCACATCCTCTGCACCCTCTTCAAGACTGTAAGTAACCAGAGCCAGGTAGTGGGGCATCTGGAGGCAGTACTTGAAGGCATCAGAGCATCTTTCCCATGACACCATCAAGACCCACTGACCACCCTAGCCAGCCTGTCGGCACAGAAGTAGTACTATCACTCACAACGCCAATGACCTGGGTTTGGGAATGGGCCTGGACCGTCGTAGGGCTGGTTGGGGGTGGGACGTAGGGAGGTGGATCGAACATCTGACAGGAAGCTCTCCTCTTCTGGGGAGGGAGGGTGTCATGGTCCGCTGCTTTACTGCTATCTGGGTGACTACAGGTAGTGGTGCAGCAGATCTGCGAATGGTAGGAAGGACCACTGGATCATGTCTGTGGGTTGGATGCATCAGGCTTCGCCGGCAACCATTCCCGATGCACGCTCCTGGTGACTGGGGAGGAAAAACTGGAAAATGTTGCAGGATGGGAAGGGTGAAACCTCCATGGGCCCTCCATGTCCCACAATGGACTCAAGCCACTGCCACCCGGGGATATTACCAATCTTCACCTCTGCCACAGGTGGCCAGATTGAAGTGGGGATGAAATGCCGTGGAGCTGAAGGCATACCCCACCCTGGGGATTGGTTGTGGGGGGCAGCACAGCGGTGAGTTATAGGTGGACTGTGGGTCCCAGGAGGATGGGTGGCATAGTCTCAGTCCAACAGGAACCGGACATATTGGCAGAAGGTGAAAGGAGTTCCTGCCTGTGACCTGGGATGATAAAGTCCAAAATAAAAAGACCCTCTGAACACCCAACAGAACACATGAAGACATAGAAACAGACAATGATAGTAGGAAAAAAGTCTCATGATGCATCTAGTCTGCCCAAACCTACCTATGGTATGTTGCGAGTTACCTAGCTGTCTGTCACTCACTTACTCACTCACCCACCCACCCACCTCAGGTACCTCCCTCAGCTGAGAGGCTACCTACAGCAGTAGGTTACCATTAGGGGTGGTTTCAGAATCCCATATGTTAAGGAAACAAACAAATGACATATCAGGATAGAGCAGTACATGACTGGAACGAAATGAGGGGTGCAAACTCTCAAGTAGGAAAAAGGAAAAAAATAACTCACTGTAGTATTGTTATTTCTTCTTAAGGGACACTGTACTATGCTTACAGTTTAGCAGTCATCTCAGCTGAGAGCGACACCCTTAAGATCAGATCCTATTCAAAGTTTTGAATTTGGAATGTAGGTTCAAACTCTGCATCCCTGCTCTACTTTGACCTTTTCTCAAGATCTGTTTCCAAGCCAGAGTGGAGCAGCAGCTAGTGAAAAGAACAGTTATGTAAGAATGTACTGTAACAGTAGATCTTTGAGGGAATCTCTTTCGTCGGGTCACATCCATGGAACTTATAGCTGTCAGGTACAAGGGTCACACAGAAACTTTTCTGCAGCAGTCTGCTAGGAGCTACCCATGCCAACTTCATACGCCGACATCCCAGCATATATATAAGCGTGGGCAGCCCAGCTCCCTCCTCAGTTCCATGCCGAAGACCATACTTATTAGGCCTCGCTCTAGCGAACCATGGAGAGATGAGGTGGCCAGCTATAAAAAAAAGGCTGGAGCAACAGGAGAGCCAGTCTGAAAGCTAGAGAACAGGGGGAAGGTGGGTGGGTCAGCATGACTTGAAAGAGATTCCCTCAAAGATCTACTGTTATGGTAAGTTCTTATGTAACTGCTGTATCTCCTTCGGGGATATCTCGTTCATCAGGTCACACCTATGGAACGAGTTCCAAGCAGTTACAGACAGCAAGACAGACTGGGTGGCAGGAGACCAGAGGTCTAAGAATTTAAGGCCTTGAAGGACAGCTAGGCCAAAGCCTGCCCTCTTTCTAGAGGCAACATCCAGACTGTAGTGCTTGGTAAAGGTTTGGACTGTACTCCAAGTAGCAGCAGCGCAGATTTCTGCAGCTGAACGTTCCTGTAACAAGCAACACAAGTGGCAGTGCCTCTGGTGGAATGGCCATGAACAATTCCTGGAAGTTCCTTACCGTACTTCCCATAACAAAAAGTAATACAGTTGACCAGCTATTTGGACACACACTGTTTAGAAACTGGTACACCCTCTTTCCCAGGGGCAAAAGAAACAAACTGAGACGACTTTCTGCAGTTCTTGGTACAGTGTGCATAGTAACTCAAAATTCTATTCACATCTGAAGTATACAGCAATGCTTCCCCTGGACTGGCATACTCTGGGTAATAAACTGGCAGATGGATAGATTGATTTAATGTAAACTCAGACACCACCTTAGGAAGAAACTTAAGGTTGTTACGCAAAAACACCCTGTCTTTGTGGAAAATCAAATAAAGCTGTTTAAACATGAGAGCCTGTAGCTCTGAAATCCTTCAAGAAGAAGTAATAGCAACTAAAAAAACAGGGTACTCACCTGTAACAGTAGTTCTAGTAGTGGTATATGTTGTTCATCCACACTGTCTGGCATTGTCCCTTTCCCCTTTAAATCTTGCCGGAAGTCTTCAAGCTGGTCCTCCCACCCACCCGGTGGTAAATACCTCGGCTCGCCCCATGATGCCAGATCAAGCCCACTGGAAGCAAGGTTGTAGTATAAGCAGGAGGTCGGGTGGAGTGCGTGTGGATGAACAACATATACCTCAATACTGTACTGCTATACAGGTGAGTAAATACAATTACTCACCTGTAACAGGAGTTCTAGGAATGGTATATGTTGTTCATCCACACTCATTGGCAGTATCCTTGCCGCTTTAAATCTTGCCGGAAGGTCTTCAAGCTTGCTCCTCCCACCCACCCGGGTGGTATAACTCTCGGCTCCGCCCCATGACGCCAGATCTGGCCCGCTGGAAGCTCAGGTTGTGCGTCGAAGCCAGGGAGGTCGGGTGGGTCGTGTGGATGAACAACATATACCATTCCTAGAACTCCTGTTACAGGTGAGTAACCTGTATTTCTAGGGACATGGATATGTTGTGTTCATCCACACTATTGGCAGACTCCCAGCAGTTCTCCGGAGGAGGGAGGCAAGACGACACCCCATATACTTACTTGGGAAAGAGAGACTGGAGAACCGAGGCCCCAAAACCAGCATCCCGGGCGTGACTCAAGGTCGATGTGGTAGTGGGTAATGAAGGTGCTTGCTGACTTCCAGGTAGCAGCCCTGCAGATTTCCTGGATAGGGATCGCCCTGAAGCAGCCACTGCTGCAGCAGTATGGCTGGTAGAATGAGCCTTATCCCTCTGGAGGCTCCATGCCCGCCAACTATAGCAGAGATCTATGCAGGAGGTTACCCACCTGCTTATCGTCCGCTTGGCTGCAGGTCTGCCAGATGCGGCTTCAGCGTAGGTGACAAACAGCTGGCGAACCTCTCCCCATTTCAGCCTGCGCTCCTTATAATGTTGCCTTCTAGGTCCAGAGTATGGAGCCTATTTCGGCCTCCGAGGTGTGATTGGGGTAGAACACCGCAGAGTCAACACCTGGTTAAGGTGAAACTCCGACACCACCTTCGAAGGAATTTTGGTGGGGCGAGGACAACCTTGTCCCTGTGGAAGACCAGGTAAGGAGACTCGATGGAAAGCCTCTGGAGCTCTCCCATCCTTCTGGCTGATGTGATAGCCACCAAGAAGGGTCTTCCACGACAGGTGAGAGAGAGCACACCTGTGCATAGGTTCGAATGGCTTGCCCATGAGCTTTGCCAGTACCAGCAGTAGATCCCACGGAGGTGGGGGTTCCCATGACTGAGGAAATGTGATCAAGGCCCTTTGAAAAGCGCCAGACCACCTTCTCCTGCGCCATCGACTGCTTCCCGCCCGCGCCCGTAAGCAGAGATGGCTGCCAGGTGCACCCTTAGGTCGCCGACCCAAGCCCTGACTAGAAAGGACCATAAATAGTCCAAGATGCTTGCCAAGGAACAGGAGGAAGGGTCCAAGCCCTTGTCTGACACCAAATGGAAAACCTTTTCCATTTGAAGGCATAGCATTTTCTGGTCGACTCTCACGGGACGCCTCAACTACATTGAGGACCTCGTCGGAAAGACCCAAGGCCTGGAACTCTAGCCGCCTGGAACCAGGCCGTCAGGTGCAGGGATTGAAGGTCCGGATGGAACACCTTCCTGATTGACTGAGAGCAGGTCCGGGCGAGCTGGAAGCTGCCACTGAGTCCTGGAGCTGAGACTGAGGAGATCTGGTACCAGAACTGGCGAGGCCAGTCTGGGGCTATCAGAATCACCTGCGCCTTGTCCCTCCTCGCCTTGAGAAGCACCTTGTGGATCAAGGGAAATGGGGAAAGGCGTAAAGAGGCCGGGGTCCATTGCCTCGAAGGCATCCCCTGCAGCGAGCCCTGCTGAGGGGCGGGCATGGAACAGACTCAGCTCGGCGTTCTCCATGGAGGCAAACAGGTCCACCTGAGGTGTGCCCCAAAGGGAGAACAGATACTGTACTACCTCCGCAGGAGAGACCACTCGTGGGATGCAGCCCCTCATCCGGCTCAGGGCATCGGCCAGGGTGTTGAGGCTCCTGCCACGTGAATGGCTAGAGATCCGCCTCCAGGCTGCGCACGAGTGACCAAATGCGGAGAGCTCTTGCATAGAAGCATGGAGCGCGCCCCGCCCTGGCGGTTCAGATAGTACATGGTCGGGTATTGTCCGGCCTGGACTCGGACCACTTGACCCCGGAGGAACGGAGCAAAGGCGAGATGAAGCGGACCGCCGGAGCTCCAGCAGGTTGATGTGGCATCGGGACTCCCGCGGGGACCAGAGGCCATGAGCCCGGTGTTCCCCAGATGGGCACCCCAACCCATCAGAGGAGGCATCGGTCGACAGAGAGACCGTCGGCTCGGGCGGACGAACGGGATGCCCTCCTGCAAATGAACTGGAACGTCCACCACTGGAGAGCTGTTTACATCCCTGTGTCACCGGCTACAAGCTGGTTCAAGGATCGCAGCTGCTAGACCACTGGCTGGCCAGTCCCCACTGAAGGGGACGATGTTCCAGCGGGCCCAACGGACCACGCTGGCAGGCCGCCATGAGACCCAGGAGGCGAGGAAGTCCCGGGAGGCGCAGTGCCCAACCAGAAATGATCGGGCAAAGGAGGAAAGAACCTCGGCTGTCCGCGGGAGCCGCCTGGCTCAAGAGAGTCGAGCTGCGCCCGATGAATAGAATCACCTGCTTCGGCTCGAGTTCCGACTTGGCCTCTTGATAAGGAGGCCCAGTTGAGAGCTGACCTGGAGGGCCAGATCTCTGACCACTCCGCCTCCTCCCTGGAGGGAGCTGCTATCAGCCAGTCGTCCAGGTAAGGGTACACCGGACCCGGACGCCGGGAATGCTGTCACCACTGCCATGCATTTGGTGAAGACCCTGGGAGCTGGAGACAAGCCGAAGGGCATGGCTTGAACTGAAGAGGGATCCTCCGCTCGGAAGCGTAGGAATCTCTGGTGAGACGGACGGATAGGACGTGAAAAAGCGCGTCCTGCAAGTCCAGAGAAGCAGAACCACACGCCTGCCCAAGGATGGTATTATCTGAGCCAGAGTGATCATCCTGAAGGTTCGAGACCTAGGAACTTGTTTAGGTCGTGGGTCGAGAATGGGGCGCCAGCCCCCCGTCCGCTTCGGAACCAGGAAGTACCTGGACACAAACCCTGGGTCTGAAGGAGGGTCCACCACCTCTCTTACCACCTCCTTCTGGAGGAGGAGAGCGATGTCGGCTCGACGAGCCACCAGTGAGGCTGGGGATCCCGAAGCCCCCCGAGGGGCGACGGCTCTGAAGGGTGGTGCCTGCTCGAATTCCAGAGGCAGGCCTCTTCCCACCACCTCAAGACCCACCTGTCCGTGGTAACAGCGGACCAGGCGGAACGGAAGTGGAGCGTCCCCACGGGGGACCCAGGGGTAGGTAGACGGGGTGGGGCGACACCCCTCAGCCCGTCACTGGCAGGCTTGAGGAGGGACCGCCGAGGACCTCCTGGCCCTTCTCCCTGCCTCCTGTTAGAGGAAGCCGCGGCTTGGGTTTGGGATGCTAAGGCCGAGCCTGCTGGCCCTGACGTTGCTGGTCACTGGGGCACAGAAGGATGAAAGGGCTTTAGGCTGTGGTTTGCGGCCTTGTCCTTCTGAGCGGAAGAGACCGAGTCCAAGGTGGCATTGGATCTCGATCCTCTGCAGGTGACCTTCCACCCAGGGTCAAGAGGTCAGTCCCAAAAAGGGAACATCCGTCAACTTGTGCTGGGTATCCGAGGCAAAGGTGGATATCCTCAGCCAAGCCCGCCCACGATAGCCACCGCGTCGCCACCGATCTGGCACATGAGTCCCTATATCCAAAGCAGTCTGAGCTGCTGTTTGGCCACTGCTCTGCCCTGGTCCCGCACCTGCTTAACCGTAGTCTGCAGATCGGGGGAAGATGAGGGATGACCTCATCCAGGGAGCCCAACAGGGCATGAGAAAAATGTGCCATGAGGACGGCCAACTGGCCTGACGAAGGCCGAGAGGACGAGCGAGACTTTTCGCCCGACATAGTCCACTTCTTGACTCCTTGTCAGGAGGTTTGTCCATATCCCTGGCGTTGTCGGGCGCCGAAAACGCTAAGTCGGTAACCAACCCCTCAGCAGAGGGTGTTCAAAACCGGACAAGGAACCGGTAGGGACCGTGATACTTCCTGGCCATCCTGGCGGCGAGGGCAGGGAAGCAGGGCGCTGCTAAAGTTCCAGTGCCGGACCCACTATGCCTCGCCACCGAAAGGCCTCCGTCGGAGAATCCTCGGTCCAGAATCTCCGGTGAGGGGATACCTGGCCCTGCTTTGGAAACGGGAGTTCGAGCTCCATCCCGGTAGACTCCGAGATGAGCCGGGTTATCCTAGGAAGGACGACGGGCTATCGTCCATTGACTGACCTCCTGAAGACTCCAAGTCCAGTCGCTTGGAAGAAGGGAGGAATCATCTTCGGACTCGGAAGAGTCCTCGAGCTGTCTCTCGCCTGAGCCACCTTCACCCGCCGAGGTCGGTCGGGAGTGAGGGTAACTGACAGCGCGCGGTAAACCCTCAGCCGCATCGAATCCTTGGTCGGAGCCCCAATTGGTGGCTGTGGAGGCGGAGGTTCCACCGGAACTGTGAGTAGCTGGTTTTGCCGAACAACCGCCTGGTATAGCTCGGACAAGTCGGGGTTGTGTCGGCCGCCCGTGACAGTTACTTAATGGCCGGGAAGGCGCCGGAGTCGGCTGCATCTCCCCGGCCAGGAGGAGCTGTTGCAACATAAGGTCCTCGCACTGGCCGTGACTTACGCCAAGCTCTCATCCGAGGAGGAGGATGAGGACGAGCGGCGACGCCGCCACCGCGGGTGCCGAGATCGGACCGCCTATGACGGTGGGAACGCCGCCGCTGACCACGAGAGGTCCGGAGACCGAGACCGAGAGTCCCGGAATTTCCGGGTGCAGGGAGGTGTCGCCGACCGCACTCGCTTCGCTGCGAAGGTCCATCCGAGGCTCCGGAACCGGAGGCACAGGCGAGCCCACGGGATCCTCACTCTCCCGGGGAACCGGGGAGGGGAACTCGGCTGCTAAAGGCGACAGTTCATTCTAATGGGTCGAGAAAATCTTCACTTCATCGGTGGGAGTCTCGGGTCAACTGACCTGACGGGACACCGTGAGGCCAGTGGCTGCCGAAGCGGTCACCGGCCGACGGTCGACGGCCCGGGAGAGGGACCTTCCCGCTCCCAAGAGCGCCGACGAGGGACTCTACCTGTCCCTCTTTTGACCGAGAATAAGGTCCCAGCAGACGAGGCCCTTCTCCTTTAGTGGAGAGGACAGACAAAGCTCCTAAAAGAAGCCGTGGTAGGAAGAACCCGAGAGAGCGGATAAATGCCGTGGCGCGAGGAAGATACGCCCTGCGCCGCCTCTTCGAGGGGCCACCATCCGCCGAGTTGATCCGGAAGCCCGCCCGCCGCTGGACACCGCCAACCGGGCCTCTTGACTTCACCGAGGGAACGCTTCGGACGCCCAGTACACCGGGCAGCACGGCCTCGAGGACGAGGAGTGGAAAGATGAGCACAGGTCGCAAGCCCGCGGGTCGTGACCAAGGCTTCCGGGCAGTATACAATAATGTGAGTGAGGATCCGCCCGAGACATCTTCTGCCCGCATGGGCATCTCCGAACCGTGAGTCAATTTGTCCATCGCAGTCAGCGAGGGATAGAAGATCAAAGTCTTTTTGCTAAATTTTATTTTTAAACTGCAAACGGAGAAACAGGGAACCAGTCGCAGGTTTAGAGTCGTTAAGGAGGGAAATTTGAGCCTCTAAGCGGTAAGGAAGATCTACGCTATAGTGGAGCGAGAGTTATACCACCCGGTGGGTGGGAGGAGCAAGCTGAAGACCTTCCGGTAAGATTTAAAGCGGCAAGGATACTGCCAATGAGTGTGGATGAACAATATCTCATGTCCCTAGAACCTGTTTTTCAGGAGCGTGATATGTTGATCATCCACACTGTCTGGCAGACTCCTAGCAGTTCTCCGGGAGGAGGGAGGCAAGGCACTACCCCTACTTAGGAAAAAAGAGATTGAGAACCGAGTGTCCCAAAACCAGCATCATGTCGTGACTCAAGATCGATGTGGTAATGGACAGGGCACTGAGACTTCCAGGTAGCACTCCGACAGATTTCTGGATAGGATGTCCCTGAAGCAGCCACTGAAGCTGCAGTATGGCGGGTAGAATGAGCTCTATCCTCTGGGAGGCCTCGTTCGGCCAATTCATAACACAGACCGTACGATGTGATCCATCTTGAAAGTCCGGGCTGGCTGCAGGTCTGCTGTAGTGGCTTCAGCGTAGGTGACAACAGTTGGTGAACCTCTCCCCTCCTCTTCTGCCCTCTCCATAGTAGGAGAGAGCACGCCTGAGGTCCAGAGTATGGAGCCTGTACTGCATCCGAGGTGAAGTAATAATATACCGGCAGAGTCAACACCTGGTTAAGGGTGAAACTCTGACACCACTCGGAAGGAATCTCGGTGGGGGCGAGGACATCTTTGTCCTGTGAAAGACCAGATATGGGATCCACCGAAAGCTCTCAGAGCCCCCTGTCCTTCTGGCTGACGCCATAGCCACTCAGGAAGGCAGTCTTCCACGGCAAATGCGAAAGCTCACACTCTGTGCATGGGTTCGAATGGCTTGCCCATGAGCTTTGCCAAAACCAGCAAGAGAATCCCATGGAGGTGGAGGTTCACGACTGAGGGGAATGTGATCCAGGCCTTTAAAAAGTGCCCACCACTGTCTCCCGCAATAATGGCTGACCGCCCGCACATAGTAAGCAGAAATGGCTGCTAGTGCACTCTAAGGGTCGATGACCAAGACCCCCTTTGAGAGAGAGACCAAAGGTATTCAGAATGTTAGCCACAGAGCAGGATAGGGGTCCAGGCTTTCTCGACACCAAATGGAAAACCTTTCCATTTGAAGGCATAACATTTCCCTGGTCGTATCCTTTCGATGCTTCCACCACAGTGTAGACATCCTTGAAAGACCTAGAGCCTGGAACCTCTAGCCAGAAACCAGGGCTGTGAGTTGCAGGATTTGGATCCGAGTGAACACCTTCCCTCGATTCAACGATATCAGGTCCGGGCGTGGTACAAAGCCACTCCGGGGCCTGCAGCGAGGCTGAGGAGATCTGGATGGCCAGAACTGGTGGGGGCCAATCTGGGGCTACCAGGGATCACCTTCACCTTGTCCCCTCCTCACCCTTGAGTAACACTCTGTGGATCAAGGGAAATGGAGGGAAGGCATAGAGGAGGCCGGGTCCACGGCTCGAGAAGGCATCCCCTGCAGCGAGCCCCGCTGAGGGGGCGGCATGGAACAGCCTCAGCTTGGTGTTCTCCCTGAGGTGAACAGGTCCACCAACGGTTTGCCTCAACAGGAGAACAGATCGTGAGTTACCTCTGGATGGAAAAGACCACTGTGGATGTCTGGTCTATGCGGTTGAGAGCATCTGCCAGTTGGTTCAAGACCTCGCTGCATGAATTGGCTAGGAGATCCACCTCCAGCCGGCTGACGGTTGTCCAGATCCGGAGCGCCTCCTTGCATAGCAGACGGAGTGCGGTCACTTGTTTGTTGAGGTAGTACATGGTCGTGGTATTGTCCGCCTGGACTTGAAACCACTTGACCCTCGGAGCTGAGGAGCGAAAGCTGAGAAGTGCCAGTCTACTGATCGTGGGCTCCAACAGGTTGATGTGGTATCGGGACTCTCTGGGTCCAGAACCAGTGAGCTCTGTTGTCCCCCATGTGGGCTCCCCAGCCCATGAGAGAGGCATCGTCGTATGACAACTGCCTGCTCTAGGGCGGATAAATGGGATTCCTCCGCAAATGACTCGGACGGTCCACCATTAGAGAGCATCCTACATTCTCTGGGTGACTGTGACCAGCTGGTCGTAAGAGATCCTGACGCTGAGACCACTGGGCGCCAGCTCCCTACTTGAAGGGGCACATGTGCAATCTGGCCCAGCGGACTATCATTGAGGTGCATGCCGCCATGTAACCTGTGGAGGCGAGGAAGTCCCCGGTAGGCACAAGTGCCCAAACAGAAATGATTGGGCAAAGGAGGAAAGAACCTCCGCTCTGTCCACCGGGAGCTGAGCCTGGCTTGACGAGAGTCGAGCCTGCCCCGATGAAGTCCACATCACCTGAGAAGGCACGAGTTTGGATTTGGCCTCATGATTAGGAGTGCCTAGGTGGGAGCAGGTTCGAGGGTCAGGTCCCTGACTCTTCCATCTCCTGTAGGAGGAACCCGCCAGGAGCCAATCGCCTAGATAGGGGTAAATGCAACCCTTGATGTAGATGGGTGCCACCACCGCGGCGCATTTGGTGAAGACCCATGGGGCGGATGACAGGCCGAACGGCATGGCTCTGAACTCGCACAGGGTCCCTTCACCCTGAAGTGGAGGAACCGCTGATGGATGGACGATTGGGACGTGGTAGAACGCGTTCCTGAAGATCCAGTGTACAGAACTGGCTATATTTACCCCCAGAGATGGTAGTGATCTGTCTAGAGTTACCATCCGGAGGTAAAGCAGACCTGAGATATCGATTCAGGTCGAGATCTAGGGATGGGCGCCAACCCCATCCGCTTGGGCAAAGGAAATACCTGGAGACGAAGCCTGGGTCTGAAGGAGGATCCAGCACTGAGCTACCGCCTCCTTGAGGAGGAGTTGAGCAATGTCGTCTCAAGGGCCGACTGAGCTCAACTGGAGACCCTTTCCTCCCTGTGGGGCACTCGCCCGTCTTGGGGGTACTGCTCGAACCTCAGAGGCAGTCCCTGCCTGACCACTTCCAGAACCCACCTGTCCCAAGCGATTCCAGACCAGGCAGAAAGAAGTGCGGATGGCGCCCCCACAGGAGGACCCGGAACTGGCGCGTGATGGGTACAGGGAGGTCACCCCCGACCTGTCACTGTGCAGGCTTGAGGAGGAGGAGGAGGCACTGTGACCCAGCACCTCGGCCTCTTTAAGGGGACTGTTGGGGACTCTGCTTGGGCCTAGGGCACCAAGCTGGAGCCTGCTGTTGTTGCTGACCTCCCTGGAAGGAGGGCTGTCTAACCGCAGGGAAGAATGCCAAAGGGTTTTTTCAGGTTTCTGCTGGTTCTTGCCCAAAGAACCTTTAGCAGAGGTGGCATCTAAGGTGGCATTAGACTGCTCAATCGCACTGTAGATGACCTGGCTACCCCGGACCAAGAGGTCGGTGCCAAGGAAGGGCACGCCAGCCAGCTTATGCTGAGTATCCACCGGAAAGGAGGATAACCTCAGTCAAGCCCCTATATGAGTGCACAACACGCAGCTAGTGAACGGGCACAGAATCACCAATGTCCAGAGCTGTCTGAGCTGTTGTTTAGCAACAGCATCGTTGCTCTGGTCCCGGACCTGCTTGACCGTGGTCTGCATGTCTGCTGGGGAGATGAGGGAGGATTTATTACGCCACCCCAAAGGGCGTGGAGAGAAGAGTGCCATGATCACCGCTGAGCTGTTCTGACGGCGCCTAGGATGATGCAGCGTAAATCTTCCGGCCGACTGGTCCATATTTTTGGACTCCTTGTCCGTAGGGTGGTTAGTATCCGCAGAGCTGCCCCTGCGCCGAAACACTGAGGCAGTCACAAGGCTCTCGGCCGAGGGATGCTCAGTGAAGCCCGCCAAGGACCCCATGGGCACCGCGTACATGCGGGCAGATGGAGCCGGGCAAGAGGCAGGACGCTGCCCAAGTTCCAGTGCCGGGTTAACTATGGCTTCGCCACTGGAAGGCCTCCACCGTATCCTCTTGAGAATATCCGTGAGAGATATTCCTTCTTTTGAACCGGTCTGCAAAGGCATACCTGTGGACCAAATGAGTCGGTGCATTACCTGGAAGGAGGAAGGCCTTCCCAGGCCTGTCACTGACAGCTCATCATGTGAGTGAAGGCTGGTAGTATCCGAATCCAAGGAATCTGGATACAAGGGTCTCCCACCTAAGTCCCACTCAATGCGCCTAGGGCGATCAGGAGTGACCGTAATGGACAACCTATGGGACAAACCCATAGTTGGTCGGTCCTCCTTAGAGGGAGCCCCACCCTGAGGCTGTTTTGGTGGTGGTTCCACCAAAATTGGTGGGGAGCCCGTAACAGGCCGAGCCGAAATACGCATCCATCCCACCGGAGGGAGTACCGGAGTCCTCGGAACCGAGGGAGTCAGTGTCGGCCGAAGAGGCTGGGGCCAAGTAATGGCAGGTACAGCCGGAGCAGATGGCTTTTGACCCACAAAAGTTGCTGTCATGAGGTCCCCTCATACGTCGATGGAGCTCTGTCTAAGTCTCTCCTCGTCCGAGGAGGATGAGAACGGTGGTGGCGCCTCTTCCGGGTGTTTGTGACCCTTCCTCGGTTTACCGATCGACGGGTCCTACTTCCTGTCGAGACCGACGGCGCCGGCTCTGTCGGTCGGGAGTAGTTGATTCGTGAGAACCGAGGTACCGGCTCTTGTCCTCGATTGGGATGCCCAAGAACGGTCTCCTTGTCGGGAAGGAGAGAATGGAGTCCTTCTCCATGAGTCATGCCGACAGGCGCGGCACATAACGGCTCGATCGGGTCGAGAATCTCAGATCTAAGTTCTGCTATATCCTCGCTACGCATTGGCCTGACGGAAGGACCGAAAAATCGGTCCGAGGGAAGCGATCTCGACCGTGGACGAGACCGCCTGCTCCTGAGTGTCGGACCGCTCTCGGTCCCAGGAGCGTCTTCTTTGGGTAGAAGAAGATGATTTTAGATCCTTATCCTTCTTCTTGGATCGGGAGGTGTGCGAGCCCAAAGGCGCCTCACCCTAAGTAGGGAGAGACTGGCACAACTCCCGGAAGGATCCCGCGAAGGTGGAGCCCAGACTGAGTGGCACTAAGAAGCTTTGGTTGGCGGAAGCTTGGGCAGCTTCCTCTTCGAAGGCCGCCATCTGCTCGAGCTGCTCGGCGGATCCCGCAGCCGCAGAAACCGCCCACCTGGCCTCCTTCGATTTCACTGGTGGATTGCGAAGCTCCGGTCTCCCCAACTTAAGGCGCGCCTTGCGGTCCTCCAGAACGGTGGGATGGAAGGCCGAACAGATGGTGCAAGCCGAAGTATCATGCACGGTGCCTAGGCAGTAGACGCACGAGAGGTGGGGATCGGTGCGAGACATTTTTTGTCCACAAGGACACCGGCGAAACCCGAGGGATGACTTTTTTTTTTTTAGTTGTTTAACCAGGTATAGCACACTAAGCTGAAAGCTTTTTTACAGGAGCGACCTGGGAGCACAAGGAGGTTAAGTGACTTGCTCAGGGTCACACAGTATGCAAGTGGAAGCTGTGGGATTCAAACCCAGGTCTGGTCTGCTGGATGTCACCAAATTTGCAGCTCAGAGCCTTAGACCACTGCGCTATACTGCCTCCTCCTTGTCCTCCATATCCGAATCGTAAACTCTGACGAGTTTTAAGGCGAGTAAGTGCAGCGAAAGCCGTTGATTTGACTCCAGGGCCTATGGTACTGCAAAGTAGCACGAGGGAACCTGTATCTTCCAGTGGAAAGGAAGATCTGGCGTCATGGGGCAGAGCCGAGGTATTTACCACCCGGGTGGGTGGGAGGAGCCAGCTTGAAGACTTCCGGCAAGATTTAAAGGGGAAAGGGACAATGCCAGACAGTGTGGATGAACAACATATCCACGCTCCTAGAAATAACGCTTTCCACAACAGAAAGCGTAGCTCACAAGACGCAGCTGGCTCAGAAGTAGGCAGGGTCAGCTTTTCTATAGCAGAGATCAGATTGCGGATAGGAGGATTCAAGTGGAGAATGCCCCGCAGGGAAGTACGGGCCACATCCAACTGGGTCACCGTATGGCCATCAATAGGCACATGAAAGGTTGATATAGCGGACAGGTGTACCTTGATAGAGGAGTCCTGCTTCAGACAATGACAGGAGATACTCCAGAACCTAGTTTATGGGACAAGTGAAAGGGTCCAGGTGATGTGAAGCGGCCCAGATAGCAAAGCGCTTCCACTTCATCGAGTAAGTGGCCCTGGTGGAAGGCTTCCTGGCAGCCACCAGGATATCAGCCACTTCTGAGACACCCTGAACTAAGCAATGGCTATACCTTCAGAGGCCATGCATGCCGATGGAGGGACTTGCGGTCCGGATGGATAAAGGTCCCCTATGCCTGTGTTAACAGGTTCCAGCAAAGGGGCAGGGGAACTGGGGGTTCCACAGCCAACTGTTGCAGTAATGAAAACCAGATCTGACAAGGCCAGAAGGGTGCCACCAGGATTAAGGTGGCTCCCTCCATTTGGAGCTTGATAAGGATATATAGACAGATATAGATAGATAGTTTATTTCTAAAGCGCCTCATTCCAGAGACTCAAGGCACTGTACAATAAAGTTCAATACAATGTTGAAAATCACAGAACATAGGCTGACTAGGAGTAAAAGGTTGAATTATCTATCCCACATTAAAACATAAGTTAATCAATAAATGCCTGTTGGAACAGATATGTTTTCAGACCCTTTTTAAAGGCTTCTACCAAGGGAGCCTCCCTGAAATAAGTAGGCAGTGAGTTCCACAGGGTAGGCGCAGCCACTAAGAATGCCCGGTCTCCCGAATGCTGCAACCTAGCCCTAGGAACTCTAAGGAGGCCTCCCCCGACAGAACAGAGTGCCCGGGGTGACCAGTATGGGACAAGGAGATCTTGCAGATAAATAGGTCCCCTTTCATGCAGGATCTTATAGGTCAGGAGCACCATCTTGAAGACAATACTCCATCAGACCGGCAGCCAATGCAGTTCGTGGAGGACCAGGGTGATATGATCACACCTTTTCGCACCTATTAAGAATCTTGCCGCCATGTTCTGCACCAGCTGCAGTCCGCGGAGGCTGCCTCCAGATAACCCTAGGTACAGGGCATTACAGTAGTCCAACTTAGAAGTGACGAAAGCCATGTACCAGTGTGGTCAGGTCCTCACGCGAGATCAGGGCTCGGATCCGGGCAATGTTCCTAAGGTGGTAAAAAACACTTTTGACCACGGCTGACACCTGAGCATCAAGTGTCAGGCCATCATCTAGGATCACACCCAGATTCTTCACCTGTCTAGAAGGGGCAGGGGGAACTCCACCCAACACTAGGCCGCGGGGTTGCCCCTCATCCCCTTTCCGTCCTGGATCCAACACCAGTACCTCAGTCTTGTCTGGGTTAAGCTTAAGTCAGTTTTGAGCCATCCATGTGTGGATTTCCTCGAGGCAGCTGTTAAATACAGAGGCCGCCACCTGTGTATCGAGCACACAGGACAGGTACAGCTGGGTATCATCCGCATAACAATGAAAACCCAGCCCATATTACCTGATAATATCTCCCAACGGTAGCACAGACACAGTGAGCAATAAGGGCGACAAAACCGAACCCTGCAGAACCCCACAGTGCAGGGGCTTCGGGTTAGATGAGGCTAACCCCATCATCACCCTTTGCATTCTGCCTGTCAGGTGTGACCTGAATCAGTTGATGACATTACCGGACAGGCCACACCACAACCCCAGGCAGTCAAGCACCACCTCATGATCCAAAGTGTCAAACGCCGCAGAGAGGTCCAGGAGGACCAAGATGGTATGTTCTCTCCTGTCCCTCGCCATCAGATCATTCAGCACCCTCGCCAGTGCAGTCTCCGTACTATGCCTAGCATGGAACCCAGACTGGAAAGACTCATAGACGGAAGACGAGGCAAGTTGTCTCTCAAGCTGGACGGCCACCACCTTTTCTATAA
The DNA here is from genome assembly GCA_016271365.2 of Neoceratodus forsteri. Classification (NCBI taxonomy): domain Eukaryota; kingdom Metazoa; phylum Chordata; order Ceratodontiformes; family Ceratodontidae; genus Neoceratodus; species Neoceratodus forsteri. Next base: position 1,101,617,429 of record CM028132.1, on the reverse strand, counting down.
CCTTCCTTAAAAATGGGAGGTTTGAGATTGGCCTGTAGTTGCCAAGGCAGTCCGGGTCCAAAGAGGGCTTCTTCAAGAGGGGTCTCACCAGGGCCTCTTTCAAGGCCAATGGAAAGACCCCACTCCTCAAAGAACTTTGGACCACTTCTGCATCCACAGGTCCGATCGGGTCCAAACATCCAACCAAGACACAGGTTGGACCTGGGTCCAGATCACATTGTGTTGGCCGCAGCTTCGAGATTATCGCCACCACCTCCTCCACCTCAACTAGCTCAAACTCATCCCAGACAGAAGGGGTGTTTCGGCACGGTTCGGGCTGAACACTGCATCCCTCGAGAGATGCCCAAAAAGACCTTAGCCCTGATGGAAGATATCTTATCGGCAAAGAACACAGCAAGCTCTTCGCACCTAGTGCTAGAACCTGCCCCAGCAACACAGAGACAGGCAGGATGTAAAAGCCTGTATACCATGCGGAACAGCTGAGCTGAGCTGGTCTGTTCCTTGCCTCAGCAATCTCCCTAGACAAAAATTCAGTCTTTTTCCGGGAGATTGCTCCCTGATAGTCAACATAACGTGACTTCAGAGTCAATTTGTTCTTCATCAGGCCAGATCTCTTTCAGCGCCTCTCTAACCTCTGACCCCTAATCTCAAGGCCCGGAGATCCTCATCATACTGAGCACCTTGCCTCTTGTTCTGGTTTCCCTGAGACTAGCCAGTCATCCAGGTGTGGGAAATCCACCATGCCTTGTTTTCTCAGATGTATTGCCACCATAGCCAAGCACTTTGTGAAAACCGTTGGATCTGAGGTGAGACTAAATGGAAGAGCTATGAACTGGTATTGGCAGTTTCCCAGTTTGAATCTGAGACACTTTCTGTGGGACAGCTTGACTGTAATATGAAAATAGTCATCTTTCAGATCCAAGGATCCTAGTCAGTGACCTGCCTGCAGAGATGGTATCACTGTTCTCTGTGTGACCATCTAGAATATCTCCTTTCCTCCCAAGGTTTGTTCAGAAACCTGAGATCTAAAATGGGTCACCACTCCCCATTTTACTTGTGGGTCAAGAAGTACTTTGAGAATAGGCTTCTGGTCCACTAGGAGGCAGAAACTTTTTCTATGCCTTTGATATGAACAGTTTTTTTACTTCTAGTTCCAGCAGACTTTTTTCTTTGGGAGAGTGAGCTGGAAAACTCTGTTTCAGCAGGTTGGTAAAGTGTTTGAACTGTAGACACAATCCCCGGCCCACTACTTCCAGTACCCACATTTCTGTAGTAATGTTTACCCATTCCTGGAAGTAGTGTACAGTCTTTCTCCCACTGGCAAAAGTTGGGTGACCTGGGCAAAACTGTCATGGATTTTGTTCTGGCTGGGGCTTAGGAACTGGAGCTGAGGCATTACGCCTGGAAGCCCTTTTTTCCCTTCCGCTAGAGTAACCTCTGTGTCTGGTACTCATAGGTGGCATAAGAGACATAGGCTCTTGGGAAGTATACATGCCTTTGTCTCCCCTTCTGCAGGATCTGTAGGAGGTAGAGGCCTTTTCCTTCTCACTGTTACTTTTGAAAGTGGTTTTGTATTTATCCACTTTTTTCACGTAGGCCTCTGTTTTGTCACCAAATAATATTTTCCTTAAAGAAGAAACCCATGGCTTTATTTTGAGTATCCTGAGTAAGGATGGTAGTCCACAGCCAGAAAAACCTTCTTAAGCACACTACATGAGCCAAAAATCTAGAAACGGTATAATTAGTGTCCACTGCAGTGTGAAAATGATATTTTGTGGCACCCAGGGCTGATCTTGCTGTGGCAATCAGGTCTGGTACCAATTCACCATTTGCTCTTTTTGCCAGTGCCAGAATTGTGTTCAGAAGTGTTTTCTGGTACTGTGCCAAATGTGCTGAAGTAAGTGGCCTGTCAGATAAGCAGGTAAGATGCTGCATAAACCTTTCTGGCCAACCAATTTTTTAGTCCTTTTCGGGAGGGCTGCAAAGATAGAGTAGTTTTTGCTTTCTCACAAGCAGCAGCATGGATTACTCCATGATGATCAGGATGGGCACAGGTATTCCGCTCCCTGCTTGTCCATCCGATATAGCAGACTTCCGATTATCCGAATCGCCTGGGGGACATTAGTAAAGTTCGGATAATCGGGAGTCCAGATAGTCAGGATTTCTGGTATTTTACTGTATCAGGGCACTGATCTGTGCTTGTACAGTCTAGTTTAAGGTAATAATGTTTTAAGAGCTCCTCTGTAAACACAATGTACTTACTGAAAGTGTTGTTAACTCAGAATGGTTTCAGAAGTCCAGACACTGAATTGTGAAACCACAATGCAAGCTAAACCTTCTGGATTACAAAAAAAAAAAAACAAGTAACTGACATTTTTTTTTTTACCTAACACAGGCACTAACAGAACTTTTTATAAGTTCTTCTACCAATGTACAACACTTACTGAATTTTCCTTAAAGAAGAAACCCATGGATTACTATGGATTCACGGCCACCGCCCACCCGAACAATCCTGCTGCTCCAGTCCACCCTCCTGTAACCTGGCCCCGGATCCCGCCTGAAGGTACAGCCGCTAAGTCTTGGTTGGAACCGCTCTCTCTCCTGATTGGTGTGGCCAGTTACTAGCGGTCCCTGATTGGTCCGCCTCGTGACTCGGTCCCTCCGATTGGTGCGTTCTCCTACCAGCTTATTTAATTCTTTCGCTTTTCTCTCTACCCACTTTCACCTCGTTTTTCTTCCTGCACCCCCCACCTAGGCCTCCTTTAAATGCACTCTGGCCCCTCCCTCCTGAGTGAACCCCTACCTCATTGGCTCACACTACCCCTACCTACAATCTAAACTCGGTATAATGAATTCATACTAATCTGTACCCCTATAAACTGTTCTATTTCATACCCCTAGCAAAATTGTTTCAATCTGCTTGTAATCTACTGCACTCACTCTTCCCGTTGAAACTGTGAACACCCCCTGCAGTAGCACCCTCTGGCCCCAGCTTAAATTGAAGTTTGAATCGCTCTGCACGCAAACAGGCAGCCTGGAGAAAAGCACCTCGGAGGACTACACCCTGCCACTCTCAGATACATGAGATACAGCCTAGAATCACTCAGTGTATCCAGCTGATACCCCACAGAGAGCCTCTCCTCCCGACAGCTACTGAGATGGGATGGCTTCTTAGAGCTCAACTCACCATGGCACTAATTGCCACACACTGGATGAACCCAGGAATGGATCAGCCTGCGATAGATACAGACTCCTATTAAACAAAGGTCCTGCACTGGCAGGAAATGAGCGGTCGGAGAGGGACAAACTCACCGATTGCATACTCCCTCCTTACCATGGTCACCATTGGTGACCTGCTGAAGACTTGCACATATCCGATCCCAGTAGCTGCACTGATAAACATCCGACCATGTTTCTACTCCACTCATCAAGCCTCCCCCGCGAGGAAAAAGCGTACCTGCACCTGTGCGACCACCGTGTACCATCTACTTCGCTCTCTCACCCCACTACTGTTGCTTCTATCAGGGAATGTGCACCCCAACCCTGGACCCACCCCACTAGACTACCTAAACACAAGGGGCAGCTCACTATCGTCTCCTTAAACATCAACAGTCTCCTATCCAAGTTCTCCCAATTCCAGGCCTGGGTACAGGTGACTAACCCAGACATTATCGCACTCATGGATATATGGCTTTCCCCAAAAATCCTGGATGCATCAATCTCCCTCGACACATACAACTCTTTCCGGCAAGATAGAACCACTAAATGTGGGGGAGGGTGCCCAGTCTATACCAAATCCGGAATAAAGGTGCAGTCCTTTGACTCCAGACTACACACAAAAGAGGTCCAAATCCTGAATCGTAAGCTAAGCATAGGTCAACAGAACAAAACAATGCTGCTCTCTACAGTATATATACCACCTGGGCACCAAACTGCCGCATTAAAACTAGTCACAGACAACCTGCAGCAGTCAGGTACTCAATGGGAGAAGATCATTATAAATGACTAACATAAACTGGCAATCACAGAAGGAGGCAAAAGCCAGGGATCTAATATGCAGCTTATTCCTTACCCAGATGGTAACCGAAAACACCCGGATCAACTATAATACAGGGAGCAGCTCCCTTAAAGACTGGCTCCTGTCCACACATCCAGAACATATATCAGATGTCACCATCTTGCCTGACAGCCTCAGTGATCACTTCCCAGTGAAGTGCACCTGGACAAACAATTTCACCAAGGACCCACCTAAGGGGTCCAAAAATCGCTGTCTGAGGCCAGGGCTACTTGCCATCTCAAGCAGTACCTAGCACAACTGGACTGGTCTCCTCTGGCAGGAGATATTAATCATAATGAGGCATTGAACTATTTCATAACAAAATTCAACAGTGCCTGCAATATTTTTGCTCCATACAAAACAAAGAAAGTCAGGGGTACCTCCAACCCATGGCTCACTAACTACCTGATCAGCCAAATGAAGAATAGAGACAATCTCTGGCACATTGCAAAATCATCAGGAACTCCTGTTTTACTCACTGCCTACAAGGCAGCTAGAAATGCCTGCACCAAGCTCATTCGGCAGGCAAAAGCTTCCTACTATAAGGACCTCTTAAGCAAGAGCTGGGGCTCTGGTAGGGAATTCTGGAACTCCATCAAATCCCTAACAGAAAAGACCCCCAAGGCCCCACCCGATCTACTAATAACCATGGAGGGCCCCCCACAGGAACCCACTGACATCGCGAATTAGCTCAACCACGCTTTCACAGACCTTTCTGGCGTACTCCCTGCTGATTACCTTCAAGGCCAGCCTGGGCAACAGCATTCCACTACCCCTTCAAACCCTCCAAAGGATGCCATATCACCTTTCTACTTTAAGCAGGTCACAGAGTCCAAAACCATTAAGCACATAAAGAGGGTTCTTGGCAAGACCAGGATGGGGGCTGATCTAGTGGATATGAAACTCGTGGGTCTTCTCCTAAACGAACTGGCCAGCCCCCTCACGATGGTGTTTAATGCATCTCTGAGAACAGGGGCATTTCCAAAACTATGGAAGTTGGTTAACGTCACTCCTGTCCATAAAGCCGGGAACAAAACTCAAACGTCCGACTACAGACCTATATCCATTCTACTGCCCCTCTCTAAAGCACTTGAAAGAATGGTCTCGGACCAGCTTACGGAGTATCTTGAGAAATGTAACCTACTTTGCCCACAACAGCATGGGTTCTGAAAAAAGCACTCCACACTTACCGCCCTTGTTGATTACTCATCCCAGCTTTATGATGCTTTAGAATAGATAATGGAGAGGCGTAGGCTCAGTTTTCATCGACCTTATGAAGGCCTTTGACTCTGTTAACCACAAACCACTGCTAAACTGCCTCCTTTCAACAGGCCTATCCCCGGACACGATACTGTGGTTTGAAAGCTACCTTACAAACAGCTCATGAGTTAAAATTGGAGACACCCTATCATCAACTAAGGAAGTGTCCCTCGGGGTCCCACAAGGCTCTATTCTCGGCCCATTGCTTTTCAGCCTCTTCATCAACTCTGCACCGTCTGCATGTACAGCTCGCACTGTTCCCTATGCTGATGATGCAGTGATATCTGTTGCTGGCAAAGATCACAACTCAAACACAACCGAACTCCAAGACAGCTTCCACAAGCTTGAATCCTGGTTTGCAGAAAACAAACTACTACTAAACCATAAAAAAACTAAGAGTCTCCTCTCCTCTACCTCTCAAAGCAAAAAGAAATACCAGCCTTTGCTCATTCAGAACCACAAGGGTGAAATACTGGAAAAAGTAACAAAGTTCAAATACCTGGGCATCACCTTTGACGATACACTAACATTCTCCGGCCATACAGACTCAGTTGTCAAGTCAGCGAATACAAAACTTGGGGTCCTCTACCACCACAGGCACTCACTGACACCTGAAGCTCTGAAACGTGCCACCAGTAGCTCAGTACTGTCCACCATAGATTATGGGCTGCCTATCTATGGGGCAGGCACTAAAACTGCCCTAAACAGGGTTAGCACACTACTAAATAAGGCCTGCCGTCTGTCAACAGGGGCTGCTCAGGACACCCACACCTGCACACTGTACAATGAAACTGGGTAGCTCCCACTCCATCTCAAAGCACAATACCAAACCTGCCTGCCTACTCCTGAAAAAGTGTTTCTTGGGTTTCTCCCCATACTGGGGCTGCCTCTTCACGCCGGCAGTTCCCACCAAACCAACTAGAAGCACAGCTACAGATAAGCTGGTGATCCCCTTCAAAAGAACGAAGCTTGCCCAGAATTCCATCCTTTACCAAGGACCAAAATGGTACAATGAGCTACCTGCTCACCTCACAGAATCAACTAAAATTAGCACCTGCAAATCTGGGCTCAGATCCCATCTGGACACTAAAAAGAACTGTGCTTGCCTGCATTAATGTGGCAGGATTCCTGCCACCAACACCCCTCCCTGTCACTTTCTCATCCTTCTTCAACCCTCCCCAAACGTAAGACTGCTTGGCTGACAAACCACTTCTTTCACGATAACGCCATACCTGGTTGACTCCTACCCCCCCCCTTTCCGCCTAATCTAACGAGTGAACTACAAGGTGGAACTCTATCTGACCCTATCCTCTTCTACCTGTAGTTGGAGGTACATAATTTCTTGATATCTGAATGCCTGTGAAACTGGTTTCAGTTATCTGTAAACACTGCTCTATTTGTAATGATTGTACCATAACAAATTGGATGTATATAATCTCTTGATATTTGAATGCCCGTGTAACTGTTTTAGGTTATCTGTAATCACTGTTATATTTGTAATGCTTGTACAATAACGACCTAGAACCTTTGAAAACGAGTCCTGGATTCAAAGGTATTAATCCTAAACTGAAATAAATAAATAAATAAAATAACTTAGGATGGTTTCACAAGTCCGAAAACTCCGATCTCAGGATTGAATATGGAGTACAGCCAAGCTTCAGGATGACTCATTTGGCTGTCAGATGTGTGGCCGAGAAAAGGTTACAGGTAGAGTCAGGACTGAGTGTGGAGGAAGTACAGGTACAACTGAAAGTGTTGCTAACTCAGCTGTGATGCCACGTAATGAAGGAACTTTCAAACAAGAAGACTGCTCTTGAGTGTGTGGGCACGGGGGGGGAGTTGACTAGCACCAGCATAATACTCTGCTAATCAGCAGCAATCATCTGCAATCAATCACCATTCACCTGTTGTAAGTACTATACTTAGCACCTGCTATCCTACAGCAAAAATCTAACACCTCATTAAGATTGCAAAATAGCTTGGGGGATGTGCCGTGATCCGTTAGATAGGGATTTTTCGAAAAACGGGATTCCACTGTATTTTCTTTCTATTTTTTTATCCATGGCTGCAGCTAAAGTTGGTGCAGACATGATTTTTGATATGGCAATCTTAAATGGTTTATGCACAGTCCATCAAAACTGCCATCACAGAGGCAACAAGTCTTTGTGTGAAGCAAATAAACAAATCGAAATGAAAGAAAAAGCCACTATGGTTCTCAAAAGAGGTGGCAGGGAAGGTCAGGGAGAAAAAGATAGCATTCAGGAAGTATAAGGAAACACAGAAGGAGCAGGACAGAGAGCTGTACTAGTTAAGGCAGAAGGAGGCAGGGAGGGAAGTCAAAATAGCAAAGGCCCAAACTGAGGAAAAGATAGCCAACTCGGTTAAGAAGGAGGATAAAACCTTTTACAGGTACATCAGGGAGCATAGAAAGACAAAGGGAGGGATAGTGAGGCAGAATAGAATGGATGGTGGGTGGGCAGAGAGGGACAGTGAAAAAGCAGGGATACTGAATGAATATTTCTGCTTAGTATTCACAAAAGAGGAGGATGGGGAGGTGCCAAATCCAATTAACAGAAGCACTCTGGATAGGGGGATCGATCCCAGTCCTTTCACGAAGAAAGGGTTCTGAAAGAACTCCTAAAACTGAAGATGAACAAAGCAATGGGGCCTGATGGAATTCACCCCAGAATTCTAAAAGAATTAAGGGGAGAACTAGTGAAACCACTGATTACCCTTTTTCACAAATCATGGGAGGAAGGTGTGGTACCTGAGGACTAGAGGAAGGCGGATGTGATTCCCCTTCACAAAAGTGGGACCAAGGCAGAGGCAGCAAACTACAGACCTGTCAGTCTGACCTCTGTGGTGGGAAAGTGATGGAGTCACTTCTGAAGGAAAGAATAGTTGAGTACCTAGAGGCCAGTGGGGCACAAGACCCAAGGCAGCATGGGTTCACAGTGGGAAGGTCATGTCAGACAAATCTAATTGATTTCTTTGACTGGGTGACCAAAGTAGTAGACCAGGGAGGGGCTGTGGACATGGACTACCTAGACTTTAGCAAGGCATTTGACCCAGTCCCACACAAAAGATTAATAGTCAAATTAACCAGCCTGGGAGTGGGTCCCTGGTCGGTAGCCTGGGTAAAACATTGGCTGGACAACAGGACACAGAAGATAATTAAATGAGTCCACTTTGAAGAAAGAGGGTTACTAGTGGGGCAAATCGCAGGTTCAGTATCATCCAGTTCTTTTAATGTCTTTATAAGGACATTACAGAGGACTGTAAGGAAAAGTATGCCCTTGCAGATGACACAAAAGATCTGCAACAGGGTTGATACACAAGGAGGCGTGGAAAGGATGAGAAGGGACTTGGCAAGGTTGGAAGACTGGTCAGAAGTATGGCAGCTTGGATTCAATGCAAAGAAATGCACCTGGGAAACAAAAACCCAAGGGAAGATTACACAATTTGGGGGGGGGTAGTAACAACAACAAAAATGGAAAGGGACCTGGGGGTAAGCATATCAGATGACCTTAAGGTTAGCAAGCAATGTGAGAAGGCAGTAGAAGGGCTGGGGGGATACTGGGATGTATAGGGACAGGCATCACCAGCAGAAAACAGGAAGTTGTTATCCCTCTGTACAGACAGTTGGTGAGACCCCATCTGGAGTACTGCATCCAGTTCTGGAGACCCCATCTCTGCAAGGACATAGACAGGATAGAGGCAGTCCAGAGGAGAGCAACTAAAATGGTGCAGGATCTGCAAGAGAAGCCATATGAGGAGAGACTAAAGGAGCTTAATATGTATACCCTTGAGGAAAGGAGGGAGAGGGGGGACATGATAGAAACTTTTAAGTACCTCAGTGGAATCAACAAAGTCCAAGAGGGTAGCATCTTTCAGAAAAAGAGATGTGCAAGAACAAGGGGGTAAAATCTGAAGACAGAGGAGGAACGACTCGGGGCAATGTGAGGACATATTTTTTTCACACAAAGGGTGGTGGATGCATGGAACAGCCTTCCTGAGGAGGTTGTGGGGTCTAAAACTGTGGGAGAATTCAAGAATGCATGGGACAGACATAAGGCAATTTTTGTGGGGGGTAGGAAGAAATAGGCTGTTGGTTAACTAGGATCTGCAGCTTATCCTGTAAGTAGGGAAATGGGCAGACTGGGTGGGCCAAGCGGTCCTTATCTGCCGTCAAAGTCTATGTTTCTATAAGTAGCACTCTTCTTGACGGCAACTCTCAAGATGTCAATAAAATCAGCGTCCTCTTCATCCTCCTCTGTCTCTGGTGGGGGTATGTTGTGGGTATCGACCATTTCTTTGATAAACGAGGAAAAAACATGAGTGATCCTCATTATGCCTTTGAAGAGGTTTGAAACCTTGCTCGGGCACCCTCTAATTCAATGGGGTTATCTTTCTCCATTTGTACACAATTCATTTTCCTCCTCAGCTGTAGGAAGACAGGTTGGAACCTGAGTGGGGTGCGTATCTTATTTAAATTTCCCATGATCTAGACAACCTGGCAAAATTGCCACATTTTTGGTATGTCCTCTGATGGGGGAATTTTATCTGTGCCATCTGCCTGCTCTTTTCAGGAGGAATGCCAGTGACATTCTTTCCTCTAAATTTCCTTTTGACAGACACTGTATCCAGTGTCTGCTCTGAGGCTCTTTTATTTTTGCCATCACTGGATTTTGTGTTCCCCTTTTCGGACACTCTGGTGTCTGAACAATCTTTACCAAGCCTATTTGATGGCTGTGCAGTTTTATCTTTTTTTCTTGTTGATTTTTACATTATTTGTTGCTGAACATGAGGAGATGGACCCTTCAGATGCTTGCTTTTCACCAATGCTGAAAACTCCCTCAGAGCCTTTAAGATTTTTAGGTGAAGCAGACTGAGAAAGTACAGTTACATAAGAACTTACCGTAACAGTAGATCTTCGAGACAAGCTCTTGCAACAGGCCACACTGATAGGACTAAGTTGCCAGGTGCCAGGACCACAAGAAAAACTTCTAGCTACCAGTCTACCACAGGGGACCCTTCACCACCGACATCAGCCTAGCCTATATAGGTGGGTGGCCCTCAACACCTACCGTAGTTCTCCCGCTGGAGACCCCGTACGGGCAGCGAAAGGAGAACCAAGGAGGTTTTCTGAGAGCCAAAATAAAGGCAGAAGCAGTGCCAGAGAAAAATAGTAGAAGGAGAGAGGGAAAGCAGGTCCTGCTGCAAGAGCTCCTCTTGAAGAGCTACTGTTACGGTAAATTCTTACGTAACTGTACTATCTTACTTCAAGGAAGGCTCTTGCAGCAGACCACAATGGTAGGACAGTCCCAAGAAGTACTAAGCATCATCAAGGTGACACAACCAGGAGGTGGACAAGTCAACAGCCAAGAGCTCATGACAGAATGTCTTGAACAACTGCCAGGCCAAATTTGGCCCTGCGCGTAGAGGCGATATCCAGACTATAATGCTTGGTGAAGGTGTGGACTGAACTCCAGGAGGCAGCTGCACAAATGTCTGCAGCAGACACATTTCTGAAGCAAGCTGTGGAGGCAGCCATACCCCTGGTGGAATGGCCCTTGACTACCCCAGGAAGGGGTCTGTTGTACTTGCTGTAACGAAAAACAATGCAATTAGCTAACCACTTATACAAACACTGTTTGGAAACAGGAGCGCCCTCTCTCTTAGGGGCGAACGAAACAAACTGGTCAGTTTTGGTCAAAGACTTGGTGCGGGTCGTATAATACTGCAACATGCTGTGAACATCCAAAGTATGAAGCAACGCCTCCCCCTGATTAGAATACTCAGGAAAATAAACTGGCAGGTGGATGGATTGATTCAAAGTAAACTCAGACACCACCTTAGGTAAAAACTTAGGATTAATATGCAAAAACTTTGTGAAAAAACAAATAAGGTTCTTTACACATAAAAGCCTGTAGCTCGGAAATCCTTTGAGCAGAAGTAACTTAACAACTAAAAAGAGCGCTTTCCATGACAGAAAGCGCAGCTCGCAACTCACAGCCAGTTCAAAGGGAGGCAAAGTGAGTGTTTCCAACATAAAGTTGAGGTCTCATGGAGGGACTGGGTCCCAAATGGGAGGTTTCAAATGCAAAATGCCCCACAGGAACATGCAGGACACCTCAAGCTGAGCGACAACTTTGCCCTTTATAGGTGCATGGTACACAGAGATGGCGAAAAGGTGCACCTTAAGAGAGTAGTACCCCAAACCTGAATCTGAAAGGATAAGGAGGTACTCCAACAACTGATTCACCGGGCAGGTGAAAGGATTCAAATGGCGCACAGTTACCCAAATGGAAAAGCGCTTTCATTTCATAGCATAAGTGGCCCTGGTGGAGGGCTTCCTGGCTGCCACCAGGACGTCAGCGACCCTAGAGGATACCCAGAAGTGGGCAACAGCTAGGTTCACAGCAGCCACGCATGGAGATGCAGGGACTTGAAGTCCGGATGGACCAGGGTGCCTTGGTCCTAGGAAGGTAAGATGATGCACAGGGGTAAGGGCACCAGAGGTTCCACTGCCAGCTTTTGTAGCAGGGGAAACCAAATCTGGCATGGCCAGAAGAGAAGTACGAGAATCATCTCTGCTTCTTCCAACTGGAGCTTAAGAAGAACCCTCTGCAAGAGTGGGAAGGGAAAGAAGGTGTACAGAAACCTCCTCTTTCAAGAGAGGGACAACGTATCTCGCCAGAAAACTCCAGGCCCGGGACTGAGCAAGCAAAAAAGTGGCAGTTTTGCACTGCGCAGGGATGCAAAGCGGTTCAATTCTGGATGGCTCCACCTGTCAGAGATCTTCGACCACAGAAGTTAGAAGTTCCCACTCGTGAGCCTGTGACCTGGAATGACTGAAACTGTTGGTCAAGATGTTTTGAATGCCTGGTACATGCATGGCTGAGAGCTCCAGACTGTGCTTGATGGTCCCAGAACCAGACTCTCATCAGCTCCCGGCACAGGGAATAAGAATGCCCCCCCCCCCCGTTTGCTTGACATAGTACACCACTCACATGTTGTCCATCTGCACTAGCAGCAGACTGGGGAGAAGATGAGTCTGAAAGGCTTGCAGGGTGTAAAGAACCGTCTGCATCTCCAGAACGTTGATATGAAGACCCTGCTCAACTTGCGACTAGGTACCCTGGGTCTGATGGTTGACCAGATGAGTGCCCCAGCCCAGGCTAGATGCATCTGTCGAGAGAACCTGTCGGGGGGTCGGGAGCTGAAAGGAGACTCCTCGAAGGAGGTTGGCTGGATCCAGCCACCACGACAGAATCCTTTGGACCGGGTCGGAGACCAAGACCAATTGGTCCAGGTCATTGGTACGCTGGTCCCACTGGACCCTCAAGGTCCACTGAGGAACCCACATATGCAGCTGGGCCAAGGAGACCATGGCAACTGCACCACCATGTGTCCCAGAAGGTGTAGGAAGACCTTGGCTGGGACCTGCCAACTGAAGGAAACCAGACAGGCCTGCACCATCAGTTGCTCCGCTCTGCCCTCTGGCTGAAAGGCCTTGCCCTGACTGGAGTCCAGGACCGCCCCTATATCCTGGAGGCACTGGCAGGGAGAGAGGCAGGACTTTGGCAGACTTATGGTGATCCCCAAAGCCTGCGTAAGACTGAAAGCTGATTCCATGGTTTGAACTAAACGTTCCCTGGAGGGGGCTGCAAGCAGCCAGTCATCCAGGTAGGGGAACACATACAGTAAAAGCCCTGCTTCCTCAGTGTGGCAGCCACCACTTCCAAGCATCTGGTACATACCCGGGGGGCCAAGTAAAGACAAAAAGGGAGGGCCTGAAACTGGCAATGGGCTCCCTGAAAATGGAAGTGGAGGAAGTGACGATGGGCAGGAAAGACTTGGATGTGCAGGTAGGCATCCTACATGTCCAGAGAACAGAGCCAGTCCCCCCTGGTGCAAAAGGGGCAACAGTCCCTGAAGGGTGAGCATCCTGAAGCGCTTGTACTCGATGTACAGAATCAGATGACACATTTCTAGGATGGGTTGAAGATCCCCAGTCTTTTGGGGGACGAGGAAGAAGTGGGAGTAAAACCCCCTTCCACAGTGAACCTGAAGGACGGCCTCTATTGCTCTTTTTTGAAGAGAAGCCTGAATTTCCTCCCAAACTAGAGACAGGTGTGTGTATGTGTAACGTGGAGAGAAATGGAGGGTTCTCTGATGGCCACTCCAGGAACTCCAGAATGTGACCACGGTCTATGATCTGGAGCACCCAATTGTCTGTGGTGACCCCCTGCCACCCTTCCAGGTGTAGGGAGAACTGAACCCCAACCGCCTTCTTCAGGTTCTCGGGTGGAGGGGAGGGGTCGGTCAAGAAGTCAGGAGGTAGGGGCGGGCAGAGGGGTCGTGGGGGCCCTGGAGGCCCTGGCAGTGGCAGCAGCAACAGGGGCTGCTGGGGCCTTACACTTGTGCTGACCCTTGTGTCCAAGACTGCTTGCAGGAGGACCTGTGAAAGGGATGACTTTGGCTTGCTCTAGGTTGGGTGTGATAGAGTGAGTGGACCGATTTGAAGGCCCACCCAGACTCCTGTAAGGTGGAGATGATGTCCTGGACATCACTGCTGAAAAGAAACGAGCCCCGGAAGGGGGTGTCCAAAATGCTGGCTTGCACATCTGAGGCAAAGTTGGAAACCTGGAGCCAAGAATGGTGCCGGAGACAAACTCCAGTGGCTGCCACACACCTCGAGGCATCCACTGCATCGTAAGTGGCTCGAATGATGTGGCTACCAACATCTGAGCCTGACTTCATCAGCTGGGCAAACTGTGTCTTCGTGGGGTCCTCGGGTAGAGTTTGCACCAAATCTGTATCTTGGTCCCAAAGCACATTCTGGTATTGGGCCATGTGGGCTAGATAACTGATGGCCCGAATAGCCAGGGTGGTAGAGGCAAAGACCCGTTTGCCAAGGTGGTCCAACTGCTTAGACTCACGGTTGTTGGGGGGGGGGGAGAGTACTAAGGTGTCTAGGCTTCTTAGTACGGTCATGCACTGCATGACCACAGAATCCACTTTAGGGTAGGTCCTCAGAAAGGGCTTGCCCACTGGGGCATGGTAAACGTGGTCTGCACTTTTTGGGCAGAGGAGGAGTGGTGGAAGGGGGGTTCCAAGTTAACTTGGTGACATCCTCATAGGATTCGATCGGGGGCACCACCATGGGGAGGGCATCATGCTGCCGGAGGTACTGGGCTAACCGATGTCTCTCTGGGTCCTGCTCCTCTGTCTCCTAGCCCATAATGGACTGGATGTAGCACATAATATCCATAAAGGATGGATCACCGGGGACTTGGGCATCTCTTTAGGTTGGTCCTCCCCTTCAGAAGAGTCACCAGGAGAGGAGGAAGACTCTGAAGAAACAGAGTCATAATCTGAAGTATCCATTTCTGGGACTGGCGCAGGCTGCTGGCATTCATCCCGTCTAGAACCAGACCCAACATCAGGCTGATCCCCTGAAGACCCCAACATACGTGGGCTACTATGACCAGCCCTGTCTGGGTCCTGGGGCTGGGGGTCCTGGGGAGGACTGAGGGGAGAAGTCGATGGCATCCCCTGAGATGCAGGGGTCTGGCGCTGCATACAGGACCACCACGCCAAAAAAAGGGAATTGTAATCCACCTGAAGTGCAATATAGTAACATAAAAACACAGAACATAGAAACATAGGAAGTGACGGCAGAAGGGGGCCATGCGGCCCATCTAGTCTGCTCATAATCCTATCCCTTCCCTTAACTGTTTTTCAGTGTTATGATGCCCTTGTATCTACCCCATGCCTTCTTGAAAGTTTCCACTATTTTTGCCTCCACTGCCTCCTGTGGAAGGCAGTTCCATGGATCTACCACTCTTCTTGGTGAAGAAAAACGTGTGTGTGTTGCTTCTGAATCTGCCCCCCTCTAGCTTCATGTTGTGCCCTCTGGTTCTTGAGTGATTTTTGATATGGAACAGGTTCTGGACCTGCACCATGTTTATTCCTTTTAGAATTTGAAGGTCTCGATCATGTCTCCTCTGTCCCTCCGCTGCTCCAGGGAGTACATGTTTAATTCACGCAGCCTCTCCTCATATGATTTGTCGTGCAATCCATGAATCATTTTAGTAGCCCTCCTCTGCACTGTTTCCAGTCTGATAATATCCTTCTTGAGGTGTGGTCTCCAGAATTGTACACTGCACTCATCATTTATTTATAGAGTGGAAGAATGACCTTTTTCCTGCTGGTAAGCCCCCTATTTATGCATCCCAACATACCATTTGCCCTCAGTGCTGCCTTCTCGCATTGCTTGGTCATTTTTAGGTCATCTGTTATAATTATTCCCAGATTCCTTTCCTGTTTAGAGGCTTCCAGTTTTTTACTCCCTAGGTAGTAATCCACTCCTGGGTTAGTCCTTCCGAGGTGCATGATTTTGCATTTTTTAGTACTGAAGTTTAGTTGCCACATTCTTGACCACTTTTCTAGAGATTCCAAGTCAGCCCTCATTTTCTCCACTCCACCTAGGGTGTCCACCCTGTTTCCTATTTTTGTGGTGTTTGTGAACAAACTCACCTTGCCCTCCAGTCCATCACAAATGTCACTAATGAAGATGGTGAACAGGACTGAGCAAAGCACTGAACACTGTGGTACTCCACTAGCTACGTCTCTTTCCTCTGACAGTGAGCCATTCAATAATACCCTCTGGGTCCTACCAGTAAGCCAACTCCTTACCCAGTTTACCACCTGATGACCTACTCTCATGCTGTCTAATTTGTTTAGCAGCCTTCTATGTGGGACCGAGTTGAAGGCTTTGCTGAAATCCAGGTACACTACATCTACCGCACCTCCCTGGTCTACTCTTTTCGTTACCCAGTTAAAGAAGTCAAGTAAATTGGTTTGACATGACTTCCCTGTGGTAAAGCCATGCTGCTTAGTGGCTAATTTGTTGTCCTCAAGAAAGGATATAATCCTCTCTTTGAGAAGGTTTCCATTGTTTTGTCTACAATTGATGTGAGTACACTGGCAGGATGTGAATACACTGGCAGGAAAGGAAACAAGGGTAGTGATGGCTGAGGTGCTGGTGAAGGGTTCCCTGGTGAAGGGCGGCCCAGTGCTGGTTGAGGATCCGGCGCTGGCCTGACAAGTGTCAGCTGTGGTGAAAGTAGTGGCAGGGGTGACAGGCGGAGTCGGGCCCACTGGCTGGGGCTGCAGCAGCACTGGCGGCAGCCTCGCAGGCAACAGCCCGAAGCATTCGGGAAACTGAGACCCCGATGCTGGCCCAGCTGGAGAAGCTGGTGCCTGAGGGGATGGGGATCCCTGAAGCAGAGGCGACACTGGTGTGGAGGAGACAGCAAGTGCCAGCTGTGGGCGTTGCCTATTAGGACTAACATTGGTCCCAGCAGTGGGAGCCAATGAAGGCAGTGCCATGGCCAGGGGAGCGATGGTGGTAGAACCGATACCCGAGGCACCAACAGCGGCCACGCCACCTGGCTGAGAGCCCATGGAGGATATGGGCTTGAGCTTCAGGGGCTGGGGGGCAGGAGACTAAGTCCCCTGTCCCGAAGAGGCACTGCCCAAAATGGAGATAAGGGCAGGTGGTGGATCCACTGAGAGACTGGAGGAAGAAAGGGCTGGTGGGGCTGAAGAGGTCAGCCCTTCGCGGGAGGATGACCCAGATGCAACCGGAGGCCTGAGAGGTGACCGTGAACAGGAAGCTGACCGGTCCCATATACAGTGTTTGTGCTTCCCAGACTTCTCATGGGAAGAAGAAGAGGCCCCAGAGGACTGTGCCGGCAAGGTCAAAGAGCTCCTGGCCTGCAGCTCCTTCTCCATCGTGACCAACTTCTACTTTAAAAGATGGCTCACTTCAGTGCTTTAAATGATGTCTTCAGATGGCCTGGCTGAATTTCTAGCAGTGCTGGCAAGCTTCAGTGTTGTGGCTGGGGCCTAGACAGAAGAGACATGCAGAGTGGCCGTTCTTTCTAGTGATCTGTTTGCTGCAGGCACACTTTGCGGAGTGGCTGGAAGACAAGGCTAGTGGAGAAGACAAATGAAAACAACGAAAATGTGATGCTTACATGAATTAGATACTAAAAGAAACCAACAAATAAAAAGGTGAAGCAAGGGCAGGTAATGACGGTCGACTGTAGCTTTGGAGTCCACTAAGGTCCCACGTGCGCGGGTTGACGGCAGGAAAAGAACTGAGGTAGGTGTGGGGAACCGCCCACCTATATAGGCAAGGCTGATGTCAGCTGACTGATGTCAGAGGTAGGTGGTCCCCCGTGGTAGACTGCTAGCTAGAAATTTTCTGTGTGGTCCTGGCGCCTGACGGCTTAATCCTATCGGTGTGGCCTGCTGCAAGAGCCTTCCTCGAAGTAAGATGGCATATTTCTGCATAACATTTTTACCCTTTTTAATTAGGTTTTTGGGCAGAAAGTAAGAAAAAATTACAATAGTAATACTGTTTCTTTCAAGGGATCCATCACTATGCTCACTAGACTAGTGCAATCAGCCTGTGGGTCTGAGCTGCCCTGAGAGTGAAATTTTATATAAATTATGGAATTGTGGAATGAAATTCAAATCTCCACCATGTGGTGGTATTCAAACCTGCTCTCCAACATCAGATTTATTTCGACAGCCAGGAGGTAGGGACCACTAAGCTCACAAAACTAACCCTACAGAAAGCATACATGGAAAAAAACAAAAACTCCAAAAGATTGGTCCCACAGGTCAAACTACGGCAGACTATAGTTGTGTAACAAACAAAAACTGACTGTACAGAATGCAGGACTCAATGCTCAAGCCAAAAAAAAAAATAACAACAATAACTGATTTTTGTAGAACCTTTTCCAGGTTCTGGAAGGGAAGACAGAGTGGGAATGTTAAGCATAGTGAGGGATCCCTTTGAAGATACTATATTACTATGGTAATTAATTTTTTCTTCAAACCCCAGAAATCCCTCATGATGTTTACTAGTGCAGACTACAAAGCAGTACCTTGGGAGGCTGGGTACAGAACCTATTTAGAGAAAAGGTTCTGCAAACAGCAGTGCCAAACTGGCATCCCTTCTGGAGTGCACGTCCAGACAATAGTGCTTTTTGAAGGTATGCACTGTTTTCCAGGTAGCTGCTTTACAAATTTCTAGCAAAGGGACATCCCTTGCAGCTGCCACAGAGGCAGAGGGTCCACGGTTAGAGTGTGCCCTGAGGCCTTGTGGAAGTAGCTTGCCAGCTTTTGCTGTAACAGAACTGTATGCAGGAGACTATCCAGTGAGCAACAGTTCTCCTGGAGGCTGGCCTACCCTTGCCCACTTCACCATATGTGAAGAACAGCTGAGAGTGGGAAGATCTTAAGTCCTTAGTATGGTCCAGGTAGTAACTAAATACCCACTTAACATCCTGGCTGTGAAGTCTCTGTTTGCTAGAACTGGACTTTGCTGTGAAGAACACTGGAAGCATGATGGACTGGTTCAGGTGAAACTTGGGAAACCACCTTAGGGAGAAACCTCCTATTAGTCCTTAGTCCTGTGGAAGACGATGTAATTTGGGTCTGTGCAGGGGAAATTCAAACGTCCGTAGCGCTCCAGAGGTCTATGTATATGATCAGATACATAGACCTCTGAAGTGCTACGGACTTTTGGATTTTATGTGTTGTTTGGGCTGGCCAAGCTTGTAGTTAGCATCCCACCTGCATCGGTGAGTGTAGCAGTTCTTTTGTTTTTGGGTCTGTGCAGAGGGCCTGTATTTCACAGATCCTTCTGGCAGAAGTTATGGCAATCAACAATACAGTCTTCCAGGTGAAATACTTTAAATCAGCAGTAGCCATGGGCTCAAATGGAGGTTCCATGACCATTGCTATACACAGGTTCAAATCCGGAGGGGGGGCTGGGTCTCTAATCAGTGGATGCAGGTATAGGAGCCCTTCGAAGAATTTCCTGAAAATGGGATGAGACCACCATTTCTTCCTTACATGCCGAGACACAGATGGATATACCAGCCAGGTGTACCTTCAGGGTAGAGGGCCTGAGACCCAAGACTTGAAGGTGGACTAAGTAATCTAGAAGTGTAGGCAGCTCTGACTTTAGAGGATTGATCTGCTTAGTGGCACACCACAGAGCAAATCTTTTCCATTTGGACGCATAAGTTTTCCTAGTGATTGACTTCCCAGAGAATCTAAGGACTTCTTCAGAAAGGTAAAAGCAAGAAAACTCTAGCTATTCAAGAACCATGCCTTGAGGCGAACTGACCTGAGGTTTGGAAAGGTGATTCTGCCCTAGGACATGGTCAGCAGGTTGTGCCTCAATGGGAGACAGATGGGCTGCTTGATGGAGATGGCCAGGAGACGGGAATACCAGACCTGCCTGTCCCAATCTGGAGCCACCAGTATCATTGTGACTGGCTGGCTCCTCAGCTTCAACAACACCCTCAGCAAGAGGGGATAGGGAGGGAAGGCATACAGGAATCTTCCTGACCATTCCAGGGTCAGAACACCCACTGGGACCGAGCCTACCACTGGAGGCCTGCAACAAAAAAAGAGGATGCTCTTGATTCTTCCTGGAAGAAACAAATCTACCTCCAGTGTACTTCATCTTCTGAATACTGTGCTCAGTACCTGTTTGTTCAGGGACCATTCATGATATCCCTGACTGATCCTGCTGAGGGAATCTGCCAGAACATTGTCCTTCCCTGGCAGGTGGACTGCTGAGAGCTGCACTTCCAAGGAATAAGCCAGATTCCATATCTTCATTGCTTCTGGACACAGCTTTGAAGATCTTGTGCCCCCTTGCTTGTTGATGTAATACAGTACGTGGTGGTGGTGTCTGTCCTGACTTGGACTGATTAACCCTTGACCTGTGGAGTGAAAGACTACAAAGCCAGGAAGACTGTCCTGAGTTCCAGGAGGTTTATATGTTCCTGAGATTCCTGAGGAGACCAAACTCCATTTATAGTTAGGTAACCCAGATGAGCTTCCCAGCCTAGGAGGGAGGCATATGTTGTTAAAATAACCATGGGAAACTTCTGCTGAAAAGGCACTCTTTCCCTGAGGTTGCTTCTTCTCCACCAGTCCAGAGCTCTTAAGAGAGACTTTGTCACAGGCACCAGCCTTGAGAGTGGGTCTCATTTTTGGGACCAGTGGGCCTCTAGTGGTACTTGATGTCTCTCATTTGAAATCTGGCCCCTGCCACCAGAGCTGTGGAGGAGGCCATATGACCTAACAGCTGGAGGAAGTGTCTTGCTGACCTGGGCTGGCCCAGGATGAAGGACTTTGCCAGGTTTATAAGATTTTCCTCTCTGTCCTGAGGCAGGATGGCCCTCCTTTGGAAGGCATCCTACTCTGCTCCTATGAACTCCAGCACTTGAACCGGTTCTGTCTGGGACTTCTAGGCATTTATGAGGAAACCCAGACCTTCCAGGGTGGTATGGGTCAGAAGGAGAGAGGTCTTGGACTGCTGATGTGACTTTCCTGCGACTAGCCAGTTGTCCAGATAGGGGAAAAACTGCACTCCCTGTCTTCTGAGGTGGGTTGCCACCACAGCCAAGCACTTCATGAACACCCTGGGAGCTGAGAAGAGACCAAAGGGGAAGGCTGAGAACTGAGAGGGTCCAGTTCCTATTCTGAACCTTAAATACTTCCAGTGGCTGGGTCTGACTGGAATATGAAAATAGGCATCTTTTCAGGTTCAGACAGCTCAGCCAGTCCCCTTATTGAAGGGATGGTATCACTGTAGCAAGGCTTACCATCTTGAACTTTTCTCTTCTGAAGTGATTGTTCAGATATCTGAGATCCAAAATGGGTCGCAACTCCCCATTTTTCTTGTGGGTGAGGAAGTACCTTGAGTAAAGGCTCTTTCTCCTCGGGGCGGGAGGGAACTCCAGCAGATTTTTTTCTGCTGGAGTGGGAGGTGTGAAGTTTCTGTGAACCTACAGTCTGGGGAATTTTTTGAATTGCAGTGTGAGCCCCTGCCTCCCCACTTCCAGGACCCACTTGTCTTTGGTGATGTTTTTCCACTTCTGGAAGAAGACAGCTAACTTTCCCCCAAATGGCAATGGATGGGCAACCTGAACAGACTCGTCAGGGCTTCTGTTTAGGTTGAGCCTTAGGAGCCGGAGTTGAGTCAGTCCATCCAGAACCTCTTCTGCCCCTGCCCCCGAAGAAACCTCTCATTTGGGAGAAATAGTAAGGGAGGAAACTGCAGGGAAAGTAACCCTTACCCCACCTCCCCCTCCATGGACCTATAGGAAGTGGAGGCCTTTTTCTTCTCGTTGTTACTTTTATAGGTGGCTTTATACTCGTCTACCTTTTTCATGTATACCTCTGTTTTGTCACCAAATAAGGATTTACCTTCACATGGAAAGTCTGGCTTTTGTTTGGGTGTCCTGGGACAGGTCTGTATTCCTGAGCTAGGCACACCTTCTCAGGGAAACTAGCAAGGCCATGACCCTGAAGGCAGTGTCATTGGTATCCACTGCCATATGGAACTGGTATTTAGTTGCATCCAGGGCTGATTCTGCAGTATCTGCTAAATCTTGTGCCAGATCCCTGGGGGGACTAGCACTCATGGCCGGGATACAGTTCCAGAGAGCTTTCTGGTATTGGGCCATATAAGCCATATAGGCAGCCTGCCTCAGCAGCAGGGAGGCAGTAGTGTAAACCTTCTTTCCCATACTATCCAGCTTTCTAGAGTCTTTGTCTGGGGGCTGGGTAGAGAGTGGAACCGTGGCTTTATCACAGGCTGTAGCCTGCACTACCCCTTCGTGGTCAGGGTGGCAACAGAGGTACTCAGCATCTTGCCTGTCAAGCTGGTACTTCTTTTCAATTTTCTTGTCAATGCCTGGGGTGGTGGTCCAGAACCACACTCTCATAGCCTCCCGACAAAGAGGATAGGAGTGAGTTCCCCCTGCTGCCTGATGTAGTAAACAACTGACATGTTGTCCATCTGTGCCAATAGGGGACCTGGACAGAAGTCTGGGAGAAATGCCTGTAGAGCATACAGAACTGCCCTCATCTCTAGAATATGGATGTGGAGGGTCAGTTCCAAAGAAGACCATGCCCCTTGTGTCTGACGATTCTGAAAATGAGCTCCCCAACCTAGGTCCGAGGCATCGGTTGTGAGAACCTGTGAAGGGACTTCTCTCTGAAAAGGGACTCCGAACTCCAGATTCTGGGGACAGAGCCACCAAAAGAGAGTCTGTACCACTGCTTTGCAGATTAAGACCGGCTGGTCGAGATCGTCCTCCCTCTGAACCAATTGCACTCTGAGGGTCCACTGAAGGACCCTCATTAACAGGCGTGCTGAGGGAATGGTCACTATGGCCCAGGAGCTGGAGCATGGTCTGAGCTGGGACCTGTCGAGCGGCTGAAACTTTGTGGGCCAAACAGTGAAGGCGTACTGCCCTGTCTGGCAGGAGGAAGGCTTTCCCTTGCTCCATATCGAGGACTGCCCCTATGTATTTTAATCTCTGACATGGCTTTGGGAATGACTTAGCCATGTTTAGGGTGATCCCAAGGGAGCTGAACAGGCTGAAGGTGTCCTCTAAAGCTGCTAGAAGCCGATCCCTTGTGGCAGCGGTTAGAAGCCAATCACTGAGGCAGGGATAAACAATCTGAAAGCGCAGAAAGGTGCACCTTAATGGATGACTAGCTGAGTCCCTTGTCTGATAAGGAAAGGAGGTACTCCAGTACCGACTTCATCAGACAGGTGAAGGGGTCCAATAGACGAGAGGACGCCCACAGGCAGAAACATTTCCATTTCATGGCATATGTGGCTCTAGTCGAGAGTTTCCTCACTGCCACAAGGACCTCCGCTACCCTGGAAGACACCCCATATCTATCTCTGACTAGGTCTGCAGAAGCCATGCATGCAGGTGCAGAGATTGTAGATTCGGGTGTACGAGGGTTCCCTGTTCCTGGGAGACCAAGCAAGGAGACAGGGGCAGGAGAACAGGCGGTTCTGATGCCAACTGCTGCAGCAACGGGAACCAAATCTACCGGGGCCAGAATGGTGCTATAAGAATCATTACCACTCATTTTACTTGCAGCTTGAGCAGCACTCTCTGGAGGAGTGGGAAGGGAGGGAAGGCATACAGAAACCTCCCTGCCCAGCAGAGGGACAATGCATCTCACCAGAAAACACCAGGCCCTGGAACTCGTGAGCAGAAATTGGGCAGTTTGGCGTTGAGTGGGGATGCAAAGAGGTCCGGTTCTGGACGGCTCCACTTTTCAAACAGTTTGTCTATGACATCCTGCGAGAGCTCCCACTCATGAATCTAAGACTGAGAGCAGCTGAGGCTGTCAGCTAGGGTGTTGTGAACCCCTGGAATATGAACCGCTGCGAGTTCCTGGTTGTGCTCCACTGCCCAGTACCAGACACTCGTGGCTTCTCTGCATAGAGGGTAGGAGCGTGTGCCCCCCCTGCTTGCTGATATAGAAGACTACTGGCATGTTGTCTGACTGGAGAATCATCTGAAATGCCTGCAAGGCATACAGAATGGCTCTCATCTCCAGAACGTTTATGTGGAGATTGCGTTCCACAGCGATCCAAGTCCCCTTTTGTCTGATGGGTTCCTAAGTGTGCACCCCAGCCGAGTCCTTAGGCATCTGTCGTCAGGATTTGCTGAGGACTGGGACTTTGGAAGGGAGCCCCAGTCTCTAGCCGTAAGGGGGTGAGCCACCACTCCAAAGTCTGAGACACTGCTCTGGAGATTTTGACTGGCTGATCCAAATCGTCCGAGCACTGGTCCAATTGAACCCCGAGGTTCCACTGGAGGACCCTCATGTGTAAACGGGCCAATGGAACCATCACTATAGCGGCTGCCATGTGGCCTAAAGCACCACTCTGGCCGGAATTTAGTTTGTGGACGTGACTCTCCGGGCCAGCGCCCTCAGTTGATCTGCCTGTCTTGAGGAAGAAAGGCTCTTCCCTGGACAGTGTCCAAGATTGCCCCTATATACTGCAACCTCTGGATAGGCCATGGGGATGACTTGGGAAGGTTCAAGGTAAACCCCAATTCCTGAAACAGGAGAAAGGTCTCCTCTAGAGAGTGACGCAGCTGCTCTTCTGAGGGAGCTGTTAGTAGCCAGTCGTCGAGGTAGGGGTAAACAAAGAGTCCCCTCCTATTGAGAGCTGTTGCTGCCACTGCCAGGCACTTGGTGAAAACCACTGGTGCCGAAGAAAGGCCTAATGGCAGTGCCCTGAACTGGTAGTGCTCTCCCTGGAAGGTAAAGCAGAGGTATTTCCTGTGGGAAGGCAGGATCTTTATATCCATGTAGGCGTCCTGCATGTCCAGGAAGCAGAGCCAGTCCCCTTGGCGAGTCAAGGGCAGCAGTCCCAGCAATGTCACCATCCTGAACCTTTTGTACTCAATAAAAATGTTCAGCTGACTGAGGAATAGGATGGGACGATGGTCCCCTGACTTTTTGGGACGAGGAAGAAGTGGGAATAATATCTCCTTCCCCTCTTAGATGGTGGAAATGCTTGGATGGCTCTCTTTTCCAGGAGGGCCTGGATTTCTGCTCTGATGAGGGCCGCGTGGGATGGGGGGCAATGAGTGGGGGAGAGGAGGGGTGTTCGGAAGAGTCTGGATAAACTCCAGGGCGTAGCCTCTTTCTATAATCTGGAGTACTCACTGGTCCGTGGTGATACTGGACCAGCCATTGTGGTAAACGGAGAATCTCCAGCCGACTGCCTCCCCTTACAACTCCACTGGAGGAAGGGGGGCTGGCAAGGATTCATGCCAAGGCTGATGGGGTGGGGAAGGGAACCCTGGAGTTCTTTGCGCTCTTGGGTCCCTAAGATCCTGAGGAGAGGAGGTGCCTTTTCATTTATAACCCCCTCTCTGCTGCTGTCACCTTCTTTGTTGGCCTTGTTGCCTATGAAAGGAGCGACGTCTAGTCGTGGCTGGTTCTATGGACATCAGAAATAGCTTTCCCTGAGTCCTGAAGCAGTTTTAAGTTTTTCTGTCTCCTGCCCAAACAGTACCGGATCTTGGAAGGGGGCGCCCAGGATGGCATCTTGCAAGTCCTGCCTGAACCCTGAGACCCGTAGCCAGGTGTGGCATCTCACCGACAAATTCCTGAAGCTGCCGCCCTGGCAGCCGCCTCTGCCAAATCATAGGAGCACCTTAAGACGTGTTTGCCTACATCAATACTGGACTGGAGGACTGCCAAGAGTTCTGACTTATTATCAGAGTCAGGTTGTGCTCGGGCCAAGTCCAGTGCCTTATTCCATACTGACTTTTGGTACATCACCATGTGGGCCAAAAAATTAAGGGACCTGACCATACATGTGGCCAAGGAATACACCCTATGGCCCAGGTGGTCCAACTTCTTGGACTCTCTGTCCAGTGGTTGGGAGCGCATATGTTTTGGCTGATGGGTCCTCCCATGAGCAGCCGTGAGCACCATAGAGTCTGCCTTTGGTTGTTACCTAAGGTGTGGCTCACCCTCTGGAGTCCTATACAGACAGTCTGCCTTCTTGGGGACTGCCAAAGTCATGGAGGGATGCTTCCGGGTGACCTTCATGACATCCTGGAAGGGCTTCACTAACGGTGGGATGACCAGGGGTTTTGGGTCACTTGCTCCCAAGAACTTCACCATATGGTGATGTTCTGGGTCCAATTCCTCTGTCTCCCATTGGTTCAGAAACTGGATGTGCCTCATCACATCCAGGAAGGATGTGTCATCCAGGGGGGATCTCAGAGAGTCCCTCCTGTGATCTGATGAAGGGAGAGAGAGATCATCCTCAGAGGAATCATAGGATGAGGCGTCCCCAGAGAACCCTTCTTGGGAAGAATATGGGCACCCCCTGGAGGAGGATATGGATGAGGGGCGACGACCGCGCCCACCTTGGGATCGGCAACCCCTGTCGCTCATCCCCTGATGTCGGTCGGGCCGGTGTCAGGGGTGGAGGAGGTGATCGTGGGGGAGAAGGCTTCTGTGGGGAAGCTGGAGCCGGGAGCCCTGTGGGGTTGGGGTCAGTTCCGGCTGCCTGGGAAACAGATTCCACCTTAATAGTATTCCACTTGCTGCTGAACAGGGCCCCTACCTCAGCCAAGGGGATGACAGGACATGGCTGAGGTGCTGGCGAAGGGGTGGGGGCATTAGGAGCCACTGGAGTCGGACCTATAGGCACGACCTCCTCTGGCGATGGGTCTGGAGATCCCGTTTTGTCAGGCATCGTCCTGGAGGAGCAACATACTCTGGCGGTGGGTGCCTTGTCATCTGGCCATCAGGTTCCCAAGGAGGAGGCAATGGTGGAGGGGCTGGTGCTCAATCTCGAGAGTCCCCAGAGGCGAGCGTCCAGTCCCCTATCATATGGCCTGACGTCAGGTCATCCATCGGACCTTGTGGAGCCGGTGGCAGCTTAGGAGGTGGTGTCTGGTCTGGCTCTGTATCACAGTCAGAAGAAGTAGAGACTAGTCGTCGGTCTGAAGCCTCGGACGACGCCTTGTAGGAAGGAGAGTGGTGCTTCTTATGGTGCCTGTGATCTTGTCGCCTGCTGGTGTCGCCCGATCCCTTCGACCTGTTGGATGAACCAGGTGGAAGGGGAAGACGAGCTATGCCCTGAATGGGTTCTCTGCATTGCGGCCACTTGTTGCTTGAGGAGGAATGTTTTTCAAGTTCTTCAAGCGGTGGATTCTGGTCCTCCTGTTGAAACTCTGGCAGTGCAGGCAATTGTCCAGCTTGTGTTCCGGCCCTAGGCAGAGAAGGCCGTCTCATGCCGGGATCTGCTTACCACATGTGCACTTTGATTTCTGCTGCTTTGATGAAGAAGATGGCTGAGAAGACATGCATGGGGAAAAAAAGAACAACGTGAAAAAACGGTAACTGCGTGAAGCATGAAAACGTAGGTCGACTGGAAGCAAGAGGCGTCAGAGGAGCCGATATGCATGAGTTGACGGCGGGAAAAGAATTGAAGTGGTGCTGGGGGACTGCCCCTTTATACTGTACGTGACGTTGGGGCGGGGCCGAAGTCAGAGGGGAGGTCCCCCACCTATGACTGCTGGCTAGAAATGTTTCCGTGGGGTCCTGGTGCCTGGCAGCATAGTCCTAATGGTGTTCCCTGCTGCAAGAGCTCTATCTCGAAGTAAGATCTAAGGTCTTACCATCCTGTGTAGGTTCATATACCATTTGCTCTAATCCCAATGTGAGAAATGTATCCAAAAACAGTGATTCAGTTTGGACCACTGACAGTTTGGACTTGCACAAACTGACACTTACTAGAGGAGAGAGTTCTGTCAGAGCTAGTTGTACTGCATGGAGCTCCAGCAGGCTGATATGATGACTGGACTCACTGGGCGACCAGAACCCGTGGGTCCTGTGGTCTCCCAGCTGTGCTCCCATCTCACCAGAGACTTGTCTGTCATGAGAGAGATGGTCAGCTCTGGGCAGACAAACAGAACTCCTTCCAGATGTTCTGGGATCAGTCACCATTGTATGGCATCCCACATTGGCTGGGTCTCTGTGACCTGCTGGTCCCAGTGTCCTATCTGCTGGGACCACTGATAGCTCAACTCCCACTGCAGGTGCCGCATCTGCCAGTTGACCCTCTGAACCACAGTGGTGCAGGATGCCACATACCCTAGCAGCAATAGGAAGTCCCCAGAAGGGCCCAAGCACCCAACCTGAAATGATCGGGCAAAGGAGGTAAAGTCCAGTGCCTGGTCCGCAGCGGGGTGGGCCTTGACCAGTATGGAGCCTAGCTCTGCCCCAATGAAATGACTCACCTGCGAGGGGATCAGTTCAGACTTGGCCAGGCTGACCAAGAAGCCCAAGTCTCAGCAGGTCTGGAGGGCCAGATCCCTGGACTGCTTCATTGTCTTCCTGGATGGTGCGGATATCATCAAGTCATCCAGGTAAGGGTAAACCAAGATGCCCTTGCACCGCAGGAAGGCTGCCACCATTGCCATGGACTTGGTGAAGACCCTGAGCATGGACGAGAGGCTGAAAGGCATGACTTGGAACTGACAAAGCACCCCTTCTGTGAGGAACTGAAGGTATCGCCAGTGGGACAGATGGACTGGGATGTGGAAGAATATGATGTGGAGGTCCAGGAAGCAGAACCACATGCACTGCTCCAGGGATTGTATAATCTGGTTTAGAGTGACCATCGAGAACTTATGCTCCTGCATGAATTTGTTTAAATCGTGCAGCTCCAGTATGGGGCACCAGCCCCCTGTCCGTTTCAGGACCAGGAAGTGCGTAGACACATATCCCTGACTTGCTAGGGCATCTGGAACATGGGCTATGGCTTCTTTCACAAGGGTCTGAGCAACGTCCTCCCTAAGGGTGGACAGTGGGTTCTGTAACACTGAGGACTCCCTCAGAGCATGGAATTGGTGAGGTGGGTGAGCTTCAAAATCAAGAGGCAACCCTCTGTCTACCACCTCATGAACCCACTTGTCCGTAGTAATGATGGACAGTATGACCAGAAGTGATGAAGCCGACCCCCCACAGGGAGCTTGTCAGGGATTGAACAGGTGGGAGGTAGACACCCCCAAACATGTCCCTGGACAGCTCTGGAGGGGGCATCGGATGCTGGGGCCAGAGGGGCACCACTTTTCCTACCGCCACCTCTTTTTGGCCCCTGGCCAGAGAACCTGGCCTTGGGGCACCAATCTTGGTATGGTCCCTGCTGGGGCTGCTGCTGCAGAGGCTGCTGTGGCTGAAATGACTGAAACCGAAAGGCCTTCTTTTTTGGTTTCTGATCTTTCAGGTCCTTTTGGGATGAACTCATGAGTCCATAGTGGTACTGGACTTCTCTATCCGAGTGAGATGACTGTCCATCTCCGGGCCAAAGAGGTTGGTGCCCAAGAAAGGGACACTGGCCAGCTTATGCTGAGTGTCTGCCATAAAGGGGGAAGAGTCTCCGCATGGCCCTGTGACACATGGCGATGGCCGCTGCCATGGCACAACCGTTGTCCATGTCCAAGGCTGTCTGTGGCTGGTGGTTAGCCAGCACGTGACCTGGATCCCTGCCCACTTTTGTTGGTAACTGCTTGTCAGCAGAGAGGTGAGGGAGGACGTTATCCAACACTACCAGTAGGGAGTGGCCAAAGTGGGCCATCATAAAGGCACAGCTTGCTTAATGGAGACCAAGTGAGGAAGTGGCATAGACCTTTCTGGATTCATGGTCAAGCTTCTTCGACTCCCTTTCAGGGGCTTGTCCATGTCCCCACTGTCTCCGGATTTCTGGAAGACTGAGTCTGAGACCAGATCTTAAACGGAGGGGTGGTCTAAGAACCCGGACAGAGAGCCGATAGGGTGCACATACTTTCGGACCATATGGATTGAGGGTGCCGGGTAGGATGCTGGATGCTATCAGAGCTGGTCCCAAAATGGCCTCCACTATGGGAAAGGCAACTCTCAGGGATTTGTCCCTATTCAAGATGTCAGTAAAGGGGTACTTAGCCCTTTTCTGAACAGGGTCCAGAAGGACATTCATGGACTCAGACATAAGTTGGAGAAGAGCCCCAACTGACACCAGACCATGGTCAGTGGTCAACTCCTCGACCAAGCTGTGGTCAAAAGTATGTGTTCTTGACATCTACATGAAGAGAACATCTGAGCTCTCTGAAGACTTATCAAAAACGTCCCTCAGCCATTTACCACTGTGAACCACCCTAGAGTCATCCAACTGGGTGACTGCCATCAAAAGCTGGCCTGACAAGCCTGTTGCAGCCCAGAAGTCCTTGGTTGGGGCTCCCCACACAGGCTGTGGTGGAGGCAGTTCCACCAACAGGAGTGGAGAGACAGATGTTGGCAACAACTGTCTTGGAAGGCCCAGCCAGTCAACCTCAGGGGTCGGGGTGGAGCCTCATCCTGTCTTATCAAGGCCCACTGCTTCCAAAGGAGTGCCTCCTAGCACCGCTGCATACACCAGCAGAGACTCTCATCATCCAAAGACGAGGCTGAGGAACGACAATGCCTCCCAGTTGAGACAGACTGAGTGCGTAAAGAGAGCCTTGACCGCGACCTTTGAATCAATGTCAAGGAGAAGCCACCAGAGGTTCCGTGTAGCTAACGTGCACTGGCTTTGGTGGAGTGACTACTGGTGGAGGCTGTTCCTGAGTGGCAGTGGCTAGGGACATTGACTGCTCCATGTCCTCCTGCGTGAGGATCAAGAACACGAGGGTCTCAGAGATCGACTCCTCGTTGACCTCCTCCAACAATAGGTTGACCAGGTTGAGGAATATCTCAATCACCTGGTCGACAGGTGTCAAGGTCGTCAAGCCCAATGGGGTCTCCGTGGAGCTGGCAACCTGACCCGCAACCTGTTCTGGCTCAGCCAAAGTCGGGTGCTTGACAGGCTTCCAGTGGTGGGTGGGGGGAGAAGAGTTTGAGGGTGCTGAAGAAGCATTATCTCTCCTGGTCTCACGACTAATGGTAGTGCTTTTTATCATGGTGGGAGGGCTCTCCCTGAAGGTCTGAGGCACCTGCCACATCTCTCTGAACTTTCCAGTGAAGGACGCTCTGAGGATGACAAGGTGCCCGCTGTGGCCTCTGCCACTGCTTCTTCCATGGCCGTAAGTTGAGCTGCAGACCCCGCTGCAGCAGAGGCCACCATGCAAACCTTAGGCCACAGTTTAGGATCTCAATCGGCCAAGCCGAGAAGACAAGCCTTTCGATCCCCCAGGAAGGAAGGGAGAATCATCTGACACAGGCCACAACCCACGACATTGTGTGCTATGTCCAGGCAGTAGAGGCACAACACGAGTGAATCTGTCTATGACATCTTGTATCGGCATGTGACATATTGCCTGGAGCCCTGAGCTGGCTTCGCTTCTTCTTGTTCCATCTTCTGTCACTTGAGACTGGAGGACAACCGAGGAAAATAGTGTAGTACTGATCTACTGAGAAACAATTAAGTTTGTTTACGGCGCACTTTAGGCCCTACAATGCACAGAGCTGTGAAATAGGAGGCCGAACTCTTCTAGTAGAAAGGAAGGTCTGATGTGAAAGAGTGGAGTTAGAGGATATACCGCCCAGGTGGTGGGAGGAGCTTAGCTTAAAGATGCTCCAGTGAATCAGCACTTCTGGTGGAACTGCCATCGTGTCGATAAGTGAACCATATCCATGCCCCTAGAACAGGTGAATATTAAACACAAAGAAAATTTACTGAGAAAATAGAAAAGGTGCAGCAAAAGAATATTTGTAAAGTAAGGAAGGGAAGGGAAGGCAATGCAATAAGGTGCACAGAGAAGGGGAGCATCTCTCAGAATGCCCAGTTGGATTGGGTACACTTAGGTGTAGTTGTAAGAGAGAGCTGTGAAGTCACACATAGGTGTTTGGGGGACAAAGGAGTGGAAGCAAAACTTTCCAAAGTCAATTGGTCCAGAGGATATACTTGACATATAGCAACTGCTCTGTTAATACATGAAAAAACAAGCAGAAATTAACAAATATCACCTCTGTGTACACTCATAGCTAGCAGAGTACATACTCTGAAGGTGCTTTTCTGTGCAACATTGACAGGGTGGTATTACCGCATGAGTGACACTGACAATGAGGTTTAGCAGTGTCACCGTTTATACAAGTAAGCAATAATACCCAACGGGGTGGGAGGTATTGGGGAATACCAGATCACCCAGGGGAGTAATGAGGCCTGATGCTGCAGGTGGAGGGCCTTCTGGAAGGTCTGGTATTCCCCACTACCGCCCACCCTGAAGGGTATTATTGCACTTTAAAAATGGGCCATCTGTGGAGTTTTTAGATGGGATTTAAGAAAATTAAAAAATAAAGTAAAAATTAAGTTTTCATCTTTTTCTTGTATAGTAGTCCCTCTGTTTCTGTGCTGTTTCATGATCTGTGGGTCCCCCCACAGAGCCATTCTCTTCAACTTATCCCCCACCCTCCAACTCCAGGACAAGACACTGAGTTTCTGGTACAGCTCCCCCCACCACCCCGCAGTCTCTTCCTATTGTTGTGGTAAAAAAAAAAATTCTGTTCATTCAAGCTAGGCACGTGACCTTGCATGACCCTGACACGCAAAAGCAGAAACTGCAAACCAGGAAGTACGCTGAGGCTCAGTAGCGGTGTAAATGGTTTTTATCTTAACATACTAATTGCCAGCAGATTAGGCCTTATGGTCTATTGAGTCTGCTCGAACCTCAGATCCCTAGTTGGGTGCCGAGGCCCACCCCACCTTGTGTTCCAGAAACCCCTATCATCCAACCCCACCACCCTGGGCCAGGCCATCATCCGATACATCCGCTTTCTGTGTCTGTCCCACCCTCTCTTGAAGCCCCAACTCTTACATGGCTAAACTGGACACACTCTACCATCGAGCACCGAGGTTTATAACGGGACTCCCCTTCGACACGCATTACTGCACCCTATATGCGGCAGTGGGGTGGACATCACTAAAGTTCAGGCGCCACAGAAACGCCACTCTCTGGACCTATAGAGCCATCTCTAATAAGCTGCCTTACTATATCTCCTCCTGTCTTCTCCTGAGTATAATTGGGAAATACGCGTTAAGAAGTTACTCAGCTATTACACTTAAAGTACCCAAAGCAAAATCCCGCTGGCAGGGCAGCCATAAGCTTCGTGTTACCTACCTTATGGAACGATCTACAAAACCCTCAAATTAAGACACTCTAATCGGTATAAATGCCTTCAAGACGCTTTATTTCCGTGCATAACCAGAGAAGTATGTAACTGCTTCACCCACCAGACCCAGTACCGTGTCTGCACTGGTATATAGCCACGCCTAGACCCATTTTAGTACTGACCCCCAGCTTGCTCCTCACCAGCCTAATTGTTCTCTCTCTATCCCTGTCTTATCAACACTAGGCCCATCCATCCCTTATTCTTTCTTTCCCAACCTCGGATAGGAGCTCACTACCCTGGGTTGTGACATCCTACCATGCCCGTCTTTATAGCATTCAATCCCAGGGCTCACACATACTCCTTTCTCCATCCACCTTCTCTACATCCCGCTTTACCAACTCCTCTCTGCGCACGTGCCCTCCTAGCCTTTCTTCCCTACCTCCCTCCCTCCCCCTACCTTCCACCTCTACCTGGTGTATATTTTATTTTTATTTTTTTTCTTCGGTTACTTCCTCTTGCAACCTTAGATAACCTGCTTTATCTTCCTATAGACACTTCTATGTATGTAAATACCATGTAATCTGTACAATATCTGTATAACTTTATGTACATATGAACTTCTTTTTCCTTCCTCTCTGTAAAGAGTATTATCTGTATTGCCTTGTAAATACCTGTGTTGACCTGTATATACAATTGCTCATGCTCCACCCAGGTCCATCTTGCAAATGAGCTTCTGTTCAACGATGAACGCCTGGTTAAATAAAGACTTGATTGATTGATTGATTGATTGAAGCCCTCCACTGTGGATCTCTGAACCAGCACGCCAGGCAGCGCATTCCAAGGGTCCACCACCCTCGCAGTGAAAAACCTCCTCTTTTCCCCCCCTCACCCTTCCACCTTCCAACTTCAAACCATGCCCTCTGGTGATGCCTCCCTGCTTTAGTCTAAAGATCTCCTCCATGTTTACCCTATTTATTCCCTTGAGGTACTTGAAGACCTCAATCATGTCCCCCCTGTCTCTCCTCTCCTCCAATGAACACAGGCAGAGCTCCTCAAGCCTGTCCTCATATGTCAATCGCCTAGTCCTCGTATCATCTTAGTTGTCCTCCTCTGTTCCCTCTCCAGGACCTGTATGTCCCTCTTCAAGTGTGGTCTCCGGTACTGTACACAGTACTCAAGGTGTGGTCTAACCAGTCCATTGTACAGCGGCAGAATCACTTCCCTGCTCCTAGAAGCGACCCCCCTTACGATGCATCCCAACATTCTGTTTGCCTTGCTAGCCGTCTCCTGCACTGCTCAGAGTTATTCATACATGCATCCACTATGACCCTTAGGTCTTTTTTCCCTGTTGAGGCCTCCAGCCTCTCCTAGGGTGTACCTGTGTTTAGGGTTTCCTGCCAAGATGTAACACCTGCACTTGGTGATATTGAAATTTAATTTCCATGTGTGAGCCCAGCTTTCCAGGGTGTCAGGTCCCTTGCAGTGCCAACCTCCCCTCTTCCCCTCAACTACTGCTCCCATCTTGGAGTCATCAGCAGAGACTCATTTCACACCCTATACCCTCCCTGATGTCTGATATGTATGCATTAAACAGGATCGGACCCAGGACCGAGCCCTGCGGTACCCCACTACCAACCTCTCTAGGGTTCGAGAGCTCCCCACCGACCACTACTCTCAGGGTGCATCCAGCTAGCCAGTTTTCAATCCATCTGATCATCAAAGGGCCTACTCCCAACTCTGTCAGTTTCTCCACCAGACCATTGTGGGGGACAGAGTCAAACGCCCTGCTGAAGTCCAAGAATAATACATCCACAGGCTTTCCCCTCTCCAGTTCTGATGTTACCCATTCGTAGAACTCCACAAGATTGGTTTGACATGATCTACCTGGCACAAACCCATGTTGCTGACTATCCAGACCTCCCACCTCCTCCAAGTACACCCCCAATCGTTCCTTTAGTATACGCTCCATTAATTTTCCCACCACCGAGGTCTTGCTTTAACAGAGGACCTGTGTTATACTTTTCAATCTACAGCAGTAATAACATTTATTTATTTATTTAGTTTTTGTTGACCGGGTAGGCACACTAGACAGCATAGCTGCCTATGTTCAGGTGCAACCCCGGAGATTACAACAGAGGGCGGGTACAGAACAGTAAATACAGGGATAAGTCAGGCAAACAAGAAATCATTACAGCACAGACTATAGATCAGGCACAGTACAGGTATACATGACTACAGCAATGATAGTACATTAGCAGGAAACAATATACAGTACAGGATACAAGATATCAAGTGCAAATAATTAGTAGTCTTATACCAAACCATAGAGAAGAAGTGCTAGGGAAGGGGGGAAAGAAGATATTTTAGGACACAGCACCTTTGCAGCAACTTGTTTAACGCCTCCGTGTTCGGAGGTGGATTGGCCTCGGGATTTGTAACTGATCAGGATGGACTTTGCGTTAAAGGAGAACTGCACTGAAACTGTAAGTCATGTTTCCCAGTAGAGGCTGGTTTATACTGGTTCAAATTCTGTTATCATTCCATCTACACATGCCTTTTAGTAACCTCAGTGATCGTTTCTGCTTTGCAGTCTGTTAGTAAGTGCCATTTTAGAACTGTATGATGTAGTTTATGTCCCAAACAACCATCGTGTTCTGAAATAGAACAAAAGTGCATTGTGCAACAATGGAAGAGTAGAACAGGGATATAAACTACATCATACAGTTCTAAAATGGCTCTTACTTGCAGCATAGAAATCAGAAACCACCACTAGGGTAACTAAAAAGCCTGTACAGCTAGAGAAATGACAAAATCTGAATCATTATTTAAAAAGCAGTGTCTGCTGTGAAAAATGACTTATAGAGTCAGTGCAGTTCTACTTTAAGAAATACCTACAAAGAGGCTGTAAGTTGAATGTACTTCTTTTGCACAGTAGGCAGTCTGTGTTTTTTTTTTTTTATTACTTATTAAGCTAAATTGAGGCTGACTGGGTGAGTGCGGGTAGAACCTGGTTTCGTCTGCGAACCGAACCCGAACTGAATGCAAACTATAGATTTTTGGATGTACTGAACCGAACTAGAATCCTAAAACAAGAAGCACTGGCGAACCCAAACTGAACAAGAACTTAACTTACTAAGTATTCTGGTAACGTGAGAGCCTGTCTGTCAGACGGCGGCACTGTAAGAATGAGAAAGAACGTTGCAAGTGGGCTGATGGACAGGTGTATGTGAGTATGATGTGAGGCTTGAGCTGCTGTGGCGGGGCTAAATGACACCTAACAACTCAATCCCAGATTTATCTATGTTGAAGTGTTGTTAGTGACGACTTGTTACTGCGAGCATTGCGGTCTGAATATCTTCATCTCGTTTAGCAAATCACTTTTTGGCTAGTGGCATTCTCCCATGGAATTAACTGCTATTTAAGTAATAACAAGCAGGAAGTATAGCTACTGTACAGCATACAATACTTATCAAAAATAGCTAAGTGAATTCACAGTGTAACACACCATTCAGACTGCACTGCATGATGCATGTTTTCGTCACCCCCCCCACTTTAGCACTTGCTCCGGTTCTTTATTATTCTAACTATGTCAATAACAGTACCTTTTCTTACAAAAAAAAAAGTTTGTCTCCAGACATGCCAAACTCTGCCATCTACAGCCAGCCAGCACTGCTCTCACTTTCTTACGCCATTGCCTGTTCTCCTCTCTTTGCCATAGCTCTGCGCCTCTCCAGTTACAAATAAATTAATTTTACGGGCAGCCGCCGGCAAGCCTAGGTGAACCAAACTGAGCCCAAACTTAAAAATATAACATCCAAGCAAACTGAACCGAACTCGAACTCTAATTGGAAGAACCAGAACCCCAAAAAGTAATCGAACCCGGACTCTAGGTGCAGGCTGTGCAACTGCCAACTCGTCCCTTAAATAGGCAAGGCAAAGTTTATTTCTTCGGCGCTCATTTCCGGAGGCACTGGGAGCCTTACATAAAACTGTAAAAGGGCGTAGAACATACAACAAATCCACATAAACAAAAAACTAGAGCAGCTATAAGATAATAGTATAGATCAGCAGTCCATCTCATATTTAAATAACGAAGTCTGGGAATGGTAATGAAAAGAGATGGGTCTTAAATAGGGAAAAAAAATGGTGGCTGGTAAGTTTGCAAATTCGGGGTGGCCCAAAGATATTCTAAGTAAGAGGGCACCCCGAACTGGCACTTGTTTTTCATCAGGCTCTACTACAAAATAAATGCATATCTGACCATGGCTTTCAGCCAGTTAGGATGCCTTATTTTTCAAGCCCATTTTCTAACAGGTAAATAAGCCACAAGAAAAAATTACCATAGTAATGTTGTTTCTTCCAGGGGATCCCTCGGTATGCTTAACTATAGCAGTTAGCCTCCTATGTTGAACTGCCTCAGAGAGATTGGAACATATGTAAATGATGGAACGCATCACTGGCTCGTGCCAGTAATTCAAACGTCTGCCCCTGCATTCTAAACCGTTCAGATTTGTTTTGAAGCCTAAATGGGGTCTATCCCCTCCATCTATCCTATCTTACAGAAAAATTATCCTAAGGGTAGGAAAAAAATATTGCTTTTAGGAGAAACAGACAGACTGGTTTCCACTGTGAAACTTGGCAATTATTAAAATACCCCATAAGTGAAGATCCCCAGCCCTAAAATTGTTGCCCTAAGTGGCTAAGTAGAGGGTATAAATGAAGGATGCAGATTTTTTTCTAGTTCTGGAAGGGAGAGGTAGGGTGGGAGGTTTAAGCATATTGAGGGATCCCCTGGAAGAAACATTACTATGGAACCCCAGGAATCCCTCAGCATGCTTAACTATAGTAGACTACCAAGCAGTATCTTGGGATTTCAGGTTTCACAGTAGTTTCATATTATTTGCATGAGTTTAGAAGGCGAAGACCCTTTAATGAACTCATCACCCAGTTAAAGGGTGGTGGTGGCCAAATGTTCTGTCTCCCATGTAAGCAATGGGGCCTGATGGGATTCTAAAAGAACTAAGGGTAGAACTAGTGACACCACTGACTACCCTCTTTAACAAATCATGTGAGGATGGGGTGGTACCTCAGGACTGGAGGACGGCAGATGTCATTCCACTTCACAAAAGTGGGAGCAGGGCAGAAGCAGGAAACTGCAGACCTGTTAGTTTAATCTCAGTGATTGTGAAAATTATGGAATCACTTCTGAAGGAAAGAACTGTGGAGTACCTAGAGGCCAGAGGGGCAGAGGACCCAAGGCAGCATGGATTCACAGCGGGAAGGTCAAGTCAGACAAATCTAATAGATTTCTTTGACTGGGTGACCAAAGTAGTAGATCAGGGAGGGGCTGTGGGCATGGCCTACCTAGACTTTAGCAAGGCATTTGACACACAGTCCCACACAAAAGATTAATATAAAAGTTAGCCAGCATTGGAGTGGGTCAGAAGATGGTAGCCTGGGTAAAGAACTGGCTGGAGAAGAGGACACAGAGGGTAATAGTAAACGGAATCCAGTCTTAAGAAAGGGGGGTTACTAGTGGGGTACCGCAGGGTTCAGTTCTAGGACTGGTAGTCTTCAATGTCTTTATAAGTGACATTGCAGAGGGACTGGAAGGAAAAGTATGTACTGTATCTTTGCAGACGACACAAAGATCTGCAACAGAGTTGATACACAAGGTGGGGTGGAAAGGATGAGAAGGGACTTGGCAAGGTTGGAGGAATGGTCAAATGTATGGCAGCTTAGATTCAACGCTAAGAAGTGCAAAGTAATGCACCTGGGAAACAAAAACCCAGGGAAAGAGTACACAATTGGGGGGATACTAACAACAACAAAAATGGAAAGGGACCTGGGGGTAGTTATATCAGATGACCTAAAGGTGGGCAAGCAATGAGAGAGGGCAGTAAAGAGGGCTGGGGGGATACTGGGATGCATAGGGAGAGGCATCACCAGTAGAAAACAGGAAGTTGTTATCCCTCTGTACAGACAGCTAGTGAGATCCCATCTGGAGTACTGCGTGCAGTTCTGGAGACCCAATATCCACAAAGACATAGACAGAACGGAGGCAGTCCAGAGGAGGGCAACTAAAATGGTGCAGGGTCTGCACCAGAAGACATATGAAGAGAGAGACTTAAGGAGCTTAATATGTACAGCCTTGAGGAAAGGAGGGAGAGGGGGCCATGATAGAAACTTTCAAGTACCACAAGGGAATCAACAAAGTCCAAGAGGGTAGCATCTTTCAGAAAAAGAGACGTGCAAGAACAAGCGGACACAATTTGAAGATAATGGGGGGATGGCTCAGAGGTAATGTGAGGAAGTATTTTTTCATGTAGAGGGTTGTGGATGCATGAAACGGCCTTCATGAGGAGGTTGTGGAGTCAAAAACAGTGGTGGAATTCAAGAATGCATGGGACAGTCATAAGGCAATTCTAGGGGGTGGGGGTAGGAGGAAGTAGGCTGTTGGTTAACTAGGATCTGCAGCTTATCCATTAGGTAGGGGAAATGGGCAGACTGGGTGGGCCAAGCGGTCCTTATCTGCCGTCAGATTCTATGTTTCTATAAAGATCTAGTCTGTGTTTGAAAAGAGATATGTTATTACTATAAACTACAGACGCAGGTAGTGCATTCCAGTTTGTTATTACTCTTTGTGTATAGACCCTGCTTCTTTTTATCATTAAGTTATTTTCCCCAATTATTTTATATGGATGAGATCTATTTTGTTTAGTACCCTCATGTCTTTTTATTCCCAGTGTTTCAAACATATACTGATCGTGAATGATTTTAAATATTAAACACAGGTCACCTCTTAATTGCCTATACTCCAAGGAGTATCATTTTAGATTAATGAGTCGTCGTTTATAGTCGAGGTTCTTAATATTATATATTTTTTAGTCACTTTTCTTTGGACTCCCTCTTTTAATTTCTGTAACGTAATGGTTTGTGGTGCACACAACTTCCCACAATACTCCAAGTGAGGACGAACCAAGCTGGTATATAGAGGAATAATGACTTCACTCCTTCTACTTTTACTATTGTGTAGTATACAACCTACTATTTTTTTTTGCATTTTTTTGACCATTTCAATTGTATTTCTTTTGAATGACAGGTCATTAGTGATTATGACCCCAAGGTCTTTTTCTTCAGTAGTTTTATGAAGTACGGTATTATTCAATTTATATGAATGAGTTATTTTTGCCCAGATGCATGTTTTTGCATTTGGTTTCACTGAAAAACATACTATTGTTTTTAGCCCAGGTTGTCATGTGGTCTAATTCTTCCTGCACTTGTCTAGTGTCTGCCTCAGTGAGTACTAGACCTCCAAGCTTGCAATCATCTGCATACTTAAGATACCCATGTTCCCTCTGACGTTTGTAGAGTAGAGCCCACTATATTAAACAAGTTAGGACTCAATACAGATCCCTGAGGCACTCCACTGGTCACCAGACCCCAGTCTGACATGAAACCTTTCACCAAGACCCTCTGTAATCTACAATCCAGCCATGATGCAATCCAGTTTATATTTGTGTGAATTTGGGTTTTCATGAGATGTTCCAGTAATATTTGATGTGATACTTTATCAAAAGCTTTGGAAAAATCTCAGAATATTATATCCACAGGTATGGTTTTGGCCAAAGCAGCACTAACAGGTTTGAAGAAGTGAATTCAATTTGTTAAGCATGATCTTCCATAAATGATCCCATGTTGTGCAATATCAAGTTGACTTGTTCCATGTATACGATTAATTTTATATTTTTGTATAAGTCTCTCCATAATTTTACCTACAATAAGATTAATGGGTCTGTAGTTACCCGGGTCAGTTCTTTTACCCCCTTTATATATCGGAGTTACTAGTGCAGTTCTCCATTCCTTTATTGTTTTTCCCTCTTTAATGGAAGTGTTAAATAGCAGCGTAAGAGGGACGACAAGTTCCCCTACCAGTTCCTTTAGGAACTTAGGTGAGATGCCATCTGGGCCAGGTGAACTATTTGTTTTCAGTACTGTAATGACATTTTTAATTTCCTCTTATGTAATCTTAAAGTTAGGGTCTTTTAAGGATGGAAGGCAGTTTGGGAGGATTCCTTTCTGTTCAAACACACTGAGAAAATATTCATTTAACTTGATAGCTATATCTGTTTCATCAGAAGTAATGCCTTCATGGGTCTCAAGGGGGCCTACTGTATGTTGCTTACCTCTTAGTGATCCAACATAGTTGTAGAACTGCTTATGATTGTCCTCGATTCCTTGGGTTAAGTTAATTTCCAGCCTACTCTTGGCCTTCTGTATCATTAA
The DNA here is from genome assembly GCA_016271365.2 of Neoceratodus forsteri. Classification (NCBI taxonomy): domain Eukaryota; kingdom Metazoa; phylum Chordata; order Ceratodontiformes; family Ceratodontidae; genus Neoceratodus; species Neoceratodus forsteri. Next base: position 1,101,576,304 of record CM028132.1, on the reverse strand, counting down.
TTTAGTTGATCTAACACAGGATTTAAAGTATTGCCACTTATCAGGTGTAGGTTTCTTTTTATATTTTTGGTATAGTTTTTTTTTCTTGTTGATTAGTTTTTTGATTTTATTATTCGCCAAGGTGGAACTCTTGTTGAGTTGTGGCATTTAATTCTATTAGGAACCCAACTGTCAATACAAGTGGTAATTTGTCTGGACATCTTATCCCAAGTACTATCCAGGTTAAATTTGTTCAAATCATCTTCCCAATTCCATTTGCTTAGGTAATCCTTAATACATTCATAGTTGGCTTTATAAAAATCCTTTATTGTCGTTTTTCCTCTGGTTTTAGTGTTTACTATCTTATATTCAAATTGTATCATCGTGTGGTCACTGTCTCCGCGGGGGCGGCAGTATGGAGACATTATTCACATTAACTGGTGTATTTGTGAAGACCAAATATAGTATATTAGACTCTCTAGTAGCCTGTGTTACCACTTGTTCTAAATTGTGTATAGTAGTGATATCAATGAGGTCCCCTCCAGGGTAACCCAATTTGTACTTGGAAAATTAAAATCACCCATAAGAATAAGATTCTGAGACATATCTTTGTGTTCTATTTCAGATAAGAGACTTCCGTTCTCTTTAGCTGATAGATTTGGTGATCTATATGCTAGACCAATAGTAAGACTTTCTGAGAGTGCGCTCAGTTGTGCCCATATCATTTCATTGTTGGTTGAATAGTTATTACTTAATTCACACATATTATAAATATCTTTGGTGTAAAGGGCAATGCCCCCGCCTCTCCTAGTATCTTTTATTTTTATAAAGTTTATTATAATCCAGGGATATCTGTATTGCAATCCCAGTCACGGAACCATGTCTCCATGACTCCTCAAATGTCAATATCATTCCCCTGTCAGATATAACTTAATTAATCAATTTTAGTCCTTAAGCTTCTTGCATTAAGTAGAATTATTTTAAGGTTATTGTTTGATGGTGTAGTAATAACTGATGGTGCCATATTGATTTTAGGTGTGACTGTATTCACTCCATTCCCTAGTGTCAGAGAGTATACATCATTATACCTCTTCCTCCTATTTATGAAGGTACTGATGTGTTTCCCCAGGAGGGCAACGCCCCTCTTACTTAAATGAGGGCCATCCCAGCAGTATAGTGCTTTCCTATCGTTAAATTCCTCCTAATGAGTTATGCATGCTATGTTTTGTCTCAGACACCATACCATTAGCCAATTATTTATTTATTTTATTTTCTTATGTTGCTGATAGGTGGCTCTGGGTATTGGGAGTACTTCTGATATGGCTGGGGATGCATCCATGTTCAATTAATTTATTGCAAATTGCAACAAGGTCTTGTTTTATTGTTAGCGAGGAGTCATAAAAGGAATTATTGGCTCCTGCATGTATTACAGTAGAAGCCTCTTAAAGGGGACATCTCCGTGGACGCCCTATCATCCCCTTTAAGTGGCCGTTCCGTTTATTAGAAGCAGCCTTTTTTCCATCACAACTGGAAAAGACTTTGCTCATGAGACACACACGTTACAGTAACAAAACAGAGAAAACAAACAAAACATCAAGAAGTACTGGATAACAGTACTTTTTACGATTACAGCTCCTTTTTGTAAAAGCGTGTTTGGTTTGGTTCTTGATTTAATCTTTGTTTAATCGGTGAAAGCAACACACCGAACTTTAATTAAAATCACTTAGCAGTTGGGCAGCTGTAAAGCCTCGATAACTTATTTTCTTACTCAGTGGGAGGTCGACTCTTTTGTTGTTGCTTGTAGATGCCATCCTACAAACCAAATACACTCCAGAAAGATGCTAAACACACTCCAGTGAGATGCTAAGCAGGTGGGAATGTGAAACAGCTTAAATGCAGGGCACCTAACGAGCACTTAACGAGGCACAATTACATTTTCAGCCCCTTTTTCCTACACTTGTGACTAGATAATCGTCCCAATTAAACAGAAGCTGGTCCCATTGAATAACATTAGCCAAAAATTGGTGCCCAGGGGATCATCCCAATTAAGCGGACATCCCCTTTAAGTGGCTTCTACTGTACCACTAATGGGTTCTCTTGAGCAATGTGCAATGTGTTATCAATCTTACTATTAATGTCTGCTATTGTTGCCCCTTGAAAACTAGACAGGGTCCTGGTAGCCTTATTTGGATTACAGATTTCCCTATCCAGATGTACAGAACTTACTTAGGGAAAAGGTTCTGCAGTATTGCACTGTCAAACCTAGCATCACTCCTGGACTGTATGTCAGACAGCAGTGCTTTGTGAAGGTGTGTACATTTTTCCAAGTAGCTGCTCTACAGATCTCCCAATAAGGGAACATCTCTTGCTGCTGCCACTGATGCAGCTGTTCCACAAATGGAATGAGGTCTAAGGCCTTGGAGAGGCTGTTTGTCAGCTTTGGTGTAACAGAACTCTATGCAAGATACTATCCAGTGTGCAACTGTCCTCTTCGATGCTGGCCTGCCCTAACCCACTTCACCATATATCAGAAATAGTTGTGAGTGGTCTGACCTGAAAGCCTTAGTATGCTCAAGGTAGTGGCTGAGTGCCCTCCTGACATCAAAGCAATGTAACTTTAGCTCATCAGAGCTGGACATGGCTGTGAAACACACAGGGATGGTGATGGATTGATTCAGATGGAATTCAGGGACCATCTTAGGGAGGAACTTCTTACTGATCCTGAGGACCACCTTGTCCCTGTGAAAGGCAACATAGGGTCTGTGCAAAGGGCCTACAGCTTACATATCCTCTGAGCAGAAATGATGGCTACCAGGAAGACTCTCTTTCAGGTAATATACTTTAGGTCCGCAGTAGCTGATGGCTCAAATGAGGGCTCCATGAGCTTGGCTATACACAGGTTCATATCCCAAGGAGGGACCAGCTCCCTAAGAGGTAGGTACAGGAGTCCCTAGAAGTTCTTGAAAATGGGGTGAGAGGCCACTGATCTCCCCTTACCAGCTGAGATATAAGCAGAGATTGCAGCCAGGTGGACCTTAAGAGTGGAAGGCCTGAGGCCTAGGGTCTGAGGGTGGACTAGGTAATCAAGGAGCACAGGTAGGCCTGCTTCTAGGGGACTGATTTGCTTAGGCTTACACCACAAGGAGAACCTCTTCCATTTGGAAGTCTAGGTTTTCCTAACTGTAGGCTGCCGCTTCCTGGATACCCTGAGAACTTCTAGGATGTCCTTAGAAAATTGGAGGTTAGAGAACTCTAGGTCTTCAAGAGCCAAGCCTTGCGGCGAAGTAAACGGAGATTGGGGTACAGAATCCTGCCCTGGGATGTGGTCAGGAGACTGTGTCTCTGAGGAAGGTGAACAGGCTGTGTGACGGACAGAGCTAGCAGTAGGGAGTACCATGGCTGTCTGGCCCAGTCTGGGGCCACCAGAGTCATGGATGCTGGCTGGCTCCTCAGTTTGATGAGGATCCTCAGCACTAGAGGGAAAGGGGGAAAATTATAGAGGAACCTCCTGTCCAATCCAGAGCCAGGGCACCCAAGGGTACTGTGCCCAGGGCTGGAGCCTTGCACCAAACCGAGGAAGGTGGTGGTTCTCCCTGGAAGCAAAGAGGTCTATTTCTGTAGTACCCCACCTCCTGAAGATGGTGTCCAGGACCTGTTTGTTTAGGAACCACTCATGGTAATTCTGCTGAGAGAATCTGCTAGGACGCTGTCCTTCCCTGGAAGGTGGACTGCAGACAGGCTGATCTGTCTGGAGTAGTCCAGGTTCCAGATTCTCATGACCTCTGTGCACAGTTTGGTGTATTTGGTGCCACATCCTGCTTGTTGATGTAGTACATTGTGGTGGTTTTGTCTGTTATGAGTTGTACTGATTTGCCTTGGATCTGAGGGGCAAATGACTGCAGGGCAAGAAATGATGCCCTGAGCTCCAGCAGGGTGATATGCAAGCTTGACTCCTGGGGTGACCCAGTACCACTTACTGTAAGGTTGTCCAGATGTGCTCCCCACCTCAACAGGGAGGCGTCTGTTGTGAGAACTGAGATTGTCCCTTTCATTCCACCACTTGAGAGCCTGTAGGAAAGATTTTGACTGGAACCTGTTTGGAGAGAGGGTCTCTTTTTTGGGACCAAAGGGATCTCTGATGAAACTGTATATCCCTCTTCTGGAACCTGGCCCGAGACCGCTGCTGTGGTGGCAGCCATGTGGCATAAGAGTTATAAGAAATGTCTTGCTGGTCTGGGCTGCCCTAGGACAAATGAACCTGCCAGTGCCACAATACTGTCCACTCTGTCTTGTGTCAGAAATGCCTTTCCCTGCAGGGTGTCTAACTCTGCTCCTATAAACTCCAGGACCTGACGGGTTCTGTCTGAGATTTCAGGGAGTTTATAATAAACCTCAAGGATTCTAGGGTGTCCTGTGCTAGACTGAGAGAGTCCTTGACCTGCTGGTAGGACTCACCAGTGACTAGCCAGTCATCCAGGTAAGGGAACACCATGACCCCCAGTCTCCTGAGATGTGCCACCACCACTGCCAGGCACTTTGTGAACACTCTGGGGGCTGAGGAGAGACCAAAGGGAAGGGCTGAGAACTGGTAATGACATGAAGGTAGCCTGAACCTCAGATACTTTCTGTGACTGCGCCTGTTTGGAATGTGGAAATATGCATCCCTCAAGTCCAGCAAGGCCAACCAGTTCCCTTTCTGAAGGGAAGAAATGACTATGGCTAAAGTGACCATCTTGAATTTGGGCTTTGCCATGTGCTTAACTGTCCGAGATCCAGAATATGCTGATGTTCTCAGTTTTCTTCTGCAAGGAAAATATCTTAGTAGAAGCCTCCCCCACTGTGGTATAGGAACTATCTCCATTGCATTCATCTGCAGGAGCTTCTTGACCTCAAGTTCTAGAAGGGCTTTCTCTGCTGTGGTTGCACGTTTGAAACTTCTGTGACCCTGCAACTTGGGGAATGACTTGAAATTCAGTGAGAAACCTTGGCTCACTACCTCTAAGATACACTTGTCTGTGGTTATGGTTTCCCATGCTTGGAAGACGTGAGCCAGTCTGTCTCCCACAGGAAGTGGGGTGGTGACCTGAACACATATGTCAGGGGGTTTGCTTGGACTGGGTCCTGGTAGCTGTTACCAGGTCAGTCAATCTAGAGGACCTCCTGCCTCCGCCCCTGAAATAACCTCTGGGCTGCTGGTAGTCAAGGGATGCCTGAGCCTGAAAAATGGGCCTGGTATAGAGACCCCTACCCCTACTCCCCTTCCCTCTGTCCTTTAGGAAGTGGAGGGTTTCTCTTGAGCTGTGTTGCTTCCATAGGTGGGTCTTGTACTCCTCCACCTCTTTCACATAAGCCTCAGTTTTGTCACCAAAGAGTGAGTTGTTCTCGCAAGGAAAATCCATGGTTTTGGCCTGTAAAAGATTAGTGGTTCTGAGCCAGGCGAATCTCCTCATGGAGGCAGTTAGAGCCACGAACCTAGACGTTTTATCATTGGCACCCACTGCCACGTGGCACTGATACTTGACTGCATTCAAAACCGTCCTGGCAGTCTTTGCCAGATCAAGGCCACCTCACCTCTGACCTTGTCACTCATGGCCAAAACTGACAATCAGAGGGCCTTTTGGTACTGGGCTTCATAGGCCATGCAGGTAGCCTACCTGAGGAGGAGGGAGGCTGCCAGATACCCTTTCTTCCCCATGCTGTCCAATTTCCTGGAATCCTTATGGGGGGGTGAAGAAAGAGGGACCCTAGCCTTGTCACAAGCCGCAGCCTGAACTACACCCTCGTGGTCTGGATGAGTAAAAAGGTAGTCAGCATTAGATCTAGCCAGCTGATACTTTTTATCTGTTTTCCTGTCAACCCCTGGTATAGAGTTGGGGTTCTGCAGGATCTTGAGGGATGCCTTCCTGAGCAACTTGTGGACTGGTAAAAGTAACCTTTTGGTAGGTACTAACCCCATTATGTTGAGGAACTCTGCCTTGTCCACATCCTCCAACATCTCTTGGGTGGAGAGGTCGAGGGTATCTACCATATGTGTCACAAAAGTATAGTGAGATGAGCAGTCCTCTTGACCATGGGGAGGAGAACCAAAGTCTTGCTCAGGAGAGACCCATGGCTTAATAGGGTCCCCTTTGTCCTCCTGTTCCTCATAAAAATATTCTGGTTCCTGGCTAGGGGGGAACCAAAGCCTGGACCAGAACCCAGAAAACCAAAAAGGGAACCGATGGACTGGAAGACCTGGAGAACTTGTAAGGCCTTAGCTATGTCCTCTGTGGAGGGCATTGCAAGTTTGTCAGCTGAGAGCTCCTTTGCTTTTTTAGCAGGAGGTGCAGCGACATGTTTTTCTGAATGTTTTTTCTTTGCAGGAACCAGATCGACAACCTGCTCCATCAATCTTTTCGATTTAGAAGAGTCCACTTTATCAGCAGTTTTGGGCTCAGAGGACTCTTAAGGCCTGTCCTTGGGTTCAGAATGAGACGAGGAGGCCTCCTCAGAATGCTTTGGTGACGTACAGATGGGAGAAGTCATATTCTCCAACTTCTTAGCCCTCTTTCTAACTGTTTTAGGGCAGGATTTACTACATAAGTCACAGCAAAAATATGGCTAGGGTTGAGATACTTCAAACATAAATCGTGTCCGTCGACTTTAGCCAAAATATGAAAGCACTCAATACAGTTTTCAAACCTAGTCAGTTCTGTTCTCTATTTAGGCCTCTCTGACATGCCCAAACATCACGAGGTCAAAAAAACATGGTTCCAGAAGAAAAAAGTCAAATTCGCAGTTGGATCCTGTAAGAGAAAGGAACCATGAAAATTAACCCCAATAAGGTTAAAAAAATCGAAATTAGTGCTTCGGTTAGCTCTTCGGTTCCCTGAAAAGGGACCTGGAGCGTAAATCAAAGATAAGTATTAAAAGTAAAAAGAAAGTGCGGTAAAAACGCTAAATCGAGGTTTTTTTCCAGTTTACCAGAATCGCTGAGAAATCAGAGAGAACCATTCAAAAAGAGTAAAAAAATGGAAATTACGTACCTACCGTAATTCTTGATCTTCTTGGACGAAGTTTCACCCATATTCACACTAATGGGACTCATGGGCGCCTATAGTACCCATTAGAAACAAAAATCTTCTGGAGGCCAGCTAGAATGGGACCCGCACATGCACGGCACTGTGAAACTAGCTCGCGCCGTACAGGCTATCTTTACGTTGACCCTCCAACCGCCTCAGTACCTTTTTGACTGAGGAGGTGCAGCATAAACTAACTTAAGAAAACCTAACCCTAACTTCCGGTATAAGGTGGCCTGGATGACCCATGTAAGAAGGGTCAATTTAACAATGTCTTCACAGCCCAAACAATAAGGAAGTGAAGACCAAAAACAGAATGAGTGAGCTCGGGGGATGGTGGGTGGGCATGTGAATGAGTGGTGGAGCTTCATCCAAGAAGATCAAGAATTATGGTAGGTACGTAATTTCCATATCTTCCTGGATTACAAGACTCTACCACTCATTCACACTAATGGGAGAGTACCGAGCTAAAAATCAATCCCCCTCCCCGAGCAGGGTGGTAGGAAACAAAGCTCACTCAGGGCAGAAGTCCAAAAGGACTGTTATACCAAAGATAGTGAGCTGTCTGAGTACGGACATCCAGAGCGTGGTGCTTCACAAGGTATGCACGAGAGCTCCAGTCACATGCAGATGTCTGCAAAGCAGGTACATTACTGATCTACCAGTAAGCCGCAACCACTCTGGCAGAGTGGATGTGAACCCGGCCTTCCAACTTGACCTGTGCCATGAATTAGCAATGTCGAAGACATGCTACTAAACATGCACAAATATATCTAATGGCAACAGGCTGACTCAGCTGAGGCATGCTGAAAGATACAAGAGTTACTTGGATTGTGCATCTATTTTGTTCTGTCGATGCAGAATAGCAGAATCCTCTTAACATCCAGAGAATGAAGGGGAGACCTCTCCTTCATTCTGGAAGTTAGCAAAGTAAGTGGGGAGAAGCAAAGGCTGGTTGAGGTGAAAGTCCGAAACCACTCTGCGTAGGAATTTAGGGTGAGTACGGAGTATCACCATGTCCTCGTGAAAGATGGTGAAAGGGGATCTGAGACCGGAGCACGGATTTCAGGGACCTTGTGAGTGAAAGTAACAGCCACTAGGAAGGCTGTCTTCCAGGTCACAAATTTCAATTTATTAGTAGCTTGCGGCTCAAGGGTTTACAGATGAGCAATCTAGCACCAGGTTAATACTTCATGTGACCACCAGTCAACTGACCAGGGGTTTAGTGTGTAAGATACCATTTAGGAATCTCTTGACTAATGGTAACTGAGCCAGTGACATGTTCTGTATTGGCCCAAGATAGACCAAAATGCGTAGAGTTGTACCTTCACTGCCGAGTATAGTAGATCTGCTACTGACAGATCCAAGAGGCACTCCAACACCTCACTTGATGGGGAACCGAAAGGGGTCCAGACGAGACTTTGCACACCAGATGAAGAAGCACTTCGACTTAGCTGTATAAGCCTTCCTGGTGGAAGGCCTATGCGTGGCTAAGAAGATTTCTGCGATTGTCCAAGATACCTAAAACCTGCCCACTTCTGTCTCTTCAGGAGCCCAGCATGGAGGTGAAGGGAGTGCAGGGTGGATGGACCAAAGGTCCCTGTGTCAGAAGGTCCCCCAGTAGAGGGAGTTGCCTCAGGGGAACTTCTCACGGTCCTTAATCAATTCACATCATATCTGCCGAGGCCAGTCTGGAACGATGAAAATAATCCTGCCCCCCTATGCCTGCAACTTGAGCAGTACCATCACAACTAAGGGAAGAGGAGGAAGCATACAGGAAGTGTCTTGTCCACTGCAGTGAATACATCCTGACAGAAAACACCAGGTTCTGGATTTCTGAAGCAGGATAGAGGCAGTTTTGCGTTGAAAGGGACGCAAAAAGGACCAGGTTCGAACTGCCCCACTTGTTGAATGTCTGAACTGATGTAACATGCTCGAGACACCACTCACACATCCTCACGACCTTCCTGCACAGAGAGTAGGAAGGTGCTCCACCCTGCTTGCTGATGTAATACATCACAGCTTTGCCATTCGAAGCATGATCACTTTGCAGCAGAGGGCATCCTTCAGGACTTGGACAGCGTGTAAGGCAGCTCTCATTTCTAAGGTATTTATGAGAAGATGAGGCTTCTCCTGGCTCCACATTTGAGTGTGGAGGTCATGACAGTGAGCTCCCCAACCAATCAGGAGTGATGGCGATTTGTCCGAGGCTCTGTCATGTAAGTAGAGAATTGCAGGGGGCACTGCTGAGTAGCCACAAGGGAGGTAGCACTTTTCGGAAGCTCCGTATATTTTAATAAGATTTTGCTACTAAAAGTACTCTTCGGGAGCTTTTTCCTCAACAAAGCAATTTCCCGAGGTATCGTACGATCTTGTGTGGCTGAAAATGGGGAAAACTAAAGGCTTCACAGCTGCTCCGCCAGATTTTTTGCATCCGAGGAGCAAGAGAGGAGATGGGCCTTCCCAGAGTAGTGCGGCAGGGGCCATGAGTACTGCTGATGTGGAGGAAGTATCCCTTGTACCGGTCAACTCGACTTTCCAGCAGCTGGTTTGGTCGGTCCAGGATCTGGACCGCAAGTTTGATTCCCTGGCCCCAAGAGTGGTGGCTCTAGAGACTAAGTCAGAACTTATTCAGCAAACAATGTCCAAGTTGGAGCATAACTTGAACAGAAAGATGGATGTCTCGACCAAGCTGACTGGGGACACTGGTGCATTGCGCTGTCGCATCGAGTCGCTGGAGAACCAGGTGCGGGAGCGAAATGTCCGCATACTAGGACTACCTGAGTTGGTGGAGGGAGAGGATCCCCTGGGATTTGCTCACACCTTTCTTCCGGACCTGCTTGGCTTAGGGGAGGAGGACTCACCACTTTCTTTGGATCGGGCATTTCGTATTACTCCCCGTAGGCCACCTCAAGGTCAGAGTGGTCCCGTGCATTTGTGGTGATTTGCTCCAGCATGGGCAACCGGGATCGTATTTTGGTTGCAGCCAGACGTCAGAGGACTTGTAGGTATGGGGATGCTACTTTGCTTATATATCCGGATTTATCATATGAAACCTGCCAGCACCGGACATGTGATGGGTTTTGCAGTCGCCTACGACAGTTGAAAGTAGCCCACCAGTTATATCCTGCAAGGCTGAGAGTTGTGTGGAAGGACAGGGTTTATTTATTCAATGACCCATTGGAGGTGGAGAAGGCAATATTTTGCATGGAGCAGGAGATGTCCCAAGAACTAAGACCTGAGGGCTCAGAAGGAGTGTGACTATACAATTAAGCCCCTCTGTAGGGTACAGTACTGACTGTATGTAATGGGTTCCCCCCTTTTCTTTTCCTTTTTATGCCTGTCTTTGTAATTACTTTATGATGCAGTTACCTGTCTCATGTTTGGGAAGACTCAATATTTTAAGGATATTAGGGAGGGGGCCTGAAGATGATATGGAGCTTGGACATATAAACTATGGACCTTAATCTCCTTCAGTTGTGCCTAAGATTTACATGACTATCTTGGGGCTCGGGACTGTTTGCTTTGATTTCATTTATTATAGGGGCTAATACATATATCGGTCAGATTCTGGTTGAATAGAGTACTGTTTATACAGCGTAATGTTTACTATTACCTTTTTTTCTGTTTTTGCAGTCTATGGGGGGGATTGTGGGTTGGCAGCTCACACATTGGCGGGCTCGGTAGGGGCCGGCTGGTGTCACCTTCCCCCCTTCGGAGACATCCCCGTGTTGTAGGCTTTCAAATTAAACTTTTATCTTCAATTTCTATCATACATGGGTACTCCCCCCCACCCACACCGAATAGTCAGAGGTAGGCTTGGTAATACGTGGGATTTCTATGTCTCAAAGTATGTTATTTTGTGGTTGTCTGTATATGTAACCTGCCTATATGCACTGCTTTTTGTCAGTGGAACTTGCATCAAAGCTTAATAAAAATATTATGCAAAAAAAAAAAAAAAAAAGAAAGTGGAGGATTGCAGATGTGTGGTCGGAGACCACTGTTTGCTACGGATGATGTCAGGAGTCCCAGCCTCCACTGCCTCGAAAAGGGCTTAAACAGAGTTGTTTCCCTGATGTAATGAGACATCTGAAGATGTTGTTTTACCTGTTTTTCAGAAGGAAAACCCCTCACCATGGAGGTATCCTGGAGGGCTCTTATGAAGAGAAGCTGCTGGGAAGGCGAATCTAGCACCACACCCAATTCATCAGAAAACCCCTCCTGGAAGTGAGCAACTGAGTAGCTGTGGCAACTGCTTCTTGTATCTCCAGCCCAGATGGGCTGGCTAGGAGCCAAACAACCAGGAAGTGAAGATTTGAACACTGAGGTTTTAGTAAACTCCTCCCTGAACAGGTACTTGTTTACCCTTCCAAGGTCGAGAATTGGCGCATGCTATCTGTTATCTCGGAACCAAAGCAACGGACATAGGAACCTGTGTTCCGATCTGCCATGGAACAATTTCTACTGCCCTGTTCTCGCAGCTGCCCCAAATCTCAGAAGCACGAGGGGTGGACAGACAGGGCTGCAGCCTGGGTCTGGGGGAATCTCTACGAAATTGGGAGTCTAGGCCTCTACCTTGCAAGGACTATTTGTTACTAGAATGTTGATGGTTCCCATCCCTCTAAGGGGCAGCAAGAGCCAGCCTGCTGGTTAAATAACAGCCCTGATGTTCTGAGCAGCCTCCAGGGCTTAACCTGAGGGCCAAACAGATAAGTGCCGTCAAGGAGATATTAAACACCTGCTGCCAATGGCAGCCACTCTAGAGGCAGTGACATAGGCATCTATAAAAGCCTTTAGCTGATTATTGGGCTATATGCCCCTTGTAATGGCGCGTCAGAGTCGGGGAGGCTCTTGGCTATTGAACTGAATGTGTTCCACAGGGTGTACTCGTACTGAGGATGTAGGAATTCAAGACACAGAAGTTTGCTTTGGTTCACAAATGAAATGTTATGGTGGACTCCATATCCCTGATGGAAAGAAATCTTCAATCACAGGCTCTGTTGATACAGAGAGCTTGCATTCCAGCCCCTAAAATGAGTCATCCACTGCATCTTTGACAATGCAGGACAGGGAGAGATTCATCCGGATCCACTTCTACCCCAGAAAAACCTCCAAAAGACAGGTCTAGGCCAGGAACACGGGAGACGCCACCACCCGAACCGGCGCCAAAGAGTTCGGCGCCATTCCTGGCACCAGTACCACCCACGGCGCCTGCACCACACACGGCGCCATACCCAGCGCTGGTACCACACAGCAACATGGCGCCAGACATGGTGCCACATATGGTGCCGGCACCATACACAGCGCCAGCATTGCTGCTGACCATAGACCTGAAGAAAAAAAGAGAGTGAAGAAAGGTGGTATCCATGCCGGCCCCTGCAGGGACAAAGGAGAGAGGGGGTAGGCATGCTGAGTCAGTGTTGATGGTCCTGGCACCGGACAGAGTACCACGCAGCATCCTTGCCCTGACTGACCCAACCGCGACTCAGCGGCCTTGAGGCCGGAAGACCCCGGAGCCGGGTCCAGTTGTCAGGACAACTGGGCAGATGCCAAACCCACTGCTCTAAAAGAGCAGTCCAGAGGTGAAGCCGCTCACCGGAGCCCCATCTAGGACAGAGACGGTATTCTGTGTCAAAGATCGCAGCCATTAAGAATGGAGCCACAGAGGACTCCACAGAAGTCTGGTCAGGCCTAACGCTCTCCACCACCTATGATCCCTGCGCAGACGTACCAGACGGTGACCACGAGCAGCACAGATTCTTCTTCCACCGACAGGAGGAAGACGAGCTCGAGGTCGAGTGGAGCCGGGTCCCCGATTGAGGTCGGGAACGGGCCTGCTACTTTTGTGCTTCGGGCGCACTGTCCTCCCAGCCCCCGAGCACTGGACTGCCATGGTTGAACCCCCCCCTCCTCAAAGGGTGGTGGATTGGACAAAGCCCTACTGCCATCACAGCTTTCAAATGAAGTCTCCCTACCATCACCGCTACCATCTGAGGTCGACTCCGTTGATGGCAGGCTGAGAATTTCTTCCTATTCTTTTATTTTTTTAAATAAGAAAAGGACATTAAAAGTAGAAAGTTAAATGAATACTGAAAACGGCTATAGCTGCTGTCATATAGACGAAGACCTGACTCCTGGCAGGGAGCGACATCATCACTGAAGCACACTTGACAGCGGGGAAAAAATGAAATGAGGCAGTTGGAGGGTCAGCCAGATATTCCTATATGGCTAGTTAGTTTACTGCATGCACGATCCCTATCCTCAAAGCCGCCCTCCTCAAGATTTTTGGCTCTTGGTCCTAGTACTTCTGGCGTAATCCCATCAGTGTGAATGAATGGTGGAGAGTTTTAGTCCAGGAAGACCTTCAAAAAACTAATTAGACTATACCCGAAAATAGGACCGGGGTAGGCTAAACTAAATTAATCAAACTTTGGTTTTCTCATGGAAAATAATGAAACACAGTAAGATGCTGAGAACAGCTGTCCAAGGCATCTTACTAGGCAGGCAGAGAAATTAACCTGAATGGTTTAGAGTGCAGCAGCACCTAGGGGCAGACGTCTGAATTACTGGCACGAGCCAATGCTGCATTCCATCATTTACATATGTTCTAATCTCTCTGGGGCAGTTCAACATAGGAGACTATCTGCTATAGTTAAGCATACTGAGGGACTATTGGAGTTTGATGTATACACTGTATTTCTGGTTGCAGTGAAAGTTATATTAATATAAATCTAACAATATAAGAAATGTGATTTTCCAGTACTTGTAATTATACCCACAACCTGTCACTTCCTAAAAAACACAATAGACATGATTCACTCTTCTATATTTGGCAGGCCACTGACCGTTTTTCACAAGATTTTTTAAGGCTACCAATCTTTACAATGCAAGGCATGAACTAATTAAGGAGGAAAAGTGTTTATACAGTATCTTTGCCTGGTAATTATTTATTCTCCCTGACAGGGTTACTGGACTGCTTGTCAATTTCTTCTGTGCCATAAAAGTGCACATTCAAAGCCACTGTGATGACAGACTTAGCCTGACTTCACAGCTTCACCTGTAGACTCAAACTGAATCCCATGAAATCTTACCCTGGTATAAGGCAGTTGTTTTCCCATCGGTATCGCATCTCTAACACAAACTCCTGCCACAGGTGTGCCACTCCCTTTACACCTCCGTGATAGAAATTCACCATACACAGGCACAGTGCCAGCTTGTATGTCAAACTGTCTGAAGGAGCCGACTTAAACTGGTTGTAGAGATTCTGCACAAAACAAAAAAGAATAAATCAGTAGTGCAGCATACTAGTTATAAAAATGCTCAAGGCAATCAAAAATACCATAAACTGTTTATGAAATTTTATTTGATTTTTTTTTTTGTCAGAGAAGGGAACATGAAGTAACAGATTTTATAAAATGACAAGAAAAAATAAAGAAACTTCACTAGTCAAGAGATGTCACCTAACCATGCATCAAATCTCTATAAATGCACAGTCAGATGCCTAATATCATCCCCCACAACAACATACTTGGTTCTCACAGCCAAGGAATGAACATGACACAATTCTTACATCCATAAGGGAGCTCTCCAGGACCGTATCATAATGGCACAGTAGCGCTACTATTGTTAGGGTTGTGTAACTACATAAATTGCAATTTTCATTCACTTATGTCTAAGCCATTTCTTGAGAGATTTTCACCAAACCATCAAAAGTAGGGTCTTCCACCCAGAATCTTCTGATGTGGCAAGTCTGGTAAACATTTTATTTATTTTTTTCCCATAAAAATTAGGGAAAAAAAAATGTATCCCAATTTTACTCTCTGAGTAATTCATGCACCACTGCCTCTGTCATGCAGAAAACAGTTAAAGGCATGTCAGCCGCCTTTACCAGGGCTCTGGAGCTGCATGTGAAGTCACTGTATTTCTTCACTTGCATGACCAGCAGTTGGGAGTCCACTTCTGCCTCCAGTACTGTTGCCAGTGCTGGCCACTCTCCTTCCCACCTTGTCCACCCCCAGAGATGCACATTACCAGACTATTTTTTTAAACAAACTACCAGTAGTTGGGAGCTCGGTGTTGGTGGAGAACATCAGGCCAAAATCATATCTTGTCCGTAAATACCATTTTTTGTGTAACAATTTGCGTAGCGCAGGGAAGTCACATCTGAACGTCATGATCAGTTACACAGGCAACGACTTGCAGCTCGCTACAGATACTGCAGTGGACTTGAAATGAGAAAAGCGTGGTAACAGGCGGCCTATACTATATCGTAACTTAAGCAAATAAAAAACAACCTACAGCAATAGAAACTTATGTAATGGAAATATATTGTAATTTTAGGAATACGTCAACTAAGCTCCATAAATGAGCTCCTACTATATCCCTAATGATACAGCTAATAATTTGCTTGAATTGGGTGGCTCTGCCCCCCACATGCCCCTAATTTTTTTTTTCTTCTAACTGGGAAGACAAAATATAACATCTTTAAGGTTACAGAAGTGAGGCAGTAGCAATGCCACAAGGTGATAAGAATAGGTACAGTGGATTGGGGGGAAGGGGAGGAGAGAAAGAAATAGTATAGGAAGCTCCAGACACAGCAGAAAAGAGACCGGTGTGCTGAAACAAATGTGAAGCAGCAAAAATAAGTGCATGTGATTGAGTAACGTGGACAGGCTGTGGTCAAGTGAGCAAAGGAAGAGGTTAGTCAAGGAGAAATGAATCAGGTGCAGGGATTAGAGGCTATAAGGTGGTTGCACAGTGCCTGTTTGAAGCAGGCATGAGTAGCGGAGAGATGGATGGATGCAGGTAATGAGTTCCAGTAATGTGGAGCAAAGTGGGAGAAAGCCTGAGGTCCCTTGGATGTTTTGCATCTGGGAACCAACAACATGGACTGATCACCTGAGGGAAGGGCATAATGGGGGCTTGGTGGAGTCAGCATTATGGCTAGGAGGAGGGAACACCAGATCTAACAATTTTATCAATCAAGGTGCCAAGAGTGTAGAAGCGGTTTGCCTCAGGGAGATCCAGTTTAAGCCACTATATAGTTGACAGCAATGATAACTTATAATAACTAATTAATAACTGGGTGATGTCCTTTCTAGACCTGTTGGCTGATTTTGGTTTGAGTAGGGTGGATCACTTAAGATTTCTTCAAATGCAGGACCTGGTGATGAAGGAACCCATGAGATCATACCTGGCTTACCCCTCAAATCCACTAATACAGTAGATATCATGGGCAGTAGATACAACCCCTTAGTAAAGAACATGCTGTTGAGTTGTCTAGGATGCTGCAAAGGCTCCAGGCTAACAAGAGGCCTAGTAATATACAGGTTAAATGAAAAGCCCACCTAGGCACTCTCTTAACAGACACACAGTGGAGGGAAGTCTAGGAAAGCGCCCACAGAAGTACCACGTGCAAAAGTTGGAGTGGATTTAGGTGAAAAGTAATATAGACTTTGACAGCAGATAAGGACCACTTGGCCTACCTAGCCTGCCCATTTCCCTACCTACTGGATAAGCTGCAGACTCTAGTTAACCAACATCCTTCTACCTCCCACTACAATTGCCTTTTGTCTCTCCCATGCATTCTTGAATTCCCCTACTGTTCTTGACCCACGACCTCCTCAGGAAGGCCGTTTCATGTGTTCACCACCCTCTCCATGAAAAAATATTTCCTCACGTTGCCCCTGAGCCATTCCCCCCTCTATCTTCAAATTGTGCCCCCTTGTTTCTGCACATATCTTTTTCTGAAAGATGCTCCCCTCTTGGACTTTGTTGATTCCCTCGAGGTACTTGGAAGTTTCTATCATGTCCCCCCTCTCCTTCCTTTCCTCAACAGTATATATTAAGCTTTTTTAGTCTCTCTTCAAATGGCTTCTGTTGCAGGCCCTGCACCATTTTATCTGCCCTCCTCTGGACCACCTCCATCCTGTCTATGTCCTTGTGGAGATGGAGTCTCCAGAACTGCACGCAGTACTCCAGATGGGGTCTCACCAATTGTCTGTACAGGGGGATCATTTCCTGTTTTCTACTGGTGATGCCTCTCCCTATGCATCTCAGCATCCCCCAGCCCTCTTTACTGCTTTCTCACATTGCTTGCCTATCTTAAGGTCCTCTAATATGACTACCCCAGGATCCCTTTCCATTTTTGGTGTTGTTAGTACTTCCAGCCCCCCTCCCATTGTGTACTCTTCTCTTGGGTTTTTGTTTCCAAGGTGCATTACTTTGCACTTCTTTGCACTGAATGTAAGCTGCCATACTTTTGACCAATCCTCCAACCTTGCCAAGTCCCTTATCATCCCCCCCTATCAACCCTGTTGCAGATTTATGTGTCATCTGCAAAGAGGTATACTTTTCCTTCCAGCCCCTCTTTAATGTCTCCTACAAAGACATTAAAGAGGACCGGTCCCAGTACTGAACTCTGCGGTACCTCACTAGTAACCACCCTTTCTTCAGAGTATACTCTGTTGACTATTACCCTCTGTGTCCTGTTGTCCAGCAAATTTGTTACCCAAGCTACCACCCTGGGACCCACTCCCAGGCTGACTAACTTGTTTATTAATCTTTTGCGTAATCAGCTTTTATTTCTAGACACAGACAACAACACTTCCACACCACCAACATGGACTGATGCTGGAAGAAATGTGGACAAAAGGTAGACCAACTACATCCTTTTTGGGAGTACCCATTTATTTATTTAATTTTATTTACTTTAAAGGTTTTACCAGTAAAGGCATACTGAGGTACTAGCAGCTTGTTTCCAGATGCGTTTCTGGGGTGTATGGGAATACAGTACAATAAGGTGAAATAAATTAACAACAGTTGTCTGGTAAAGCTGGTGTAAATTTAGGTGGAAAGTAATCGGCTGTTATTTTGACACCCAATGATAAAACACTTCCACGCCACCAAAACAGACTGATGTTGGAGGAAATGTAGACAAAAACTGGACAACCTACATTATTTTTTTGGGAGTACCCCGTTACTCAGTCATTTCCAAAGTTTTACCAGGAAAGACATACTGAGGTTGTAGCAGCTCATTTCGAGATGCACCCTGGGGTAGGGGAATACAGTACAATAAGGTAAAATAAATGAACTAGCAATGTCAGTTGTCTGGTAAGGCACCCACAAAACAAGCATGTGCAACAGCCGATGCACATTTAGGTTGAATGTTAATCAGCTTTTATTTCCAGAGCCCAACCATAACAAAACACTTCCACAACATGAACTGATGTTGGAGGAAATGTAGACAAAAAGTAGAGCACCTACAAGCTACCAGGAAAGACATACTGAGCTGGTAGCAGCTCATTTCTAGATGTGCCCTGGAGGTAGGGAGGGTAGGGAGTACAGTACAGTACAATAAGGTGTAATAGCAATAAAAAGTGTGCCAAAGGCAAATACAAAATTCAGAGCCAATGTTCCTTTTACAACAGAAAAAGCTTGCACAGGGAAGGAGGTGCTCTCAATACCAAATGCATAGACTTAAAATTGGGCACTTACCACATGGATAACAGATGACACCACTCTGTAAAAACGTCTGGTGCAAAAGTGCTGATTTTATTAAATGCCATGGACAGACTCCAACAAAAAGTGACCTGATGCATTTTGGTTCTAAAATGATCATTTATCAAAGGTAGACATACTTGCAGTCAGAGAGTTTAAATACTCATGACATCACCACACGTTGCCAGTGGCATTATATGTTCTGACCAAATCAGTGGATGTCTCTGGAGGGAACCCCTAATTTGAACCCTTTCCCAGATGACCCCCTAGACTATGTGACTCAGCTTTTCACAGCCGCAGGTACAGCTAACTTGTTTCTCTTGGGAAATAATGTCACTGCGAGTAGCAGTATAAGTTGTGAAGCACAGTCCCTAAAAGAAGCCTTTAAGAGCTTGGAGCAACTTGCCTTTAAAACACGCCCATTATACTGGAACCGGGTCAGCTTAGAGGCTTACTTACAGGTCTCAAGGGTGCCCAAAGGCCAGAGAACCCTAAAGAACCCCTCTTATGGCCAAGAAAAAGCTAATTTTATGAGGAAACGGAGGGCGACTCTAAATGAAGACAGTATAAAATTAATTGAATTAATCTTAGAACATGGCATTGAGATTGATGCTGTATTAAAAGAAAAAATAAAGGCAAAAGGGAGGGAAGTGTTAACGCACGTTAATCATTGTGATTTTTAAAGACTGAATTAAAGACTTGATTGAAAAATTAGATCAAGACTTAAAGGATCTCAAGCATAAGAAGTTCCTCTGGGATAAGGAGGACTACGAACCTTGACAGGGTCTACTCGTGAAAAAGAGAACATTGAAACAGGGATATTTTGAAGACAAACCAGCAAGTGTCATTCAATTTAAAGCACTGATGTGAGTGAGTCTAAAACAGAGTTCTGAAACTCCTCCTTTTTTAGAAGAGGACAGGCCATCAGCAGAACCCCCTCAACAGCCAAGGAGGAGCGCTTGCTCCAACAAATACCAGGGATTTCAGCAGCATCAATTCCCCCAAAACAACCAGAAGGAAAAAGACAAGGCTGGAGAAGAGGTGGAGGTCAGGGAACTTATGGCCATCAGAGCCTGAACCAGCAGCAGGGCTTACTGCAGCATAACAACACACAGGGGCAAAGGGGCAGAGAGAGAGCTCCTAAGTGGGGTTGTTTCTCTGGACGACACTGTGCTGCTGTGTGTGCCAACAGGGTAGGTGAGAAAGGGCACCAAAAACTGAACAAAGGAATAGAGACCTTAAATACCTCAGGCCACTTTCCTAGGACTCACATAGTTCACCGAGGTGCAGGGAGCGGGGGTGTGGGGTGACCACACCAACCGCATGGCTGGAGATGCTGTATTTGTTTTGCATTTATTAATTTTCCTTTTTTAGTGGTTGGCTCTGCTTGATTTAATTCCAACAGTTGCTGGTGGGGATTGTACTCGCTGGCACCCGACCTAACCGCAGGGAACAGACGATGCTGGAATTTAAAGGGCAGAAGTGGAGCAAAAAGCCTAGAGACTTAGGCACGTACTGGACAGCATACAGGGAAGTGTTTTTTTGTTGTTCTCTAGCTTAAAGGAGTCTCCTTACTCTGCTTTTTGTTGTTCTTCTAACTTAAAGAGGTCAGCTTACTGTGCCACGTTGAGTGTGTGATATTAGGATTGGGAAAGATGAGTTGGGAGTTCGCTCCTGAGTGAGGCTGACTGTCTCTCTGGACGATGTTGTGTAATCCCACACACCCCAAGGTCATCCACCATTATAGGGAGGGTGCTGCTTTATGACTGGTGACTGGCATAGACAAGAACATCCATTGCACTACACTGTTCTTAACTAATCAGCTCTGGCACACAATCAATTAGCAGGGCTTGGCTTGAAACCGAATAAGGAAGGGTATTAGAGGAAAAACAAAACAAAAATTTTTTATATATATATATATCTTTTTGGAGGTTAACATTGGCGTAGGAGATGTGTGGCAGGAAGAATGTAATGGGGATACCTAGTAGGGCTGAAGGTCCCAGGGGATGGGGCAGGCAGGCTTCATGGGAAGGGGCAGAGGTGGGATGGATATTTGGTAGAAACACGGGGGGGGATGTATGAAGGGTAGTAGGCTGCAATGTCTGTGGGGCTGCTATTTTCTTAGGGATTGCTTGGAGGGCTGGGGGATCTTGGTGTGCAGGCAACTTGAGCAGCTGAGGGATGAGATTAGTTGGCTAAGGAGGGAACTGAGGAGAGGTGGTGGGGCGGGCTGGAGGGAGCATCTAGGACCTAGGGTTCATATGAGAGCTCCCTCGGACGACACAGCTGGCAGACTCAGGGTAGAGCAAGGAGGAGGGTTAAATGAACCAAAATCGCCACCTCCTCAGGAACCTGTGGTACAGATACAGGGGAGTGGATGAGGTTCAAGAATAGGGGTGGAACACCACCTGGAACAGGAAGTAAATGGAAGTCACAGTACGAGATGCCAGGGGAAGATAGGGGCATGGTAAGGGAGTCGAACAACAGGTTCTCAGTG
Organism: Neoceratodus forsteri; assembly: GCA_016271365.2. Taxonomy (NCBI): domain Eukaryota; kingdom Metazoa; phylum Chordata; order Ceratodontiformes; family Ceratodontidae; genus Neoceratodus; species Neoceratodus forsteri. Next base: position 1,101,555,271 of record CM028132.1, on the reverse strand, counting down.
CTGGCTACTGTGACAGGATTGAATAAGGCCCTGCCCCATTTGTTATGCAGAAAGAGTTTAAATGCAAGGGTCTGTTCTATCCTCTTCTTTTCTGTCTCTTGTCTGTCTGGTTGCGCAACCAAATTTTCAATCAAGACCTAGAAACTGATCACTCCGACAGTTTTGCAATTCTCTGCCTCTTGCTATTTCTGTCTTTTCTTTTCCCTTGCGTATCTGCAGTTATAAAAAATATATGTGAATCTTTATGTGGAAATGTCAATGATACTGGGATCACTTTGTTTAAAACAGTATGTAGTTATACTGCATCTGCGACTGTTCATGGATAATGTCTATGCAACTCCGCTCCGCTACCGCTCTGCCTATATCTAGCTCCTTACATAACGCACTTGCCCTAGTTTGGCCTCTGCCCCATCCGCTCTACAGCACCTGACAATGCCACCACCTTCCTGGCTGCTTCACCCCACCCTCCTTATTCTTACCTACCCCCCACCTCTCCTCTCTTCTCATTTTCTTATCTCCCACCTTTGCCCCTCCCATTTCTTTCTACCACCCCCCCATTGTCCTCCTCCTTTCCACTTTACCCTCTCCCTGTCTGTTCGAAATTAATTTGATATCCTTTACCCTTATTTGTGTAACAATTTTGTCTATTGTCATGTGATACCTATGTCTTGACATGGAACCTTTGTAAAAGAGCCCTGGGCTCAAAGGTAATTGTAATCCTAGAATTGAAATAAATAAAATACTGTTGAAATGATGGCAAACAGCTATTCGGAACTCAAGGGTTTAACCTGAGATACACACCTTGAGGGATGAGGCTTTAAGGCCAGATGACTGCAGGTGTACCAAGTAGTCCAGTAGAGTAGGCAGAGTGGCCATTAAATGGACTATCTGCTTACCCTTACACCACAAGGAGAACCTTTTCCCGTAAGAGACGTAGGTCTTCTTAGTGCTCATTTTTTTTTTTTTACCATGCAAAGGATCTCGAGAACTTGCTCAGAGTACTGAGAATCAGGATACTCTAACTCTTCAAGAACCAGGCCTTGAGGTGAAGAGACTTGTCGTCGAGGCACAGGTCAGGAAGCATAGGAAAACCAGAAGCAGTTTCAAAATTCGCAAATAGCATTCTGTTTTTCTCAATAACAGGAAAATAAAAAATAAAAATGATTCAGTATAACTCTTTACAACGGCAGTACAAACAGAAAAAACAAAGTCCTTCTTCTGAGGGTACCTCTTAATTCCAAGTTTCAGTCTCTCACTCTCCTTGTCTCTCTAGCAAAAGCACTGCTGCTCTTTATACAAGCCTTTTTCTGGGAACTTGTTAAGAGAGCCTACTTCTCACAGAATATTCTTGGAAGTTTACAGAATATTCTTGTCAGTTTCATTTCCATGCAGGTGCAGCAAAACAGTTCATGGTGTCCCAGAACTGACCTCTTGTTGACAACTCTGCAGAGGGGCTTAAGAGCTGCATCTCAGGTTAACCCTTGAGTTCCATCTCTGCCTGCAGTACTGTTGCCAGTGCAGGTCACTCTCCTTCCCACGCTGCCCCCCACAGAGATGCACATTACCGGATTTTTTTTAATTTTTGAACAAATTATCAGCAGTTGGGAGCCATTCTTGCCACCAGATACATTGTTCCTGCTGCTTTGTAGTCCCCTCCAGTACTTCCACATCTCCACTCAAACACCCTCTGGCACACACCAACACCCACCACACCCACTCTCCCAAAAAATGGATAATGAGGTTGCTTAGTGGTAACTGACATAGCCCCCCTCCACCTTGGCCTGGGACATCCTCCAGTCTTCTAGTCATGGGCAGGGTTGTGAGTCAGCAGTAAAGTAATCAAGTTTTGTTGTGCAGAGTGCACTGAATTCTATTTCTAACTGTACTTTTTTGCTAATCATATGTTATGGATGTCAGAGTCTTGGGTGGGGGGGGGGAGTTGTCGAAACACTTAATCCGGTGACCATACTATCATACTCGGGACCACTTTTCTGTTTTCCTATTGTCCCAGTCAACTTACCAGCTTGAGTTGGTACTCCAAGGGCTTACCAGCCATCCAGGGAACCAGCTGCCGTGGTTTGGTACACACTGGGCACGAGTCTGCACCTTGAAGCCACCACGTCTTTAATTAAACCCATATCTGGTGATACGGAGGATGAGAGGAGAAACTGTGATTTACATATTCCCATAGCACGAGTGAAATATTTGTTTATTCGTATTGTTCAAACTGTTATGACTGTTTAGATGTAGTTCCAGTTTTTGTTAGCTGCTATATGTTCTGGGTGTTCATCCACACAAGGGGTCCCTGCACTGTTGTGACCTCAGGTACAGAAGTGCACTCAATGGACAGAGACTATGGATAAAGTAATAATACAACTTTATAACGTGAAGGGGTTGATACTACTGTGAAGAGAACTAGAATCCTGACAGAACTTAGTAGATTACAGGGAGATGTAATGTTTATACAGGAATCCCACTTACAGAACACAAAATTTTGTAGAATGTGGGTAGGGAAGGTCTTCACAGACTCACATCTCACAGCAAAGCGCAATGCATTGGACATTCTGGTTGGAAAGGGAGGGGTCCTCTTGAGGTGACCAGGACGGAAACTGATACAGAGGGGAGACTAGTTATAGTACCTGGAGAAATTATAGGTCTGAAAGTCCATCTAATTAATATCTATGGCCCAAATTCAAATCCCACAATTTTTCTCATGATAGTCTTTAATAAAACAGCCTCATTGGGAGAGAGGGTGCTTGTTCTCAGGGAGACACTAATTTACAGTTAACCTCCACTTGGACAGGACCTCCAAAATGTTGACACAAATAAATCATCCAGTAGAATAGTGCATAGTTTTATGGAGGAATTAGGCTTCTTTAATATCTGGCGGAGACAACATGCAGGAGAAAGAGACTACTTTTTTCTCCCACACGCATCAAGAATACCCTAGAATCAATTTTTTCCTAATAAATAAGCATGACGCATATAAAGTAAGCTCAAGTAGGATTCATGCAATAACTCAAACAGACCATGTACTCATCTCATCAGACTTGGATATGGGAAAACTAGGCAGATGAACTGGAGATTCAACAGAGCTTTATTAAATGACATCATACTTTACACTTAATGACGGAAGTAACACCTCACTTCAGACTCTGTGGGATACAATGAAAGCAGTAATGAGGGGCAGGATCATCAGTTTGGCGGCAGCCAAAAATAAACAGAGAAAGATCATGCAAGAGAACCTAGAAAATAAATTACAAGTATTAGAAACACAGCATAAACAATCTAGAATGGCTCAGCTTAGTGAGGAGCTACAGCAAACAATGACAAAATTACTTGATATATTTAATAAAAAAGTTGAAGGCAAATTAAGATACATGGACCATAAATATGAAATTGGGGGTCAAGCAACCAGACTGCCAGCATTTAGATTAAGAAAAGAAGTAGTGGAGTGTACAATTACGTAAATACGGGCGGCAGGACACGTTATAATAATGCTCAGACACATCCCAAGGAGATAGCACATTGCTTTAGGCAATATTACACCTCCCTCTACTCTGAGGATAAGGAGGCAGCCCAGGTAGCTGGAGACACTACAGAATTTCTGCAGCCCTTGCATTTATCCACTCTATCACCTGAGGAGCAGGAGCTGCTAGAAAACCCAATCGTAGTATGTGAACTCATAAAAGCCATCAATTCACTGAAGGGGAGTACAGCACAAGGGCCAGATGCCTACAATGTAGATTTTTACAAAGAATTCAAACAACTAGCACCCAAACTAGGTGCACTATTCCAGGAGTGCCAAGACTATGCCACAGACATTACGGCAATTGCAAAAGCAGGTAAAAACAAAGAAATCTTGATTCCCATCTCCCTACTGAATTATGATTTTAAACTGTTTACCAAAATTTTAGACAACCACTTGCAGAACGTGACAGCCAAACTGATATACCCTGACCAAACAGGATTCATCCCAGGCAGACATCTAAGTACTAATAATGTTAGACTGCTAAATGATTGTCATATCAGAGACAGCTAGATCCCTGGACCCACAGATTGGTATATTAATTGATGCTGACAAAGCCTCTGATAGGCATACTTGGAAGTATCTTAAAGGGGTACTGTGTAGCTTGGACTTTGGGGCAACTTCCTTAAGTGGATTAATATGCTGTATGCACAGACACAAGGCATGGTTAGAGCCAACGGGACACAGTCCTCTACACTAATAATCAAAAGGGGTACTCGACAGGGTTGTCCCCTTCTCACCACTGCTGTTCATGATCAGTATGGAGCCACTGGAGGAACTATCCAGTCTCGTCCCGGTGGATGGTGAGTGGTGGCAGGAGGCTGTGACAATAGCGGGTCTCGATGTACACAGATGATAGTCATCTACCAGAGGGAACCCCAAAAAAAGACATGGCACACAGAACATTTACTCAGTAAATATGGTCAACAAATGGGGTCAACCTTAACGAAATCGCCTTACCCCGACTCTCCCAATAAATTCACTAAAACCAAAATCACTCAAACAGAACAAAACAAAGGTTAAGAGTAGGATATATATTAGTCTCTCAAGGAAAAAGGCAGTAGTATTACTACTACTGCTATCAGGGAACCTGCATCCCAACCCTGGCGCTCCAAACTCCAAAACTAAGGTAGGAAAGGGACAAGAAGGGCTGAATATCGGGAGCCTACTGGCAAAATGGGCATAGTTTCAAGCAAGGACACATATGCGTTCTCCGGACATCATCTGTCTCACCGAGACTTGGCTAACCCCAAAAGTTAAGGATAATGATATTTCTGTACAAGGATATGCGGTATACAGGCAAGACAGGGCTGGTAAAAAGGGGACGTGGGAACCTGATCTACGTCAGGGATACTATTCAATGGTGCTTGCTCCCCTTGTCAGGGAGCACTGATGACCATGAATTGCTGGCCATTAAGCTAATACTCGGTGCATAACACAAGTCCCTTACAATAGCCGCTATTTACTTACCTCCCAAGAAGGCAAAAGAGGGATTTGAAAAAGGTATTTAGGTGCTCAACCAGCTCAAATTGAACAATGAAGTCATAATAACTGGTGACTTCAATCTTAATTGGCTTAGCAAGGAGACAGATCCTCAGAAGAGCATGATCACTAGTCTAGACCTCACGCAATTGGTAACTGAACCCACTAGACATAACTACAAGAGTGGCAATAGCAGACCTCCTGGATTGGGTCCTGGTCAGGTGCCCATCAAGGATATCAGGGGTCACAGTTCACCCAGACTCCCTTAGTGACCACTCGCCTGTTGCCTGCTTTTGGTCAAATAAAATCAAGAAGGCTGCTCAAACCTTGGTAGAAAGTAGGGTCCTCAAGAGAGGCCTGCTTAACTCCTTTAGGGCAGTGCTTGCCCAAATCAAGTGGACAATATCCAGGACATAGACCTAGCTCTTCAGTACTTTATTGACAAGTTCAATGCAACTTGTGACAGATTTGCCCCAGTAAGAAGGAGAAAAACCCAGGGATCCTGTAACGGATGGCTCACCAAGGAACTATTTGACCATATGAGGGACCGGGACAACCTGTGGAGCAGGGCCAAGGACTCAGGCAAAAGAGATGACTATCAGAGATGTAGGGCAGCCAGGAATAAGTGTACAAACCTTTAAAACTTGCCAAAGCTAAGTTCTGTAAGGATTAACTTGAGTGATCGTGGGGTGATGGTAGGAGATTAAGGGGGAACATAAAGAAACTGTTAGGGAAGGAAGATAAAAAGCATCCAATAATGCTCAATGCAAATGGGACTACCTCATAAGACTTGACCACCATTGACAACTCCTTCAATTTAGCTTTTACAAATCTCAGCTCTGTACTACCCCCGGACTATCTTAATGCCTCTGAACCTCCTCAAGCCACCCCTAGCAAGGAAAGCAAGCACCCTAACTTCTATTTTAAATGCATCTCCATCAAGGAGGCTAGGAAATACATAAAAAAGGTACTTGCAAAACCAGACAAGGGAGCAACAAACTTTTCACTCTCACCTTGGAGGAAGTGCTTGCCCCCATTACTAAAACATTCAATAAATCCCTCACACTTGCTAAATTACCCTCAGTTTGGACACTTGATCTAGTGACCCCTGTTCACAAAAGTGGGGAGTGCACAAGCACTTCAAACTATAGGCCTATCTCGATCCTTTCCCCTTTCTCAAAAGCACTGGAAAAAATAGTGGCTGACCAAATCACCGACTACCTGCAAAAAATACAGTCTTCAATGCAGACAGCATGGCTTCAGAAAGAGCAATAGGAAAGAGCAATAGCACGTCAACTTCAACTGCCTTGGTAGAATTCTCGGACTTTGTGTATAGGGCCCTGGATGGAGGCATGGTTGTGGGGTCAATTTTTATTGATCTCATGAAAGCATTTGACACAGTTAACCACTCTCTTCTTACACAGCAGCTACAGTACCTAGGCCTGTCAACTACCTCTATAAGGTGGTTCCACGACTACCTCACCTGCAGATCACAAAGCATCAAGAGAGGGTCTGCTGTCTCAACCGGTAGGGAGGTCTCCCTGGGAGTCCCTCAAGGGTCCATACTTGGCCTGCTGCTTTTTAGTTTATTTCTAAATGCACTCCCTGATGCCTGCACTAGCAAAATCATTCTGTATGCTGATGATGCAGTTATCTTGAACTGCCACTCCTAGCTTGCTCAACTCCAGCAAAATCTCCAGGCTACCTTTCACAATCTTGAAAACTGGTTTCAACAACAAAAGCTACTACTCGACTACAAAAAAATGAAAACCATGCTCAGCTCAAGCCATCAACACAAGGCAAGAAACCCTCTACTCACCATTACCAACAACAAGACTGCTTTAAATATCTAGGGCTCATAATTGATGACATCCCGTCCTTCTCAAGACACATTGATCAGGTAGTAAAAGCAGTCAACATCAGACTTGGGGTTCTATATAGGTACCATCAATACCTTACGCCCACAGCCCTTCACCTCTCCGTCACCAGCTCCATACTATTATTAATTGACTACGGCCTGGTAGTGTACAGAGCTGCCTCAGTAACTGCTCTAAAACAAAGGGCTACAGCACTCAATAAAGTATGCAGGCTAGTTCTTGGGGCAGATAAACTTATCCACATGTGCGCCTTGTACGAACAAGCTGACTTACGCTCAGTGACAGGGTGAAACTACAAACCTGCCTACTAGGTAAAATAGCCCAACTAGGCCTTGCACCCTCCCCTCCCCCATCATCCAACGAATCATCCTACCGGCTCACCCACAGCATAACACAAAGGGCACGGTTAGAGGTAATCTTTGTGTCCATTGCATGAGGACTTCTCTCGGCCAGCGCTCGTTCACATACAGGGCTCCCCTCTGGCTAAATGAGCTCCAAGTCAAAGTAAACAATTCAGAGAACTTCTCTACCTTTAAGCATAAGCTGAAGTACTCCCTAATCAACACTAGAACTTGTGAATGCAGTCATGCATAAGGCACTTACTCCCATCAGTAAAGCACTCTCCGGTAACATAAGTACTCCACTATGGGAAATCAGACTCCTAAACTCCACCCAATAGGATATTAACCCACCGCAGGACTACTCCTTCCTTGTTCCTTCCTGCCCCTCACTCTGCATTCCACAGCTTCATTAATTAAATCACATCCCTGTGACTCTCTTCTTGCTCTTACCCCCTCATGTCCTCCCCTCCTCCCTAATGTCTCTCTACCCTAACCTGCCCCAACCTCTTACTCACCCCCACTTTGTTTTGTCTATCACCTATTGCTCTCCAAGCTCCAATTTTTCCAGCCCATCTCCGGGACTGGGCCTGTTGATCTCCCGCTCCCTCGCCCCTCTCCCTCCTCTCTTTACCTGCAGCTATGTCAATTAATTAGGACCTGAAACTTGTGACAATGCCTGTTCCCAAGGCAGTTGGTTATTACTCTCAAACTTGTAATTGTGACTGCTTGCAATCAACTGCATAGCTACTGTCTTGTCCAGCTAGTATTCCTATGTTATATACCTGTATTTCTATCTATGCGCATTGTGCCATTGTTACTGTTGTACTGCCCCTCGATGTGGAACCTTTGTAAAAGAGCTCATAGCTCAAAGGTTACTTCTGAACAGTTAAACAAATAAAATAAATATTTCAGGATTAAAGTATCTAAATCGGGGATTATATAAAATGAGTGGTAATATAACACAGAGTTTTAAAAAGAGATATAACTACCGATGGGACAACGATGACGTTAGATACTCGGACACCACCTTACCAAAACATATGACTTCTCTTTATCAAGCTAATTATAGTAAGCTTAAACAGGAAATATGAACAGACTTAAAAAGATGGCAGCTAGTACCTTTATCAATCACTAATAGAACCAAAGCCATCAAAATGAACATGCTGCCTTGGCAGCTGTTTTTCCACTGACTACTTCCACTCAATACTCCCAGACATGACTGGTGTAAACTCCAAAAAGTTATTAAAACTTTCATTTGGAATGGGAAACGACCAAAGGTTAGATGGGAGCTGCTACACCAACGGAAGCAAGGGGGAGGCCTGGGACTGCCAAACCTCAGAAATTACTTTCAAGCGACACAAGTCACACACATAGTAGAAATAATACAGTATTCACCAGAGACATCACAGTTATAAACCAAATGTAACTTAGCACCAGGAGCGCCTCTACAGTTTCAGCCTTGGTTAATCAGCACACGCTCAGAGGTAAAACAATTTATAAAATCGATGGACGAGGCCCACTCTGAGCCAGTGAGTGGTTAGTAATGAAACAGAAGATCCAAACACCTACTGGGCAGGTTGGTGGCATCCAGACTTTATTCCAGGCAAGACAGATACAGGTTTCAAGTGCTGGGAGCAGAGAGACCTCACATATTTTCACCAGCTATATGATGGTGGCGTATTCCGAACTTTCGAACAGCTACAGACAAAATTTAACTTATCAAACTCAGACTTTTTTGTTATCTGTAAGTTAGGGCTTTCCTGGGGAACCCAAACCACATGCAAGAACTTTCCCCAAACGCATGCCTCTCTATTAAATACGGTATGGGAAGAGACTAACCACCCAGAATGCAAACATTTGATTCACAAACTGTATGCAGAGCTGAACAAGGACATTGGGAAGGGAATAATCAAGCATATACAGGACAAATGGGAGAGAGAGGCTGGCATACTCCTCTGGGAAAGAAATGGTACACAGTCTGGCAGACAGTTCATAAAACAATGAGGTCCAGCAGCTAGAGGGTATTCAAGTGGAAGGCTCTGGTGTGGTAACTGCTCACCCCAGATAGAACCAAAAATATGAGTAGCAGCCCCACAGATAGCTGTTGGAGTAACTGTGCTCAGAAGGGTACCCCATACCGTATTTTCTAGGGGTGTACAAAAATCAGTTTTGGGATTAGGTGGCAGTAGATGCACGAGGTGTGTGGATCCATCCTCGACATCTTCTGGTTGCAGTGGATGAAACGCCTGAAGCCTGGACCTGACTCGGATTCCTCGCATTCCATCGCGGATGTTGAACAACGGTGGAACTGAGCATATACTTGTAACCCCCCTGCAAATGGGGGTTCCCAAAAGACTTCCAGGAGCTTGCTTGAATGCTCCAAGCCTGAATGGTGTTTGACGTTTAAGCCATTTATCAGTGAGTGTTTTTAGAACCTCTGGTACTGTCTCTTTAAGAGCTGTCTGCTTGCAGACATAATTAGTTTGTATGGGGGACTGTGTGTTTCTTTGATTGAGTACCACCAGCTGCTGCCAATTCACTCCATTTTGCAGTCACTAGGAGTGCAAAGGAACCTATCTGAAAGATGTAACTGTTTGCCAGAAATAATTTAGAGTAATAATGAAAATACAGTTTGTCTAACCTGCTTCTTTGCAGTCAGAACTGTGTTTGCCTAGTTCCCCATTCTAGTTTTGAACTGCTGAACTGGACCAATCAGTGTGGGTTAAGCTAGCTCTAAAATGGTGCCTTGGACGAATCAGAACTTGGACTCATAATCTGAGCCAGCCACAAGAGGATCGTATGGGCAGTGACTCTGGGAGATGTAGTTTAGACTTTGGCGCCTTTTTGGACCAACAGCAGCAGTCTATTGTGAGTGACAGCCAATCCAGTCAAGAACTGGGAGGAACTCAAAGGAAGTGCCCGGTTTTGTCTGTTGGAGTTTCAGTTTAGATCTGGCAGTGAAGGGAAAGAAACCCTGTGCTCCTTCAGTGCACAGTTTCAGTCAAAAAAGCGTGTAAGGCTCAGAGTTCCGGTCTGCAGCTTGTGTAACTGCTTGTTAGGACTGAATCCCCCTGTGAAAAGAATCAAAGGATCTCTGAAGAGTAGAAACCAGGCTCACCCTGTAGAAGACTGGAGAAATTGTTGAATTGCACTCTGTCTGTCAGGAACTGAATCTGCTGTGTGTTCTCCGGTATTGTGCAGTAATTGCGATCGGATAGAGAAGCAGCCTGCCTGGTATAGTACTTTCTTTTTACCATATAAATGTGTGAAGAGTCTCGTGGAGCTCAAGAGTAGCCCTGCTGACGTTGAAGGACCCTATCTTGTTTGGAGGTCGTGAGTACTAATTCAGGGTCGCCCCTGTTGAATTGCCACATTAAATCCAACTGGAATCACTGTACTGCTGACTGTTTAAACTAATTTTTCTTTTCACTGTGTGAAAGGGCCCCTACCAGCTGCCACGGTTTGGACTAGCCACTAGGGCTTGGGTACCCAGGGACAGTAACTGGTAGGGATAGGCCTGTGCACAGAGCCGTAGGTAGATAGTAAAGTGATAAGCTAATTAACCTGATTTCCCCCTGTCCTTGTTATATTCCCCCTAAATAAATCCGAGCTGCTTGTTTCAGCAAAGTTATACTGCCTGAGGTATCTGTCTATGTTAAAGTATTGTACTGTGATTGTTGCACTGTATCTTATTGTACAGGAGGTCCCAGTGCCTGAACCACCCTGGGTAAGTGTATACTGTGAAGGTAATTCCGATATATTGTGTGGGCCACTAGTGGGAAGAAAGGGGGGGTTGCAGTGTCCCAGAGGGCTGTGACCAAGTAAGTTTAACTATTGCAAACCCTGACCTCTGGGTGGAGGCACCCACCATTGGATCCAGGCCCCTCAACCTGTTAGTGGCAAATCAGGCAGGGGTAGTAGCCCCTGGGATAGCGCCATCTAGGGGTTACATACTCACTAGTTTAAAAGAAAAATAAAGTTTACCAACTGCGCACTTAGTACAAGCCTGCACCATGCACAGAGCTACGAAGGAGACCAGACACTTCCAGCAGAAAGGAAAAATCTGACGTCATGGGGCGGACCCGATCAGTATAACACCTAGGTGGGTTGGAGGTGCTTAGCTTAAAGACATCTGGTAAGATTAACCCCTGAAAGTAAGATTGCCAGTAGTGTGGACGGTGCACCATATCCATATCCCAAGAAGAATCAATTTTTCTCTAGAGTCTGGAGGTTTGAGGTCATAGTGATGAAATAGTATAGCCAGGTGGGCAATCAAGATATGGTGGGGATCTTACCGGTGAACTGCACAAACTGTACAGTGTTGGGCTAAGATGTAAGAGAGTAGGAGGTAGGCTGGGGCGCTAAGGACGGGCATTGCCTGCGATCAGGAGAGGTAATCATATGAAGTAAAGGGGATACAGGGGAGCCTCGAGGTGCTTGTCTTTTCTTTTCTGTTTGCTGGGTGCTTAGTATTCTCCTTTCCCCAGCAGATGATAGACATACTGTTAATCTCATATGGCCCACATGAGAACTCTTGAGACTGCTACCAACCTTTATGGACCCCATGAGACAACTGAAGGACTTGCTTGTTTTTTCTCAAATGCAACTTGCATGATACTTATGGATGAGCACCTGATGTGACTGTAATTTTTAATAAAAACGCTAATTACTGTTCTTTGCCCCCAGAATGCCAACTAACAAATTTCAGACAATAAAATACCACTAAGTGGCCTGCCGGAGCTTCAGCCTTAAATTTTTCTTTAAGAAGAAAACAAGCATGGGGTTCACCACAGTCAGATACACTGTACAGTCTGAGAATGGACCATCAATTAACTGCTTGGGCCAGCCTGCAGCTATCAGATCATCTGCGCCTTGTCCTTCTGCGCTCTGACCACCACCTTGTGGATCACGGGAAAGGGAGGGAAGGCATAGACGAGTCCTGGGATCCAGGGCCTCATGAAGGCACCCTCCAACAGTGTCTCAGACTGTGGGGGTGGGCACAAAACAGCATCAGCTTTCTGTTTTAATAGTAGGCAACTAGGTCTATCAAAGGGGTGCCCCACTGGGAGAACAGGTGGCGTACCACCATCTAATGCTGGGACTACTCGTCTGATGTCTCTCCCGCCCAGCTCGGGAAAGGGAGAGCATCTGCCAAATGGCTGTGACATGACTCCCCAGGAGATGTGCACCCAGGCTGTGCAAGGGTGTCCAGGTATGTACAGCCTCCTGACACGGGGAAAGGAGTGCGTTCCGCCCTGCCTGTTCAGGTTGAACATGGTATTGTATGTCTGGATCTGCATGACCCGACCCCTGATCACATAAGAAAATTCCATAAGAGGCAGCTGCACTGCACAGAGTTCCAGTAGGTTGATGTGGTGACTGGACTTCTACGGTGACCAGAACCCATGGGTTCTGTGGTCTTCCAGGTGTGCTCCCCACCCCATCAGAGGCACGTCTGTCATGAGGGTGACGGATGGCTCTGAGTAAACAAATGGAATTCCATCCTCCAGATGTTGTGGGTCCAGCCACCACTAGATGGCATCCCACACCGACTGGCTGGTCGAGGTGACCTAAGCGCTAAGACCACTGGTGGCCCAGCTTTCACTATAGGTGGCACATCCGCCAACAGGCCCAGAGGACCATGTTGGTGGCAGATGCCATGTGCCCCAGCAGCCTCAGAAAAATCTGGGCAGGACGAGAGACCAACCTGAAATGATTGAGCAAAGGAGGTAAGATCCTGAGCCTGATCCACCTTGGCCCACATGGAATCTAGTTCTGCCCCGATGAATTTGATAACTGGTGAGAGAACCCGTTCGGACTTGTCTAAGTGACCAAAAGGCCCAAGTCTCTGCAAGTCTGGTGGGCCAGATCTCTAGCCTGCGTGACAGCCTTCTTGGATAGCCAAGCTATCAACCAGTCATCCAGGTAGGGATACATCCTGATGCCCTTGCACTTCAGAAAAGCTGCCACCACTGCCATGCACCTGGTGAGGACTCTGGGCATGGATGAGAGGCTGAAGGGCATGACCTGGAACTGATATAGAACCCCTTCTGGGCAGAACTGAAGGTACCACCAGAGGAGTGGATGGCTTGGATCTGGAAGAACGTGTCGTACAGATCCAGGGAGCAGAACAACATGCCCTGCTCCAGAGATGGTATAATCTAGTCCAGAGTGACCATCCAGAAATTGTGCTTCCGCATGAACCCATTTAGATAGTGCAGATCCAGTATGTGGCACCAGCCCCCCATCCGTTTCAGGACCAGAAGTACCTGGACACGTACCCAGACTGGCCAAAGTGTCTGGGACACAGGCAATGGCTCCTCTGACAAGGAGTCGAGTGACATTCTCCCTTAGGGCGAACAGCATGTCTTGCAACATTCTGGAATCCTGAGGAGTATGGAGCAGGTAAGGTGGTAGAGCCTTGAAATCAAGAGGCTATCCTCGGCCTACCACTTTTAATGTGGTGAGCTGGGTCAGGGACTGGACTGGCGGGAGGATGAAACCGCCCCGACCCGCCACTGTGCAGCTTTGGAGGAAGCACTGGCTGCTGGGGATGGAAGGGCACTGCCTCTCCTACCCTCGCCTCTTTTTGGCCATTGGCCATTGAACTTCGGCTCTGGGCAGTTTTGGTATTGCCCCTACCGAGTCTGCTCTGTCTGAAAAGACCTGTACCAGAAAGTCTTTTTCTGAGGCATCTGTGCCTTCCCATCCTTCTGGGGTAATGCCACAGAATCTCGGGTGGCAATGGACTTCTCAATCCTGGTGAGATGCCCCTCCACCCCAGGGCTAAAAAGGTCAGTGCCCAAGAAGGGGACATCAGCCAATTTGTGCTAGGTATCCACCGTGAAGTTGGAAAGTCATGGACAGTCCCTGTGATGTACTGCAACTGCTTCTGCCATGGCATGGGTACCGGAGTTACCCACATTCAGAGCTGTCTGAAGCTTGTGTTTAGTCAGCAACTTGATCCTGGTCTCTGACCAACTTCAATGGTAGCTGCTGGTCAACAGGAAAGTAAGGGAGCCATCATGCAGCACTCCCAACAGAGAGTGACCAATGTTGGCCATCAACATGGCCTAGCTTGCCTGAAGGAGACCGAACAATGCAGCAACATAGACCTTTTTAGCTACATGGTCAATCTTACTGAACTATTTGTCCAGAGGCTTGTCCATATCCCCTTGGCCACCAGATTTCTGGAAAGTCAAGTCCGAGACCAGCCCTTCCACCAATGGGAGATCAGCGAACCCTGAAAGGGACCCGGTAGGGACCGCATACTTTGCAAATCACACAGGTGGAGGGTGCCAGGCAGAATGCTGGACACTGCCAAAACTCCAGGGCCAGTCATAAAATTGCCTCAGCCATAAAAAAGACAATCCCCAGAGATTCGTCCCTGTCCAGGATGTCAGTGAAGGAGCATTGAGCACTCTTCTGCAATGGCCCCAGGGGCACACTCACAGACTCTGACGTGAGGCAGAGTAAAGCCCCAAATGACACTAACCCATGGTCAGTGGACACTTCCTTGACTGGGCAATGGTCAAAAGTGTAAGCCCTCGAAGAAGGCATGGAGGACCCTTAAGTGTTGTCGAAGGACTCCTCAAAAACAGCCCGTGATCATTTACCGCTATGGATCATAGAGTAACAATGGCAAAGGCATGCCAGTCTCCAAGCAGAGATGCATTGATGGATACTGGCTGACCAAGCCGGACCATTTTGAAGGACACAAAGAGCTGCTTGGCCTGATGGGTATCTTTGGTTCCATCGATAGAGAACTGTAGGGACCTTTTAACATCCAAGGAATGAAGGGTGCATTCTCCTTCATTTTGGAAGTTAGGCTGGTTGAGGTGGAAATCCGAAACCATTCTGGGTAGGTATTTAGGGTGATTATGGAGAAAGTACAGTTACGTAAGAACTTACCGTAACAGTAGATGTATTAGGGAAGGAATCCATCGATTGAGCCTGGGGATCTGCAGTTGAGGGGTGTGACGGAGCCAGAGGACCAAGGCTTCAGAATGCGGTTCTGGGGATTCTTGAAGCACAGCTAAAGGAAAAGTGCTACTTGGCTGATTTACATTTTCTTCTCTAGCTTGTTCTGTGTTTACGGCACAGTGGGGGTGTACTGGGATTCAGGGTTCTGCTGTTTTTATTTCAGGTATCTGGACAGCAACATACGGTAAATGGGGGTCTGCTCTAGGAGTACAGGGCATAGGGAGCAACATATTTTGTGGAACAGGGGTGATTTAATCTATTATTTTGCTTTACAGGGCACTGGGAGCAAGGTAAAGTACAGTTCCATAAGAACTTACCGTAACAGTAGATCTGGGAAAACTGGAGGGTGGGTGGGGGACCGCCCCTTTTATCTGACGCACACTGACATTGGTCAGCTGACACAGGGGTGGTCCCCGTCAGGGACTGCTAGCTATAAGATTTTTCCATGGGGTCCTGGTGCCTGCTGTCTTAGTCCTACTGGTTAGTACCTACTGCAAGAGCCCTCTCGAAGTCAGATCTTGTTTTCTGTGCTTTTCAGTTGCTTTACAGGGGTGCTTTGTGGAACAGGGGCTCGATAATTTGCTGTTTTATTTTACAGGGCAGGAAGCAGCTAGCTATTGTTGCTGGTGAAGTAAGCTGTGGAATGCAAAAGCAACAAACGTACCTGCATTCACTTGTTTGTTTTCCTCTTCCTTCCTCTAGCGGGGTGGGGACCCAACCTCCCTCCCCTAGCTGGTCCACCTTTACAGGTGGGCGCTTGGGAATCATAGTACTGCTTCCTGTGTGATTCTGAACAGGAGGGACTACAGACACACCATAAATCCTGGAGCCGGACTGAATCTAGGCTGAACATGTCCATTGCATTGTACGTACTGTAAATGGCGGGGGGGGGGTTGCAAAGTTAGAACAATCTGCTTTTAAAGGGTGATTAGCAACACAGGTACTGTATACTGTAGGTTTAAAAGCAGCTTGCACAGGTGGTAATTGAAAGTTGCAGCGTAGGCACCATATAGGTTTAGGGGCATGTAGTGAAAACACTGCAGTTGGTCATGTGAAGGGGAAAACTGCCCATGGTTGCGTTTAAAGGGCGGATTGCTTTGGTTGGTAGGGTAAACTTTGCTGGTTGGCCAATTTTTAAAGGAGGGCAAGGTATCGGGGAACTGGTGGAACATGGAAAGAGCTGGTAAAGGAGGAAGAGAGGGGACATGGGGTGGGATGGGCATCCTTCAACTGGAAATGCGGGGGGATGTTGGCGGGCAAACAGAGAGTAGGGAAGGGTTGTAGGCTGCAACAACTGTGGAGTACCAATCTTTCTTAGAATTGCATGGAGAGTAGGGGGATGTTTGGTGTGCAAGCAAGTAATTCAGCTTAAGAATGAGATCAGGTGTTTACAAGCACAGCTAAGGAGAGGATAGCGAGATGCAGTGGAGGAGAACCGAACAACTAGGGTGGGTAGGAGGGTAACTGAGGAAGGAGGACAAAGCGAGTCAAGAGGGGGAGAAGAGGAATGGGAAAAGGGAGGCGGATGGGGTAATGGGACAAGGGATTCCAGGACCGAGGGTAAACAAAGGCAGAAAAGGGGAAGAATGGAAGGGGGAGGAAGGATGGACATAACAGTCACAAAGTCAGCAGCGGGGGTAAGGCTAGCAAAAGGATGGAGGAAGGAAGTGGTAGTGAAGGGTCATCGAAAAACCATTTTGCAGTACTGGCAGGACTGGGGGATGTGGAAGGGGGCGCTCGTCGGAGAAGCTGATGGTAGACCAGAGGGGGAAGGAATGGGTGGGCGGGACAGAGGCATGAGATGGGAGGGGCAGGCGTGCATCAAGAGGAGGAGCCAGGAGGAGACCTACGGAGAGGGGGGTTAGAGTCAGTGGAAAAAGGGGGAGTGAGAAAAGAGAGGGGATAGTAACTGGGGAGGTTACAACAGAGGCGGAAGGGGGAACAACTGTGCTGGAGGAAGAGGAGGTATGGTGAGGTAGAGGATGGAAAAAAGGGAGGCCAGGAAGGGCGGAACATGAAAACGAGAGGGGGATCTTAGTGCCGGGGGGACTCAATACTAAAAGGGGTCAGATGGGTAAGCAAGGGGTGGGGAGGCATAGTCGCATTTGGGTGGAGGCCATGCCAGGAATGACAGCAGACAGGGTGGGTCAATCTGTTCTGAAGTATGCTAGGAGGGGTAGGGGGAAACCTCATATAGTTGTGCATCTGGGAACAAATGACCTGGTGGAAAATACAGTAGAGGTAGTTCAGAAAAGGTTTGAGGAGCTGGGACTGATATGTGAGGAGGCAGAAGGATCAGTAGCTTTCACGGGAGTACTTCCAGTGCCCAGGGCAAGCACAGAAAGGAAACAGGATACAGGAATTTAACAAGTGGCTAAGAACTTGGTGTCAGTCCAAAGGGTATGGGCTTGTGGGGGAGTGGGGAAGAACATGGGAGGCTGATGATCTCTATGCTAAGAATAGGTTTCACATAAATGGGGAGGAAAGGAAGGTATTGAAACAAAGATTGGGTGAATACATACCAAAAGAAGGGCATTTAAAACAGGAGGGGTGGTATGTGGGCAACAGGCATACAGAATCTACAGAAAGGGAAGCCGTACAAGCTTACCCTCCCATACCAGCACCAAGGGACTGAGGGTGAGTACTAGAGGGGATGTTGGAAAGGGAGAACAGCTGGGGTGGTGAAATGGGGTGGACGGTGGTCACCTTGAATGTAAAGGAGCCTGGGAAACAAAACAGCAGAGTTACAGGCTCTCATGGCAGATGGGGAGGTGGACATGGCGACCATCGCCGAAACAGGGGCCACCCATTACCATGACTGGGACCTGGTGGTACCAGGGTATAGGATATTTCGCAGGGACAGGCTAAAAGGTAAAGGGGGGTGGCACTGTATGAGAGAGAGGGTCTGAAGTGTGTTCGAGAGGAGAGGGAGGGGGGCAATACGGAGTCATTGTGGATGCAGATCCAAGGTTCCAAAAATAGGACTCTCAGGATGGGAGTGGTGTACAGGCCACCCTCTCAAACAGAGGAGCTAGACAGGAAACTAGCTGGACACAGATCAGAAGGACCTGTGGGAAGGGTAACACAGTGATTGTGGGGGACTTCAACCTGCCAGGAGTGGACTGGTGTACCCCAGCCACCACGAACAGAAGGGAGCAGGTACTTATGGACGCCTTCAGGATAGCTTCTTGCTACAACTGGTCAGTGAGCCAACCAGGTTAGGGAACACCCTAGACCTTGTGCTGGCTAATGGGGAGTTTGTGAGAGAACTGGAGGTGGAGGAACTACTGGCAGGGAGTGACCACCACTCATTGTGGTTCACGATAAATATGGGCAAGGAGGGAGTAGAAACAGGTACAAGGATGTTAGACTTCAGGAGGGCCGACTTCAAGAGAATGGGGAAAGTAGTAAATGAGTATCTGGCCAGAATCCATCCAAATATGGGGACTAACCTGAAGCGGGAGGTTATTAAGCTAGGGACTGAGGAGGCAACCAGAACCTGTATCAGGGTCCAGAGTAAAAGGGCTAGGGCCAAGAGACCTAGCTGGGTGAGCAAGGGGGTCAGAGAAAAAGCAAAGTAGAAAAGGGCCACTTTTAAAAGGTACAAAATAACAGGAAGGGGGAGGACAGAGAGGATTACCTGAAGGAGTCGAGGAAGGTGACAAGAGCAGTAAGAGCAGCCAAGGCAGCTAGGGAGCTCAGGCTGGTGCAGGGCATTAAGGAAGGGGAGAAGGACTTCTTCAGGTGCATCAGGGAGAAAAGAATCTGTAAGGACCAAATTGTAAGGATTAAGAGGGATGGGGGTGGAAACAGGGGCAGAGAAGGCAGAAGTGCTTAATGAATACTGCTGCTCAGTATTCGCTGAGAAGAAATGAGGGGAGGTACCCAGTGAGAGTGGGACGGCAAGCACGGGGGGAAGAGGAGCTGAAAGATGGTGGAATAACAGTGGGCAGGGTACTGGAGGGCTTGAGAGCACTGAGGGTGGACAAGGCACCGGGGCCAGATGGCATACATCCAAGAGTGCTGAAGGAACTGGCAGACGTCCTGGTGGAGCCCTTGGCAGACCTGTTCAATGCCTCCCTGGACTCAGGGAGTGTACCTCAGGACTGGAGAATGGGTCACATGGTACCCCTCCATAAAAGCGGCCCCAAGGATGAACCAGGGAACTACAGATCAGTGAGCCTCACATTCATCATAGGTAAGTTGATGGAGACAATCCTTAAGGAGAGGCTGGTTTCCCTTCTGGAGACAAATGGGCTACAAGACAGTAGACAGCATGGGTTTGTCATAGGCAGGTCCTGTCAGACCAACTTGGTGGAGTACTATGACTGGGTAACTAGGCAGCTAGACAAGGGCCAAGCAGTAGATGCTCTGTACCTGGACTTCAGTAAGGCATTCGATTCAGTGCCACATGGGAGGCTAGGAAGTAAGCTGGAAGACACTGGAGTGGGGGCGAAGATGGTGGGATGGGTAGTGAATTGGCTGCAAGGGAAACAGCAGAGGGTGTTGGTGGGATGGGAGCTCTCAGCTCCAAGGGTGTCGACTAGTGGGGTGCCGCAGGGCTCTGCTGGGACTGGTGTTGTTTGGGATATTTATAGCAGACATCTTGATAGGCATCAAGGGCAAGATCAGTCTGTTTGCAGATGACACCAAGATGGATGCAGTGGTGGATGACCTAAGCGGGTGGCAGGGGTTGCAAGATGATCTGTCAAAATTGGAGACCTGGCCAGACACTTAGCAGTTGGGGTTCAATGCCAAAAAGTGCAAGGTGCTACATTTTGGCACAAAAAACCCTAGGAGGAGCTACCAGTTTGGGGAGGGGGGAGTTGTCAGCTAGACGCGACAGAAGAAGAGAAGGACCTGGAGGTGATCATTACAGGTTCAATGAATACTTCAGCACAATGTAGGAAGGTGGCTGCAAAGCCCAACAAGATGCTGGGTCATATTGCCAGGGATATATCCTCCAGGACAGGGAAGATGATCCTGACGCTGTATAGGTCGTTGGTTAGGTCGTACCTGGAATACTGCGTGCAGTACTGGCACCCATACCTGAAGAAGGACATTACGTTTCGGGAAGGGGTACGGCGCTGGGCTACAAAGATGATCCAGGGGCTGAGGGATATACCCTACGAGAGCAGGCTGAGGGAGTTGAACATGTACTCACTGGAGGAAAAGGAGGGACAGGGGAGACATAATTGAAACCTTCAAGTACATGAAAGGAATAAACAACGGAGGGGCTTTTCAAGTTGGGGGGGGGACACTCAAGGCCATGATCAACTCTAAATACCTCGGTGTCATCCTTGACTCCACCATCTCATATAGCCTACACGTAGACCATGTAGCTAAGGTAATGAGTGCCAGACTAGGGCAACTTTACCAGCACAGACACTGTCTCACTGAGAGTGCCGTCAAACTAGCAGTTAACAGCTCAGTGCTCTCAATTATAGATTATGGTCTCGTAGTCCATGGAGCTGGCACTGATACTGCACTAAACAGAATCAGAACCATTATTAACAAAGCCTGCCGACTCGTTCTAAGTGTTGATGGCCTAACTCACACTTGTGAGCTATACTCTAGCACTGGCTGGCTAAATCTGAACAACAGGATCCAGTACCAAGTCTTTCTGCTAGCTAAAAAAACACACTTGACCGTACACCCCCAGGAGTGCAGCAACTACTCAGCTACTCCACTAACTCCAGATTTACCAGGGGATCCAGCAAAGCAGTCTTCCAAATCTCATTCCGCCGTACCTCACTTGGGCAATGATCATTTGAATACAGGCCCCATTTTGGCTAAATTCTCTCTGCACTGAGCTAGTTGCACAACCTAAGTTTGGCCCTTTTAAATCCAAGCTGCTCAAGCATCTGGCCTCACTCAGTATGTGTGACTGTGCTGCTAATACCTAACTGCTTTTGCTTGGTTGATGCCCACTGTAGCACCTTTGCTCCCCCCCACCCCCGTCTCCTTCGCTGCCTTCCCCTCCCATTTAAAACTAAATTTCCTAGTATCCACCGATACACCTCCACTGTTCGTCCTCTGCTGTATCTTCCTTTCCTACTCAATCCTATGTTGCAACCTGCCTCTGGCCCTCCCCCCTCCTGCAGCCTATACCACCTCCCCTATTCCCTATCAACAAAACCTTATGGGTGGATTCCCCAACCCCCCATCACATCCACTACCCATAACCTCTTTTCTGCCTATCATGCTCGAAATTACCTACTCCCCTTCCCCTGGTTTCATCTCTCTCCTGTCCCTCCACATCCTACCCAGTTTATCTTTAAGCCCCATGCCTCTGATTGATGTATATTGATTTACATACGTTTACAACTGGTATAGTTTTCTGACAATGTCTACAAGCCATTGGCATCTGTGTAAACAAAAACAAGCAGAGCACTCGCATCTCAAAGATTAATAATAAGGGCACTGGTTTTCTAATAAAAAATATTTATTTCTAATACATTGGCATAATAAAGAGCAACCTAGGTTTTTAATGCAACCTAGGTTGCTCTTTATTATGCCAATGTATTAGAAGTAAATATTTTTTATTAGAAAACCGGTGCCCTTGTTATTAATCTTTGAGGTGTGAGTGCTCTGCTTGTTTTTGTTTACATATTCCAGATTTTTTAGCATTGAAGCACCACATCCTTGTGCCCACGCTAGTTTGTTGGAGCTCCGTTGGCATCTGTGTATGTTGTAACTCTTGTATTATTCACGTATATTGATTTACATATGTATACAACTGGTAAGGTTTTCTGTAAATGTCGACAAGCCATTGTCATCTGTGTATGCCTGTAACTCTTGCATTATGACTGTATGACTGAAATAGCTACTGATTCCCTACTGCCCTGGGCGATCACTCCGCTCAGCCAACGAGGGGTTGCTAGAGATTCCGAGGTTACGCTTGAAATCTTCTGGGGCTAGGACATTTATGTATGCTGCCCCTATCCTCTGGAATACTCTACCCTGTTGGTTACGTGAGCACACGACCGTGGAGGGTTTTAAACAAGCACTAAAAACCTGGCTGTGGAGTCAAGCATATGGTATTAACTGATGGAAACAGTATTTCATTGCTGGAAAGTTTTAAGATGTTATGACTGTGTTTTTTAAGATGTTTGTTGATTATGATGTGGTAAAAACAATTTTTTATGATTATGTGGTTGTAATTCTGTTAGGCGCCTTGGTTTTTGAAAGGCACCATAAAAATAAAGCTTTATTTATTATCTACCAACCTGTTATGTTTTAGTTTTTTTACTCATTGTCTGATCTTTCTTGTCCTGTTCAAAATGTTTTTTTCTTTTTTCTCTCTGACGTGGAACCTTTGCAAATGAGCTTGCAAGCTCAAAGGTGTTAATCCAAGAATCAAATAAATAAATAAATAAATCTAAGACTGGAGGGGGGAAGGTTCAGGAGGGAAATGAGAAGGCACTTTTTTACTGAGAGGGTGGTGTCTGGGTGGAACGTACTGCCTGCAGAAGTGGTATCCTGTAGAACAGTGGGCTGCTTCAAAAGGGGATGGGGCAGGGTAAGGGCGAGGGTCATGAGAGGGGGAGGGGAGGGAAGGGCAGCTGCAGCTTAACAGATGCTAGCTGTGCAACTGAGCAGACTCAACAGACCTTAGAGCCTTTATCTGCTGGCAATTTTGTATGTTCGTATCTTCGAGAAAGGCTCTTGCAGTACGTAATAACCGTTAGGACTGAGCTGTCAGGCGCTAGGACCATATGGAAAACTTTAGTCAGCGGTATATAGCGGGGGATGGGGGTCGGCCAGACGCCATATAAGGGGCAGCCCCCTTGCCTGCCCTCCAGTCTCTCGCCATAGATCTGAAAAGGTGCGACAGGAGAAAGGAGTGGGCTCCTGGAGCTAAGAGAGAGAGAGGCTGAAAAAGAACAGCAGCAGGGGGAAGGAGGGAAGGAAAAGCTTACCTACTGCAACAACCTCTCTGGAAAAATCTACTGTTATGGTAAATTCTTACGTAACTGCAGTATCTTACTTCGAGAGGGCTCTTCCAGTAGGTAATAACCGTTAGCACTGAATCCCAAGCAGTGTAAGTCAGACATAGGCTGACCACTGGAGGCAGGAAAGGTCTGCAGTAGGTGCTAAATTAAGACAGGAGACCCTGAAAGATGGCTAGTCCAAAGCTTGCCCTGCACCTAGAGGCAATCTCCAGACTGTAATGTTTAGTGAAGGTGTGGACAGAGCTCCAAGTGGCTGCCACACAAATGTCCGCAGCAGAAACATTTCTGAAACAAGCAATAGATGCAGCCATGCCTCTGGTTGAGTGCCCATTAACATGGACCCTGGAAGTGGCTTGTTATACTTCTGATAACAAAACAAAATGCAGTTTGCCAACCATTTGGATAAACACTGTTTGGAAACTACGGTGTCCTCTCCTCTGGGCGCAAAGGAAATGAAAAGCTTATCCATCTACAGACTGCCCTTGTCCGATTTGTTTAGTAATGCAAAATTCTGTACACATCCAAAGTGTGCAGAATTGCCTCCTCTTGATTGGAATGTTCAGGGTAATACACCGGTAAGTGTATAGTCTGATTTAAAGTAAACTCAGAAAATACCTTTGGTAGAAACTTAGGATTAGTACACAGAGCCATGCAGTCTCTGTGAAAAGTCAAACAGGGTTCCTTACACATAAGAGCCTGAAGCTCAGAAATCCTTTGAGCAGAAGTAATGGCAACTAAAAAGAGTGCTTTCCAAGACAGCGCAGGTCGCAGCCGGTTCAAAGGGAGGCAGAGAGAGTTTCTTGAGAACAAAGTTCAGGTCCCATGGAGGAACAGGGTTTTGCACCAAGGCCTTCAAATGGAGTATCCCCTTCAGAAAAGTGCAGGAAACCTCCAACCAAACCAAGATTTTGTCATCCACTGGGGTGTGGTAGGCAAAAATGGCAGACAAGTTGACCTTCAGCGAAGAACAGCTGAGTCCAAGGTCTGAAAGGTGCAACAAGGTACTCCATGACCTGCGGGACAGAGCCAGAGAACAGGTCCCAACCCTTAGAGGTTGCCCAAATAGAAAACCGTTTCCACTTAACAGCGTAGTTCTTGTGGACAGCTTTCGGGCCTCCACAAGGACTTCAGCAACTCTGGAAGAGACTCCAAAGTGCAAGGCAGCTATGTCAGAAGGTGCCATGCGTGAATGTGAAGGGATGTGAGTCCTGGATGAACCAGCCTGCCCTGCTCCTGGGTCAGAAGTTCTTGGCAGAGGGGTAGAGGAACCGGAGGCTCCACCACTAACTGCTGGAGCAAAGGGAACCAAATTTGGCAAGGCCAATAAGGGGAGATCAGAATCATGTGAGCCCCTTCCACCTGTAACTTCAGGAGTACCCTCTGCAGGAGCAGAAAGAGAGGGAAGGAGTACAAGAACCTCCCTGTCCAGCAAAGAGACAGTGAGTCTTGACAGAAAGCACCAGAAACGAGCAAGCAGAAACTGGGTAGTTTTGCGTTGTATGGGAAAGCGAACAGATCCAGATCGGGGTGACCCCAAAGGTCGAAGATTTCTTCGGCCACCGCCTGACTCAGTTCCCACTCATAGGCCTTTGCTTGGGTGCGGCTGAGATTGTCCACTTGGATGTTTTGAACGCCCAGGACGTGCACTGCTGTGAGCTGGAGGCGGTGCTGGACTGCCAAGTTCCACACATGCATCACTTCCCTGCAGAGGGGATACGAACACATGCCTCCTTGTTTGTTGAGGTACCATACAAGGGGGCATAATTTGAAGATAGAGGGGGGGATGGCTCAGGGGCAATGTGAGGAAGTATTTTTTTCACAGAGAGGGTGGTGGACGCATTCCTGAGCAGCTCATGAGGTCAAAAACAGTAGGGGAATTTAAGAATGCATGGAACAGACATAAGGCAGTTCTGGTGCAGGGTAGGAAGAAGTAGGCTGTTGGTTAACTAGGATCTGCAGCTTATCCAATAGGTAGGGAAATGGGTAGACTGAGTGGGCCAAGCGGTCCTCATCTGCCGACAAAGTCTATGTTTCTGTTTCATACCATGCATATGTTGTCTGTCTGGACAAGTAGTGTGCCTGGGAGGAGAGGGGACAGGAATGTCTGAAGGGCATACAACACTGCTCTCATCTCTAGCATGTTGATGTGTAAAGAGAGCTCCCTTAAAGACCAGGATCCCCGAGTCCTGCAGTCTTCCAGATGGGCTCCCCAGCCCTGACCTAAAGCATCCATGGTCAGGGTCTGGTTCGGAGTGGGGGGCTGAAGCGGAACACCTTGGCAGAGGTTGTTCAGGTCCAGCCACTAGAGGAGATCGTGCCGCACGGGACTGGACACCAGAACCTTGCTGTCCAGGTCATCTGAGCTCTGATCCCACTGAACACGGAGGGTCCACTGCGTGACCCGCATGTGGAGCCTGGCTTCCAGAACAGTGAGGATGGCCGCTGCCATAAAGCCCAGGAGTTATAAAATGGCTCTGGCTGTTACCCAGCAGCTGGAGGCCACCTGCATGGCCTGCTGATGCAGCATTTCTGCCCTGTCCAATGGGAAGAAAGCCTGACCCTGGGATGTATCTAGTACCGCCCCAATAAACTGGAGGCACCGAGAAGGGACAAGGTGAGACTTGGGGTAGTTTACCGTAATACCCAAGTGACGGAACAGGTCCAGGGTAGCAGACAGGGCGGCAACCAAGTGGTCCCTCGATGAGGCTGACAGAAGCCAGTCGCCGAGGTACAGGAACACATAATGGCCCTGACAATGCAAAGCTGCTGCCGCTAGGTACTTGATAAAAACCATGGGTGCCGAGGACAGGCCAAAGGGGAGAGCTTTGAACTGGAAGTGCTCCCCTTGGAAGGCAAACCTGAGGAAGCGGCTGTGGGCAAGGAAGACTGGGATATGCAGGTAGGCATCCTGCATGTCCAGCACGCAGAGTCACTGTCCCTGGTGGAGCAGTAGCAACCGACCAGGTAGTCAACATGCGAAATCTCTTGTACTGTACGTACAGATTGAGCATGCTGAGGTCCAATATTGGCTGAAGGTCTCCCATCTTTTTGGGGACCAGGAAGAAGTGGGAGTAATATTCCCTTCCGATCTGGCCCTGAGGAACGGGCTCTATGGTGGATTTTCTTAGCAGGGGGTAATATTCCCTTCCGATCTGGTTTCTTCTCGGATGAGTGGAATGTGAGCTTCTGGGTAGCAAGAATGACCTGGAGGATTTTCTGGAGGACTCTCTAGAAATTCCAGTGTATGACTGTGAGCTATCGGGTTTGTTGGGTGAATGCATGAGTCCATGGGATCTCGTACTGGCCTAAAATAGAGTGGTGGGAGAGGCCCTGCACAAGACTGCGCCAGTTCAAGTTTGACCACTCACTCTTCGCCCAAGGACCCCTTGCTTTGATAGTTCCTTGAAGGAGTTGAAGAGAGTTGGTCGAAGGCTAGAGAGAGCATGGCAGAGGTCATGCCTGGATGCTGATAGGCTTAAATTGAAAGAACATTATAAGGACTATCAAACAGAAATCACCTGTAAGAAGGCAGAATTCCTGTCCAGGGAGATTTCTGCCGCACGGAATTGTCCAGATCAGCTCTTCCGGACTGTAGACAGACTGTACAATCCAGTCTGTCTCCTGCCTGGAAGGGCATTTTCTCAGACTAAATGCAAGGAGTTTGCTCGATTCTTTGCGGATAAGGCTGCCAGCATCGGCCCTACTCTCCCTATGAGGGACTGCGGAGGTCGGCGAGAGGTGATGAACACTCGGTCTGTCTGATCGGACTTTAGCCAGCGGGAATTCATGGACATTGTGCAGATCATCCACACATTGTGCCCAGCCAGCTGTAGTTTGGATCCGGGCCCTATATCCCTACTAGTGGGTTGTGTAGATGCTATCTGCCCGATCCTAGCTAAAATTGTCTGGGGTTCCTTGGAGAGGGGTGTCTTTCCTGATCCCCTTAAGGAGGGGGTCATGCAACCACTCCTAAAAATAACATCCTTGGATCCAGACTGCCCAGCTAACTACAGGCCTGTCTCTAACCTTCCTTTTGCCGGGAAGGTTACTGAGAAGGTGGTTGTGTTGCAACTGGATGATCACCTTGTGACCCACAATGTTTATGATGCTCTCCAGTCTGGATTTCGGAAGAGACAGAGTACTGAGACTGCACTTGCCCGGGTATTGAATGATCTCCTAATCACGAGGGAGCGAAAGGCTCGTACTCATACCATCTTGGTCCTTCTTGATCTCTCTCTGCAGCATTTGACACTGTGGACCATGGTGTGCTACTGTAGTGCCTGCGGCTTCTCTGTGTACTGTCAGGGCCAATCCTAGAATGGTACTGATCCTTCCTCATGGGCAGGTCTCAGAGGATGGTCACCGGAATTTATTCCTCTGACGCTCTTCCCCTGTCCTGTGGGGTGCCACAGGGCTCCATATTTGCGCCCATGTTGTTTGCAGTGTATATGCTGCCATTAGGAGATATCATTAAGCGATATGGTTTGAGTTTTCACTGCTATGCAGATGACACTCAATTGTATCTGTCCTTTCTACCCGAACAAGGGGATGCAGTCTCTGTGTTTAACAACTGTCTTGCCGAGATCAAGGACTGGATGAGCACCAGCTGGCTGAGACTGAATCCGGACAAGACCAAGTATTGGTTGTGGACCCTAGTCATCCAGGGGGTGGGTTTGGGGGCTGGGCAGGAGTCGGGCATACGCCTTGATGGTGTCCAGCTCACCACCTCCGACCAAGTGCATAACTTGGGTGTTATCTTTGATGATGGCTTGACCCTGAAACCCCAGGTGTCTGCAGTTGTCAAATCCTCTTTTTACCATCTAAGGAATATCGCCCAAGTGAAACACCTGGTTCCACCGGATAACCTTCCAACACTGGTCCATGCCTTCATCACCACCTGCCTTGACTACTGCAATGCCCTCTACCTAGGGCTTCCTGGGGTTGATATCCGCCGCCTGCAACTAGTGCAGAACATGGCAGCCAGGCTATTGACTGGTACATCTAGGACCAGCCACATTACGGCTGTGCTGCGCAGACTGCCTGTTCAGTGGCGGATCGCCTTTAAGGTCGGTCTTCTGACCTTTAAAGTCCAACACAAACTGAGACCTGGCTACCTGCATGATCTCTTGACTCCCTACCACCCCCACTGCCCTCTCCGATCCGCTCATGAGGGATTGCTAGAGATTCCCAGGGTACATTTGAAGACATCTGGTTCTCGTGATTTTTCTTTTGCAGCTCCCACCTTGTGGAATTCTCTACCTTGTCAGTTGAGGGAATGCCTGACTGTCGAGAGATTTAAGTCGAAATTTAAGAGTTATCTTTTTCAGATGGCCTTCCCAGATGATTTTAATTAATTTTTATGTTTGCTTGCACGCATGTGCAAGAAACATAGTGCCATCATCGGAGATTTCGGAGGTGTGTCACTTCCTCCTCCAATTCAGGCAGTGTGCTGGCAGGCGCGGCCCCTGTAAGCCAATGCATTTTGGAGCTGTCTATGACACGCTCCAAAATGCAGTGGCATACAGTTGAAAGGGGGAGCTACGCTGAGTGAGCAGCGATAAGAGCTGCTCAGCGCAGCTCCCCCAGCCGCAGGCGCAGCGCGCCTGCACGCAGTGTATAGCCGACGGGTGCCCAACTTCGCCGGCTGAGCTGCATCGCCTCCTCCCGCCCAGTAGTTGGTGCCATGCTGGGAGCCCACCCCAGCGTGGCAATCAAGTCATTTTGCCGATGGGGTGCCCAATCCCCTCGGCTGAACGCCTAAACTTGTGCCACGCTGGGAGCCCACCCCAGCATGGCAAACGGTTCCACGAGGTTTTTGTTTTTTTTCCTTTGCCGACGGGTGCCCAATCCCCATCGGCTGAACGCCTCAAAGTCTTGTGCCACGCTGGGAGCCCACCCCAGCATGGCAAACGGTCCCACGACGCCTTTTTTTTTTTTACCTGTAAGACAAAACGTCCAGCTGTGCCTCCTGACCCCCCTCCCACAACCCGCACTCCAGCCTCCCCACACACCCCCCATACCTCCGGACCTCGCGGACGATCTTCAGTGGACCGGAACACGCTCTGACTCTTCAAAGCCGACCGCGAACTGAGGAAATGCCGTAGGCTGTATAATGGGCTAGATAGGGGGTTTCAACTTTATTGATATCTCAGCCATTTTGGGAATTTGTACTAAATTTTCAACATGGGGTTTTGGGACCCTTCTCATAGTGAGTAACACTGTCATGAGCAGTGCTCGGGCCCGGGGGTGATTTCGCGCAGTGACTGCGAAATCACCCTTCGGGCCTGAATACCGCCATGACAGTGACATCACTCAAGAGAAGGGGGGCCAAAACCTCCATGTTGAAAATTTGGTACCAAAATTCCAAAAAATGACTGTTTAACGAGCCGTATGCTGTAATACCTCCAGAGGTTCAGAAGTTCATGAAATTTCAATATTTTCACTCCAGATTTTCAATATTGCCATTTCACCACACCTTCTTATGAGTAGTACAGCTGTCATTTTTCACATCTCACCTAAAACGTGTTTCACCATGTGTAGCACAATGGCACAGTCAGTGTGCTAAATCAATGTATCGGACAAATTAAGAAAATCACAGTGTCACTGTTCATGAGCAGAGATCTTAAATGGCAATGTTGAAAATTTGGTGAAAGAATTCCTAAAATGACGGTTTTATAGTGTGCTGTACAGTTCCCCACGCGCTCAGAGGGTTTGCGAATTTTCAATATTTCCACTCCAGATTTTCAACAGTGCCATTGTTCCACACCTCCTTATGAGCAGTACAGCTGTCATTTTTCACATCCTGCCCAAAACGCAGCCACATGTAGCATTAAATGGCTTGTCGTGTGCAAACTCAATGTATGGGACACATTAACAAAACCACAGTGACACTGTTCATGAGCAGAGGCCTTAAAATGGCTATGTTGAAAATTTGGTGAAAAAATTCCTAAAATGACTTTTACGAGCATCGTTGCACAGTTCCTATGCATGCTCGTAAGTTTGCAAATTTAATATTTTCACTCTAGATTTTCAACATGTCCATTTTATTAAATCCTCCTCATGAACAGTACTGCTGCAATTTTTCATATGTCACACAAAATGTGTTATCGCACATGTAGCGCACAATGGTGCTGTTGGTGTGCGAAAGCAATGTTTAGGACAGATTAAGAAAATCACAGTTACACTGTTCATGAGCAGAGGTCTTAAAATGGCTATGTTGAAAATTTGGTGACAAAAGTCCATAAAATGACTGTTACACGAGTGAGCATTGTGCAGTTTCCACGCATCCTCGTTAGTTCATGACTTTGTAATATTTTCAGTCCAGATTTTCACTAGTGGCATTTTTCCACACTTCCTTGTGAACAGTACAGCTGCCATTTTTCACAACATGGCCGAAGTGTGTTTTCACACTTTCAGTGCAGAGATGCGTGGTCGCTGTGGGAAATCATTGTTCTGCACAGATAAAGAAAATCACAGTGACACTGTTCATGATCGGAGGCACCAAAATGCCTGAGTTGACAATCTGCTATAAAAATCCCCAACCTAATTATATTATGGGTGTGCGCTGTACAGTTTCTATGTACGCGTGACTTCACTGCTTTTTTAAATATTTTTACTACACATTTGCAACATAGCCATTTTTACACCTCCCCATGAAAGAGTACAGCTGTCATTTTTTACATCCTGTTCGAATATTTTTGCACCTGTGGTGCTAAATGCCGTAGTCACTGTGCATAAGCAGCTGCTACCAAACTGATATTCCTCGCTCATGAGGTGGGGTCACAAAACAAACATGTTGAAAATTTGGAGTGAAAATACCAATGAATGCCTGAGGTATTAGGTTTTTCAACTAAATCGCCCAACCCTCTAGAGAATGACAGGAATCAGGGTGTGACTTGGGATTCTTGCCTGTGATGCTCATACCATTCCACACCCTGCAGTCACTGAGAGGCATCGAGGTATGCCTTGGACTCTTCGCCCCAAACTTCACCCCATTCTCCTATATCACACCCATCTCACCGTATTTCTAATGAAATGGGTGCGATAGGGCCAAAGACCCCAAGGAACACGTGGACACTTGCCGGTCTCTGCAGAGGGGTGTGTAGTGAAATGGCGGCCGTTATTTCTGATCACCCAAACGCACACCCCAATGCCTGTCACTCTCTGCAGGGTGGTGGTGGGGTTGGCTTCAGTTCAATACTTCACTGCCATTCC
Organism: Neoceratodus forsteri; assembly: GCA_016271365.2. Taxonomy (NCBI): domain Eukaryota; kingdom Metazoa; phylum Chordata; order Ceratodontiformes; family Ceratodontidae; genus Neoceratodus; species Neoceratodus forsteri. The sequence continues at coordinate 1,101,523,890 of CM028132.1, read as the reverse complement.
TATTACGCAGCTCTGTAACTTCTACACTACCACTGCCAATGCCAGCAAGCAAACATTCGGCACTGACAAATGCTTGTTTATATTTGTAGTTTTACTTTAATCAATATATCTCATTGTAATTTGTAAAGCGCCTTGGTTTAAGAAAGGTGCTACATAAATAAAGTTTGCTTTGCTTTGCTTTGCTATGAGCTGAAGGACCCACGAGTCTGTCGTGATCGCCTCCCACCCCGCCGAGTGGCTGGAGTACGTGCCCCCTACCAGCTCCTTCGGACCCAGTGGCGATATGAGGGGGGCAAGCCATGAGCCAGGAGACAGTGGGAGGGTTGGGATGTGCCACCCTGGAAGCTCTCTGGGACTTGGCGGGAGGGGCAGGGGCTGAGGAAGTAGCCCGTTTGAACTGATGTCTGGCAGGCTGCTGCCTGTTTTGGCACCTTTGCTGGTGATGAAAGGGTTGCTTAGGCTTAGTATTAGCCCGCTACAGAGACTGTGCTGAGTGTAAGGCTTTGCCACTCTCTTGTAATTTAGTCAGAATGTCCTCGACATCTCCCCCAAAAGAGGACGGAGCCTCAGAAAGGGGCATCCAGGATAGAGTTCTGAACATCCTGGGAGAATCCGGAGACCCGCTGCCAGGAGTATCTGCATTTGCAAACAGCCGTAGCAGTGCTCTAAACCGAAGCATCGACAGCATCGTAAACGGCTCGCAAGGCATGGCGGCAGGTAATCTCTGCCGTCCTGTCTGATGTCAGTCCTGGCTTCAGAAGCAGGCAAGGCCTCAAATTTAGATCTGAGCTGCCTTAGCATAGTCTTTTGATAAAGAATCATACAGCTCAGATAATTCAGAGTTTGCACAGCCAGAATAGAGGACGAGTAGAACTTGAGTCTGAACTGGTCCAGCTGCCTCGACTCCTTATCTGGAGGTGAGGTACCCGTATGTTTGGGCTTAGTGGTGCGGTCATGCACCATGTTGATGACCACTGAATCAGCTTTGGGGTGGGTACTGAGGTGGTCCTTGCCCTCCGGGGCATGGTATAGCCTGTCTGCCTATTTGGAAACAGTAGGGACCGATGATGGCTGCTGCCAGATAATGGCGGCCAAGTCTTTGTGAGGCCCAATCCAGGGAGGAATAAGAAGGGAGACAGCTCAGGGAGGTCAAGGTGCTCCGCCAATCTCTCATGCTGAGGATCCTGGTCCTTAAGTCTTCCATCCATTAGCCTCCTGGATCTTTTTTTTTTTTTTTAACTCAAATTTTATTTCAGAGATGGAATTCTCTTCCGATTGACGTTGTATCCAGCACAAGTATGGATTCTTTCAAAATTAAATTGGATAATTTCCTCTTGGGTATTTGAATATAAGTAATAAACAGGCAAGCATTATGGACGAGTCTAATTTAGCTTGAAATCACCTATGAACCTATGAAATGTACAACTCATGCATAGAATTTTGATCAGAAAATGAACCAGAACTTTCACTTGTTATATCTAATTTCCCTTTCAGTTCAATTATCACAACTAGTTTATATTCTGAAGGGGAAGATGCAATACTCTGTCCATCTAAAATCACCCCTCCCCTTCTACTTCTTCCTCTGGTTTACAAGGCACCCTGATTAATTTCTCCTAGGTTGCAATGAGGTGTACAGCTCTCTTAGAAATCTGTGTATCTTCTAAGAAAAAATAAGATGACAAACTCCTCTCCAGGTGATTAATCAGTACTGCTCTAGTAATATAAGCTAAGCAGGTTTCATTTTACACAATTCAAATTCTAATTTAAAAGAAAAAGGAAAACACAGGGGCAGTTCCCCTTCAATTAATGACTCAACATGAGTCCTGTAACTTTATAGAGAGACTCTCTCAGGCAATCTTTGGTAAGAGACCTTGTAGTAGCCTAGGGGGCTGGGACCGCCCATTTCACAGTATATTTCCCTTCCCAAGAACCCAAACTCCAGAATGTTCCTGGTCTTCTGCCTATGCACAGCCCAAGTGGAATCTCTTCATGACAGCCAGGCACCAGAGCATCCCAGAAGCACCGGACCACTCACTGTGAGCCTTCTTGATCCAGCAAACTGGGGCCCTCCTCTCCCAAATCTCCCACAGCTCTTTGTGTTTCTCTTCTATCAATCTGAGTTTGGCTGTCAGGCCTTCCATTCGCTTGAGCTCTTCTACTCTATTTCTCTAGGAGCCCAAATCTGGTGGGGTTGAGGTGAGCCATCTGGATGTGATTTCTTTAAGTGCAGCCAGGCACATCAGCCTAAACAAGGACTGCTGACCACTCCTCCCGACTCTCTTAAGAGCCAGTCCCAAGATAAGAGAGTCAAAGGGGCATGGGATAAGCATGCCCCATAGTGAGCTAAAGGTCCGACTTACCCCCCACCAAAATCCCCTCACCTTTGAGCATGTCCAAAAGATGTGGATATGTGTGCCCATCTGTCCACATCCTCTCCAGCACAAATCTGTACTCCCACCTGGGAAAAGCTTTGTGACAGGTGTGTGGAAGAACCTGGTGAGGCATTTCCAACGAAATTCCTTCCAAGCTTGGGGACGCTGTCATGCGCCATCCTCTCCTCCAAGCCTCCTGCCAGCGTTGGTTGGTGAGCGGAGACCCCAACTCCCTCTCCCATCTGTCTCTGAGGGCCCAGAAGTGGGCACTGGCCTCCCCCTGCAGAGTCCTGTATCCTATCAATATTGTCTTCCTCTGCCTGGTTAATCTGGCCGATCAATACATAAACACCTCTAGACCGGTCAAGTTCCTTGTAATCTTGGGTATCAAACTGTGTGTGTGCTTAGCCTCCTGGATCTTCTTGAGAATTTCCATAAAGGAAGGGTCCTCTGGGGGAGACTTGGGAGTCTCCTTAGGCTTGGGATCCTCCTCCAGAGGAGTCTCGTACCCTGAGGCAGAGGAAGAGTAAGACTTTGATTCTGATGAAGGACTCCCATCTGGGGCAAAGCCCTGGGAAGGGGGACCTCCTTAAGAGGTTCCGCCAACCCACTGTTGCAGCCCTCCACTGAGGAGGCACCCAACATGTGACCCGAAGTGGAGGGGTGTGTCTCCATGGCGACGGAGACCGTGAAGTGAGAGTCAGGCAAGCTGGCGTGGAGGCTGCTACTGGCTGATGTCGGTCCAGCTCCGTTACCAGCTGAGGCTTGGTTTTAGCCCACCAAGAGTGGAAAATCAATAAATCAATCAAGTCTTTATTTAATCAATCAAGTCTTTATTTAACCAGGCGTTCATCGTTGAGCAGAAGCTCATTTGCAAGATGGACCTGGGGCCTCAAAATTCACCTGCGGTTGTGGAGGAGGTGGCTGGTACAGTGGCATATAGCCTGGCGTTAGATAACCCAGTGCCGGTTATTGCGGTGTCGGGTAGCCCAGCACTGGATAACCAGGCGTTGGATAGCTGGGTGTTGAATAGCCCAGTGTTGGGTATCCTGGTGTTGGGTACCCCGGTGTCGGGTACTGCGGTGTCGGATACCTCAGGGTAGGGTACTGTGGCACCAGATAACCTGGTGTCGGGTAGCCTGGTGTAGGCCCTGACGGCAGTGCTGAAGGACCGGACAGTGGCCCGGAAGGAATATTTGGGGGCCCCGGTAGGGTCAGGTCAAGATGTGAGCCTGCTGGAGGTAGGCCCGGTGTCAGTCCTAAAGGGCCAGAGGGACCCATCAGAGTCTTTGGGGGGGGGGGTCAGAAGGCCCAGAGGGAGGGTCCACAGGTGTGGGTGCCAGAGTTCCTGAATGGGAGATCCAGCGATGGGCGGACCGGCGCTGGTATGTTAGAGGGACCAGTGAGTGGCTACTCCTCCTCTGGCTCTGAAAGGATGAAGGAGTCCGGAGGTACTACCAGAGGTGCTGCAGGACAGTCCCGGGAGGGGGACTCCTCCTGAGTAGGCTGAGGCATAAGCGTCAATGCGCACTGGTCTGGAAGACTGGAATCAGACCTGTTATCAGGGTCTGACAGGAGTGCCGTGGCTAGGTGTTCGTTGGAAGGACCGACGCCTGACTTATCAGCCGGGGCTGACAATTTATCGGAAGACCCGATGCCTGACTTACCAGCCGAACCACCTGACTTAGATCTGGGAGTTTTGAGGGGCCTAAGGGTGGAAGGAGCCTCTGAATCCCTGGAGGTGTCCACCTGAATCGTAACCAGCTCATGTGGGAGGGCCTCCGTCTGCTCTTCAGCAGGAATTGACTTAGCCAAAAGGGCACTTCCCTTGCTGGAGGAAGGCCTCTCATTGGTCGCGTTCCCCGGAGGGAGCTGCGGCCTGGAAGGAGACTGTTTCCAGTCTCGGTGTCTCTCCTTGACCTTATTTTTCTTTTTCTGCTTGTGGGAGTCAGAAGAACCTCCCAGAGACTTGGAAGCACTTCGCATCTGCTGCAGCTCTTTCTCCATGGAAGCGAGTTTTGTTTTCAAAAGGTGGGCTTCCAGGGCCTGCTGCCTGTGTTTCCGTGTGGCCTGATTACATTTCTGGCAGGCCGTACAGACTTTGGTGTCGTGGTCGGGTCCCAAGCACAAGAGTCACGAAGTGTGGGTGTCCTTCTCCGGGAGCTGCTTGCCGCAAGTGCACTTATTGTGATGCGATTCGGGAGGAGTTGGAGAAGACAAGCAATCCGACGACAAATTCTACTATTTTTGAGAAAAACAAAGAAATTTGAAAGATATACTTATAGAAAATGGTGGTTGAACTGTAGCAGTGTTCTGCAAGGTCTGACATGCACAGGTCGATGGCGGGAAAGAACTGGAGGGCGGGCGTGGGGACTGCCCCTTATATGACGTCTGGCCAACGCTGGTCACGTGACACGGGGTTGGGGGGTGTCCCCTGCTATATACTGCTGGCTAAAGTTTTCCGTGTGCTCCTAGCACTTGGCAGCTCAGTCCTAATGGTTATTATCCACTGCAAGAGCCCTCTCAAAGTAAGATCCACCTTGTCTTAAAAAAAGACTATATACAAAGTGTCTGTGACCAAAGACGGAAATTACATATTTACCGTAATTCTTGATTTTCTTGGATGGAGTCTCCACCACTCATTCATACTAATGGGAGTACGCTAGAGATGCCATGACCCCACGGGAGCCAAAAATCTTCAGGCGGGCCGGTGCCAGGATAGTACCACGCATGCGTAGTGCCACAAGGCTAGCTCATGCCGTAAAGGCTATCTCGGCATTGACCCTCCAATCGCCTCAGTACTTTTTTGACCAAGGAGATGCAGCGTAACTAATGAAAGAAAACCTGTTCCTAATCTCCAGGCATGTGAAGGCCTGGCTGACTCATGTAAAAAGGGTCAATTGAACAATGTCTTCACAGCCCGAATAACAAGGCAGTGAAGACCAAAAACAGAACGAGTCAACTTGGGGGATGGTGGGTGGGCATGTGAATGAGTGGTGGAGACTCCGTCAAAGAAGATCAAGAATTACGGAAAGCACGGAATTTCCACATCTTCCAGAACTCCACAAGTCTCCACCACTCAATCACACTAATGGGAGAGTACCGAGCTAAAATCAACCCACCTCGAGCAGGGTGGCTGGAGAGACAGCTCACTCAGAATGGAAGTCCAAAAGGACTGTCCTGCCAAAGAAAGAGAGATGTCTGGTATGGACATCCAGAACATAGTGCTTTACAAAGGTATGCACTGAGCTCCAACTCACCGCCTTGCAGATGACTGTAACGGGTACATTACGAATCTCCACCAGGAAGCCGCAAACTGCTCCGACAGAGTGGTGTGAATCCGGCCTTTTAACTTGCCCGTGACGTGGATTAGTAGTGTCAGAGACATGGTACTAACCAAGCTGAAAACATCTCATGGCAAGAGGTTGATCCAGCTGAGGCATGCTGAAGATACAATAGTTGTTCGGATGTGTATCTCTTCATTCTGTCGATGAAGAATCACAGAACTGTCCTAACATCCAGAGAGTGAAGGGAGTGCTCCCCTTCCTTCTGGAGTTAACAAAGCAAAACTTGACTAATGGTAATTGAGCCAGTGACTAGAAGTCTACTGGCTCAAGATAGACCGAAAATGCACAGAGGTGTACCTTCACTGCTGAGTATGGCCAGCCTGCGACTGACAGGTCCAAGAGGCATTCCAACACCTTACTTGGTGGGCAACCGAAGGGTCCAGATGGGACTTGCACACCAGATGGAGAAGTGTTTCCACTTAGCCACGTAAGCCTTCCTGGTGGAAGGCCTATGCATGACTTCAAAGACATCTGCGATGGTCTGGGAAAAACCAGAGCTTACCCACTTCCATTTCCTCTGGGCCCAGCATGGAGATGAGGGGAGTGCAGGCTAGAATGGACTAAAGTTCCTGTGTCAGAGGGTCTGCTCGTAGAGGTAGTCGCTTTGGGGAACTTCTGACAGACTGCAGATGAATGCAAATCAACCTGTCGAGGCCAGTCTAGAATGATGAGAATCATTCTGCCCCCCGCTACAACTGATCAGCACCTCTGAATTAAGGGAAGAGGAGGAAACGCACAGGGGCGCCTTGAATACTGCAGTGAACACATCCTGACAAACCAGGGTCAGGATTTCTGAAGCAGGATTGAAGTAGTTTTGCGTTGAGAGGGGACGCAAAAGGACCAGGTCTGAACTGCCCATTCGTCAAAAGTGACTGCGCGAAATCTGAACTGACACATTGTACTCAAGGTACCACTCTCACAACCTCACGGCCCTACTGCAGAGAGGGTAGGGGGCCACCCCACCCTGTTTGCTGATGTAATATACCACAGCTTGTCATCCTTCTGAAGAAGGAACACTGAGGCAGGGGACATACTCCAGGACTTTGCATAAAAGATAACTCTCATCTCTAAGAAATTTATGACAAGAAGAGGATCCTTCTGGCTCCACACCTGAGTGTGGAGGCCTTGGCAGTGAGTCCCCCACGGATTTGTCCAAGGCTCTGTCATCTTGTATGGAGGACTGTGGATACGCGGTCAGAAATCACTGCTTGCTGTGAAAGACATGAGTCCCAGCATCCGCTCAACCAAAAAGGAGGCTGAATAGAGTCATTTTCCGCATTGTAACGAGCCATCTAAGATGTCTTTTCTCTCGTCGTCTGGAACTAAGCTGACGCCTTGGAGGTATCCAGGAGGGGTCCTAAGAAGTGGAGCTGTTGGGAAGATGGACTGGTACCTTCCCCGAACCTGGAGAGAAAAACTGAGGAGTTGCGGTGACTGCTTCCTGTGTCTCTTAACTGGAAGGGCTGGCTAGGAGCCAAATGTCCAGGAAGTAAAGACTTGGACACTGAGGCTTGTTCCCTGAACAGGAACTTGCTGAAACTTCCAAGGTTAACAAATGGGTGCATGCCATCTGTTAACTTGGAACCAGAAGCAATGGAAATAGAAACCTGTGCTTTGTTCTGCTGGGGTATGATTTTACTGCCCAGTACCCACAGAGACCCCCTATCTCAGAAGCAGAGAGTATGTGACTGAGAGGCCGACAGACTGGCTGCCGTCTGGGTGGAAGGTCTGGGGAAAGCTGCAAAATTGGGAGAGTATCCCTCTCGGACAAGCCTGATGACCTATAGGTCTGCTGTACTGGACTTCCACAGGTTGTACAACCGAATTAGACACCCCTCCTACCACCGAGAGGCACCCCCCTCCAGACATCTGGGGTGGGTCTGGGCATGATCCACAGAGGTTAGTACAGGGCAGTTTCAGATCCTGTGCCCTCTACTGCATCCTCTTAGTGGCCGAGGGGTTGGATCCTGAAAAAGGGCACCTAGGCCACTACCTTGACAGGACTGCTTGTCATGAGGATGTCGTTGTGGTTTAAATGGCAGCCCTATTGTTCTGAGTGGTCTTTAGCTGAATAGATAAGCACAGTCAAGGAAACGTTTACTACCTGCTCCCAGAGGCAGAGACGTAGGTGTCCATAAAAGCTTTAGCTGATTATTGGGCTATATGTCCCTAGCAATGGAGCATTAAATTTCAGAAGACTCTTGACCATTGCATTAAGTGTGTTCCACAGGGTGTACTCATACTGAGGAATGTAGGAACTCAAGACGTAGGAGTCTGCTTTGGTCTGCAGATGAATACTGAAATGTTATGGTGGACCCCATACCCCTGAGGAAAAGGAACTGGAAAGAAGATCTTCCATTACACTGATACAGAGGGTTTGCATTCTAGCCCATAAAATGAGTCATCCACTGTGTCTTCGAAAAAGCAGAAGAGGGAGAGACTCATCGAGATCCACTTCTACCCCAAAACAACCTCCAAGGGCTGGTCAGAACCAGGGAGATGCCACCACCTGGATCAGGGAGGAGTTCAGCGCCATCCGCGGTGCCAGCACCACACATCATGCAACACCCAGCATCAGCACCGCCGACACCACCTGGCGCTGCAGCACTGTGCCGCAAATGGCACAGGTGCCACAAGGCGACGCTTACACTCATTACTTGGCATGCAGCACTACAGAAAGCAATCGAACATGGCACCACACAGAGCAGGCACAATGCATGGTGCCAGAAACGCTACTGGACCTAGACCTGAAGTGAGGGGAGAGGAAAGCGGTACCGTGCCGGTCCCTGCAGAAAAAAGGGAGAGGGGGTAGGCATGAAGGGTTGGCATTGATGGCGTTAGCAACAGGGAGGGCACCACACACATTCTGGCCTGGCAGACCAGGCCGCGGCCCAGCAGGCCCAAGGTCCGAAGGCTCGGACCCAGGTCCACTAGCCAGGACAACTGGGTAGACGCCGTACCCTCTGCTCTAAACAGAGGTGAAACTGCTCACCAGAACCCCATCGAAGACAGAGATGGGAACCGGTATCGAAGATCATGGCCATTAAGAGTGAAGCCACAGGGGAACCACCTAAGTCAGTTCAGGCTAACCACTCTCAACCACCAACGATCAATGTACAGAGATACCAGAGGGCGACCTCGAGACTTACTGATTCTTCTTCCTCCGATGGGAGGAAGAAGAGCTCAAGGTCAAGTGGAGCCAGGTCCCGGAACCGCTACATTTGTGCTACAGGCGGACTGTCCCCCCCCCGGACTGCCCATGGTCAGATCCCTCCTCTGAAAAGGGCGGCGGACTGGACACAGCCTCACTGCCACCACAGCTTTCAAATGAAGATTCCCTACCGTCACCGCTACCATCAAAGTTCGACTGCTGATGGCAGGCTGAGAATAACTTCTTCGGCAGTTGAAGGGTTGACGCTGAGATAGCGTATACAGCGCGAGCTAGCCTCGCAGCACCGTGCATGCACAGTCCTATCCCGGCGCCAGCCTTCCTGAAGATTTTTGGCTCCCACAGTGTCGCAGTGCCTCTGGCGTACTCCCATTAGTGTAAATGAGTGGTGGAGACTTGAGTCCAGGAAGATTATGTACTCCAGAGACCCTATGAGCAGAAGTGATGGCCACCAGGAAGGCGGTTTTCCAGGTCAGAAACTTCAGATCACACATAGCTAGTGGCTCAAAGGTTTATGAGTGAGCATATCTAGCACAAGGTTAATGTCGCAAGGAGCAACCGGCTTTGTATGAAGGATACCTTTAAGGGATCTTTTGGACAGCAGCAACTGAGCCAGGGTCATGTTTTGAACTGGCTTGTGATACACAGAAAGTGCACAGAGATGCACCTTTACAGATGAGTATTGCAGACCTGCATCTGAAAGGTCTAGTAGATACTCCAGAACTTTCTCTGGAGGACACTGAAATGGGCCTAAGAAGAGCTTAGCACACCATTCTGAGAAACGCTTTCATTTAGCTGTGCAAGTCTTACTGGTGGAAGGCTAACGAGCTGCCAGGAGGATCTGAGAGATTCTCCGAGACACTTGAAACCTGCTGACTTCTATCTCCTCAAGAGCCAGGCATGGAGATGAAGAGAGCGCAGGTTGGGGTGGACCAGAGGTCCTTGTGTCAGGAGGTCCATTTGGAGAAGCAGTTGTTTCAGGGAGACCTCTGACAACTTGCTTGATCAAGGGAAACCAGATCTGTCGAAGTCAATATGGTGAAATTAGAATCTTTTTGCCCCTGTGTGCCACTAGTCTGAGTAGCACCCTCTGAATTAGTGGAAGAGGAGGAAATGCGTACAGAAAACATCTTGTCAACCACAGACTGAAGGCATTCTGACAGAAAATGCCAGGTTCTGGATTTCTGGAGCAGAATAGAGGCAGTTTTGCATTCACATAGAAGTTGACAGCAGATAAAGACCGCAAGGCCCATCCAGTCTGCCCATTTCTTTTTCTACTTTATAAATGTGCCATTGGCCTGTGCTCTGTCAGTGGCCTATCTATTCATACTCATCTGTATTGCTCCCTTATGCCTATCCCATGCCTGTTTGAAGCCCTGCACTGTATTCATAGCCACCACTTCCTGAGGTAGGCCGTTCCATGCATCCACCACCCTTTCTGTGAAAAATAATTTCCTCACATTCCCCCTTAATCGGCCTCCCTCTAATCTCATGCTTACCTGCTATTTTTCTTATATTTAAACATGTTAGACTCTTTCACCTTGTTAATGCCCTTAAGGTGTTTGAATGTCTCGATCATACCACCTCTCTCCCTCCTTTGCTCAAGGGTATACATACATATTGAGCTCCGTTAATCTGTCCTCATATGTCTTCTGATGCAGTCCCTGCACCATTTTGGTTGCCCTTTTCTGGACTGCCTCAATTTGGTTAATGTCCTTGTGAAGGAGTGGCCTCCAGTACTGCACGTAGTACTCCAGATGGGGCCTAACCAGTGTCTTGTAAAAAGGAATTATTACCTCCCTCTTACGACTTTTATACCCCTACTAATACACCCTAAAATCCCCTAGCCTTACCTACTGCTTTAGAGGTCTGCTTGGATGATTTCAGGTCATCGGTGATGATGATGCCCAAGTCTCTTTCTTCCTTTGTGACTGCCAGCAACTCCCTCCCAGCCTATAGGTGGCTTCCAGGGTTTCTCTTCCTATGTGCATGATCTTGTACTTCTTTGCATTAAATCCCAGTTGCCACTCTTCTGACCATTTTGCTAGTTTATCCAGATCTCTTCTCATTCTGCCCACCCCATCTGGATCATCTACTCTGTTGCAGATCTTGGTGTCATCTGCAAACAGACAAGCCTTACCCTCTAGTCCATCTGCAATGTCACTAATGAAGATATTGAAGAGGACTGGCCCCAGGACTGATCCCTGAGGTACCCCACTTGTGACCTGCATCTCTTCTGACTGTATACCATTTACCACCACTCTCTGTTTTCTGCCCATCAACCAGTTTGCCACCCAGTTGACCAATTTCTGGCCCACCCTGAGCCTACCCAGCTTATTTATCAATCTTCTATGTGGAACAGTGTTGAAAGCTTTGCTGAAGTCAACGTAGGCGACATCAACTGCTCCCCCTTGGTCCACCACTCTGGTTACCCAGTCAAAGACATCTATGAGATTAGTTTGACAGGACCTTCCTTTTGTAAACCCATGCTGTCTTGGATCGCAACCCTCACAGTTCCAGGTGTTGCACTATCCTTTCCTTAAGGTGCCTCATAATCTTGCCCACTACTGAGGTAAGACTGACTAGTCTGTAGTTCCCTGCCTCCTCCCTGCTACCACTCTTGTGGAACGGGATCACATGAGCCCTTCTCCACTCTTCTGGGACCTCTCCTGTGCTCAGAGACTCACTAAACAGTTCTGCTAATGGCTCTGCTAGTTCCACCCTTAGCTCCTTTAGTACCCTGGGATGTATGCCATAAGGTCCCATTGCCTTGTCCACCCTGAGCTTAGCGAGCTCTTGTAGGACCCTTTCTTTTGTGAAGGGGTAGTGCTCACCTCCCTCCCTCCTGTGTCCATGATGCTGAGCTGTGGGCCCTGCCCTACCTTCTCTTCAGTAAATACTGAGCAAAAGTATCTATTTAGGATAGATGCTTTTACAGGGTCCTCCTCCTCACATGCCCCCTTTTCTCCTTTGAGCTTAGCAATACCCACTCTGGACTTTCTTCTTTCACTAATGTGTCTATAGAAAGTCTTGTCACCTTCTTTTACTGTTCGTGCTAGTGTTTCCTCAGTTTGAGACTTTGCCTGCCTTACTGCCTTCCCTGCTTTCCTTAGGGCAGTTTGGTATGCCTCCCTATCTTCATCCCACTATGTTCCCTTATATTTCCTGAAGGCCAGCCTTTTGGCTCTGACCTTTTCTGCTACTGTATTTGAGAACCAAAGTGGTTTCCTTCTTCTTTTGCACTTCCTTTTCTGTCTTACATAGATACAGAGACAGTGTCAGCAGATAAGGGCCTATGGCCCACCCAGTCTGCCCATTTGAGCTTGTAAATTCAGTTTATGTTTTCCAAGAAGTCTGTTGCCCCTTACCCCTGACCTCCAGAATTCCTTTATGTCTATCCCATGCATTCTTAAATCCCGTGATTGTTTCAGCCCCCACCACTTCCTCTGGCAGGGTGTTCCACTTGTCCACCACCCGTTCTGTGAAGAAATTCTTCCTCACGTTTCCTCTGAATCGTCCTCCTCCAACTTCATCCCATGCCTCTAGTCCTGGAACATCTTTTCGCTTAAAAATAGTGTATTCCTGCACTCTGTTCCTCCCTGTAAGATACTTGTATGTCTCTATCATACCCCTCTCCCTCCTCTCCTCCAGGAGTACATGTTCAGTTCCTTCAACCTGTCCTCATAGGACTTGTGATGCAATCCATGTATCATCTTTGTTGCCCTCCTCTGAACCTTCTCTACCCTGTCTATGTCCTTACATAGGTAAGGTCTCCAGAACTGTACACTGTACTCCAGGTGGGGCCTCACTAGTCTTGTACAGTGGAATTATGACCTCCCTTTTCCTGCTGGTGATGCCCCTGCCTATGCATCCCAGCATCCTATTTGCTTTACCTGCTGTCTTGTCACACTGTTTCCCTACCTTGAAGTCATCAGAGATGATAACCCCAAGATCCCTTTCCTACTTGGTGCATGCCATATCCTCACCCCCCCAACTGATATACTGTGCCAGGGTTTTTGTGCCCCATATGCATTATCTTGCACTTCTTTGCATTGAATTTCAACTGCCAAACCCCTGACCATTCTTCAAGTTTCTGTAGGTCTCTTCTCATTCTGTCTACACCCTCTGGTGCGTCTACTCTGTTACAGAGCTTTGTGTCATCAGTGAACAGTGAAATTCTGCCTTCTAGGTCCTGCGCATATGTCACTGATGAAGATGTTGAATAGGACCCGGTCCCAGCACTGATCCCTGTGGTACCCACTGGTCACTCTTCCTCTGTGGAGTGACAGCCATTTACCACCACCCTCTGTGTCCTGCTGCCCAGCCAGTTACCTACCCACCACACTACTGTCCTGCCCACCCGTATTCCCAGTTTGTGTAATAGTCTTCTATGTGGCACAGTGTCAAAGGCCTTGCTGAAGTCCAGACAGGCCATGTCCACTGCCCTCCCTGATCCACCTCCCTAGTCACCCAGTCAAAAATTCAGTGAGGTTGGTCTGACATGACCTCCCCTGGTGAAACCATGCTGCCTTGGGTCCTGTAGTCCATTGACAACCAGATGTTCCACAATCTCTCCTTCAGTAGTGCTTCCATGATCTTCCCCACTACCGAGGTGAGGCTGACTGGTCTGTAGTTCCCTGCTTCCTCTTTGTTCCCACTTTTGTATAAGGGGATTACATCTGCTGTCCTCCAGTCTTTGGGTACCTCCCCTGTTTCCAGTGATTGGCTAAACAGGATATCCAGAGGGTCAGCCACCACCTCTCTTAGCTCTTTAAGGACCCTGGGGTGCACCCCATCTGGCCCCATTGCTTTATCAACTCTTATTACTTCCAGTTCTTTCAGGACCATTTCTCGTGTAAAGGGACTTGTGTCCATTTCTGCACCATTCTCACCCCTTGTACTCCCTTCAGACCCACTACCCTCCTCTTCCTCAGTAAAGATAGAGAAGAAATACCTGTTCAATATGTCAGCTTTACTGTTGTTATCCTCCACGCGGCTCCCATCCTCCCCCTTCAGTCTCACTATCCCTCCCTTTGCCTTTCTTTTTTCACTTATGTACCTGTAAAAGGTTTTGTCCCCTCTACCCACTGATTTTGCAATGTGTTCTTCTGTCTGAGCTTTGGCTTCCCTTACTGATCTCCCTGCCTCCCTTTGCTTCTCCTGGTACTTCTCCCTATCCCCTTCTGCCTGTGTCTTTTTGTATTGCCTGAATGCAATCTTTTTGGCTTTCACCTTCTTTGCTACCTCTTTGGAAAACCATAATGGTCTCTTCATCCTTTTCCTCTTGTTAACCTGCTTAATGCATAATTCTGTTGCTCTTGTAATCCCCATTTTAAATACTGCCCACTGTTCCTCAACCCTTGATTCCTGCTCCATTCCCCTTAATGCCTCTTTCAAGTATCTCCCCATTTTCCCAAAGTCTGCCTCCCTAAACTCCAGGATACGTGTTTTTGTGTGGTTTGGTTCTGCTCTTTCTGAGATTTCAAACCACAATGACTGGTGGTCACTGTTCCCCAGGTGCTCCCCCACTGTTACCCCCATCACACTGTCCCTGTTTATGAGCACAAGGTCCAGTATTGCCTTCTGCCGAGTTGGTTCCATGACCAGTTGCTTGAGGAAGGCACCCTGAAGGGAGTCCAGGATAAATATGCTCCTAGTTGATGCTGCTATTGGGATGCTCCAGTCCACGCCTGGAATATTGAAGTCTCCAACTAGTACTACCTCACCCTTGTCTGCCATCCTTTGGATAGCTAGCATCAGCTCCCTATCTGTTTCTTCCTCCTGGGCTGGTGGTCTATAGACCACACCTGTGCGGATGGCTGGCCCCATTTTCCTTTCCAGCTTAACCCACAGTATCTCTCCCCAATTTGTTCCTCCTGGATCTCTGTGGCCCTTATGTCATTTTTCACATACAGTGCCACTCCTCCTCCCTTCCTACCTGCCCTCTCTCTTCTAAATATGTTGTAGCCAGGTATGACCATCTCCCAGTCGTGGTTATCATTACACCAGGTTTCAGTGATGGCCACAATGTCCAGGTCTGACTGCACCATGACAGCCTCCAGATCTTCCATCTTGTTGCTAAGGCTCCTGGCATTGGCACACATGGCTTTCCATGATGTGATCTCCCTAGACTGTTTTGCTGTTCTACTCCAGCCCCATCCTTGGTTGTCCTTTATCCCTGGTTCTCCTTGCTGTCTGCCCTTCTGCTGAAAGTGGGATGTTGCTTCAAGTACTGCATCCTTAATGCTTGCCCACTTTGCCTTTACCCCCTCACCTGTGTTTCTTTTTGCCAGGGCTAGCTTAACTCTGTTGGCCAAATTATCAAAGTCAGCTCCTCTGAAGTCCCATATTTTTACCTTGGAATGGGATTATTTAGTTGTAGTGGCCAAATTGAACCATACCATGCGATGGTCACTTGATCTTCTACCTGGAGATCTGTGATCCCTTCCCTGTTAGTCAGTACTAGATCTAGGATAGCCCTGTCTCTTGTGGGTTGTTGTACTAGTTGTTTGAGACCCTCCCCCTGCAGGGAATCCACCATGTGTCTAGTTCTGGCAGATGTTCCTGCTGGTATTGACCAATCTCTATCCGGCATGTTGAAGTCTCCCATTATCAGAACCTCCCCTTTAGCTGTCATGTTTTGTATATCTTCTAACAGTAATGTGTCTGTGTCCTCCCCCTGGTCTGGGGGCCTGTAGACAACCCCAGTTCTTATGGCTGTCCCATTTCCTGTTTCCAGGGTGACCCACAGTTCTTCTGGCTCCTTATGTGTATTCTGAATTTCTGTAGCTTTGATATTTTCATTGACATACAGGGCCACTCCACCCCCCCCTTTCTGCACCTCGATCTCTTCTGAACAGTACATAGTCAGGTAATGAAGTCTCCCAAGTGTGGTTACTGGTAAACCATGTCTCACTAATTGCTGCTATGTCCAGTTTAGCCTCTGACATTATTGCCTGCAGGTCTGGGATCTTATTTCCCAGGCTGTGAGCATCTGTGTACATGATTTTCCATTGGCCAGATTTCGGTGTGTTAGTTGTTGGGTGAGGTCTGGCATTTCCCAGTGCGTCGTATGGGGAGACGGACCTTTTTTCTTACCTGGTAATGCAAATGAACTGCAAACATGCTGAATCCCTGTTTGACCACTAGCTGAGGGGGGAGGGGTGTTCTTCCCATTGGACGTATGGGGTGCTGCACCCCTCTCCCCATTTGCTAGTTTAAATATTCTGCAAAGACATCAAACTTCTGCCCCAATGCACTGACTCCCTCCTTAGTCCGATGCAGTCCATCAAATTTAAAGAACTTTCGCTCCCAGAACTGTTGCCAGTTCCCTACAAATCTGTCCTTTTTCCTGGCACCAGCCCTTGAGCCACATGTTTAGCTCCCCTATCTCCCCTTCTCGGACCTTCCATCCATCTTCCCCCCTCTCCCAGACTGGCAGGATCTCAGAGAAGGAGATGGCGGACGAAATGGATGATAGTTTGTCACCCAGCCTGGTCAGGTGTTCCTTGGTCTCCACAACTGACCGGCTGGCGAGATCATTAGTCCCTATGTGTACCAGGACGTCAATGTTT
This sequence comes from Neoceratodus forsteri, assembly GCA_016271365.2. Classification (NCBI taxonomy): domain Eukaryota; kingdom Metazoa; phylum Chordata; order Ceratodontiformes; family Ceratodontidae; genus Neoceratodus; species Neoceratodus forsteri. The sequence continues at coordinate 1,101,507,428 of CM028132.1, read as the reverse complement.
TCTCCTGCTTTGTGAACAATTTTAGCAATGCGGTCAATGTCTCTCCACGCTGATGTACCTGGGAGACATCTGACCATTACCCCTGGCTGGAGATGGGTATCAATTCCCCGAATCATGGAGTCTCCTATGATCAGAAGTTTTTTGGATTTCCTTTTTGCTTTTTTTGTTTTGGTTCCTGATTTGGGTGAGTTTTGTTGTGCTAGCTCCTGTGCTGCAGTGTCCTGCTCTGCAGTGTCCTCTGCCCCTTTGTTTGATTTCAGAGATAGAGGCAGATACCGGTTTGTAGTGTTTATATGGTTTTTGGAGGTAATATGTTGGAGAGCACAGAGTGATGGGGTACCCGATTTGCCCCTCCTAACCACCTGCCAACCTCCTGGACCAACTACCCTCTGCAGTCGAGGTTTTTCTGTTGGATGTTGGGGAAATGGCGGGTGGTTCTTATAATGTATTTCCTCTTGAATATGAAATTTGAGGCGTGCAATCTCTGCCCATGCTGCCCGGAGCTGAGCCCTGAGATCTCCAATGGCCCAGCATGTGGGACAGTGTCCTAAATCCTGTAAGACTGTCCTTCTGAAAAGTGTTCCACAGTACCTGCAGTTAATGATATCCATTCCAGATAAGTTGCTGGGTTTATAACCTGGTCAGAGTAATCAGAAGGAAGAAAATGCAAGTAATGGTTTGATTTTGTGTTTTGTTTTCGTATAACTTGTTATAACAAGTTAAATTACTAGTGCCCCTGTAAATAAGCTCACCTTGTGGATGCCCCACTGATTGGCCCCTCCCTGCTCTGCCACAGGAAATGTCAGAACTGTGGTACCCTATAAAAGGAGTGTAGTGTGGGGTGGTTGGGGATGGGGGTGGGTGGCTGGGCCCTTCCCCTGCCGAAAAAGAAGAACCAAGGACGAAAGAACAAGGAGGTAAGAGCAGAAACAACCAGTCAACAACAAATGCAGTAACCCTGAAAGCTTATCCTAATGTTAGATAAAACTGTAAAACCTGTAAAGCACCACCTGTAATAATTTCAGAGAAGATATACCCTGTAAGAAACACTTTGCTACAGAGAAAAATAAAGCAGTAACAAAAGATATACCTTGCAAAAGACGATTTGAATCAGAAGATTACAGCAGTAATCTGTTAGCACACACCTGTAGGCACTCCTTGTAATAATGCAGAAGACAGTATACCAGCAACAACAATTTGAATCAGAGAAAAATAAAGCAATGAAATGTTAGCAACAAACAGTAGCAATCCCTGTGAGTATAAAATAAAAATAACAACACACAGTAAATCTGCTTAGCCAAAAGAAGTCTTAATCCTTTTCCCTTGCTCTGGTAAGGTTATCTGCTCTGCCTTTCAAGCAATTTTAGAAGGAAAGAACTCACGTGAAGCTAGGTGTATTGGCCAGCAAACCAAGTGTTCTACCTCCAAGATATCAACTAACCTGACCTTTTAGCCCTTCTTTCTGTTGGAAATTACTGACAGTTTGCCAGCTCCACCCCCCAGATACACACCTAATCCTCTGGAAGAGCTGTGGGAGGAAAGCAATTAGCTCCTTCAATGTGAGAAGGAGACTGAAACACCTCTGAGACAACAAACTTTTTCAACAAAAAAAAATAGTAAAATAAAAGTGTCAAACAGTAATTTTGCTTAGCCCATTGAGTGGGGACATAAAAAGGTCCGGGTCTGGGTAGCCCCACTCATTGAAGAGTGACTGCATTACGTCAGGTGCAAGAGACCACTCGTTCGGATCTGCTTCCGTCCTGCTGAGGTGGTCCATTAGACTGTTCTGGACTCCTGGCAGGTAAACTGCCTAAATCAGGACATCGTGATCGAGGCACCACTCCCATATCCTTATGGTTTCCCTGCACAGATGGTAGGAGTGTGCTCCACCTTGTTTGTTGAAGTAGTACATTACAGATTTGTTGATGTAGTACATTACAGATTTGTTGTCTGTCTGAAGAATTATCTTGTGACTGATCACTTCTTCTAGGACTCGTAGGGTGTACAGGACTGCCCTCATCTCCAAAACACTGATGTGAAGATGAGACTCCTCTTGGGTCCACACCCCTTGGGTGTGAAGGTCCTGGCAATGAGCCCCCAGCCATGCAAACATGCATCTGTGGAGACAGTGATCGGGGATCTAAGGGCAGACCTTGTAGAAGATTGTCCTCCTGTATCCACCATGCAAGTAACCAACCCAGGGGCTCTGTCACTTTGATGGGGTAAAACGGCGGATGTGTAGTTGAGGACCAATGGGTGCTGAGCATTCACTGAGTGGTCTTCATGTGCAGATGGGCTAGAGGCAATGTGAAAACGGATGAAGCTATGAGGCCTAACATCCACTGCATTAAGTCTGCTCATACACTGTTGCTTTCCCTGATGAAGCGTACCATCCGGAGAATGTCATTCCTCGTCTCCCAGGAGGAAAGTCATTGCTTTTGTTGTATACAAGAGGGCTTCTATGAAGAGGAGCTGCTGAGAGGGTTGAAGTTGCGACTTCTCCAAGTTCAGAAGAACCCCCATGGCAGTGGGGAACTGAGAGGCTGTGGAAACCGCCTTCTGTATTTCCTGCCTTGACGAGCTTGCCAAAAGCCAGTCATCTAGGTAGGGGAAAACCCGAATGCTAAGCTCCGAAGGTGTGCAGCAAGGACTGCAAAACCCTTGGTAAAGACTCAAGGCACCAAGGACAGCCTAAAGGGCAGGACTCTGAGTTGGTAGTGTTGGCCCAAGACCACAAAGTGAAGGTACATGTGGTGACTTAGATGTACTAGAACATGCTGGTAGGCATCTTGCATGTCCAGGGATGCTAGCCAGTCATGTTGTTGGAGTGGTGGTAGCGCCCCTAGGGAGATCACCTTGCACTTCTCCTTGTACAAGAACTTATTCAACTTTCTGAGGTCGAGAATGGGGCGCATGACACCCATCTTCTTTGGAAACAGAAAGTAATGGGAGTAGAAGCCTGTGTTCCTGTCTGCCCAGGGAACTACTTCTACTGCCTTGTTTCTCAAAAGGCCCTGTATTTTGGAAGTGAAAAGGTCTGAATGGTTGAAAGACTGTGCTGTCACTTGGGTGGAAGATCCGGAGGAATCTCCGCAAAGTTGAGAGAGTAACGCTTTCGAACAATCCTGAGGACCCACTTCTCCATGGTGATAGACTTCTACTGGTTGTAAAACTGAGTCGGACGACCTCCCACTGCCATGGAAATGTCCACTTTGGGCAGCTGAGGTGAGACCTGGGCCAGATTTTTCGAGGGTGGCACTGGGCACTTTCTGGCTCTGTGCCTTGTGCTGCATTTTCTTTTGCGGCTGAGGAGGCTGGTTCCTGTTAGGGGCTCCTTGGACTCTTCCTTGAAAGGGCTGCCTGTTGCGAAAAAAGTACTGTTACGTAAGAACTTACCATAACAGTAGATCTTCGAGAAGAGCTCTTGCAGCAGGCAATAACCACTAGGACTAAGTTGCCAGGTGCCAGGACCCCACGAAAACCTTCTAGCTAGCAGTCTTCAGCAGGGACGGCCCCCGATGTCGGCTCCACCTGACATCAGCCAATGGTATAAAAGGGGCAGTCCCTAGCCCCACCTCAGTTCTCCAGCCAGAGACCGGGAGTCTAGGATGGAAGGAGAACCGGGACGGTTCTTTGCCAAAATTCAACAGCTGAGAGAAAGCCAAGGGGAAGGAGGGAAGGAAAGCAATGCCTGCTGCAAGTTACGTTACGTTGTTACGTAACTGTACTATCTTTCTTCGAGCTGAAGCTCTTGCAGTAGGCAATAACCGTTAGGACTGAGTCCCAAGCAATAAAAGGATAAGGACTAGGAAAGTCTGGGAGGAAGCTGAAAAAACCTGCCAACTATGGACTTAGGAGAGAAGGCCCTGGAGGACCACCAGGCCAAACCCAGTCCTACATCTGGAAGCCAAATCCAAGCTGTAATGCTTGATGAAGGTGTGAACAGAACTCCAGGTAGCCGCTGCACAGATGTCTGCTGCGGAGACGTTTCAGAGAGAGGCAAAGGAGGTAGCCACCCCGGTAGAATGGCCTTTTACCATGCCTGGTAAGAGTTTATTGTACTTGTAACAAAGAACGATGCAGTTAACCAACCATTTAGACAAGGTCTGCTAGGAAACTGGCGCCCCCTGAGTTCTGAGAGCAAACAAAAACAACTGATCTGCTTTCCAAAAGGAAGCCGTACGGTTCAGATAGTATCGAAGCGTTCTATGGTTGTTGAGTGTATAACAATACATTCCCCCTATTAGAGTGCTCGGGACAGTAAACTGGCAGGTGGATGTCTTGATTTAGGGTAAACTCTGACATCACATTAGGTAAAATCTTAGGATCTGTATGTAAGGACATCCTGTCCTCATGAAAAACCAAATAGGGTTCTTTACACATCAAAGCCTGAAGCTCTGAAATTCTTCGGCAGGAAGTAACTGCAACTAAAACGAATGCTTTCCACGACAGAAAGCGTAGCTTGCAATCCATGGCTGGTTCAAACAAGGGGAGCATTACTCCATCCCTCCTATTCCTACCCCTCAAAGCTATTCCTCTTTGCTGTTCTCTTGACAACGCCACCTCTGGCTGCATATGTTCCATCTCCACCTACCCAGATTGCCCAGGAATTTTCTCTGACCTTAAGTTGTAAACTGAATCTGCCAAAACTATGTACCGTACTCATGGAGTGCTGTTACGTTTTTTATTCTAGAGCACCGTTGTAACTGAAACTGTGTAACCTTTATGTGATTACTGTCTTGTCTGCCTGTTATTACCTGTACCATTGTATCGTCCTGTATTTTTCATAGGTTATAGGTTCACAGGTTATGGATTCAAGTCTAATAGCTTGTAGGCCATCAGTAGACTTGCCACTAACAGTGGATGTATCCTAATTTTTCATCCCCCATATGATGATCTAGCTGGTGTTTAAAAGCAATCCTGTTAGGTGCTCTTACCATGTTATCTGGAAAAGCATTCCACATGTTCACCACCCTCTGACTGAAACAATGCCCCCTTTTTGTAGTCCTATATGATTCCCCTTTCAACTGATACGGATGTCCTCTTAATACTTTACCCTGATGTTCCTTTCTAATTAGCCCCGATGATTCCAAAATTACCTCATCTTGGATGGATCTATATACATAACATAACTCACCTCTAATTTTACAATATCCCATGGAGTACTCCGTTCCCTCAATCTAGCCTCGTATGCCTTGTCCTTAACATTATACGCTTTTCTCGTAAGTTTTCTCTGTACCCTTTCCACATTATTACTGGCGGTTATACTACACGGCGAGCAAAATGAGGCACTGTACTCCAATACTGGTCTCATCAGTGACCCAACTTCCTCCCTCCTGCTCTGGATATTCTTTAATATACTGCCAAGGATCATATTTGCTTTTCTTGACACATTCACCAGAGTGCTTATTGAAGTTCAAGTTATCAACAATCCATACTCCCAAGCCTCATTCTCTGTGGGAGTAATTATGTTGCCATTAATAGTATAGTTTCCTTTCTTACTACAGGCACCAAAGTGCATCACCCTACACTTAGTTTCGTTAAAAACTAATTTATGTTCCTTAGCCCAAGTAACCAGTTTATCAAGTTGTCCTTGCAGTTTTTCAGCGGATTCTATATTGTTTACTATCGCTCCACCTTCGCATCATCAGCCTATTTACATTGCCATGCCCTATCTTCTACCCACATTGTGGAAATTAACATTCTAAATAAGATGGGCCCAAGAATTGATCCTTGGGGGACCCCACTAGACACTCTCCCCCATGCTGATCAGTGTCCCCATATTTCAACAATGTTTCCTCTGATCCAGCCATGCCCTTATCCAGGCTATCAATTCCTCATTAATACCCATCATCTTTAGTGATGTCAGCAGAATATTGTGCGCTACCGAATCAAAAACTTTGGAATAATCCAAATAAATCACATCAACAGGCATTCCCCAGTCCAGTGCCTTACTCACTGATTCAAAAAAGCTGAAAAGGTTAGTCACACACGACCTGCCTTCCACAAACCCATGCTGTGTGACATCAACCAGGCCAAGATGACATAGGTTTTCTTACAAGCGTTCCTTTATAAGGCCTTCCATAACTTTTTCTACCACTGACATGATACTTATTGGTCTATAATCATTAACCTTGGTCTTGTCTCCCCCCTTCAGTATGGGGGTAATGTGCCAGCCTCCACTCGTTAAGGACCCTGCCCTCATTCATTGACAAATTAAACATTACAGTAAGAAAACCAGCCAATTCCTCTGTCATTTTGCTCAAAAAATAAGGGTGTATATCATCTGGTCCACAAGATTTGTTTTTATTTAACTTATCCCAGATCTCACTCTCTAGAATGCATTTTGATGTCGTTTGTTTCATTTTCATCTCATGACTACCACCAGGCTCCTTTTGGTCTTTGAATGCATTCAAAAAATATTCATTAAACTTTTCTGCCATCTGTTTTTCATCCTTCATAACTTCATCCCCATCCTTTAGTTTTACCACGTTTTTGCACTTAGTTTTCGACTTGGAACCTTTGTAAATGAGCCCCTCGACTCAAAGGTATTAATCCAAAAATGAAATAAATAAATAAAATGTTGACCGACAAGTTTGCCAAACTTCAGATGCAAATTATCAGTACTAACTGTATATCTCCCATTGCTGCTAGAGTTCAGAACTGCAGAATTTCCCCACACCAGGTCTGAATGTGGCTTTTCTGTAAGTTTCCTTAAACAGAATGCCCAAGATATTAGTAATAGCTTTTTAAATACATCAACTCATCACCTTGTGCTGGCGATAGTCATTTGAGCCCAGATATAATTTTTTTTTTATTAAATCCACTATGGGAGGGAAGGGATCACAAACTGTACTGAACAGACAGCCAACCGATCCCTTCCACTTTCTGGCCTGCTGCTGGCTTTCATTTATATCAAAGGTTGCTTTACATAAAACAGTTCCAAAACTGTCCTTCACTGACTTCCATGTGGCACTCCCCCGTGCTCTCCCTGGTTAGATGTCACAAAATGTCTGAGTGCGGGGGTGGCAGACCAGGAGGTGGAAGGGATTGGCTGGCCAGCTGTTTAGCACAATTTTTGATTCCTTCCCTCCCACAGTGGACTTAATGAAAAAAACTCCTTTCTGGGCTCATTACCTTATTTTATTGCCAGCATAAGGCAATAAGCTAATGTATTTAAAAAGCCATTACCAACACCCTGGGAGTTCTCTTTAATGCTGCACCTGTCTACTTGGCAGCTATACAGCACACATTTGCCTGACTTCTGATATAACCCATCTGGAACAGAAATGACTTAGGGCTACAGTGCTTATTGGCCAAAATGGCTATTTCATAAATGCTAACCTTAATATTACAGGAAAGTGTGAAGAGAAGAAACAGGTTTTAACTTTGTCTTAGATAATGTGGCTATATTCATAGATGTATTGATCTGTGATCCTCCCAATCTTCGACTACGTTGATGAGGTCTACAGTGCCGCCCCCTGGTACTTCTCTAGCCAGACTGGACACTCTCATCAACTCTTTTTGCTGCTTTGCACCTGACTGTCCTCCTCGGACTCACCACTGTTCCCTCTATCAGTCACTATCTCTCCCCTCTCCTGTGGACAGATGCCGAGCCCACTGTTATCAACCTTGTTAGTAAATTCTTGTTTGGATCCATCCCCCCAAACTCTCAGCCTTCCTTTCCCTACCCCCTCCCCAATGCCCTTAGAAGCTCCAATGTTCGGACCCTGGCTGTACCCTCCACTTCTACATCTGCCAGCCAAGCTGCTTTCAGCCACCGTTTCCCAAAACTCTGGAACACCCTCCCACACACCACCTGAAATGCCTCCTCCTCTCATATCCTCTCCTGCCTCCTTCATGACTTCACCACTCTCTCCTGTAACTCCTCTTATCGGTCTCCCCCTGCTCCCCGCCTGTCAGCTCCTCTCCCTTCCCCCCTCTCTCATATGATCGCTCTCATTCTCCCCCACCATTAACTGCTCTTAACTGTTGCCCCCTTTTTCCTGCTCCCCTCTTTTCTCCCCTCCCTTTTTCTTACTTTCCCATTTCTTTTATACTCCCCTCCCACCTGTCTACTCATGTCCTAGGCACATCCTAACTCCTGATTCCCTATATTCACCTCTCTGATTTTTGATCTGTACTTCACCAAGCAATCAAGCATTTACATCTCTATAATTCTCACCATGTATTACTTGTGTTATAGTTTGAAAATGTATCTCAAGTTACCTATTGTACCATGCTCCCTTCCCCCTCCCCAAATGCATCTGGAAACAAGCAGTTTGCTCAGTATGACTTTCCTGGTGAAACTTTTAAATAAATTAAAAAATGTATTCTAATTAAGTGTGTTTATAATTGTTTTACGATATATTGCATGTTGCACAGTTTTGCACTTGTTATCTATAAATATGGATTTAAACAGTCCATGTGCTCAGAATGTATGATGTCATTGAAAATGTATGGTGACATCACTAACATGCACCAGTATTTAAATCCTCTGACTACAAGTATGTCTACCTTTGATAAAAGATCATTTTAGATCCAAAACGTGTCAGGTCACTTCTTGGAGTCTGTCCATGGCACATTACTAAAATCAGCACGTCTACACCGGAATTTTTTATGGAGTGGCACTGTCTGTTATCTAGGTGTCGAGTGCTGATTTTAAGTTTTTACAAACTCAGAGGGGTGGCTAGTTGGGCGCACTGGTAGAACAGGTTACAGAGTCAGCACAGTCATAGTGAACTTATATTAAATAAGATGCAGCTGTGCAGAAAGCAAACACCAATGAAAAAAAAACAGCATTAAGTTCAGCTGTCATGACTAGAGGAGTAGGTTTAGGGGATCCGCAAAAGACAGAGTGTGATACACGTGGCTAGCAGTGGTCACTGAAAGGTAAGCACTGGAGTGGGCTGGACCACAGAGCACATCAATTAGAGGCTCATGAGCAATTGCAGAAGTGAGTAGTGAAGTCACAGAGGACGGAGTAGAGGGATAGGGAACAGCAGATAGCAGGCAGAAGAGAAGACCAGAATTTAGGGAAGCAGAAGGAGAAAGCAGCTTGACCTGTAATGTATTTCACTGGAGGATGAGAAAGGGAGCATAAGTCAACATTGCAAAGGGAGTACAAGGGGGCAGGGGGGACAAGAGGAGTGAGGCAAGGGAGAAGACAGCCATGCCAGAATTTGGAGGTAAAGGAAGCACAATGGAAGACGCGCCTAGCATTGTGTGAAGGCGAGGGAGGACTATAGGGAACAGTGGTGGGTGCAAGGTCAGTCCAGGGCAAAGCAGCAGTAAGAGTGAAAGACGGGATCTAGTCTGGCTAAGGTAGACTACAACACAGAGGCTCCAGGGGTCTAGACAACCAACGTTTCACACCTAGAGGGTGGCAACATCCCATAATTAAGCACATGCACATGTGCAAAACATCAGGTGTCTAGACCACTGGTGCCTCTCTGTTGACGTTTTGCTCTTAAACTTTAATAAAGTGGTTTGTTCTGCACAATTCTTCACTCGTCAGCAAGTGGCTTCTTTACATACTCTGGATAGGCTGTCACTGACAACACCCCTAGCATGGACATGAGGAGGGGGCAATAGAAGAAAACATAGGCTGTGAAGTTCATTACATATAAACTGAGACTGTAAAGGGGGTTATAAAACATGGCTGACATTTATTACATACTTGGCGGAGACAGAAGGGAAGGTGTAACTGGAATGAATTATGGCCTCGGAAAGATTTCAGGAGTCCTTTTTCTTTCAGTGCGTCCGTCATTCATGCTGAAGACCAATGAATTAAAGCACTGTATTTATATGAAATGTTAGAACTGTGTTACGCAAAAGTTTAGTGAGACTGATTTTATTGAACAGCATGTTATTTTTTATTTTGAGGTGACCGGATAGTGCAGTCGTGGCACATTTTTCTGCCATGAATAGTCTCAATGACAGTTTGAACCGCAGGTAATTCTTACGCCCTAGGGAGGCAGGTGGTAAATTTGTAAGATAAGCTAGAACTGGAGTTTCAGGTGCAAATATGCACAAATTCAGTACAATGGCTACAACCTTGTGAGAAGCCAGAAGGGCGCGCCTGTTTAGAGATTCATGAGAAACCACAAATAGATACTGATTTCCAAACTTAAACAATTCACTATTCAAAATGCCATATTTATTGGTGGATACTGAACAAGCTGAACCATGATGAAATGTTCTGCACAAAATACTGGTGCTTATATTTAGTGGCCTTAAAAAATAAAAATTATTTACCAAGAGTGAGCAAGTCTATATAGTACTTTGGCTTGATGTCTTTTTTTCCTGCCATTCCAGAACAGCCTCTGCCCCATTTTCTTTTCCCCATTTTCTATATGCTATGAAAGTGGCAAGGGTTCATGTGACGGGCCAGAGGCATTTAAGAATTTTCATGTAGGGGTCAGCCCGTTGGCACAGCGGTATCTCTGCCACCTACCACGCCGATGACCCAGGTTTGAGAGCTAATTCGAGACTCCGGGGTGGAGGGTAAGAGGATCGAGCATCTGGAGAACTGCTCTCCTTTCCCAGGGAGAGTGGGCTGTACCTAATGCAATGTTTCAGACACCTAGCAAAGGCTGGGTGTCATGGAAGTTGGGAGGGCTAGAAGGGCAGGGGTGTTGGCAAGACAGAGTGCATCATCGCAAGCCAATGTCCTCTTGGACAGAAAATGGAGGCAAAGCAATCTCACCACACAGGATGGAGAATGGCGACCCCACTGGAAACTAGATGTTGCATCTTAGCATGGCGATCCTGGTTACTACACACACCGACGTCTTCTTGGGAAGAAAATGGAGAAAAAGCAATCTCGCCATGCAGGAGGAAAGACAGCCCTCCTGCACAGGTAGTAGAAGGACCTCACTGGAAACGAGATGTTGCATCTCAGCAGAGCTATTCTGGTTAAGCAAACTGTAAAATAAAAAAAAAGAAACTAATAAAAATGAAGATACAGTGATTAAAAAAAACAAAACAGATACAGCATCTTTGATATAATGGCTACTGCCATTTTATGAGGCTACCCCCACTACACAAGGGAAATACAGTATCTACAAATATCAAATTAGATGTACCATACCATCTAGATGTGTTTTCACAGTTACTGGAATATGAAAATATGCCCACACTTACATAGTCCTCACTCAGTGCTGCAGAACTGTTGCTTCCTGCCAAGGTGCTAGATTTTGCTTCAGACACATCTGTGGCCTTTTCAGCAGCTTCTGGGAACAAAGTCTTAACAGAAACAAGCGTCACATAATTACAGACAAACATAGAAACATAGAATTTGAAGGCAGATAAGGACCGCTTGGCCCACCTAGTCTGCCCATTTTCCTACCTGAGGGATAAGCTGCAGAGCCTAGTTAACCAACAGCCTACTTCCTCCTACCCCCCACTGGGACTGCCTTATGTCTGTCCCATGCATTCTTGAATTCCCCCACTGTTCTTGACTCCACGACCTCCTCAGGAAGGCTGTTCCATGCATCCACAACCCTCTCCATGAAAAAATACTTCCTCACATTACCTCTGAGCCGTTCCCCCCTCTATCTTCAAATTGTGCCTCCTTGTTCTTGCACATCTCTTTTTCTGAAAGATACTACCCTCTTGGACTTTGTTGATTCCCTTGAGATACATGAACATTTCTATCACGTCCCCCTCTCCCTTCTTTTCTCAAGGGTATACATATTAAGCTCCTTTAGTCTCTCTTTGTATGTCTTCTGGTGCAGACCCTGCACCATTTTAGTTGCCCTCCTCTGGACTGCCTCCATCCTGTCTTTGTCCTTGCGGAAACTGGGTCTCCAGAACTGCATGCAGTACTCCAGATGGGGTCTCACCAGCTGTCTGTACAGAGGGATAACAACTTCCTGTTTTCTACTGCTGATGCCTCTCCCTATGCATCCCAGTATCCCCCCAGCCTTCCTTACTGCCTTGTCGCATTACTTGCCCAGCTTTAGGTCATCTGATATAATTACCCCCAGGTCCCTTTCCATTTTTGTTGCTGTCAGTATCTCACCCCCCAGTGTGTACTTTTCCCTTGGGTTTTTATTTCCCAGGTGCATTACCTTGCATTTATTTGCATTGAATCTAAGCTGCCATACATCTGACCATTCATCCAACCTTGCCAAGTCCCTTCTCATCCTTTCCACTCCATCTGGTGTATCAACCCTGTTGTAGATCTTTGTGTCATCTGCAAAGAGACATATTTTTCCTTCCAGTTCCTCTGCAATGTCACTTATAAAGACATTAAAAAGGACTGGTCCTAGTACTGAACCCTGTGGTACCCCACTAGTAACCCTCCTTTCTTCACTGTGGACTCCGTTTACTACTACCCTTTGCGTCCTGTTGTCTAGCCAATTTTTTATCCAGACTACCACCTTGGGACCCACTCCAAGGTTGGCTAACTTGTATATTAATCTTTTGTGTGGGACTGTATCAAATGCCTTGCTAAGATCTAGGCAGGCCATGTCCACAGCCCCTCCCTGGTCTACTACTTTGGTCACCCAGTCAAAGAAATCTATTCGATTTGTCTGACACGACCTTCCCGCTGTGAATCCATGCTGCCTTGGGTTCTGTGCACCACTGGCCTCTAGGTACTCAACAATTTTTTCCTTCAGAAGTGATTCCATCATCTTCCCTATCACTGAGGTGAAACTAACTGGTCTGTAGTTTCCTGCCTCTGCCCTGCTGCCACTTTTGTGGGGAGGAATCACATCTGCCCTCCTCCAGTCCTCAGGTACCACCCCATCCTCCCATGATTTGTTAAAGAGAGTAGTCAGTGGTGTCACTAGTTCTACCCTTAGTTCTTTTAGAATTCTTGGGTGGATCCCATCAGGCCCCATTGCTTTGTCCAGCTTCAATTTTACTAGTTCTTTCAGAACCCTTTTTTCTGTGAATGGACTGGTATCGACCCCTGTATCCAGAGTGTTTCTCTTGTTTGGTTTAGGTACCTCCCCCTCCTCTTCCTTTGTGAATACTGAGTAGAAATATTCATTCAGTATCCCTGCTTTTTCACTGTCACCCTCTGCCCACATTCCTTCCCCTTTATTAAGCCTCAGTATCGCTCCCTTGGTCTTTCTTCACTCCCTAATGTACCTATAAAAGGTCTCATCCCCGTTCTTAACAGAGTTGGCTATCCTTTCCTCGGTTTGGGCCTTTGCTATTCTGACTGCCTTCTCTGCCTCTTTCTGCTTTAATTGATAAAGTTCTCTGTTCTGCTCCTTCTGTGTTTCCTTATATTTCCTGAATGTTATTCTTTTCTCTTTAACCTTCCCTGCCACCTCTTTTCAGAACCATAGCGTTTTTTTTCTTCATTGTGTTTTGTTGATTTGCTTCACACAAAGGCTTGTTGCCTCGGTGATGGCTGTTTTGATTACTCCCCATTGTTCCTCCACCCCTCCTTCTTGCCTGTTAGCTAGTGCTTTTCTGAGGTACTCTCTCATTTTGCAAAATCCTACTTTAGGCAAAATGTTATTCCAATTTTATGAGATCTCTATCTGCAAATAACACAGGCTCATAACAACAAAACCCCAAATCTTATTTTAGACTGACTAAATCATAAAGCTGGTAATGCATGGGGCCTGAGCTGACAGAACAGGGCACTGACTTTTAACCACTGCAGAAGTCTTGATGATTTGTTTATTTATTTATTGTGTCCTTCCTTGGAGGCTCAGGTCACCACTACAATAACACAGGGCAATATGACAAACCACAATCAGAAAATACAACCCATTAAAGCACCCTAATGATAAAACATATCAATAAATAAATTGGTTAATAATAATATACTATAAAGGTGCAAATATATTACGTATACGCTGGAGACCATCATAAATACTGTTCATTTGGTGGTCTCAACTCAAGCTCCCAGTGCACAGTACTCAACACAGCAAAATCCCCAAAGGCAAAACACATTTGATAGTTTGCTCCAGATAAGTTTACAACTGGATTATCATGGAAACTGAACTGCCTACTCACTAATCCCATTAGAAGAATGCTCTTTTTATATCAAAACTGAAAAATACAAGTGAAGGTGTCTGGGTAACCTGTATTGCACCTGTCCCAACTTCACCGGAGGACTTCAGTCCAGTATATATTTCTTTCCATATAGGTTTTTATCTCTTGCTCCTTGGCAGGCTAGGCGGCTGTGTCAGCCCTGTCCCAGGGCACTGTGGCCGTCCTGAGTCTCCAATCGTCCGAGACTGGGTGGGTTGCTGGTGCCAGCAGGGAGGGCTTCATTAAGCCCAACCTCCATTTTTCCTCCAGTTTTCTCCCCAGGGCACGGCATTATGTGCACTGCATGCACAAGTGAACTCCACCTCCGAGAAGGTGCTCCAAGCTCGCTGTACACTGGACCTCCCCCTAGTTGTGGGACTTGCACACGCCACCACGTGGCTTCCACCAGGTGGCAGTTAAGTGGCAAGTCACAAGATCCCTTCACGCTAAGGGAAGAGAGCTGTCCTACAGATGCTCAATCTTCCCTTCCCAGTCGAGCCCCCGAGCCACCCAAGTCCATTCCCGAAGCCAGGTTGCCGATGTGGCATCAGGGAGGCATGGATGCCTCAACCCACCGTGCCACTGGACCAGCTTCAATCCAGTATATGAAAATTACATACCTACCGTAATTCTTGATCTTCTCTTGTATCTACACCATTCATTACTGATGGGTGTAAGCTGAAGGTGCAGGTATTGGGAGTTTTTTTAGGGGGGAGTCGGTGCCGATGGTGCCTGCAGGCTGACACTATGTGGCGCATGAGGGTTGGCTGTTAGGCACTGTAGACTCCTCCTACACCCTAGTTCTGTCCTGCCAGAGAGGAGAGGAGAGAGGAAAAAGAGGGATAGAGAAAACCAAGGTGAGGCAAGAGAGCCAAGAGACAGGAAAAGGAAAGGATATAAACTGAAAAAGGAAAAGAAAAGCTGATCAGAGGACAGAGGGAATGCACATTTTTCCTAAGTGGCCATAGGGCCCCAACCCTTGGGCGGCAGCACAGGAAAAGAAGAAAGAGAGAAGAGTGAAAGAGGGTGGGTGGGTTTCCCTCCACCGTGTTGAGCTTGAAGACCATTTGGCTTATTATAGTTTCAAAAACCTGAAAGGTATGAAGACACAGGAGCAAGGATCCTGTCAACTTCAGGGACCACTGGACGGAGGTCCAGAATAAAAGAACTTGAAATGATCTTGAAAAATATAAAACATGGTAGAGGTAACCCTCTTTTCCCCCCCAAATGCATATTTGGGATGAAAGTTCTGGAGCATGGCCCCCCACAGTTTATCACCTGACGGTTTAGTCAAGGGGAAAAACCTGTAAAACAGGGGAGGACTCTGTCCAAAATGACTTCTAAGGCAGAGGAGAAACGAGAAAGGGGGAGGAAAATCCCTACAGGTTCTCTCATGAAATGCACTGACGTAGTCTCCACTCTAGAAAGATGAAAACAAATGAAGCATCCGTACTAAGTTAAGGAGGACACAACAGTGCACCACACTGAGAATCCCAGGGAGCTCCCTCTGGGGCCAGGATGAAGACTCTAGTCGCCACCCCCCTAGGGGCTCTGTGACTTTTTAGAGAAGGAAACAGAGGGCACTGAGGTAACACAGGGACTCTGCCCCCAACTGGCCTCGAAGAGGGGGAGGGCAAGCAAGGTGGAGGCAGTGCCCAAGAGCTGAGGCCAAAGAGGGGAAGGTGGGCGGGAATCAGTAATGAATGGTGAAGATACAAGAGAAGATTAAGAATTACGGTAGGTACATAATTTTCATATTTTCCCTTGTCAATCTTCACCATTCATTACTGCTGGGTGAGTACCAAGCCCCCTGGAGGGGACCTGCCACTGCCCTGAGGGAACAGATTCCCTCAGCCTCCTGCAGGGGAGACACAGGAGGGAGAGACCTTTCTGCCATACTAGGCCAATATGGCCTAAGGCTGGTCAGGCCAAGAAGGTGTCCCCCGTGGCTGGGGGGATGTAAGACGCCCCTGAAGATTCCTCCTCATCCTGTGAGAGAAAAGATGGGTCCCCCGGAAAGCAGAGGAAATCACCCTACACTGGGCAACGAGTGACAATCTAGACAGGCAAAGCCATGCTGTCCGCCTGATGCAGATCGTTGTCCCTGCTAATCTGGAAGCCACCTCATCGGCAGCGTACAATGCCCTTGCTTGGTGCCTTGCAAGCTCCAGACCTTGTGCAGAGAGAGCAATGGTTTGCCTAGATTCCTCCAAATCAGGCAAGGATGCTAAAACCTTAGCCAGCAACAACCACAGATACGTGTTGTAGGCAGCGTGGTGAGTAAGATGAGAGCCAAAGCAGAGTAACACATGAGCTGAGGAGAAAATTCTTCTTCCCCTCTGGTCGAACTCTGTGGAATCTGGATCAGGTGGTCGGTCGTGTGCCGGCGTTACAGCCTGGAAGGAGTGTGTAAAGCCGTCAGCCCTGAAGGTGGCTGAGGCAAAGAAACAAGAGACTCCTGGAGAGCACAATACCGCCTCCTGCAGTCTACTGGGGCTCGGGATGAGGTGGCTGGAGACTGCCAGATGTGGAAAGATGTTTCCTGGAAGGGAATGGGCCAGGAAGGCACCATTAGGTGGTTGGCACTGAAAAAAAGAGCACCTCTCCCGCTCGGTATTGTGTCTAACCGCATGGGAGATGTGGAGCTCCTGAACTAACCTCAAAAGGAATCACTGATATTCGGTGAAATCAGTGTCGGAGGAAAGGTGGACAGAATGTTCCTCTTCCACAGATGAGGAAGTAGAGGAGCTCAGATGCTCAGAGTTCCCCTGCAGCGGGGGAGACAGGCAAAAGACCTGCTCGTACATAGCTCTAACATACCTAGGGAAGGCCACTGCAGTGGCCCTGAATGTCTCCTAGGTTAAAGGTCCCATAGGGCTCACATGGTCTGGGAGAGGGGAAGGTGTCTGCAGAGAGAGATGGGGGAAGGGCACCTCACCGAAAGTGCCCGGCCTCTGCCAGGGCTCTGAAACCCCGCAGCAGATCCTCCCAACGGGATGGGGGGGGGGATCCAGGGGTCAAACCAGTCAGAGAACACTGCAAATGTGAAAACAAAACCTGGCCGAGTCCTGAGGGAGAATCTCCCCTGTGGTGTGACTGAGGCTGCATGGTTCCAGAAGGGCAACCCTCAGTGCTGCCCACTAAGGGTATCCCTGAAGTCTCAGAGGAGCCTCGATCACTGGCATTGCGAACAGCACCAGTATCAGAAGTGGCTCCGGTAGGCAGGGCCAAGTGTCCACCGGAGCCAGGACCAACAGCCATGGGCTGCAACACTGGGGGAGCCTGCACCTCCAAGGAGGTGACTGCCAAGGTGGTAACCTCAACCCGACTCCACAGGGAACCGAGACAATCCTCTGGCACTGCAAAAGAAATCTCCTCAACGGGCAAGGCTGGAATCCAAGGAGGTCTCCTCCTTACTGGGCCATATAGACCCGGGAGAGGACCCGGAGGCAGGGTCAAGAGATCTTGCCATGGCATCCTAAGAACGACGCCATCCTTTGAAAGTCGACGGAGCCCTGCCGACTTTAAACGCACGGATCTCAAGCACGCGGTGGTCCATGGAGAAACAGGCATCACAGTTGTCTATATCATGTTTGGGACCCAGAAAATGCAAACAAACATCATGTCGGTCCATAATGTAAAAATGCCGGCCAAAGGGACACCGACGCATGGGGGCATGATCCGCTTTGGATTTTCTCTTAGCCCCCAAACCAGACATGACACAAAAGAAAATTCAACAAAACTTTACAGAAAAAGGATCTGGCACCATTGGTAGAAAAAAAAAGGAATGGGCTTACCGGTTTCCAGTGGCGTCGGGTGAATTCAGAACTGGGATGGAGATGGAGAGGCAGGAAAATGGCACTGAATGGCAAAGGCCTAGTGACCTGACGAACTTTCGACAAGTCGCGCCAATGGGTGCGACATGACGGTAGGAAAAACAGGAACTGGGGTGGAGGAGGTCTGCAGCACCCAAAGGCCAACCCCTCATGCACCACGCAACGCATCAGCCTCAAGGGCAGCGCCACGACTCCTGGCCCCCACACAAAAAAACTCCTGTACAAGTGCGCACCTCTGGCTTACACCCAGCAGTAATGAATGGTGAAGATTGACAAGGGAAGATACTAGCTTTTTTCTGGTGCCAGCCATTCCAGTCAAGCCATTTTTCTGCTCTTAATCCACTGACCTGCTGACCTCTTCAGTGCTCATCAAGTCTGCACACCATCAGACTCTGACAGCCCCGAGACACATGAGTAGTAGTCTCCTCAAAGACTTTCCCAAGCCGCTCTCGCTGCTTAGTCTCAGGAGTGCTGAAGAGTGATGCACTTCATCAATGGAGAGCAAATGGATCCCCATCCACAAGGCATCCACACTCTGTTCGCTCAAGTGACAGAGACTCAAGGTGCTCCCAACCATAGATCTGAATTGTGGCAGTGCAGCCCACTGCCACCAAGCCACTCAGCTGGCCAGTACATACCCTTTAAGTTCACAAATTTGTCAACTGACTGAGACTCTAAACCTGCCTTTGTTTATCTAAAGCCCTTCCAGGAAAGCCACTCAGGGCACAACACACTTCAAAAAAAGTCTGATCTCATACTGTTCTGATGGCACTCTCTGCAGCTTCCATCTCTATGCGTACAGATCTGGAGGGGAGTGGTGAACAAATACACAAGGTCAGAGATATATGAACATAGGAAGAGGAAAAGTTTCTTGCCCAGAACCCCTGATCTTCTACAGTATCTTCTCAACACAGCCACACTCTTTGGTCTTAGGGCCAGAAGTGCTAGGACCCTGCGCAGAGGAGGGAGCATGTGACTGGTGGCAGCCAGAAAAGAGCAAGCAGGAACTGCTATGGGGGAAGAAGGAACTCCATCCCAAGCATCCCATCACGTGCGTGTCCCACTGCATCAGTGTCACAGAGCCATGTTGTCTGCCTAATGGACATCTGCAGGAAGACCACAGGGGACTGTGAAAGTTACAGGTATCTGATAGCACAATTCTAAATGGCAAAGCAGGCAGTGTAAGAGATTTTAGAGATAACCTATCTAGGGATGCCTAATATTGCAATTAGTAAGTATGTAATTATGTAACTGTATTAACTGTGTACCAGTGTAACTCTGTAATTTAGACAATACCCTATCTAGGGCAGGGTGTCAACGGAAGCAGCTGAAAGGGATTATAGCAGACATCGGTTAGTTCAGGGCAGGATTATTACACTGTAGGAACAAGGTATGAGATAATGAAGAAGGAGTAACAACAGGCAGCATGGAGCACAGGCTCAGAGGGGAGACAGCTGCAGGGACTGTGGGGTACTAATCTCCTGGGCTACACCCTGGAGGATGGGATACTACCCCACATGTAGGAAATTTGTGGAGCTCCAGCAACAGCTAGTAGCTGCATGAGAAGAGATATCCATGCTGCAACATCATCAACTGAGCTGGTACCCACAGGCAGCTGCCACATACACACACTCCCCAGAGGCCCTCTGGCGACTGGAGGAGAAAGGGAAATGTGTCAGAAGCAATGACAAGGAAGACATGAAATCCTAACTACAAACTGCTTTGCACCACTGAAGGAGGCACAGGTACATGACTCCTGGGAGAGGGGCTCTGAGACAATCAGGAAGGGTGAACAGGATGACTTGGTGGCACCCACGGGAGAGAACAAGAAGACAGAATGGAGTAGCCTAGCAGCAAGGTAAACTATGACTAGAGGGCTGGAGAGGGTGATGAGGGGAAGGGAAAAGGGAGGGGTGTGGTGAAATGCCTTCAAGGTGCATCAGCTTTCTGGGATATGGATCAGATAGGGAGGAGGAGCTTGAGGTGCTGGTACACTTGGGTACCAACACTCTGGCAAACCAGCATACTGAGACAGTAAAGCTTAACTTTTGAAGACTGGGGACACACTGAAGGCATACTCAACTTCTTGGCACTTTTCTGAGGACCTCCATGTTTGGGTTGGGGGAATGTGAAGGTTAGGCCTTATGCACATGTCCGGAGTCACAACTTCCAATTTCTAAAGCAATAGTTTTAAGTGTTCCCATGCTCGATTTTCAATAACAAAAACCAAAAAAAACACACTACCATGTTCAGGACAAAGCCTACCTTCAGGCCATAAGTTTATCTCAGTGTGCTTATAATATGCATGCACTAATTCACAACAGTTTGTGGCCACTTTGCTCTGACGTGCATTCTGTTGTCCTCAGGAATGGGCAGATGCATCGGGTGGGCAGAAACTCAAGATGCGCTACGAGGTAAGAAACACGGGCCACTGTGATTGAAAAATAACAATAAACTAATGAATATAGCAAAATGGGCGGCCTAGATACAGTCAGCAAGCATGTAGTCTTTGACAGGCACACTGATCACACAGGACCAAAAATATATACTACAAGCTGACAGTGCCTGTGATGGAATGTATGTCCATTAGGCATCCTTCATCCATAAACCCCTGCACAAACCTACAACACAGATTCTGACAGGGGCTGTGGGAGATTTGTACCAAGCCCTTCTTGCTTTAAAGTTGGCCCTTTAATGCCTCACTCCACTGCATACTCCCCTTGCTGGCTATCACTTGGGAGAGAGTTAACAAGTAACACCTGGGCCAATAAATGAGGAGGATGAACGAGGGTGAAAAGGAGGTTTTGTTTTCTGTTATGGGGAGACAACCAGAGACTAAACTGCAAAAAGCTTATTTGTAAAGCTGAATGCAAGCTCTTTGTGTTTTGTGTTATCAAAAGTAAAGCAGTTTTCACTTAATTTAAACCAGCGTTCAGAGTGTTCTCTCTGTTAGTGTTCCCCAAGAAGCTGTCCAGTTCACCACCCTGTCACAGTGCCCCAGTGTAAAAGTAGAGCAATGAAACCAAAAGCACGAGACAGGTTTCAAGCAGGAATAGCACAGTTACGTGAGAACGTCCCATAACAGCAGATCTTCGAGAGGAGCTCTTGCAGTAGGCAATAACCATAAGGACTGAGTCGCCAAGCACTAAGACCAGACAGAAAACTTCTAGCTAGTAGTATACAGCAGGGGCACACCAATGTCTGACTTATGGTATAAAAGGGGCGGTCCCCCAGCCCATCCCCAGTTCTCCCGCCAGAGATCCCAGCATGTACAGAAATAGGAGAACCAAGGAGGTTCCTCATAAATGAGGAAAGCAGAGGAGCTGCGATGGAGAAACAGCAATCGGGGAAGGAGGGAAGGAATGCAGTGCCTGCTGCAAGAGCTCCTCTCAAAGATCTACTGTTATGGTAAGTTCTTATGTAACTGTACTATCTTACTTCGAGGGGGCTCTTGCAGCAGGCAATAAGCATAAGGACTGAATCCCAAGCAGTAGAAGAAAAGACTACGTCAACTGGGAGGACAGCAACAGTTGTAAGAACTTTAGGACAGGAGGCCCTGGAGGACTGCAAGGCCGAAACAGGAACTACGCCTGGAGACAATGTCCAAACTGTAATGCTTGATGAAAGTGTGGACAGAACTCCAAGTGGCGACTGCGCAAATGTCTGCAACAGACACATTTCTGAAGGAGGCAGTGGAGGCAGCCATGCCCTTTGTAGAATGCCCTTTGACCTGGCTTGGCAAAGGCTTGTAGTACTTGCGGTAGCAACAAACAATGCAATCAGCTAACCACTTAGATAAACACTGTTTCGGAACAGGAGCCCCTTCTGTCCTGGGGGCAAACAAAACAGACAACTGGTCAGATTTTCTGAAAAGTTGGGTGTGGTCCAGATAAAAATGAAGCACCCGATGAACATCAAGAGAATGAAGTAAAGCCTCCCCCTAATTCGAATACTCAGGAAAACAAACAGGCAGGTGGATGGATTGATTCAAAGTAATCTCAGACACCACCTTTGGCAAAAACTTAGCTTTGGTCCGCCAAGATACCCTGTCTTTGTGGAAAACGAAGTAAGGCTCCTAACACATTAGAGTCTGAAGCTCGGAAATCCTCTGCGCTGAAGTAATGGCAACTAAAAACAACACTTTCCACGACAGAAAGTGCAGCTTGCAGCAGGTTCAAAGGGAGGAAGTGTGAGCTTTTCCAAAATAAACAACAAATCCCATGGCGGGACTGGGTCCCTAATGGGAGGTTTCAAATGAAGAATGCCCTGCAAGAAGGTGTGGGACAGATCCAATTGGGCAATATTTTGGCCGTCAATGGATGCATGGTACACACGGTATACAGAGATGGCAGAAAGGTGCACCTTGATAAAGGAGTAACCCAGACCAGAGTCTGAAAGGGAAAGGAGGTACTCCAGGATGAGATTCACTGGATAGGTAATAGGATCCAAATGCCAGGAAGTGGCCCAAATGGAAAACTGCTTCCACTTCATGGCATAAGTGGTTCTGGTGGAAGGCTTCCTAACTGCCACCAGAATATCTGCCACCCTAGATGCAGAACAACCCAAGGTCAGCAGTCATATGCATACAGGGCATCTCTCTGGTTCAACAACTTCTGTGTAGAAATCTCATCAGCATGAGAACTGGGCCCTTTCAAAAACCTACTACGTCAACATCTTCTAGATAACAGTAGTTGTGACTTGTCTCAGGTAACTTGCCTACCTCTCTCCCTGATGCTGTCCACAGCACTCTCTGCATTCCCCGTCCTATGCTGCCCTTACCTACCCTCTCTGACTGTCCTATATCACACCGCTTGTCCCTCTACCCCAGTCTACATCACCAACTCCCTTACTCCCCCTCCCTCCATACTTTGTTCTCTCCTACTCCCCCCACCCCCAATATTTTGCTCCCTTTGACTCTTAATCGCTGTACCGGAGTCCCATCCGTATGAATGATAAAGCCTCCTAAGGCTGCACCTGTCCTCCTTACTGACTAGGCTATCCACCAGCAAAATGTTTTTAATTTTTTGTTTATAATTATTCTCTATTACCTTATCTTACTGTTTTTATGTGTTATTTAGATACATCTGTATAACTGTTTAGCTAGAAACTCTGGTACTGTTACCCAATGCATGTTTTACCACCCCTTCTGAACCTTTGTAAAAGAGCTGTTTTTTTTGTCTCAGAGGTATTGTAATCCAAGATATGATAAATAATTAAATAAATAAATAGAGGAAACCCCACATCATGTGATGCTAAGTCTGAAGGAGCCACGCATATAGATGAAAAGACTTGAGGTCAAGGTGAATCAGAGTGCCCTGGTCCTGTGAGAGCAGGTCACAGCAAAGGGGCAGAGGAAAAGGAGGTTCCACTGCAAGAACCATATCCATCATGGCCACAAAGGAGCTATTAGAATCATGACCACCCTCTCTAACTGCAACTTGAGAAGAACTCTCTGCAGAAGCAGGAAGGAAGGAAAGGAATTCAGAAAACTCCCTGTCCAAGAGACGGACAATGTGTCTCACCAGAAAACACCAGGCCTTGTATCTAGTCAGCAGAAACTGGGCAGTTTTGTGTAGAGTGGGGATGCAAAGAAGTCAAATTCGGGATGATCCCAACTGTCAAAGAGATCCTCGACCACAGAGAATAGGAACTCCCACTCATGTGTTGCTGACCTGGACCAGTTTAGGCTGTTGGTCAGGACGTTTTGGATGCCTGGAACATGAACTGCTGTTAGAATAAGGTCGTGTTCTATGGCCCAGTGCCGAATTCTTATGGCCTCCCCACACAGGGGGTACAAGTAAGTCCCCCCCCCTTGCTTGTTGATATAATTGAGTACTGACATGTTGTCTGTCTGGAATCAAGAGAGGGCCCAGGAGGAGATGATTCTGAAGGCCAAAAGGCAAGGAGGATTGAGTGCATCTCAAGCACACTGATGTGGAGATGCTGCTCTTGCTGAGACCAGGTCCCCTGGGTCTGACGGTCTGCCAAGTGGGCACCCCAGCCCAGACAGGATGCGTCTTTCATGAGAATCTGACTGGGAGATTCCACACGAAAGGGAAACCTTTGAGGAGGCTGGAAGGGTTCATCCACCAAGACAGTGTCTGCCACACAGGACTGGATGCTAAGACTCCTTGATCCAAATCATCCATGTGCTGGTCCCACTGGACCCGTAGGGTCCACTGAGACACTCACATGTGCAGGCGGGCAAGCAGACTGGTGACTATGGATGTTGCCATGTCCCAAAAGTCTGAGAAACGACCTTGCCAGGACTTGGCGCAACAAAGACATCAACTGGGCCTGTATTCTCTGACCGTCTGCTCTGTCTGAAGGCAGGAAGGACTTGCCCTAAGCGGAATCCAAGATCACTCTGATGAACTGTAGTCTTTGACCTGGCCAGAGGAAGGACTTGGGACAGGTTCAGGATGATGCCCAGCATCCGAAACAAACTGAAGATGATTTCCATTGTCTGGATCAGCTGGTATATGGAGGGGGCTGTGAGAAGCCAATCAGTGAGGTAGGTAACGACATAAAGACCCTGTCTCCTGAAGGCCGCAGCCACTATTGCCAGACACTTGGTGAAGACTTGGGAAGTCGAGGAAAGGCCAAAGAGTAGGGCCCAGAATTGGTAGTGGTTCCCCTGGAAGCAAACACATAGGAACCTCCTGAGGGTCCGGAAGACCTGGATGTGGAGGTAGGCCTCCTGCATATCCATTGAACAGAGCCAATCTCCTTGATGAAGAAGGGGCAGAAGACCATGAAGAATGACCATCCTGCAGTGTTTGTATTCTATAAATAGAATCAAGGTGGCTGAGATCCAGAATTGGTCTCAGATCGCTGGTCTTCTTTGGGACCAGGAAGAAATGGGAATAGAAACCCTTTCCCCTTTGATGTACGGGAACAGGTTCTATGGCCTTTTTGCTCAGCAGTGCCTGGATCTCCTCCTAGATAAGGGCAATATGACCTGGAGAATAGTGGGAGTGCAAGGAAGGATTGTCTGGGGGTAGCTCTTGAAATTCGAGAGTATGTCCCCTTTCTACTAGCTGAAGTACCCACTGATCCAAGGTGATGCTGCGCCACCCATCCAGGTAAAGGGAGAAGCAACCCACCACTGCTTCCCCCAAAGTCTCTGCTGGGGAAGAGGGGTTGGGCAAGGAGTCATGCTGAAGAACCTGGGATGGGCAGAGCGGCAGGGGAGGTCCTAGGGGTTCTAGGGGCTGAGGCTCCTTTTGCCTGGCAGGGGGCCTTACGTTTAAAGGCTCCTCTGGTCTGCTGTCCCCAGGACTTCTGACGCTGTTGAGGTTTTGGCTGAGAGTGGCACAAAGAATGTACCAGCGTCAGGGCCTGGCCAGATTCCTGCAGGTGGAAGATAATGTTCTGTACATCCTTGCCAAAGAGAACTGACCCTCTAAAAAGGGCATCAGGATTTCGGCCTGCACATCAGAGGCAAAGGCAGAAAACCTGAGCCAGGAATGGTGGCGAATACAGATGCCCATGGCCGCCACCCGGCTGGCCACGTTAGCAGTATCATAGGATGCCCTTTAGGACATGATTGCCAACATTGGATCCTAACTTCAGAAGTTGGGTCAACTGAGACTTAATGGCATCCTCTGGGAGGGTCTGCACCACTTCCAGAGCCTTGTCCCACAGCGTATTCTGATACTGGACCATGTGGGCAAGGAAGTTCAATGACAGAACGGCCAAGGTGGCCAGGCATAGACATTCTTGCCCAAGAAGTCCACCTGACAAGACTCCTTGTTTGGAGGGTGCGTGCTGAGGTATCCAGGTCTCCTAGAATGGTTGTGAGCAGCATTCTTGACCACTGAGTCAGCCACAGGATGCTCCCCATAAAAAGGTTTGTCCCTGGGGGTGTGGTAAAGCCTGTCTGCCTTCTTGGGCAGGGCCAGGGTGGAAAATGGGTGACTCCAGGTGACCTTTTTGACATCCTTGAAGGAGTCAATAAGGGGAGGGATGACCATAGGAAAAGTGTCCTTCTTACAGAGGAGGGCTGCCAAGTGTTGGCGTTCTGGGTCCCGTTCCTCCGAGTCCCAACCCATGAGGCACTAAATGTGCCTCATGACATCTAAGAAAGTTGGATCATCAGGAGGAGATCTGGGGGTATCCCTGGGTTCCTCAGGTTCAGAGGGTAACCGAGAATCCTTGGAGTCCTCCTCAGTGGACAGCGATCCTTCTTACGTCGGTCCTCCTTATCACCAGGAGACCGGGGAATGGAAGGGAGAACCCGGACCAACGAGGAGGAAGATTCCCTCGGAGGTGGGATAGGAGGCCTTTTCCGGGGTTCCTTGTTCTACACGAACTCCCACCAAGTCGTGAACAGGACAGTGTAGTCAAAGGATGGTGGAAGGGGAGGCGGCACCGGGTGGGAAGGTGTAGGATCCCCCAGCGCTGGTCCCTAAGGCTTTGCAGGTTCTGGCGTTGGTCCCTGAGGAACCGAGTGACTGGAGGATGGCTCTTGTGGCGCCAGGCTAGCTGGCGCCATTCTTGAAGGACCCGGCGTCAGTTGTGGCTGTCCTGAAGGAGAGACCGGCACTGACTGAGGCTTAATCAACGATGATGAAGTCATCACTGGGGTCGATGCCACTGTGACCAGCGTCAGCTGAGGAGAAGGGGGCTGATGCCGGTCAAGTGAAGCAACCCGCGCTGGGGTAGCTGGCGTAGGGGAGGAAGCCCCCATCAGAGACAGTGGCTTTGCCCTTGAGGGAGAGGCAAGCGCATGCTCTGGGCGCCGCTTAGAGGCGTCGGTCCCTGAATGCAGGACTGATGCAGGCAACGCCAAGACCAGAGGGGCGGAGGGCCGAAACCCACCATCCGAAGAGCCAGCTAAGCCTCCTGGCTGAGAACCAGCAGAGAAAAGGGGCCTGAGCTTCAGGGGCTGGGGATGACGTCCAACATGCGGAGGAGCCTTCACTTGAAATGGTGATGAGGGCGGAGAAAAGACATGGGCAGCCCGGAAGGAGTGAGGGCTGCCGGAGAAGGTGGGCCTGACCTTCCATGGGAGGATGGTCCAGATGCAGCCCCGATTTGTGCGGTGACCTGGAGCAGAAAGCCGACTGCGGCCAATCCCTATTCTTGTCCCGGTGCTTGCGCTTCCTGCTCAATGACTTCTCTCTGTGGGAGGAAAAAGCAGAAGCCCCGGAGGCTGGGGAGGAAGAAGAGCTTTTGCCCTGGAGCTCTTTCTCCATTATCACTAACTTCTGCTGTAGAAGGAAAGCCTGAAGGGTCTTTGAGCGGCATCTCTGTGTGGTCTGGTTAAACTACTGCTGGCTGTGCTCGCAGGTCACCGGACCTCGTGGTTAGGCCTAGGCAAGCAGACGAGGAGCGGCCGTCCTTAGCGGGGATCTGCTTGCCGCAGGCACACTTCGCTGGTCAGAAGACATTACTGGAGCAGAAGACATACAAGAACTTGAAGAAATGCGATGAATATGGTGGTCAACTAGAAGCAGGAGTCTGTGGATGTCCGAACTGCGTGGGTCAACAGCTGGAAAAGAACTGTGGATGGACTGGGGGACTGCCCTTTTATACCATATGTCGGAGGTCGGCACGCGGTCCCACACTGTATACCGCTGGCTAGAAGTTTTCCGTGTGGTCCTAGCGCCTGGTGGCTCAGTCCCTATGGTTACTGCCTACTGCAAGAGCCCCCTCGAAGTAAAATTAGGAGTTAAACAAGAAAACCTTACAGCTTGTATTTTCCAGTCTTGTGGTTGGACAAGGACTTCAAAGGCAAAAGGAGGAGCAAGAGGAAGACTGGGTGGAATTAAGGAGGAGATTTGGTATTCTGAAGCTGTGACAGGTGAAGGAGAGGTGTGCCTCCAAAAGTTCTCTCATAGTAGAGACCAATACCAATATGTTCGCACACTTTGCAAGCAACCATAAAAATAGAGTATACCACACAAGATGTATACTCCGATGTATGAGAGATCTGATTAAGCAGACCTTTAGTACACCCATAAAATAACCGTAGGATATACAGTGATAACCTGTGACATGATGCAAAAATGTCTATACATACCATAATATATCGCAGGAAATCCCCTTTCATTTCAGTTTGGTTTCTGTTATATTTTCAGATGTACACCTAGATTTATACAACATCTAGATATATACAGTAGTACCGGCTACCACTGTACATGATATGAAAGCAAATATCATTAAGGATAAGGAAATGCACAGAAAAATGAACTAACAGCAAACATAAAGGAAGCCATACTAAGCGAATAACAGAAATATGACTGGAAAGGAAATAATTCATCCAGGAATCATGCAGTCCTGGTAAAGTAATGCAGCACCATCCAAAGAAACTGAGACAACATAACAGAAAAAGCATGCCACTTCACTTTTTTGTGGTTTACAAAATAGTGCAGAATCAGAAACTAAAAAGGTTTGTCTGTCTGAAGCCTTCAAAAAGATGAAGAGTAAGGCTACCACAGCACCAACACAAAAGAAAACAAAAACAGTGTGGATGAAAATTTACAGTGTGGAAATGGCAATGAAAAGCTAAAGAAGATGCAACAAAATCTGAGAAAAGCAACATGGCAAGCTGGACAAGAAATGGAAATTGCATACTTACTATAATTGCAGATCTTTTAAAATATCTTCACCACTGATTCATACTTATGGGTCTGGGACCAGAGGCACTGGGACCCCTTAGCAGCTTTTTTCTACGGGGAGGGTGCCAACACCGGCTACCAACATCATGTCGCGAGCACTAGGCAACAACAGTTGTCGGAGGGCCCTCATGCACCTCAGTTATGTTCACCAGGACAGAAACAAAATGGAGAGAAAATAAAAGAGAGTACTAGATTTTTTTACCCAAAGGGATAGTAAAAGGATATAGGAAAACTGACCAATTAGAACCTGGCTGCAGGGATGCTTGCAAGACCTTACCCCAGGGAAGGGCCTGCCAAGACCACCCAAATAAGGTTGATCTACGAAAGAGGAATGACCCAGTCAGTGCACATTGTGGGGGTGGATTCTCCAGGTGAGGACAGGGAATCTGTACAACAGCCTCAGGGCAGCTCCGGTCCTCACTGGTGACAGGCACAGTACATGGATCTGGAAAGCAGTCTACCTCTCTGTCACCATCTGACCCTGAGCTGGTGGTATCTCTGGCACTGAGTTTGAGGCTGACAACTTGTCTGGAGACTGGTTCCCCCGCTGCCATGGCGGCATTGTCCCTGCTGAAGGGTCCAGAATCAGGCCCAACGCCAGGCTTGATGTCAGTCTCGGGGGCCATTCCTGGCATCATGAGGTGCTGGGAACCAGCCCAGAGAAGACATCATCACAGATGTTGCGCCTGGTGTCGGGTCCCGGACCAACTCCATGGCTGGTGTTGCGCCAGTTGCCGGGGGCTCCTCACAGTGCCATCAGGACTACCATAAGAAAGGATCACCACCACCCTAGCCAGTTGTCATCACACAGCCCCAGTGAAAGAAGGGGATCTGACGTTTTGGCCAGTACCACCCAATTCACTGGCACTGTGAACGTGCTAAAAGCCTAGGTGGCACCAGGTAGCAACACCAAGGTGTCCACTGGGGAAGAGCACACAGCATCAGACCCACCACTAGGGATGGGGACCCAACATCATGGCTGGCACCACCCTGCTCACCAAGACACCAAGGCATCCACCTGGGAAGACACTGGTCCCATCACTGGGGATGAGGACCTGACGTCACGGCCTGACATCACTCCACTCACCGGCAGCGTGAATGATGCCAGGAGCCAGAGCGGCACCAGGCCACCACATCGAGGTGGCGCTAGGGAAGACTGAGTTCGGCCTCACCACCAAGGACACCTGCTGAGCAGCACAGGCAGAAGGCAAGGTTTGCAGCTGACCACTCAGAAGGAGCAAGCTCTCCACAAGATCCACCCTATAGGGCCTCCGATGCCACAGCGGGGCAAGGTCTAGGAGGCCCTCTGCTTCCTCGACACCAGTGTTGCTGGAAAGAGATCCGGGGAAAAGGCCCAGAGACTATACCTTGACTTGAGCCAAGGCAGGTCCAGCAGAGTTGATGCCAGTCAATCATATGATGGGAGGCTGCCGGACTTTCTTCATCTTCTCAGACCCTTATCTTCTTTCAGATTTTGGCATCACTGAGATGAAAAATAACTAAGGGAGAAGGCACTTCAAATAATAACTAAGTGGTGACTATGTTTACAATACGGCGATGGCTGAACTCAGGCGCTCTCACTCCTACAATGTGCACTCGATGGTGTGGAGAACAGAAATAAGGTGTGTGAGGGAGCTGACGACAGTTATTGCTAGTGCATGTGACACCACAGGAGCTGCACATGCGACACCGGCAGCCAAAGTCAGCTCACTCCCTCACCGTAGAAAAAAGTCCCTGCGGGGGTTTAGTACCTCTGGCCCTAGGCCCATAAGTATGAATCAACGGTGAAGATTGATTCTTGGAAGAGCACTATTAGTTCTGGTCCCTGATGAGATGAGGTGAGTTGTGCAAAACAACTGCAAGGGGAAAAAAAGGAACCAAGGCAGCTGGGGCTAGGGCTGCTTTAAATGCTGTGCATGGCACCATATGCTAATGCTCTCATTGGACCCAAGTGTTTGGCACCTTCTGTGTCCTAGTGCTTCTTGATTTAAGACCAAAGTGTGTGGTTCTGAGAAGTAGACCAATTCAATAATGGTCTAACAAAACTTACACTGCACTCATTCCAACATATGGATAGTAAACACTGTGCTTACCGCAAGTATAGAATTAAGGACTTCACTACTCAAAGGTGACTCCTCAACTCGTCGGCGCTTGTGGATCCGTTTCTTAGCACTATGAACCATGCTTGTAACAGACAATTTATGGATAGGTACAGAGGTTGGCTCAGTAAGCTTCGATAAGGCTTGACTAATGTCAGTTTCTATATATAAAAATAAACAAGAAAAGGGTGTATTTTATTAAGTATTTCAACTTTATAATCCAGCCTGTGTGAGCTATATTAAACACCCCAACCATCTACTTTACATTAAGTTTTCCCAGCTGCACGTTTGAGGGTTATTTTGGATTCCCATAAAAATATAATCAAAACATCTGTACATTAAAGCAAAATATTTAGTTAAATATGAAGGGATGGCTTGCCTATGGTTCTATGGTAGTGCGTCGGGCTACCAAGCACACAACTGGGGTTCAGGAGCAATCTGCCTGCCTGCTACAGATGACCAAGGTGGGGTGGAGCACTGCCTCAGGTAACACACTCCAGCCTGAAAGGTATGGGTTCAAGCTTCACACCACAACAAACCTTCGCGATAGGCCAGGAAGTGAGCTCCTTTGACAGAGATGTATTGCATCACCACTACATGCAAGGCCCAGACGGGCTGTGTGCAGTGCTAGAGAGGGTCACAGGGTTCTATAGGGGAGAAAGCATCTTAGTGCCAACAGGAAGAAGGTCTGGTACTCTTGGGCTTCTACTTCCAACCCTCACCAGATGTGACTTTCGGGGCAATGGAGGAAAAAGTCTAGAGGTTAATTTATGATGGGGTTGGAGGTCACTAGCTTGAGTAGGAGAAGCGCAGGAGGGAATAAATAAAATAAAATGTTACAGATGTTCTAAAACACTGCTGAGTTCACTCAAATTGTGAAAGTCAACTGTGTAAGCCCATTAAAAGGTCTCTGAAACAAGGGACTGGGCTTGCATTTAGGTGTCAGGAGACCGGAGACATGTATACTCTAAATCATACGTAAATTAAATTAGGGGAGAAGTCATTTCATGAAATCTTGAGACAGAAAGTTATGTGACTGAGGGGATGCTGTAATCAACAACATACAAGTTTTTCCACAGTGACATCACTTTCTGACTCAAGATTCCATAAAATGGCTGCTCACATGATTTAATTTAATTTTTATCAAGGACTCCTGGCACCTACAAGTAAGCCCAATGCCTCATCTGAAAGCTCTTTTTGGGGACTTTCACAGTTTAAATTACCCCAATAACGTTTTTTTCCCTTATTTTTTGTGCCCTTGGCCCAGGCACCCACTCATTCGGGTACCCCACAAGATATACTCCCCTGCTGGCTGCTGGACACATCCTGTGCTGCCGGTCCTGCTGCCAGTCCATGGAGTCCTCTGTTTGCTGGAGATTCCAACTTACTCCTGTTAAGGGGGCCCTCCTGCTGCCATCAGGAGAGCAGCATCGTTGATCAGTCACTCTAGGTGGTGGTAGCAGGCTGTCTAGTTTCAGGGGGTTTGATGGTGAAGAAGGAGCTGCCAGAGGGGCTGCCACCTAGTCTGTCTGGTGCCATTCTGTTTTTGGGACCCTGCTCACCCCCAATGTGTATGCCACCTCTGTAGCATTCTGGGGGCAGGGACATTCAACAGTGCATGGTCAGCCGTGCTATCAAGAGCACTACAACAATGCCACCACTTGGAGCCACTAGGAAAGAAGAGCTGGGTGTCACACCCTTTGGGAGGGAAGCATCTGAAAGACACTTTGAATCCCTCCCAGCCATCCTCCACGCCTGACATCCTGGGCTCAGGGCACAAATCCAGGTCACCAGCATGCCAGAACAATGCACCATTGCTCAGTGCCACAGAGCTGGCATTTTCTTTCCTTTTAAAACAACTGCAGTAACAAGTTTCCCCAAAGATGCCCATCAGTCAACTCCCTATGATCCAACATACATTAAAATATAATCCACGCAGACTGATATGGAGGTTAGTTGTGTAAAAGAATTTGAAGAAAACTAAGTCAGCTGTTTAGGAGCAACAGAAGTATTTAAGGAACGGTCCAAATTCCAGAACAGCATGTTTGCCAGAAAGTGTCTGGTTGCTGAGATTAACTAGAACAGTCTGTTGTTTTCTGTTACAAGAACATTCTGAAGCTCCCAGAGGGCTGCAGTGCAGGACAGAATGATGCAGGCTCGTCCCTAGGTCCCACTGAAGTCAATGGGACCAGAAGATGACTCATCATCTAGTCCTGTAGTGCAGCACCCTCGAAGCTGCAGAACATAAACAACATAGAAGATGGCGCACTGATATGGAGGTCTGGAGACCAGTTACAGACTCAGTTTACAGAAAACAGTAAACTGTCCACATTACTCATCTTAATGACTAGACAGTTCGAGGACAGTACTTTGTAAAATCAGGTTCATTCTGGAATAGGGACCCTTATTTTAAGACTTTAGCAAACTTGACTAATATGCCTTAATATAAGTCTAACATAATAGTTTTAGGTTGGAACTGTTTTTAGTGCATCTCTCCAAACCACACATGCTCTCAAGCCTCATTCCTGAGCAAGGCATCAAGGGTATGCAAATCCTTGTGCATCAGAAGAGACTCTAGGTCCTTCATGTCTGTCCCAGTCCCCCCATAAGCTTGGATAAATAAGTACTCTGCATAAATGTGTACTAATTTATAGGGATTTCCAAATAGGGAATCTAAATGTAATCCGCCCACCTTTATTTGAAGGCTAATTTTTCACATAACTCAGATGAAAAATTGATTGGACGATTCTCAGACAACTGCACTAGCAAGTTCAATCTTCATGAATTGTTAGTCTTATGGTACAACTGACCACATATTTATCCTGGATTTTCTGATTTATAAATATGTGGAACGTAAAAAGGAGAAACCATTCCTGGCTTTTTTAGACACTATCAGTTCTGCTCTTTTTATTTTTTTTGTAACTTTTTGTTTATCGATTTTGCAAGCAAAAACTTACAAGACACAGTTACATAGGAGGAGAGCATTAGCATACAGTACAGACTATATTCACATACAAAGAGCTATTGAAAGACATCCCCTCTAGTGTTATATCATAGGAGGGATTCCCAGTTAATACTGCTTACAAAAAATATTTACCTAACGCATGGAGCCCAGGAAAGGACAACAGGAAATCTCAAAAGGATGTGTATACAGAATTACCCTATTACCAAAGTGACTTTAATGTCTAACTGATTCCCCCATTACAATTTCTGCATATAAAAAAACATTATTCCCAGGACTCCCAGGAAAGAATAAGTCATTCCATTATTGTGGGTCTATAACAGCAACAACAATAAAATGAGCCAATATACAAGGAATATTTGTCATTCGGTCATTTTTAACTTAATAACAAAGTACCCCTCGTTATACTCACTTAACGTACAGACGTTATAGGCTAAGAAAGAGAAGACCACCACACATTTAACAATCTCTGCATGACAAGGAAACTTAAACCAGAAATTTGTGGCTTCACAAACGTTCGTGAAGTCAAAGGTATTAGATCATATAGATGTCACCATTTTAAAACTGCCCTGGCATAAATGAAGGACCCGAACTTGAAACAGCCACTATTATTACAGTTCAAAATGCAGTAGAAAGTCCATAATAAACATTAAATGCCTGCTTTGCATTATTTACAGCACAGTCTCTAGAATAAACAACCCCGGGCCCCGTAGTCCAGAGCTTACGTTACCAGAACTGCCGAAAGGCTCAGTCTTCATCGGAGGAGTGCCCGTCGTCATCTCCCCCGATCAGCTCCTGTTCCATACGTTAGACCAATTTGTCTGCTTCTTTTGATTTGTTGAACAAATATTGTCCGTTCCACAACAATCGGAGCTTGGCCGGTAGAAGCAATTTGTGCTCTACCTTTAATTGCTGAAGTTGACCCCACAGACCATCGAATGCTTTATGGTGTTAGTGGGTACTGTACGAAAGATCCGGGAACAGCATAAGAACATGGTTGCCATACTTGAGTCCTGCGGCATCTGGCAATCGCAAGGGCCCAGTCCCTGTCCCCGATGCCAGTACAAACTACCAGAAAGGTCCTTGGGGGTCATTGAATCTGTCACTGCCCACCGAGGGGTAATTCAGTAAGCCTTCTCTATGGACACGGGAGGGTAGGCTTCATCGAGATCCAGTATGGCTGGTAACAGGGTTCTGGCAAAGGCAAGGCTATCTTCACCTTCAGCGGTCTCAGTCAGCCAAATCACTCGCAAATTATGCTCTCTTGCCTGGTTCTCCACAGCCTCCAACCTTTGACATAGATGCATATTTTGTTTTATCAACTTAGAAGTTGCGTCCATTGATTTAAGGATGGAGGATTCTGAGCACTGCACTATAGTTTCACGCTGCTCCATTTTTGTTTCCAAAGCAGAAACTCTCGTCGCGAGAGTATCAAACTTTTATCAGATCTAGCACCGTTTTTGCAAGCTGATGGAGGGTGGTGAGGATAGAGATTAATGAGGCCCCTTCCGATTGCTTGTAAGTAGAATCCAAGGCCCCACCACGTTGTTCAGGCCTCTCCTCCCGATTCTGCAAAAAGGTTGCCAGCAGATGCGGTAGCCCCTTAGTTTTGCCCATCTTGCCAATCAGCACAGTATCAGCCACAATCTGGAACAGTCTGGAAGCTTTCAGTGATGGAATTACTTAAATTGTTATGGTTTCCCTGGGAGCTCAAGCATCTTGCTGCTCAGCAGCCCCCCACCATCAGTTCTGCTTTTGATAATTTGAATAGAGAGAGATTATGGGAAATCCTGATAGAACTAGGGACTGATAACAGATTTCTAATTCTTAAAATGTTACATAGAAATATATCTGCAAAAGTAAGAGTCATCAGGGATGGTGCAGTGACGAAGCCTATTATGACTGATAAGAAAGTAAAACAGGGGTGCTTATTATATCCCCTGTTATTTTCTCTGTGTACTGAAACCCTGGCTAAAAAATTACAATGCATAGATACACACAGCCCACAGATTAATATTGGGAAGGTGCAAATATTGCTATATGATGATTATATACAGAATAATTCCTGTGCAGGTGTGTGTTATGAAGATTTTTCACACACCCAAGGTATGGTGCAACAGATACACCGAGGGTGTGTGAAAATTCCTCATAAAATAAACGTTGCACAGGCATTATTTTTTATAATAACTGGTGCAAGGTTTCAGATAGAAAAACTGTATTTGTGTGAGCGTTTCCCTGAGCTGCCACCATACTCGCACAAATACAGTGTGCTCTCTTTCACACTTCAGTGAAGTGAGAACGCGAGGTGAAAAATGCCATAATAACCTGCTATTGAGTTATTACGGAATTCTGTAGATTATTACAGTGTTTTATGAAGACTAGATAGCCAGTCCTTATGGGGGGGTCAACAGTTATATTATTATAATAACCAAAGAGATCTTCGACCACCGAGGGCAGGAGTTCCCACTTGTGTGCCCTTGAACTGGACTGGCTTATACTGTCAGCCAGGGCATTCTGGATGCCTGAAACATGGATGGCTGAGAGTTCCAGGTCATGCTCGATGGCCCAGTACCAGATCCTCATGGCTTCCCGACAAAGGGGGTAAGAGTGAGTGCCCCTAAGACTACAGACATGTTGTCCATCTGCACCAATAGTGGGCCTGGGAGAATGTGGGTCTGGAAGGCCTGCAGAACATAAAGAACTGTCTGCATCTCCAGCACGTTGATGTGGGGATTTGTTTCCAACTCGGCCAAACTCCCTGGGTCAAACGGTCTCTCCTAAATGAGCTCCCCAGCCTAGCCCCGAAGTATCCATGGTTAGAATCTGCTGGGGGGAAACCGAGCAGAAAGGAACCCCCTATCAGGAGGTTGGCGGGTTTCTGCCACCACTCTAAGGTCTGTCTCATGGGGTCAGAGACCAGCACTGGCTGTTCCAAATTATCAGTGCTTTGGTCCCATTGGGCTTGAAGGGTCCACTGGGGAACTCTCATATGCAGGTGGGCCAGAGGAACTGTGGTTATGGCCGCCATGTGCCCCAGTAGACGAAGAAATTATCTGGATGGAACCTGGCGTCTGAAAGAGACCAGCCGGGCCTGCGCACTCAGGTGTTCTGCCCTGTCCTCCAGCAGGAAGGCCTTGCCCTGTGATGAGTCCAAGACTACTCCTATATACAGGAGGCACTGGCCAGGGGGGAGAGAAGACTTTGGCAGGTTTATAGTTATCTCCAAGAGCTGAAAGGTGCCTTCCAGGGTCTGCAGCAAACGATCCCTGGAGGTGGCCGCCAATCGTCCAGGTAAGGGACCACATAAAATCTGTGTCTCCATAGAGCCGCCGCTACAACTACTAGGCACTTGGCAAAAACCTGAAGTGCTGAGGAAAGGCCAAAGAGGAGGGCCCGGAACTGGAAGTGGTCTCCCTGAAAGCAGAAACGGAGGAAGCAGTGGTGGGCCGGGAAAACCAGGATATAGAGATAAACATCCTGCATATCCAGGGAACAAAGCCAGTCCCCCTGGTGAATAAGGGGTAACAGTCCCTGAAGAGTCACCATCCTGAAGCACTTGTACTCTATGTAGAGGTTCAGGTGGCTTAGATTCAGGACTGGATGCAGATCCTCTGTTTTCTTGGGGACTAGA
The DNA here is from genome assembly GCA_016271365.2 of Neoceratodus forsteri. NCBI lineage: Eukaryota > Metazoa > Chordata > Ceratodontiformes > Ceratodontidae > Neoceratodus > Neoceratodus forsteri. Next base: position 1,101,470,271 of record CM028132.1, on the reverse strand, counting down.
AAGAAGCTGGAGTAGAATCCCTTTCCTCTTTGACCTGGGAGGAGGAGTTCTATGGCCCTCTTGTGCAGGAACATCTGAATCTCAGACTGGATGAGGGAGATGTGGACCTGCGGGTAATGGGAGAGTCAGGGAGGGCCTTCCAGGAGGGGGTCTCTAGAAACTTGAGGGTGCGACCCCAGACGATGATTTGAAGCACCCATTGATCTGAGGTTACAGTGCCTTACCGTCTAGGTATAGGGAGACCCAACCTTGACCAGCCTCCCAAGGCCTCTGCTGTGGGGGTCGACAAGGAGTCAGTAGTTGAGCTGGGGTGGGCAGAGTGGCTGAGGGCACTCTGGGGGCTGTAGGTGTGGTTGCTCCAGAAGGCGGGGTGGTTGCCTTGCATTTAAAGGGTCCGTTTGACTGTTAGTCCTTGGAAGGCTAGCAGGAGAACCAGTGAAAGGGCTCATGCTTGGAGGACCATGGCTGGGAACGGTACATGGAATGTACCGACCTCAGGACCTTACTCAATTCATGGAGGTGGGAAATTATATCCTGGGCATCTCCACCAAACAAAACCGAGCCCCGAAAGGGGGCATCCATTATCTTGGCATCAGGCGCAAATCCGACACCCAGAGCCAGAAATGGCAGGGAATGCAGATTCCTGCCGCCGCACCATGACCAGCACTGTCAACCGTGTCATAGGCTGCTCTGAGTACATGAATGCCCACTTCAGATCCAAATTAAGAAGCTGGGCCAACTGGGTTTTGGTGGAATCATCAGGGAGGGCTGCAACCAAATCTCTCGCCTGATCCCAAATGGCATTCTGGTACTTCACCATGTGGGCTAAATAGTTCTGGGCCCAAATGGTCAGGGTAGAGGAAGAGTATACCCACTTGCTCAACTGGTCCAGCTGGTGGGATTCCTTGTCTGAAGTGTGGGTGCTCAAATGTTTAGGCTTCTTCGTACAGTTGTGGGCAGCATTCATGATCACCAAATCTGCTGTGGGTTGTTCGCCAAAGAAGGGCTTGCCCACTGGCACATGGTAGAGGCTGGAGCAAAAGAAGGATGAATCCACTTTGCCATGGTTACATCATCATATGCCTCGATCAAGGGAGGGACCACCAAGGAAGGGTCTCCGACTTTCTCAAGTAAATTGCCAAACAACGGCATTCTGGATCAAGTTCCTCTGTATCCTATCCTATGAGGGACTGAATTTGGCACATCACGTCCATGAAGACTGGGACTTCTGGGGGAGACTTGGGGGTCTCTTTAACCCACCCCTGAGTATCAGAGAAGTGCTGCAGCCCTCTGACGACTCTGATGAGGAAGAGAAGTCATCTCCTGAACGGTAACTCTCTGGGACCTACGCCAGTGGGCAACGTTCCTCCGTGCGTGGGAGGGAGGAACATGTATTACTCGCAGAAGTCCCAATAGTACGGGAGTTACTGGGCTCAGCCCAGCCCAGGTCTCTAGGAGGGGGGTCCCGGGGTGTGTGAAGAGGGGGGCCTCCTAGGAGTGTCCTTGTCCTTCATAAAGGCCCACCAGGCTATGAAAAAGGCATTGTAATCCACTGGAGGAGGAGGAGTGTATGGTGGATAATGGTAGTGAGGTGGAGGGTACTGGTAGGTCAGTAGGGGAGGCAGCATAGGGTACCCTGGCGCTGGTCCAGCAGACGTCGGCTGAGGTGCAGGCAGGGGCAAAGCTGACAATGGTTGAGGCGTTGTTGGTGTAGGTGTCGGCGGAGCCAGCCTCAAAGGTAAAGGCTGATGCCGGTCCAGAGAAGGAACCAACACAAGCCCCAGAGGAGAGGCTGGTGTCTGGGAGGGGGAGTTCCCCCCAGACAAGGTCAGAGGCATCACCTGCATCGAGAAAGAGGTGATCACTTGCTCCGGGCAATGCTTGGAAGGCCTGGTACCGGCCCCAGCCCCAAAGTTGGGGACCGACTAAGGCAATGCCTTGACTGGGGGGGGGGGGGAATCAACCCCGGTCAAGCTGCCTGGCTGAGGACCCATGGGGACTAAGGACCTGAGCGTCAAGGGCTGGGAGGCAGGGGAAGAATTCTACTGCCCCTAAGAGCCACCGCCTGTGACAGAGATGAGGGCAGGCGGCAGAGCCACAGGTAACCTGGAGGGAGTGAGGGCTGCTGAGGCTGAAGGGGCCGACCTCCCAAGGAAGGAGGACCCCGAAGTGGAGGCCAGTTTATGCGGCGACCATGAGAGGCCGACCAAGGAAGGTCCCGGTGCTTGTGATTTCTGCTAGACTTCTTCTCCTTCTGAGAAGACGACGATGAAGCTCCGCAGGCTGGGGAGGTAGAAGAACTTTTAGTCTGAAGCTCCTTCTCCATCGTGGCTAACTTCTGCTGAAGCAAGTGTCTTTGAAGGATCTTCAAGCAGTATCTCTGTGTGGCCTGGTAGAAGTCCTGGCAGTGCTTGCAGGCCTCAGTGTTGTGGTTAGGGCCTAAACAGAGGAGGCAGGAAGAGTGGCTGTCCATGGCAGGTATCTGCTTGCCACAGGCACACTTCATAGGCCAGTCGGAAGACAAAGCTGGAGAAGAAGACATAAATGGGAAGGAGAAACATACCAAAATTCAATGTTAAAGACACCAAAAGGAAAAAATATATTACGGGTAAAGCACAAACAAAATGGCAGTCGACTGAAGCAGATGTCCGTGGAGGTCTGACGTACACCGGTCGATGGCGGGAAAAGAACTGAGGTAGGTCTGGGAGACCACCCCTTTTATAGGATAGGCGGATGTCAGCATGCTGATGTCGGTGGGGGAAGACCCCTCTGTAGACTGCTAGCTAGAAGTTTTCCATGTGGTCCTGGCACCTAATGGCTTCAGTCCTACCAGTGTTGTCTGCTGTAAGAGTCCCCTCGAAGCAAGATCTAAAAATAATGCTTTCCAAGAAAGGAAGCGGAGGCCACAAGTCGTAGCCGGTTCAAAAGGGGTCAAAGTAAGCTTTTCTAAAACAACATTCAGGTCCCAAGCTAGGACTGGACTGGACAGGAGGCTTCAAGTGCAGAATGCCTCTCAAGAATGTACGGGCCACCTCCAGCTGAGCGGTATCACATCAATTCTGTGCATCAAATTCAGCGCGAGCATTTCAGCATTGCAGTATGTGTGTATTGAAATACAGCGTGCTTGACAGTTTAGCGCATACCACAACAGAGCCAGGTTGGTCTTTTACCTTCATGGCAGATTTTATCGAACACATCCTCCAATCTCTGGTGCAGAAACTCATGGACCAAAAGTCAAGATCGAGCTCAACAGTGGTGCAAATGTTTGAGCACCCAAAGCACCAATTAGTCTTACAAACAGTGTGTATTTAATAAACGTTTTAATTTAGCTACTTCCACATTTGGTAAGAAATAGCACTGTAGATGTAACAAGGGCAAGGATCAAGAAAATAAAATCACCTGCACATCAGACTGGAGAGTCGGAGACAGAGCGAGGTGAGCTGCAAACGGTGCACACAGTCAGTACGGGAAGTGGGAGCGGGCCGCCCGGCCAAACGCTGCATGATTTGTTGTTACTCCTCTGACATTCACTCTCTCTGCAGTCCACAGCAGCCAATCATGAGGGTCAGTGAGTGTGTCAGACAGTTCTCCAGTCTGACTGACTGTCCGTCGGACTTCGAGTTCATCCCCCACCTCCGGGAGAGTGCTCAGACCGGGAAAACAGGGGCACTGAGGCGGCAAGCCCAATCGACTCAGATCAAACAACTCTCTCAAGTCTCGTTATGTGGATCATTTTCAAAATTCTCAGGGACCAACGGTATATAGTCTGTCCAAGTAAATCTGAGCCTTGCCCGCTATAGTGAACACCTCAACTTTGCAGTGAAATTACATGAGGTAATAATGCTTAGCGCTGCTTTTGGATGCTCTGAAATCACAGCGCTTTAAATTGCAGTGCTGAATTTTTTTGCACGCACTTGACATGGAACCCAGCTGAGCAACCATACGACTATCAGTAGGCACAAGGAAAGCTGAAATGGCAGCCAAGTGCACTTTAAAAGAAGAGTATTGCAATCCTGCATCTGACAAGGACAGCAAATACTCTAGAACCTTATTTGCTGGACATGTAAAAAGATCTAGTTGATGAGAAGCGGCCCACAAAGCAAACCGTTTCCTCTTTATGGAAAAAGTGGCTCGGGTGGAAGGCTTTCTGGCAGCTACCAGAACATCGGCCACTTTTTCAGACACCTCAAACCTTGCAATGGCTATGTCTTCATCAAACCCTCATCATTTCCCTGCACAGGAAGTAGGAGTGAGTTCCCCCTTGCTTGTTTATATAATGCACTTCAGTGGTGATGTCTGTTTGCACCAGCAGATGTCCCACACATAGATGGGTCTAGAAGGCTTGCAGATCATAGAGAGCAGCCTCATTTCTAGGACATTTATGAGGAGGGTTCTCTCCACTTTGTCCATGTTCCTGTGTCTAATGAGGCCCCAGATATGCCCCCACCCTTGAGGCATCTGTAGTAAGGATCTGATGAGGGAGGGATCACAAAGAAACTCCCTTCAGCAAAGTTGGGTTCCGTCCACCACTGAAGCATCTTTCGGACAGGTTACGAAAACCTTCTGCTCTAGGTCATCGGTACGTTGGTCCCACTGGACTCCTAATGTCCACTGGGGAATCCTCATATGCAGTCTGGCCAGTGATAACAAAATAATGGCTGCTGCCATCAGGCCCAACAGTCTCAGGAATGTCCTGGCTGTGACATACAGTACCTGTTGTTGTATACCATCTGAGGCTGGGCAATCAGGTGTTCGTCCTTGTCCTGGGGCAGGAAGGCTAAGACTTGGGCTGTGTCCAGGATTGACCCTATGTAGTTCAGGCGCTGACAATGAGTCAGGACTGATTTCGGCACATTGACCATGATTCCTGGGGCATCGAACAACTGCCTGGTGCAAGCTAGGGTCTGGTGAAGCTGCTCTTTAGAATGAGCTTTGAACAGCCAGTCGTCCAGACAGGGGAATAAATACAGTCCCTCTCTCCTGAGGGCTGCTGCCACCACTGGTAAGCTTTTGGAAAAGACCCATGAGGTGCAGATGATAAGCCAAAGGACAATACACTGAACCGATAATGCTCCCACAGGAAAAGGAACCTGATAGATCTTGAAAATGCAGGTAAGCATCCTGCATTGTCTAGAGAATAGATCACGTTCCCTCCATGCAGCAGTGGCAACAGGCCTTGCAGAGTGACCATTCTAAACTTCTGGTACTGAATAAAGAGGCTCAGATGTCTTAAGACCAGAATGGGCCTCAAGTCCCCTGTGCATCTCGGAAAGAACAGTTACGTAAGAACTTACCATAAAGTAAAGTCACGTAAGAACTTACCGAAACAGTAGATCTTTGAGAGAGGTTCCTGAAGTAGGTCATTACTTGTAGGACTGAATCCCAAGCAGTCCCTCAGAAGAGAGGCCAAGAGAAACACGGGAGGAGAAGCAACAAAAAAGGACAGATCAGGACTGGCCTAGGACAATAGTCCCTGTAGAATGGTGAGGCTGAACCCGGCCCTACGCCTAGAAGCAATGTCCAAACCGTAATGCCTGGTGAAGGTATGGACCGAACTCCAGGGTGCTGCTGCACAAATCTCTGCTGCAGAAACATTAAGAAGAAAGGCCGGGATGCAGCCATGCCTCTCGTGGAGTGACCTCTAATAGCCTCCGGCAGAGGTTTGTTATGCTTCTGATAACAGAAGCCAATACAGTTAGCCAACCACTTCGAAAAGCACTGTTTGGAGACAGCCGTCCCCAAGGATTTGGGAGCGAAGGACACAAAAAGTTGGTCGGCCTTATGGGAATCCTTAGTCCGATGGATGTAGCATCTCAGGATCCGATGCATATCTAAAGTGTGCAATTGTGCCTCACCTCTGTTCGCAGAAGCCGGATAATAAACCGGTAGTTCCACCGATTGGTTCAATGTGAACTCTAACACCACCTTAGGCAGGAACTTAGAATTAGTTCTAAGGATCTCCTGGTCCTTATGAAAAATCAAATAGGGCTCCTTAAACATTAGGGCCTGAAGGAAACGCGCAGAAGTAATAGCAACTAAAGACAGTGCTTTCCAGGAAAGATGGCGCAGATCACAGCTCATCGCTGGTTCAAAGGAGGAAGCGGTGCTTCTCCAACACAAAATTCAAATCCCAAGGTGGTGTAGGGCTGTGGATGGGGGTTTCAGATGGAGGATTCCCTTCAGAAAGGTTTTAGAAATCTCCAGCTGGGCACAGACTTACCATCCACAAGCATGTGATACTCGAAATGGCAGAGAGATGAACTTTGAGGGAAGAGTAGGACAACCTGAACGAAGATGGAGCAGATATTCCATAATATGTGGGCTGAACAAGTAAAGGGTCCCACCCCTTGCAAGCCCTTAGATAGAAAAATGTTTTCACTTCATAGCGTAAGTGGATCTAGTGGAAGGCTTCTTGCTTCCACTAGAACCTGAGTCACTTGAAGGAAACCCCCAAACGACATCTGATTATCTTCTGCAGGAGCCACGATGAAGATGCAGGGTCCTGAGCCCCTGATGCATAAGCTGGCCTTGATTCTGGGTGAGGAGGTTGTGCATCAAAGGAAGTGAACTGGGGTTCCCTTGCCAACTGTTGTAGCAGCGGAACCATATTTGCCTCAGCCAGAGAGGGGCAATCAAGATCATCCCAGCCCTTCTGCCTGAAATCTAAGGAGCACCTCTGAAGAATGGGAATGGGAGGGAAAGCGATAAGAATTTCCCGTCCAAGAGAGCGACAATGTGTCATGCCAGAAAGCACCATGCCCTGGAACAAGTGAGCAAAACAAAATGTTACTCACCTGTAACAGTAGTTCTAGGAGTGGTATATGTTGTTCATCCACACTTCTTGGCAGGTACCTTGCCGCTTTAAGATGTGCCAGAAAGTCTTCAAGCAGGCTCCTCCCACCCACCCGAGAGTATACCCCTCGGCTCCTCCCTATGACACCAGATCTTGGCCTACTGGAAGCCAGGTGTGCACGTCGAAGCCGGGAGGTCGGGTGCGTCAGTGTGGATGAACAACATATACCACTACTAGAACTACTGTTACAGGTGAGTAACCTATTTTTCTAGGATCGTGGATATGTTGCTCTATCCACACTTCTTGGCGGCAGACTCCTAGCAGTTCTCCGGGAGGAGGGAGGCAAGACGCACACCCCCTACTTAGGAAAGAGGGACTGGAGAACTAAGGCTCCAAAACCAGCATCCCAGCATGACTCGAGGTTGATGTGGTAATAGGAAATAAAGGTGTGTGCTGACTTCCAGGTAGCAGCCCTGCAGATTTCCTGGACAGGGACGTCCCAAGAAGCAGCCACCGACGCAGCGGTATGGCAGGTGGAATCAGCCTTAAGCCCTTTGGGAGGCTCCCTACCCGCCAACCCATAGCAGAGGTCAATGCAAGATGTAATCCATCGAGCTACTGCACGCTTGGCTGCAGGTCTGCCAGGTGCGACTTCAGCGTAGGTGACAAACAGCTGGTGAACCTGTACCCGAACTTCCGCCGTTTGCTCTTTGTAGTAGGCGAGCGTTCATCTCAAGTCCAAGGTATGTAGCCTGTACTCGGCCTCTGAAGTGTGACTGGGGTAGAACACCAGCAGAGTAATCACCTGGTTAAGGTGAAACTCCAACACCACCTTTAGAAGGAATTTCGGGTGGGGGCGCAGGACAACCTTGTCCCTGTGGAAGACCAGGTAAGAAGACTTGATAGAGAGTGCCTGTAACTCCCCAGTCCTTCTGGCTGATGTGATAGCCACCAAGAAGGTGGTCTTCTACAACAAATGTGAGTTGTCACATTTGTGCATCGGTTCGAATGGCTTGCCCATGAGCTTTGCCAAACCAGCAATAGATCCCACGGAGGCGGAGGTTCACGCACCGGAGGGGATATGTGATCTAGGCCTTTGAAGACGCACCAGACCACCTTCTCCTGCACCACTGACTGCTGACCGGCCTGCACCTGGTAAGCAGAGATGGCTGCCAGGTGCACCTTTAGGGTTGTCGACCAAAGTCCCTGCTGGGAGAGGGACCAAAGAGAGTCCAAAATGCTAGCCACTGGACAGAACGATGGGTCCAACCCTATGCCCTGACACCAGATGGAGAATCTCTTCCATTTAAAGGCATAGCATTTTCTGGTCGATTCCTTACGGGAAGCCTCAACAACGTTGAGGACCTCGTCGGAGAGACCCAAGGCCTGGAACTCTAGCCGCTCACAAACCAGGCCATCAGGTGCAGGGACTGAAGGTCTGGGTGGAGTACCTTCCCCTGATTGACGAAGAGCAGGTCTGGGCGTGCTGGAAGCCGCCTCGGGAGCCTGGAGCTGAGGCTGAGGACATCTGGATACCAGAACTGGCGTGGCCAGTCTGGAGCTACCAGGATCATCTGCGCCCTGTCCCTCCTGACCTTGATGAGCACTTTGTGAATCAAGGGAAGGGGAGGGAAGGCACAGAAGAGGCCTGGGGTCCATGGCCTTGAGAAGGCATCCCCCTGCAGCGAACCCTGCTGAGGAGGGCAGGCATGATACAGCCTCAGCTTCAAGTTCTCCCTGGAGGCGAACAGGTCCACCTGAGGGGTGCCCCAGTGGGAGAACAGATCTTGTACTACCTCCTGGTGGACAGACTCCTCATGAGATGCCCCACCCATCCGGCTGAGGGCATCGGCCAGCTGATTCGAGGCTCCTGCCACGTGAATGGCTAGGAGATCTTCCTCCAGGCTGAGCATAAGGGGCCAAATGCGGAGAGCTTCCTTGCAGAGGGGCAAGGAGCATGCCCTGCCTTGCCTGTTGAGATAGTACATGGTCGTGGTGTTGTCCGTCTGGACCTGGAGTACTTGACCCCGGACAAATGGAGCAAATGTGGTCAGGGCTAGCCAAACCGCTCGAAGCTCCAGCAGGATGATGTGGTATCAGGACTCCTGGGGGGACCTGCGACCATGGGCTCTGTGCTCTCCCAGATGGGCACCCCAAACCATCAGAGAGGCACCAGTCATCAGGATGACTGTCAGCTTGGGGCAGACAAATGAGATCCCTTCCTGCAGGTGGTTTGGGAGGAGCCACCACTGGAGGCCATCCCACATCCTCTGGGTCACAGAGACCAGCTGGTTGAGATGACCTGATCACTAAGACCATTGGCTGGCCAGTTCCCACTGGAGGAACGATATGCCAGCGGGCCCATCAGACCACGCTGGTGCAGGCCGCCATGTAGCCCAGAAGATGCAGGAAGTCCAGGGCAGGGGCGATTGCCCAACCAGAAATGACTGGGCAAAGGAGGAGAGAACCTCTGCCCTGTCCACTGGGAGCTGAGCCTGTCTGGCAGGAGTCGAGCTTTGCTCAATGAACTGAATCACCTGCAAGGGCATCAGTTCCGACTTGGCCTCATTGATCAGGAGGCCAAGGTCGAGGCAAGTCTGGAGGCCAGATCCTGGATCATTCCACCTCCTGCCTGGGAGGACCTGCTATCAGTCAGTCGTCCAGGTAAGGGTACACCCGGACTCCTTGGCGCCTCAGGTAAGCTGCTACCACTGCCATGCATTTGGTGAAGACCTGGGGGCTGAAGACAGGCCGAAGGGCATGCCTTGGAACTCGTAAAGGGTTCCCTTGGCTCGGAAGTGGAGGAACTGTTGATGGGACGGACGGATTGGGATGTGAAAGAACGCATCTGGAAGATCTAGGGAGCAGAATCACATGCCTTATTCCAGGGATGGTATAATCTGAGCCAGAGTTACCATCTGGAAGGTGCAGGACCTGAGGAACTTGTTCAGGTTGTGCAGATCTAGAATGGGGCGCCAGTCCCCCATCCACTTCGGTACCTGGAAACGAACCCTGGGTCTGAAGGTGGTTCCACTACTCTGCACACCACCTCCTTGAGGAGGAGCTGAGCTAAGTCATCTCGAGAGCTGACTGAGAGACTGCAGACACCAGATCCCCCGCGGGCTGGGCTCAAAATGGAGGGCCTGCTGAAATTCCAGAGGCAGGCCTTGACCCACCATTTCCAGAACTCAACAGTCCGTGGTGACAGCGGATCAGGCGGAAAGGAAGTGGCTGAGCTGGCCCCCACAGGAGGTCCCAGGGGAGGTGTGGTGGAGTTGAGGGAGGCACCCCCCAACCCATCATTGGGCAGACTTGGAGGAGGGTCCGATGGAGGAGCCACCAGGACCTTTTCCCCTGGGCTTCCTGAACGAGGAGGCCATGGACTTGGCCCAAGGATGCCAAGACTGAGCCTGCTGGCCCTGCTGCTGCTGCTGCTGGGCCGGTCTGGCCACAGGAGTGGACAAACAAAAGGGCCTGCGGTTCTGGCGCTTGGGGCCCTTGTCCTTCTTGGCAGATGAGATGGAGTCCAACGTGGCACTGGACTTCTCTATACATTGAGGCGGCCCTCCATACCGGCCTGAACAGGTCGGTGCCCAAGAAGGTACATCTGCCAGCTTGTGTTGCATATCAGCCATAACACGAGATGTGCAGCAAAGCTCTGCAGATGGCCACCGCGGCCACTACTCGAACAGGCACAGGAGTCACAATGTCCAGATCCATCTGGAATTGTTGCTTTGATACAGCCCTACCCTGGTCCCGGACCTGCTTGACCGCGGGTTTGAGGTCCGCTGGGAGATGAGGGATCACCTCATCCAGGAAGCCCAAGAGGGCATGGGAGAAATGTGCCATGATAACGGCTGAACTGGCCTGATGAAGGCTATGGGAGGAGGCTGCACAAACCTTTTCCTGGAATGGTCCAGTTGTTTTGATTCCTTGTCCGGGTCTGTCCACATCCCCTTTGTTGCCTGAATGCTGAAAGACGGAGTTGACCACCAACCCCACCGCAGAGGCTGCTCCAAACCCCAAAATGGACCCCATAGGGACCGCATACTTACGGGCCATGCAGGCAGAAGGCGCAGGGCAAGATGCAGGATGCTGCCACAGCTCCAAGGCTGGGCCCACAATGGCCTCAGCCACCTGAAAGGCCTTTATCAGAGTATCCCCTTGTCCAGAATCTCTGTGAGGGGATACTTGGCCAGTTCCTGCACAGACTCGAGCTCCATTCCCATGGACTCGGAAATGAACCGACAAATACCCTTCAGCGAGGTAGGACCCTCGTCGACGGAGAGACCCTCAAGAGACTCAGCGTCAACAGGACAGGAGACCATGGAAGAATTTTCGGACTCCGAGGAGTCCTCGTAAAGCGGGCGACCACACGTCACTCTCAACCCGCCTTGGGTGGTTGGGAGTAAGTGACCGACAACTGATGGGCAGGCCTTGGGCCGACCGCGATCTTCCTTGGTCAGAGCCCCGACTTCCGGGTTGCTCGATGGCGGTTCCACCCAGATCGGTGGAGTAGCCAGCTTCGCAGAGCTAGCGAGGCCTTAACCAGCACCTTGGTGATGGTGGCTGTGGCCGACGCCGGTCGCCGGGCGAAAACCACTAATGGCCAGGGTAGAAACCGGAAACAGTTTTGACATGGACAGGACCAACTGCTGCCACATTAAGTCTTTATAGCACGGGCGCTATTTAGCCGCAGCCTCTCTCACCCAAGGAGGGCGAAGACGAGGAGCAGCGCCACCGCTAACCATGGCATCGGGAGTGATATCTCCATTGAGGGTGAGTCTTGTCCGATGTCAAGTCGAGAACAAGACCGAGACTGGACTGTCGGCGGGGCCAATTAAGGACCTCAGAAGGAGTTGAAAAACCTGTGGTTCCTCCTGGTCAGGTTCCTTGGGGACAGGTCCTCTAGTGGGCTGAGCCAACCCGCCTGAGGGCACTGGAGGCACCTGGCATCCAAATAAAGAGTCATCGGACAGATCGGGCGACAACCTACCGACCGCTCGAGAAAAATCTTGACGATCGACAGGCATCTCAGCCGCATCGACAGGCATCTCAGCAGACTGGTCTGACGGGGTTACCGTGACGCCATCAAGTCAAACGGGTTTCCTGTGAGCAGGACCACTCCGTCCCATAAGCCGCCAACGCTAGGACTTGTCCTTTTTCAACTCTTTCTTCCGGAATGCTAACATATGCGATCCTCAAGGACCCTGTCCCTGGTAGAAAGAGACCAGAGCAACTCCTTGAAGGAAGCCAAATAGGAGGATCCCAGTTGTAGCGGAATGAAGGCCGAAGTCAAGAGGAGCAACAATGAGGCCTGAGCCGCTTCCTCCTTGAAGGTTTTAAGCTGTTCCAGCTGCTCGCCTGGACCCTAAAGTTGCAGAGACCACCCAATTGGCATCCTTGGATTTAATTGGTGGGTAACGCTTTCTGGTCACCCAGCTGGAGTTGGGCAGTCTTCCAGAACCGAGGTAAAGGACCGACAGAGATCGCAAGCCTGCTGATCGTGGTCATGTCCCAAACAGACATACGCAGCATGTGGATCGGTCGCGAGACATTTTCCGTCCAAGGATCACGCGAAACCCAGGAACAGATTTGTCTTCCACTGTGGTAGCGAGAAAATGCAAAGACTAAACTCGAGAGAGTTTTAAAATAAGTTTGGAAGCAAATCGAAAGATTCTAGAGCCAGGGTCTACTACACGCTGCAGTGCTAAGGAGGACCTGAATCTTCCAGTGGAAAGGAAGAAAAATTACTCACCTTAGTAATGTTGTTTCTTCTAATGGAGTCTTGCTATATTATGACAATTGCAGTTTGTCCCACCATTAGAACTGCTCCGAGGTGAAAGAGTTAACTCCCACTGGAACTTGAGCGCGAGCTCGTTAGAGAAGCTCTGTCAGGGTTATTTCAAACCCAAACTGTCAGATCTTTACGAGCAAAACTCACTAAGGTCTGTGTGGAAGCTGTAACTCACACTAGCCAACTGGCTACCTGACTATTAACATATTCCTGGTCCCAACACAAAGACTCAAGTCAGGGGACCAGAAGTAATAATATAATATAAGCAATAATATAAGATAAAATAAAACACCACACCCCAAAACCCCAAGAAGGGTGGAAACATATAATGGCATAACTAGCACACAAGGCTGCCCACCCCATACCCAAGTAGAAGTTCTGAGAGGGGCAGGTTGGGGAGGTCATAATATAGCAAGACTCCATTAGAAGAAACAACATTATAAGGTGAGTAATTTTTCTTCAAACAACATGAAGTCTTGCTATATTATGACAATTGCAGACTACACAGCAGTACCTCCATGGAGGAGGGACAGAACCTACTTAGGGAATAGGCTCTGAAGCACAGCTGTGCCAAACCAAGCATCTCTCCTGGCCTGGACATCCAGGGAGTAATGCTTGGTGAAAGTGTGTACCGTTTTCCAGGTAGCTGCTTGACATATCTCTAACATAGGGATGTCTCTGGCAGCAGCTAGAGACGCGGCTGTACCTCTGGTAGAATGAGCCCTCAGGCCAGAGGGGGGAACTTTCCCCAGTTTCTGATAACAAAATTGGATACAAGAGACAATCCACCTGGCAACTGATCTCTTAGTGGCAGGTCTCCCTTTTCCGACCTCACCATAAGTGAGAAAAAGTTGGAGGGATTCGAACCTGTGACCCTTGGTACGTTCTATATAGTAACTTAAGGCCCTCTTAACATCTAACTGTGCAATCTCCTCTCGCCAGAGGAGGAATGTTCAGTGAAAACACTGGAAGGAGATAGATTGATTAAGATGGAAATCTGAAACCACCTTAGGCAAAACTTCCTGTTAGTCCTGAGGACTACCTTATCCCTGTGGAAAGAAATAAAGTCAGTTTCTACTGACAAGGCTTGGCAACTCACTTATGCGCGCCTGGCAGAAGTGATAGCCACTAGAAAACAGTTTTCCAAGTTAAGTAATTTAAGCTCTGCAGAAGACAGAGTTTCAAAAGGGGGTTGCATTAACTGGGCAATGCAAACATTAAGGTCACCAGGCAGGGGCCGGATCCCTAAAAGGTGGATTAGTATGAAGTAATACCTTTAAAAACTTGAAAAATACAGGTGAGCGGAAAGAGAGGAGGCTTTCCTGCTGACACAAAAGCAGAGACAGCTGCCAAATGTACTTTCAGGTAGCTGGTCTCAGGCCCAAAGAATTAAGATGGACCATATAGTCCAAAACAATGGGCAAATCAGCAGATTCCGGGAAATATGTTTCCAGAACACCAAATGGAAAACCTTTTCCACTTAGAATTATAAGTAGCTTCTAATGGAAGGCTTCCTAGAAGTTTTAGGATTTCAAGAACACCCTGAGAAAGGTGTAGGTCAGAAATTTAACTCCCTCAAGAGGCAGGCCTTGAGGTTGAGGGATTTGAGGTTCGGATACCAAACTCTCCCCTGGGCACAGGTTAACAGGTTGTGATTCCTGGGGAGACACAGGGGAAGATGGACTGCTAGGGACAGAAGGAGTGGGTACCAGGGCTGCCTGGCCCAATCTGGGGCAATCAGAATCACCCTGCAAGGCTGGGATCTGATTTTGACTAGCACCTTGAATAGGAGAGGGATGGGGGGAAGGGTAAAAGAAACTTCCTTCCCAATCTAGGAGAAAGGCATCAAGGGGACTGAGCCCAACACTGGGGCCTGCAACAGAACAGTGGAAGTTGGTGATTGTCTGAGGCTGCAAAAGATTCATCTGAGGGGTGCCCCATCTGGCAAAAACTATCCCCTACTTGAGGATCCAGAGACCATTGTGGATGGCCCTGGGAAATCCTGCTGAGAGCATCTGCTAGGACATTGTCCTTTCCTGGAAGGTGAACTGCTATGAGGGAAGTGTTCAGGAATAGGACAGAGACACAACTTCATTGCCTCGGTGCACAAGGCTGAAGACCGAGTGCCCCCCTGCTTGTTGATGTACCACATTGTTGTGGTGTTGTCTGTTCTGACTTGTACCACTTGTTCTGAACAGACGCAGAAACACTTGAAGTGCTAAAAAGACAGCCTGAGTTCCAGCAAATTGATGTGGAGCAGAGATTCCTGAGGGACCACACTCCCTGAGGGAGAGGTCGTCATGTGGGCTCCCCACCCCAGGAGGGAAGCACCGAGGGAGGGTCAAGGAGTGAGACAGAGGAATGAAGGGACCCCAGTCTTAAATTGCTCTGATCCTGCCACCACGGAGGCCTGGATCAGGTTCGGGCCACTGGGACCAACTTGAAAGGGGTCTCTTCTCTGAGACCAAAAGGCTCTCAAGTGAAACTGAATGTCCCTCATCTGAAATCTTGCTCTTGCACTACAGCTGTGGACGCAGCCATGTGCCCCAGGAGCTGCAAAAGTGTCTTGCTGGTGAGACCTGCAGAGTGAGGAGGAGGCCAGAGCCACCAAGTTCCTTACCCTCTCTAAGGGTAGGAAGGCTCTGGCCTGCTTTGTGTCCAATTCTGCACCTATGAAGGTGAGCACCTGAACTGGTTCCAGAACTGACTTTGGAAGATTGAGCAAGAAGCCCAGGGAGGTGAGCAGCTGCTGGGTAACTTGCAGGTGAGATTTTACCTGTTCTGGGGACTGGCCTACAATGAGCCAGTCGTCCAGATAGGGAAAGACAGCAATCCTTTGCCTTCTTAAATGAGCAACTGCTACTGCCAGACATTTTGTGAATACCCTTGGGGCAGAGGTGAGGCCGAAGGGCATTGCTCTGAACTGGTAGTGACCTGAGGGCAGTTCAATCTGAGGTACTTTTCGGTGGGAGCTTCTGATTTGGACGGAAAATAGGCATCCTGAGGTCCAGGGAGGCTAGCCAGTCCCTGGCCTTAGAGAGGTAAAATCATTGCCAGAGTTACCATTCTGAACTTTGGTTTCAAAAGGTGTTTGTTCAGATATCTCAGGTCTAAAATGGGCCGCCATTCTCCTGTCTTTTTTGGGGTAAGGAAATATCTGGAGTACAGACCCTTGCCCTGGTGTAGGGGGAAACCCTTTCTACAGCTCTGAGAGCCAGGAGGGTTGAGACTTCTGTTTCTAAAGTAAAGGTCTCTAAAGAGTTTGCAGGTGGGAAAGATCTGATTCTCATCTTTGGGAACTTTTGAAGCTGAGAACGAGACCCTGGCTTACTACTTCCAGGACCCACTTGTCTGAAGTTAGAGACACCCAGTTCTGAACGGCGAAGCCAACCTGCCCCCTACAGGTAAAGGAGAATCGGCCCTGGGCACCCCATCAGGGTGTCTGTTCTGCAGGTGCTTAGGCTGAGGGGTGGGAGCAGGCCTGCCCACACCCCGCCTGCCTCTCCCTCTGAAGAACCCCTCTGAACATAAGCAGAGGAGGCCTGGGTTTGGTAAAAGGCCTATGAAAAGGCCTACTCTACCCCTGGGGCCTGCCTCTGAGGAGTGACTTGCCTCCTTAGCCTGAGCACTCTTATAGGTAGTCCTATATTCATCCATTTTTCTTATAATTCTCTGTCTGCTCCCAAACAGAGAATTTCCAACCACAGGAAAATCCATAGCCTTAGTCTGGGTATC
The DNA here is from genome assembly GCA_016271365.2 of Neoceratodus forsteri. NCBI lineage: Eukaryota > Metazoa > Chordata > Ceratodontiformes > Ceratodontidae > Neoceratodus > Neoceratodus forsteri. The sequence goes on along the minus strand of CM028132.1, from coordinate 1,101,453,946 downwards.
CTGTGACAAGCTAGTACACCTGAGCCAGGCCAACCTCATGTAAAAGCTACAGGACGAGCCATGACTCTAGAGGATACATCATTAAAATCCACAGCAGCATGAAACTGCACCTTAGATGCCTCAACGCCATCAGCAGCCACCTGTTCCAGCTCATTAGCAACTGGCCAGAGGCCTGTTTGGCCAAAGCCATGACAGTGTCCCATCTAGATTTTTGATACCTTGCTACATAAGCCATGTAATTTGCTTGCCTGAGTCCCAAGGATGCTGCCATGTATTGTTTTAGCCATGGCATCAATCTTCCTGGAATCCTTGTCAGGAGGATGAAGCCAAGGGAATATTAGCTTTATCACAGGCTGCAGCCTGAACCACACCAACGTGACTGCATTGCTGTGAAACGAATTCTGTATCAGGACCTGACAGAGTGTACCTCCTGTCCATCTTTTGTCCACAGGAGGCACAGAATTAGGAGTTTTAAAATTTTTATTGTTTCTAAATGATTTATGCAAGGGAATAGACAATCTCTAGACTCTGGAATATCCATCATTTCTACAAAATCAGGTTCCTCTTGCTCATCCACAGCTTCCTCCAATGGAGCTGGAGGGTTTCAGCAACTTTTGTAAAACATAAAGTGAGAGGGGGACTCAGAAAGCGAAGGGGGAGATTCAAAAGGTCTGTCTGGGGAGATGCCCAGTTCAGTGGGCACACCCAGACCCTCCAAGTCACATTCATACTGTTCATAATCATCCTCCCCCTCCTCTGGTTCATAAAACTCTTCAACATCATATTCCTGAACCGGTGGAACCGACCGAACCGACCTTTACCAGACAGTGGCGGTTCGGACGGAACTGGAGAAAGTGACTGGACAATCTGAATAGCTCTTGCTATCTCTGCAGCAGTTGGAGAAGGATTTTGGGCTCACACCTGCTGATTTTCTTGTTTTCTTTACTGGAACTGGCCTCTGAGCCAGCTTTACGTTGCCGAGAGTCTCGCCTGGTCAGAGGCGCCCTCCGGTTCGGTTGGCACCGAACCGGCTGGCCATCCGGTGTCAGCGGACTTTTGGCCTCGCCCTGAGCCTGCCAACTCTCTTATCCAGGGTGGCTGCAGGGAAATTTTACAAATCTGGCAGTCTGAATTGAGGTGGTCAAACCCCAGACAATATATACATATGTGTGTGGGTCAGCCTTGGCAAAGACTTCCCCACAGACATCACAGTGTTGAAACCCAGTGGGCGGTTTTCTTTGGGTTTCTCAGACATAATGCCAGCCTAACCAAAAACTTGCCCTTTAAAAGCGGCAGTGCCAGGCAAGACACCCTTATCAGTTCCTAACCGTGTCACGGGTCTTGGAAAAAGTAATGAAATTCGTTTTTTTGAACCGATAAGAACCGGGAACCGTACTCTAAAACCTTAAATTTCAAGTTTTAAAATAAGATGATCGGTTCAAAACCGAACCGATAACATTTACAAGTTCCACACAGAAAATAAACTGTAATTACTTACGATACCACAGACAGAGCTTGAACCGATCGGTTTTGCGGTTAAAATAATAATATTCTTGGTTGATTTGAACCGAGAAAACACTGTTTAAACCGAGAAATGAACCGAGCAGTAGGAGAAATCTCCGGAGCGACTGTTCAGTGAGGTGGAGTAAAGAATCTGACAGTTTGGGTAAGAAATAACCCAGACAGAGCTTCTCTAACTGAGCTCGCGCTCCAAGTTCCATTCTTAGAATGGGAGTTGACTCTTTCACCTCCGGAGCAGTTCTAATGGTGGGACAAACTGCAATTGTCATAATATAGCAAGACTTCATGTTGTCTGAAGATCTGGCATCACGGGGGTGGAGCTGAGGGTTATACCACCAGGGTGGGTGGGAGGAACCAGCTTGAAGACTTTCCGGCACATCTTAAAAGGGAAAGGTACCTGCCAAGAAGTGTGGATGAACAACATATCCACGATCCTAGAACTGGGAAGTTTTGCGTTGGATGGAGAGGAAAAAAGGTCACGTTCCGGTCACCCCCACCTCTGAAACAGAGAATCTGCCACTTCCTGATTTAGTTCCCATTCGTGAGCGAGGGTGTAAGTTCTGCTGAGGCTGTCCACCAGGACGTTTTGCACTCCTGGAACTTGGACAGTTGTGAGTGACAGACCCTGCTGGACTGCCCAGTTCCACACACTCATCATCTCCCTGCAACGGGGTACAATCGAAGTGCTTCCTGCTTGTTGATGTACCAAATGACCCGACATATTGTCCATCTGACTAGCAGTAACCCTCTGGGAAGAACAGATTGAAAGGCCTGAAGGGCATATAAGACTGCCCTCATCTCCAGAACACTGATGTGCAGGGACCTCTCCAAATTAGACCACAGTCCCTGTGCTTGGTGGTCCCCCATGGGCTCCCCACCCCAGATTGGAAGCATCTGTGGTTAGTGTACGAGGGAGTCAGGCTCAAACAGGAGGCCTTGAGTCAGGTTCAAGGGATCCCTCCACCACTGTAAATCCCTCTTGAGAGCAGTGGAAATCAGGACCAAGTGATCCACATTGTCTCGGAATTGGTCCCACTGAACCCGCAAGGTCCACTGAGCTATCCTCATGTGGAGCCTCGCTAGGGAAACTGTGGAGATGGAGGCTACCATCAAGCCCAGCAGATAGAGCACAGCTCCTGCTGGGAGGAATCTGGAGGAGGCTACCAAGGTAGCCTGCTCGAGAAGAGCTTCCACCCTGTCTGGGGGAAGGAAGGCCCTGCCCTGGACTGTATCCAGCACCGCTCCAAAGAACTGGAGCCTCTGAGGGAGTCAGAGTAGATTTGGGATACTGACAATGATCCCCAAGCAGGAGAACAAGTCCAGGTTAACAGTAAGAGCCTCCAAAAGATTGTCCCTGAACGAGGCTGAAATCAGCCAATCATCCAGGTAGGGGAAAACTGCAATGCCTTGGCGTCTCAAGGCTGCAGCCACCGCTAGGCACTTGGTACAAACCCTGGGTGCCGAGGAAAGACCAAAGGGGAGGGCTGAAATTGGAAATGCTCCCCTGGAAGACAAACAGCAGGAAGCGGCGATGACTGGAAAACACCGGAATATGCAGATATGCATCCTGCATATCCACAGCACACAACCAGTGAGTCTCCTGAAGAAGAGGCAGGAGGCTCTGTAGAGTCAACATTCTGAGTTTCTTGTACTTCTGCTGAGGTTGAGAATGGGTCTTAGGTCACCCGTCTTCTTTGGAACCAGAAAAAAGTTGGAGTAAAACCCATGCCCTCTGTGACGAAGAGAAACTGGCTCTATTGCCGCTTTGTGTAACAGAGACTGAACAATCTCCCTTACAAGTATGATCTGGTTTGGGAAGTAGGACAACCTTTGCAGTGGAGACTCTGGAGGGGTTTCCAGAAACTCCAAGGTGTGTCCTTGGGGCTCAAGTTGCAGGACCCAAGATTTGGAGGTGATGCCCTGCCACTCCTGCACGTAGCAGGCGAACCTCCCCCCCACTGGCTCCTCGCTCTGGGGCTGAGGAGGAGGAGGTGGGGACAAGGAGTCAGGAGGTGGTTGGACGGGCAGGGGAGTTCCCCTGAGCATCTCAAGTCTTGGAGGTGGGGGAGAGAAGAAGGTGCCGTGGCCCTCTGCTTACCTTGACAGCGGTCTGGGCTTGCTTGCCCCGAATCCTGGTCTGTTTCCAAAAGGGCTGCTAACCCTGCATGCCCAACTGGTACACGGACCTAACAGACCAGAGGGCCTGACCTTGGTCCTGTAGGCCCGTAATAATATCCTTGGTGTCCCCTCCAAAAAGCACTGAGTCCCGGAAGGGGTCGTCCTAAACCACAGTCTGGGCATCATTGGCAAGTCCAGAGATGCGAAGTCAAGCATGCCGCCGAAGGGAGACGGCAGTCGCCGAGGTACAAGCCACTGAGTCAACAGAGTCATAGGTGGCCCAAAGAGCATGCCTGCAAGAAATTTTGGACAGGCGAATGTCCTTGGCGAGTTCATCCTTGAGGTCTGAAGATTCCATAGACTGGACGGGGGGCCTCGAGCTTGGCAAGGGTCGCTTTTTGAAAAGACACCACATGGGCTACATAGTTAAGAGAATAGAAGGCACATGTAGCCGATGAGTAAACTTTTTTCCTGTACTGGTCAATCTGCCTAGACTCCTTATCTGCCGGAGAAGTGCTCATGTGCTTCGGGGTCACTGAGCGATCATGAACAGCTGTGATGACCACAGAGTCCGCCTTTTGGTGCACATCCAAGAAAGGAGCACCCTCAGGTGCCCGGTAGACCCGATCTGCCTTTTTAGGGACTGCTGGGATGGAATGAGGCAGTTGCCAGATAGTCGTGGTGAGGTCTTCGTGAGGTCCCACTAAGGGAGGAACTGGGATCGGGGAGAAGGACTCAAGATTGAAATGATCTGCGTGCTGCTTCTTCATAGGATCCTGTTCCTCAGTCTCCCAATTGTAAAATTCTTGGATGGACCTCAAAAGATCCGAAAAGGAAGGGTCCTCTGGAGGGGACTTGGGAGAGGGCTTTCCTTTAGGGACTGGCGACTGGTGGTTGGAAGAGTCCTCCGATGTATCCTCCCCTGAATCCGGATGGTCTTCTGGGGTTTCAAAATCCGGAAGAGGGATCTCAGTGGGGGCAGTCCCCAGGATGTGAACTGTGAATCGACCAGAGCTCACGGGGAACGAAGACCTGTGAGGAGAATGCATGGATGCTGGGAGACGACTCTCCTGGTCAGTGACCAACTCCATCCTGGCCTCCTTCCACCAGGACTGAATCAGTGTCTTGAAATCCTGCTGCGGAGCCTGAGGTGGAGGAGGAGGAGGAAACGGAGACTTGGCATGGATCATGATACCATGGAACCGGAATAAGGGTGGGAATAACCACGGTACGAAGAGTAACCCGGGTAGTGATGCCCCGAGAGGTGGGAGAAAGTCCAATCAGGGTGTGGACCCGCCGTGGGAAGGTCCAGAGGGAATCCCAAGGGGCAATTCGGGACAGTAAATGGTCTCAGGTAACGCCCAAATGTCAGGGAGCCTGACATCGGGGGTGCTGACGTAAGCCCCACCATTGTGTATATATAGGAGACGGGGTGGGTGTCTGGATGACTGACATCAGAACCGGTGCCGCTGGGCCAGCGTCGAAACAAAATATGGTGAAAGGGACCGGCGGCCAGAACAGATGAAGGGCCCGGCGCCAGAGCCAGGTCTGATTTTGAGTTGGCATCGGGATCAGATGCAAGGGCTCCGATGTAGGAGAAAGCTCAATCGCCGGAGGAGCCGCATCGGGACACTCCCAGCAGGCTACAACAGAGGAGCTGAAGCAGGCGTAGGGGCCAAAGAAACCTGCTCCAAAGAGCCGGAAGGAGCTTCCGTGGTTGGAATTGGGGTAGGCGAAGGGACCTCCTTCCCTGAGACCCCATCAGGCGAGTGAGGAATGGAAGCTGGAGACTGGACTATGTCCAACTGTTCCCGACTCTCTTCTCTCTCTGGGGTGGCCAGGTGTGAAGTCACGGTCACTGGGGGAGGAGAAGGGGGGGAGACTGGCAGTCTTCCCTGGACTTGACCGGATGTCGGGTGAAGAGGCTGAAGCCCCGACAGGCGAAGATGTGGACTCCTGAAGTGACAGCCATCTCCTTTTCGGTAACATCCACGACTTTAAAAGGTGGGCCTCCAGAGCCTGCTGCCTCCTCCCGCAGTGGCCTGCTTGAAGAGCTGGCAGTCCGGCAAGTCGTGGTATTGTGGTCTGGCCTAGGCAAAGAAGGCACTTGCAGTGGCCGCCTTTGTGTGGGATCTGGGCCCGAACTCGCACTTCTTCTTCAGTGGTGGAGAACACAGAGAAAAAGGAAACTGAGAAACCCAGTAAACGGTTATTTGCTAGCGAAACTAACGGCAATCGGCTGAGCAGTTTACCATGAGGTCCCATGCACAGGACAACGGTGGAAAGAACTGGAGGGTGGGTGTGGGACCACCCACTACATAGGGTCACACTGATGTCGGGTCAGGTGACGCCAGGTGGCGGTCCCCACCAGGCATTGCTGAAAAGTTTTCCATGTGTCCTGATGCCAGGTGGCTAGTCCCACAAGTAATGACCTACTGCAGGAACCTCTTGAAGTAAGATCAGTAGATCTTCAAGGGGAGCTCAGTCATCAGGTCCCACAGATGGAACTTCACCATCGGCAAAGCAGGATCCACATGGATGATTTTCAGCAGCACAACTGGGACAGCCCACGTCAACGTCACCAACCCTATAAAGCCGTGAGTAGCCCCATTCCCTCTTCGGTTCTTTCACCTGGAGACAAAGGGAGCATAGCTCAAGCTATGGGGGACTGAAGAGAGAGAGAGAGAGGGGTGCCCAGGCCCATATGAAAGGCTGGATACACCAGATAGCCAGTTTTAAGAGAGAGACCCCCATAAAGGGGGATGGTGGGAGGGAAGGCAGACCTGATGACTGAGATCCCCTCGAAGACCTAGTATTACAGTAAATTCTTACCTAACTGTTCTATCTTCTTCGGGGTTATCTCAGTCATCAGGTCCCTCAGATGGAACGAGTCCCAAGCAGTTATATATGCACAGAAACAGTCCAGGAGGAAGGCCATACCTAAACTTAAGACAGGAGGCCCTGCAGCACAGCCCTACCAAAACCTGAACAGGCTCTTGAGGCAATGTCCAGACTGTAGAGCTTGATGAAGGTATGGACGGTGTTCCAGGTGGCAGCTGCGCAAATGTCAGTGGCTGAGACCCACTGAAACAGTCCACAGAGGTAGCCATGCCTCTTATGGAATGAGCTTTCATCACTCTTGGCAACTCTGCCATACTCAAGTAGCAGAGCACAATGCAATTTGCCAACCATTTAGACAAACACTTGTTTAGAAATAACCTGAACGCTGTCTTTGCCTGGGGCAAAAGAAACAAAAAGCTGTGTCGACTATCTGCATTCCTTAGTCCAGAGCAGGTAATACTTCAAAGTGCTATGCACATCTAACGTATGGAGCAGTGTTTCCCCTGGATTGGCACACTTAGGAAAACAACCAGGAAGGCAGATGGATTGGTTCAGGGTAAACTCAAGACACCACCTTAGGAAGAAACTTAGGATTCGTGCACAAAGATACCCTGTCTTTGCAAAAATCAAATAAGGCTCCTCACACCAGAGGGCTTGAAGCTCAGAAATCCTTTGAGCAGAAGTAACAGCAACCAAAAATAACGCTTTCCAAGAAAGGAAGCATAGCTCGCAAGTCATGGCTGGCTCAAAAGGAGACAGGGGCAATTTCTCCAAAACAAAATTCAAATCCCAAGCCGGGACAGGAGAACGGACTGGAGGTTTCAGATGCAGGATGCCCTCAAGAAGGTATGGGACACATCCAGCTGAATTTGTAAAGATAGTTTCCTCGGTTCCCTGTTAATTCTTTTTATAAAAAAAAGGGGGCACTTATGGAACGAGAAACTAACTGATAAAAGGTGTGGTACTCAACCCTCAAAAAGGAGGCTGATTCAACACTTTAATTCCATGTATCACAAGCATAGTAATACAAAATAATTTTCAGCCTAAAATCGGCTTTCAAAAACCCCATTTATTCTCCCATTTCATGTCTATGCATGTAAACTATTCAAATATTAAAAAGGAAAGTTTTTGATATTTAAATAGTTTATTTGTATTACTATGCTTGTTTATGGGAAATGAAGTTTTCCGCTATAATTACTTCTTTGAAAGAGCCACCGCAGCTGATGATTTAGAACAGTTATATTAATTTTCACAGGTTTGTTCCCACCATACTTCGCTTATGGTTATATAATGAAATTATATTAACTATAATAACTACTGAGAAGATAGATGTTTATATTAAATATTTGTTCATTTTGATTTTTTCAGCCCAATTTGGAGCTACTCTTGGTCTGATGATGGGACATATAAGTCCTGAAACGTTACAACATTTAGTAAAATTTACAAGAGAGTCAAGAATGAATGAGGCTGTTATTATTTGGAATAAAGCTGAAATGAAGTTGGATGATTTATATGGAAATTCAAACTAAAAGAAAGTGAAGTGAAACTGGATGTTCATGTGAAAGTTTACACAAAGACAAGTAAAAGATACATGGAATTAAAGTGTTGAGTCAGTCTCCTTTTGAGGGTTGAGTACCACACCTTTTATCACTTACTTTCTACACATCCAGCTGAGCCATGGTGCAGTCACCTACAGGCTCATGGCATGCAGAGACAGCCGAAAGGTGCACCTTGAGGGAGGAGTACTGAAGACCCGAGTCCGACAGTGATCACAGGTAGTCCAGAATCTGGCTCACCGGACAAGTGAAAGGGTCCAGATTATGTTTGGCAGCCCAGATGGCAAACCTCTTCCACTTCATGGCATAAGTGGCTCGAGTGGATGGCTTCTGAGTGGCAACTAGGACATCCACTACCCTATGGAAAACCCCAAACCTAACTGCCTCATTAAATATGGCGTACCACAGGGGTCAATCCTGGGGCCTCTATTTTCTTTTTTTTTTATTAACAATATCCCTTCAGTATGTTCACATACTAAACTCAGCCTCTATGCAGACAACGACGCCATATACTGTAATGATGGTAACCCTACTGCCCTCCTCTCCAAACCCCAGAAGGATTTCTACAGTCTCCACACACGGTTTACCTCCCGCAGAATGGTCTTAAACTCCCAAAAAAACAAATTATTTTCTCGGACACCCGGAAACCCTCTAACTTTGACGTCACACTCCTGGACAACGATGGCATCGCAATTGAGCAGGTCCATGAATTTAAATACCTCGGTCTAACACTTCATGAGCACCTCTCTTTTGGACCACACATAACCCAGTTGATTGGCAAAATACATCAGAGACTTGGGCTCCTCTACAGGATTTGTCAGTTTCTCATCCCTGAGACTAGAACCCAGCTTGCCTCCAGCTTACTTCTCCCTCTACTTGACTACGGATCCCTTATCTTTTCACCCTCTCCAAACTCCATCAATTTCTCTAAGCTAAAAGCGGCCTATAATAACATAATTAGATTCATTACCGTGCTCCCCCATTGCACCCACAGCTGTACCCTTTGTGAATCCATTAAATGGTTCTCGCTAGAAGACATGTTTGCCTAGAAGGCATACATTCATGTACACAATTCTTAGTAACCTCCCTCCCAGTGTCTCTTCTCTCTTCATAAGAACTGATCCTGCTCGTCCCACCAGGAGCGATTCCTCCTCCGTCTTTAGATTCCCATTTTTCAACACCTCCCTGGGACAGAAATCGCTCTCTTTCAAGGGCCCCAAACTTTTTAACACCCTACCGCCCAACCTTGCGATTTGTTCTCCATCGATTCCTTTAAGGTTAATCTGAAAGCACAGCTCCGGGTGGTGCTGAGGCTGAGGCGCTGGACGCCACTCAAGACCACACTGGCGACTCCAAGTTCGGGAGCCGAGCTTGGGCCCCGGCAGGGGAGGGATCGGATTGAGCACCCGGTGGGCAGCTCTCCTGTCCCGGGGGAGGGTACTGGGATGTCTGGTGCTCCGGCGACCCCTGGTGGAGATCAGGGGATGCTGCAGAAGCACAAGCAGCACGTTACAGTGTGCCCGACGCTGGCAGGGTTGCCGTGTGCCAAGCGTCGGGGGGTGCGCAGGCAAAAGGGAGGGCGGGGAAGGACAGAAAAAGGAAATACCTGGCTTGTGGGGATAGCGACGGCATCTTCCTCCATGCCCAGCGCCGATCTGACTGGCCTAGCCTCATCGCTCCTTCACCCAGGCCCTGCCCGCTTGCCAGAGTCTGTCTCTCAAGGAGCCCAAGTAGGTTGGGCTACCCTCCTGGGTGGGTTAAACCAGGATGCTAGCAGTGGGGGGAGAAGGCACAAGACCACAGCGGATCTCAGGCGGGCAGGCACAGGGAGAGGATGCCTGGAGAGTTCCCCAGCCGCGACAGGTAGAGTTGGGAAAAAAAAAAAATCTGAAAAGCACTTACTCAACAAGCCCCTTGAAATGGTTTCTAGCTACTCCTTTCCAGCTTATGTTAAATGAACATACGAGAAGCCAGCAGAAGAAAGCCATTTAGTCTATCAAGTCAGCTCGTGTTGCAGGGTCCACAGCTTGAGCTACTGTCCCTGCCCCTCTCCCACTACTCTACTCCCTCCTGCTATACCTGTCCCAGCTCTCTTAAAGCTGCCCACTGTCTTCAATGAGATTACCTCTCTCTGGCAGCACATTCCAAGTGTCCACCACCCTCTGTGAAGAAGTGCTTCCCACCTCCTCCTAAACCTCCCACCCTCCAGCTTAAGACTGCCCCTTCATGTTATGGTTGCCACTCAGCTTAAAGAGGCTCTCCTGATCAACCTTATTTATCCCTTTCAAGTACTTGAGGGTCAGATTCATGTCCCTCTCTCACTCCCATCTTCCAGGGAGTACATGTTCGTGTCCTCAACCTCCCTCGTATGCCTTACCCTGCTGACCAGCTATCATCTTGCAGCCTCCTCTGGACCTTCTCCAGTAGGTTAATGTCCTTTGAGGTGTAGGCACCAGTACTGAACTCCATACTCTAGATGCGGCCTTACCAGTGACCTGTACAAGGGCAGTATAACCTCCTCTCTCCTACTACTGATCCCTAGGTATTTTATTTATTTAAAATGTTGGTGACTGGGTAGGCCCACTGAGACCATTATGGTCCCTTTATCAGGGGCGACCCGGGATTATTTACAGGCGAGTAAGCAGTAGGAACAACTCAAGGGAAATTGAGTAATACAGACATTACATTCGGGACATGTATGATTTACAGGCAGGTTAGGTACAACTGAAGATTATCATGATAAGTAAAACAGTTTCACAAGAATGACAGTCACACTTTGTTCGTTGAAATGGAACAGTTTCACAAAAATTACAGTTACAAATGGCTCATCAAATGGTAATGGTCCCAATATGGGAGTAAAGGCATACCAGGCGGCTGACAGCAGCTACAGAGGTAGCCCAATGGAGCGTACTGATCCTCAGCAGTAGCATGCACAGAGGCTTAGCCCCAACAGGTAGGTCTTGAGGCCTTTTTAAAGCCGCCAAGGAAGCTGCAGTCTTGGAGATTACTAGGAAGGCCATTCCAGAGGGAAGGAATGTAAGCCAAGAAAGACCGAAGACCTTGACATGTCTGGACTCTGGGGACATGGAGGAGTTGCCAATTAGAGGACCTTAAGGTTCTTCCAGGCTGTTTAAGCGTTAAGGTACAACTCAGATTTGTGGGGGGCATTAGTTTGTAGAAGCATGAAGGCCAGACATAGGGAAGGGTACATCAGTCTGCCCTCAAGGGAAGGCCAATTTAGTGAGTGCAACACTTTACAGTGGTGTTCTAGAGGCAGAGCACCCAGGGCAAAGCGCCCGACTCTGTGATACAATATTTTAAGTTTTTGCATCTCCGTGTTTTGTAGTGAGTGTAGCATCTGGGGCCCCATAGAACAGGGTGGGCAGCAGCACGTGGCTACCCTAAACTTAGATGTCTAAGTGAGAAAAGGTCTCAGACGATACAGGAGACCAAACTTCTGGTTAGCATCCCAGCAACTTGTTTGCCTTTGTTGCTGCTTTCTTGCACTACGTGGAGTGCTTCAGGTCACTGGTGATCATCACTCCCAGGTCCTTCTACTCCTCTGATGCAGATATTCGGACTCCACCCAGGTAGTACTCTGTCCTAGGATTCTTGGCTCCAATATGCATAACTTTGCATTTCTTGGCATTGAAGCCAAGCTGCCAGGTCCTGACTACCTCCTAGCTTTTCCAGATCTTCCTGTAGGTCCTGTATCCCTTCAGCTGTGTCCATCTGGCCAGAGCCTGGTGTCATCCGCGAATAGGCACATTTTGCCCTTAATGCCATCTCCAATGTCACTGATGAAGACACTGAACAACACCGGCCCCAGCACAGAGCACTCCGGGACCCCAATGATTACCTGTCTTGTGCCAGAAAACTCTCCCCACAACCACCCTCTGGGTTCTGTCCTTCAGCCAGTTTTCCACCCATCTGGCCATCTTTTCCCCAACCCCGAGATCCACCAACTTCCTGATCAATCTTTGTGGGCACAGAGTCAAAGACCTTGTGAAATCAAGCTAGAGGATGTCTACTGCTTGGCCCCTGTTCACTGTCTTAGTGACACAGTCAAAGAAGTCAGCTCAGATTTGTTTGACAATCTCCCCCATGAACCCATGTTGCCTCGCATCATGGGAGACCATGCCCTCTAGATATTCCACCAGTCTTTCCTTTAGTATGGTCTCCATGAGCTTGCCCACGATGGAGGTCAGACTGACTGGTCTGTAATTCCCTGGGTCATCCTTGGGACTGCTTTTGTGGAGCGGCACTACATGTGCTGTTCTCTAGTCCTGCGGTATTACCCCTGTCTCTGGTGGACTATTAAATAGGCTTGCCAGTAGCCCTGCCAGCTCCTCAGCCAGTTCCTTCAGTACCCTTGGATGTACTCCATCCGGGCCTGGTGATTTGTCCACCTTCAATGCCAGCAGCCCCTCCCTCACTCTATCACAACATCTGTGTTCCCCTCCCGTTTGCTCTTTTCCCTCCTGAAGGCACTGGTCCGTACTTCTCCCAGGTGAAGACGGAACAGAAGTATTCATTTAGTATGTCTACTTTCCCATTATCCTCCACCCACCCACCCCCTTCTTGCTTCTCCAATAACTCACCTTGTCCCTTTCTCACTTACATGACGAAGAAAGCCTTCCCTCTAATTCCTTCCGCTATCTGCAGCTCCTTCTGTGCCTTTGCTCGCCTGACTTTCTTACTTGCCTCACTAGCCAATCTTAGGTCATTTTCCCTATCCACCTCTCTTTTGGTCTTCCTGAATTTTCTATAGGCCAACTTCTTTTCCCTTACTGCCTGGGACAACCCCAGAACTGAACCAGCTGGGTGCTTTGGCCCTTGTGTTCTTACCTGAGCCTAACACACTCATCTGCGGCAACCAGCATTCCTTCCTTAATGATGGACTACCTTTGGTCCACCCCATAGCTGCTCTGATGCCCACTAGATGGCTCCTTAGCACTTCGTTCATTTTCCTGAAGTCCACCTCTTGAATCCAAGATTTAGTCTTAGCTGGGATGCTTTCCCTGTCCATATCCAACTGGAACCACACTGTGCAATGGTCACTTCCTCTCAGTGGCTCCCTGATCATTATTTCCTGTACATGCTCCCCATGTGTGAGCACCAGATCAAGAATTGCCTCAGCTCTTGTTGGTTCAGTAACATCCTGAGTCAGGAACCCACTCTGCAGTCCTTCCAGGATCACCTGACTCCTAGCACATGTCGTGGATGGTATGCTCCAATCCACCTTGGGCAGGTTGAAGTCCCACACTACCACATCTCCTTCCGCCACAGCTTCCGATATTTGTGAGCTCAGTTCCCTGTCTCTCTCCTCATCCTGACTGGGTGGTCTATAAAACCACCATTCTCACCTTTCCCCATTGACCTTAACTGAACCCATAATGCCTCCAATTCTTTTACTCAGACCTCCCTTGTGTGTTATTCCTCCTGATATAAACTGCCACCCCTCCCTCCTTCCTGACTACCCTGTCCTCCTGAATAGTTTATATCCAGGGATCAGGTCCCAGTCATGGTGTGATGCTGCCCAAGTCTTGGTTACTGCAGCTATGTCCATACACCTGTCCGCTAGTAGTGCCTGCAGGTCTTCCAACTTGTTTCCAAGACTCTGTGTATTCAGAGACACCACCCTCCACCTAGAATCTGACCTTCCTTCTCTTTCCTCTATTCTTCTATTCACATTTATCCCCCTCTGTGTACACCCCTCCACGTACCCTTGTTATGTGTTCCTCACCCCCTCCACCCTTTGCTAACTGTGTCCTTGTCCCATCCACCTCCTCCCTCCAGACCTCTTCCATCACTGTGGGGAGAGGTTCACTGATCTCCTCCTCTCGGAGTCTGTGGGCCTGCACACCCACTGTCCCCCCCCCCAGAAGTTTAAATTAAGTGTAGTGGTTATGTATTCCCCCAGTTTGTCCCCAAGTACCCTCAAACCCTCCCTACTGAGGTGTAGCCTGTCTGGTTAAAAGAGTGCTTTGTTTGACCAGGTCTCCTCCCAGTCCCCAATACAGATGAACATCTCCTCCCTGCACCATTTCCTCAGCCAGTCACTGAAATCCTCTATTCTTCTTTTCCTGGCTGTGCTGGCCCTTGGTACGGGTATCACCTCTGAGAAGGCTAGTAAACTTCCTTCCTCCCTGCAGATATTCCCTAACTCCCTGAACCTACTTTGCACTACCTCCACCTCCTCCCCAGCTAGGTCACTGGTTCCTAAATGTATAACTAAATTAGGTTTTCCACCAACCTCCCTTACTATTTCCCCTTATTCTTGGGCCCACCTTCCCCGCTGTCATCCATGACATACAAACCACCCTCCTGCTTGCATTTGGGTCCCCTTTCCTTCCCCAGTGAATACCCCTAATTATGGAGTCCCCTATGATTACTACCCTTCCATCCCCAGCATCCGTGCTTCCCTCGTCTCCTTTCTTACCTTCGGTATTAGCTGCTTCCCACCTAACTGCTCCTCTGCACCCTGGTAAACTTATCTCCACATCCACAATTTATCCCTTAACTGTTTTTCCATCTCCCAATCTGCCCTCCCATTTTGACCATCTGTCTAACTCATCTCCTACTTTAATCTCTCCTCTTTCTTTAATCTCTTCCCATTCTCTCACCTCATCCCTCCTGTCAGGTCCTGTTAGTCTGTACATATATATAACAAGGTCCTTACCGGTGCTGTTCACAAATATACAATGTCCTAATGTTTGTTTTGATATGTTCTCTGTACATTTATCATGCTACCCCTGGTGCTTAAGTAACTAGTGTACATCTGTAAAAATTACATTCTCTGTAATCGTATACATTCCCACCTATGTAAGAAGTGTATTTCTGTATAATTGTACTCTCTGTAATTTTTGTATATATCCACCGATGTTTTTGTTATAACTGGATGCTTGTGAAATGGGCATCTTGCTCACATGCCTTTCCAGTATAAAATAAAATGAATGAATGAAACTCATGATGGCTACATTCTCAGCAGCCAAACATGCAGATGAAGGGACTTAGTTGGGATGTACCAGGGTCCACTAAGCCTGCATTGGCAGATTCCTGCAGAGAGGGACAGAGATAAGAGGTTCCTCCGCTAGCTGCTGTAGTAATGGGAACCACATCTGTCGGGGCCAGACTAGAGTTACCAGGATCATGCTGGCTCCCTCCATCTGCAGATTGAGTAGCACCCTCTGAATCAGAGGAAATGGAGGGAAGGTGTAAAGGAACCTTCCGCTCCAGGAGAGGGACAATGTGTCTCACCACAAAACTCCAGGCCCTGGATCGAGTGAGCAGAAACTGGGGTTTTGCGTTGAGTGGGGATGCAAAAAGGTCCAACTCTGGATGACCCCATCTGTTGAACAGGTATTCTGCGATGGATGAGAGAAGCTCACACTCGTGCATGCTGGACTGCATCAGGCAGAGGCTGACTGCCAGAGTGTTTGGCAGTACTGGGACGTGAACCGCTGAAAGAGTTAGACCATGGTCTAATGCCCAGTACCACACTCTTATGGCTTACCTGCACAGGGAATATAAATGTCTCCCCCCCACCCTGCACTGATGTAATACATAACATTGAGGTTGTTGTACTTAATCAACAGCTGATCCAGGAGGAGATCATTCTGAAAGGCCTGCATGGCATACAGGACTGCCCGCATCTCCATGACACTGATATTCAGGGAGGTTTTGAGCTGGGACCAAGAGCCCTGGGTTTGAAAGGGACCCAGATGAGCCCCCCAGCCCAAACTGGAGGCATCCATGTGAAGATCTGCTGGGGGAGGAGATCTGGAAGGGGACCCCCCTGCAGCAGGTTCAGGGGGTCCATCCACCACTGCAGCACCTTGTAGACATGGAGGAGACCAGCACTAACTGATCTAATTCATCCATGCACTCTTCCCATTGCACTCGGGTAGAGAGCATTGGAGGATATGCATGTGGACCCTGGCCAGTGGAACAGTGGGGACAGCCATAGCCATCAATCCCAACAGCCTCAGGTACATTCTTGCAGGGACATAACGGCTCTGGGTGACCTCCTGAGCCTGAGCAATAAGACACTCTCCCCTGTTCTGAGGCAGGAAGGCCTTTCCCTGTGCCAAGTCTAGAACCGCCATTATATACTGCAGCCTTTGGGACGTGACTAGGACCGACTTCGGCAAGTTGACTGTAATGCTCAGGGAGATAAATAGCTGAAGAGTTCTCTCCAGAGTCAGCAGGAGCTGTTCCCTGGATGGGGCCTTTAGGAGCCAATCATCCAGACATGGGAAAACATACAGTCCCTCCCTTTTGAGAGCTGCAGCTACCACTGCCAAGTATTTGGTAAAGACCTGCAGCACAGAGGACAAGCCAAAGGGAAACACTTTGATTTGGTAATGTTCCTTGGAAAAGAAACTGGAGGAATCTCCTGTGAGGTGGAAACTCTGAGATGTGCAGATCACGCATCCTGCATGTCCAGAGAACACAGCTAGTTGCCCTGCTTGGAGGAGGGGCAGCAAGCCTGGCAGAGTTACTGCTCTAAACTTCTTGTGCTGGGCATACAGATTGAGGTCCCTGAGGTCTAAGATGGGCCTCAGGTCTCCGGTTCTGTTGGGGACCAGGGAGAACATTATTTATTTATTCAATTTTGGTAACTGGGTAGGCCCACTGAGCCCCGAAGGTCCCTTTTTCAGGAGCGACCCGAAGTTAGTTACACAGAAGAGCATTTCACATACAGAGAATTTACAAAGCAAGTAGGTGCGTTGACCGTTTCAGGTTAAAACTGGCTGGCACAGTGCAGAGTTCAAGCCTTAGTACACAGTGTGGATTAGACATTCACACATTAGGAATACAATGGAGTTAGTTAAGGGAAGTGGACTTGGCATACACACAGTACAGTCCCCCTGAACTGGTAGAGGTCTGGGCTTGCCTGGGGCAGCGTAAGTAGGGAGCTAGTCTCTGTGGCTCAGAGTTCTAGTGCAAGTGCAGGTGCTGTTCCTTAGATGGTGTGCTGGTAGCCTGGACTGGAAGATTCCCAGGGAAGTTGCATCCTACAGCTGCTGTGGTAGCTTATTCCACAGTACCAGGGCTGAATGGGTGAAGGATCTGGTGCCAGCAGTGGTGCGTATCCTAGGCTCTTCCAGGAGATTTCTCCCAGAGGTTCGGAGATGCCTGCCTGCTCTCTTTGGGATCAGCAGCCCAGGCAGGCTGTCTGGGGGTGGTCGAGTAGCTTAATGCGTTACATAATAGTGGATGCTGGAGTCGTTGGTGAGTGATGGCCAGTTATGGAGGCCAGTGCTTCAGTGGTGTGTCCTTTTATGGGATGATGTGGTGAAGCAGGCAACCTTTGTATAGTACCTGCATTCTACTGTATTCCTGTTTTCCCATACCCTGCATGACAGAGGTGGCATACGTCAGAGTTGGGAGCAGAATGCTGTTAGCTATTGTTATCCTGGACTCAGGAACTAGCTGAGTGTTCAGGCAGTAGAGCAGGCCAAGTTTCTGGTGCAGTTTGGTTACCTGATTGACATGAGGCTTCAGGGTAAGGACTTGGACCAGATAC
Organism: Neoceratodus forsteri; assembly: GCA_016271365.2. Taxonomy (NCBI): domain Eukaryota; kingdom Metazoa; phylum Chordata; order Ceratodontiformes; family Ceratodontidae; genus Neoceratodus; species Neoceratodus forsteri. Next base: position 1,101,436,378 of record CM028132.1, on the reverse strand, counting down.
AGACTCAGGTACTTCATGAATTTCACTACCTCAGTAGTGGTACCCGCAGAGGAGACTATGGAGAGTAGAGAGTTTCAGTCCTGACCAATAGTTCTAGAACCAAAAACCATGGCCTTTGTTTTTGTGGTATTTTAGACTAGTCTGTTTTCTACCAGCCAAGATTCTAGAGAGTCAAAGCACGATTGTAGGTGGGCTCCTATGTCCGCAGGGTTAACTGGGGATTGATAGATCACTGCATAGTCTGCATACTGGACCAGCAAGGATCCTCCGCAGTGATTGTTCAGATCATTGACAAATAGTGTGAATAGGAGGGGGCCCTGTATGGATTCCCTGGGGTACCCCTTCCTTGAGTGTGAGTGGTTCGGATATAGCACCTCTCCACTTGACCTGTTGTGAGCGTCCCGTCAGGTAGCTACCGAACCATGTTAGTGAGTGTTGGTCCAGACCAAGGTTACATAGTTTGTCTAGTAGGAGGTCATGATCTACTAAATCAAAGGCCTTGGTCAGGTCAATAAAAACAGCCCCAGTGGGGGTGCCCTTGTCCAAGACAGTTATTATATTACATGTGAGCCTGATAAGGGCCGTGTCCGTCCCATGGTTTCTTCTAAATCCATGATGTGTGTGCACTAGCAATTTGTTAGTTTCCAGGTAGTCTCTGAGTTGGCAGTAGACTAACCTTTCCTGGTTTTTGGCTAGTGTGCATAGAAGAGAGATAGGCCTGTAGTTGCCCATGGACTCTCTAGATCCCCCTTTATGGATGGGAACCACATTCGCCTGTTTCCATCTGTTAGTACGCCTATTCAGTTAGTGACCGTTAATGAGCCAAGTGACCGGAAGTACAGCAGGCAAGCTGCCCTAAGCAGTCTTGGATCTAGTCCATCAGGACCTGCTGAGCCTTTCTGTTTGATGGTCTTGAGCAGGGGGAGCACTTCCTTTGCCCTTACCAACCTTAAATGAAATGGTGGTCTATCTGGGCTCCATGTATCCGGGAGTTGGTGCCCCAGGGGTCTTAGGGGAAGACTTGCTTGTAGTCCTCCAGGTTCATGAAAAGCTTATAGAAGGCTGAGGCAACATCTTATTCCTCAGTCATTATGCGACCATTCGTTGTATTGGGCCTTGGGGTGGAGTACCGCTATCTTTATCAAGGCACTGATGCTAACAGGAAGGATTTGAGATCAGCAAGGTCCGACTCGTTGGAGACGCTTGACATAATTTCGCTTTGCAGCCTTTGCTGCTTGTTTGCACTTGTTCCTTAGGGTTCTAAAGGACACCATGGAGTAAAACCCAGTTTCTTTGGTGCCTGGGCACTGGCTTGATGGTCTTTTTAACGCAGAAGGACTGTACCTCTTCCCAGAGAACTGACAAGTGTCGGGGTTAGCTGAAGGACACTGGGGAGTCTCAGAGTGGCTTCGATGAGCTCCAGAGTGTGACCCCTTTCTATGATTTGAAGAATCCAGGCATCTGACATGATGGTTCTCCATTGATTGAGATGGAGGGAGAACCGACCTCCACCACTACCTCCCTGGTTGGGAACCGGGGTCTGGCAAGGAGTCAAGTGGTGGCGGTTCCAGCCGCTGGGGCTGGTTTGTCACCCATGAGGTGCTTGGCGTGGCTCTGGCAGAAGAGGGGCAGGGCAAGGAAGTGGAGGCTCTATGTTTGCCTTTGGGGTCAAGAAGCTGCTCCATGTTTGTGGGACACCTTGCAAAAGGGAGGCGCTGTCTGTCTTGGGTTGTGTATGACAGAGGAATGGAGAGACCTGATAGTCCTTCCAGATGTCTGTAGCTCTTTTATGATGTCCCGCACATCTGGACGGACAACTTGAGACATTAAAGGGGCATTATGCACCTTTACTGAACATCAACAGGAAAAATGCGAGACCAGCCAGCCTGGTGGCATAGAGGGCTGAGGCGCTGGACGCCTTGCCTGCGTGTCACGCCAGCAACCCAGGTTCGGGAACTGACTCAGGTCATCAGGAGCTGGCACGGGGGTGAGAGCAGAATTGAGCAGCCATAAGGCAGCTCTCCTCTCTCTCGGGTGGTCACTGCTCCCCGAGTTCCACTACCACTGGGTGGAGGTCTGGAGGCTATGTGAGGTGGGAGGGGTGGCAAGTCTGCGGAGAGTGTCTCGAGCCGTGGCATGCGATGCTCCAAATGCGCCAGACTGAAAGCCAAGAATGGGGACAGGTGATAAACAGGAGAAAAAAAAAATAAAAAAATAAAAGGAAACCAGAGACACTCAGCCAGGACTGCCTATGAAGGCATATGCCGGGGCAGCAGCCTAGCACCAGTGTCCGAGATATCACAGAGGGCCCGCAAGAGGTGCTTGCTGATATCCTCAACATTTTGGAGGCACTTAAGAACCTCTTGCTTTTGGGTACAATTAGGAAGGGTTTGGGCCGTGGCCTTGCCCTTCTGCCAAAGGGCATTCTGGTACTTGACCATGTGAGAAAGGTAATTCACAATCCTCAGCTCAAGGTTGGATGAGGCATATACCCTCTTGCCTCAGAGATCAATCCTACTGGATTTTCTGTTGGGGAGCTAAAGTGCTTGGGCACCTTGGACCTATCATGGGCTGCCTTTATTACCACAGAATCTGTTTATGGTTGGGCAGGGTAGCGAGGAAGATCCTGGGGGCATGATATAACTTATCATTCTAAGGGCACATATGGCACTATATCACGCCTGTGCCAGGCTGCAGTTGTGGCATTCCTTAGTACAGGAAGGATAGGAGGAATGACTTTAGGAAGACTCTGGAATTTCTAGGAAATCCACCAGATCTCACCTGGTGGCATCCTCCTCCTCAGTATGAAAGACCATGGCTGAGGACAGCTGCTTCACGACACTGAAGAAAGTAGGGCCCTAAGGAGGAGACCTAGCAGTATGCTTGAGAGAGTCTTCGCTCACTGAGGAAGCTGTGGATCTGTCTTCCTCTTCCTTCTCTTCGTCGGGTAGGATATTATCAGGATGGCACTCCTCCTGGATGTCAACCTGTTCCAATTCTAGGTCCAATAACCGAGGTACCGATGGCTCATAGGGAGCAGCTCATGGAGGCTGAAGTGGTGTCGATGACGGTGCCATTGATAGTGCAGACGATGGAAGCATATAAGCGCCCAACCGGTGGACCAAAACCATAGTGAATTTTGTTAAAATGTCACTGAGGTTGATGACAGTAGATGGCAGGGTCGATGGTGCAGGAGGCAATGATCTGCCAGACAGACACTGAGAGCCCAAAGAGCCCACAGCCCAAGGACCTGGAGAAGTATCAGGCCTCAACGGGAGGACCGTCGACAACGGTCCTGTCATCAATGAAGAGGGGGCCGACATCCCGGATGTCGATGGCCGGCTGCCTTGCACATCCAGTGAAGATGCTGCTGGGTAGGGGTCTGGAAGGGACGAGATCTGGACACAGGGCTTAGGCATCGGTGCAGTCGCAGCAGACGGAGTACCCCAGATGATGAGGAAGAGGCCGCTGGGGCGGATCAGCACCGGGGTCCTGATCTTGGTCCTTTTATGACTTTTCTCCCAAGACTTGTCTTGGAATTTAGCAGCCTGGGAGCTCCATGACCCTGCCGGCGACTGTAAGAACAGACCCTGGAGGACCCCTGCCCAGAACTGGCTACCTGTTGTTAAGGAAGGAATTTTTAAGAGCCTTTTTGCGCACTTGAGGGTGGTTTGATTACACTCTGGCAGAGCTCACTTTCCCACACTTCGTTGTCAGCCCAAGACAGCAGACACAGACGACTGCTCATCTGAAGAGGCAATCTTCTTTCCTCAGTGGCAGTGTCAAAGAGAGAAATTGAAGGATTAACTCTCGAATAAACGAGGTAAAGGAATCTCTTTAGAAAAGAGATTCTAAAAAGAATTAAGTACAGAAAAAACCGTAGGTGAAAATGGTGTGAAACTGCAGCACAGCTCTCACGGAGGAGATCTATGTGATCAAGTTGCATGGCTGAAAGAACCGAAGAGGAAGCAGGGCCGCTCACGCCTTTACAGGGTTGGCGATGTCGACAGACGACATTGCTGTGGGCTGCCACAGTTGTACTGCTGAAAATCTTCCATGTGGATCTTGCTGCACTGACGGTGAAGTTCCATCCGTAGGACTTGATGACCGAGATACCCCCGAAGATGATCTAGGGAAGTAGTGGGAATAGAACCCCTTGTTCCTTTGCTCCCAAGGAACTGGTTCTATGGCCCTTTTCTGTATTAGAGTATATACTTCCTCTAGCAGCACCAGTACAGTGCCTACAGAAAGTATTCACCCCTCCTTGGATTTTGTCACATTTTGTTGTGTTACTACCAGATTTTTTAATGCATTCAAATGATTCACCTGAGCTCTTTCCTTCTAAGACTGCTTGAAAGGCAGAGTAGAGAAACTTACCAGAGCAAGGAAAAGGATTGACTTATTTTGGCTACGAGATTTACTGTGGTGGTGTTTTTTATTTTTACTCACAGGATTGCTACTGTTTGTTGCTAACATTTCATTGTTTTATTTTTCTCTGTAGCAAAGTGTTTCTTACAGCGATATCTTCTCTGAAATTATTACAGGTGGTGCTTTACAGGTTTTACAGTTTTATCTAACATTAGGATAAGCTTTCAGGGTTACTGCATTTGTTGTTGACTGACTGTTTCTGCTCTTACCTCCTTTTTCTTTCGTCCGTGGTTTTTCTTTTTCGGCAGGGGAAGGGCCCAGCCACCAACCCCCATCCCCAACCACCCCACACTACACTCCTTTTAGAGGGCACCACAGTTGTGACATTTCCTGTGGCAGAGCAGGAAGGGGTGGATCAGTGGGGCCTCCACAAGGTGAGCTCATTTACAGGGGCACTAGTAATTTAACTTGTTGTTATAACAAGTTAAACAAAACACAATCAAACCATTACTTGCATTTTTTTTCTTTTTTTTCCTTCTAATTACTCTGACTAGGTTATAAACCCAGCAACTTATCTGGAATGGATATCATTAACTGCAGGTACTGTGGAACAATTTTCAGAAGGACAGTCTTACAGGATTTAGGACACTGTCCTACATGCTGGGCCTTTGGAGATCTTAGGCTCAGCCCGGCAGCATGGGCAGAGATTGCACGCCTCAAATTTCATATTCAAGAGGAAATACATTATAAGAACCTCCGCCATTTCCCCAGCATCCAACAGAAAAACCTCGACCCAGAGGGTAGTTGGTCCAGGAGGTTGGCAGGTGGTTAGAGGGTAAATCGGTGCCCCATCACTCTCTGCTCTCCAACATATTACCTCCAAAAACCATATAAACACTACAAACAGGTATCTGCCTCTATCTCTGAAATCAAACAAAGAGGCAGAAGACACTGCAGAGCAGGACACTGCAGCACAGGAGCTAGCACAACAAAACTCACCCAAATCAGGAACCAAAACAAAATAAGCAAAAAGGAAATCCAAAAAACTTCTGATCATAGGAGACTCCATGATTCGAGGAGTTGATACCCATCTCCAGCCAGGGGTAAGGGTCAAATGTCTCCCAGGTACATCAGCATGGAGAGAGACTGACCGCATTGCTAAAATTGTTCACAAAGCAGGAGAAAACATTGATGTCCTAGTATACATAGGGACTAATGATCTCACCAGCCGGTCAGTTGTGGAGACCAAAGAACACCTGACCAGGCTGGGTGACAAACTATCATCTATTTCGTCCGGCATCTCCTTCTCCGAGATCCTGCCAGTCTGGGATAGGGGCGCAAATGGACGGAAGGTCAGAGAAGGGGAGATAGGGGAGCTAAACATGTGGCTCAAGGGCTGGGAGGAGTGGCCCTGTATGTCAATGAAAATATCAAAGCTACAGAAATTCAGAATACACATAAGGAGCAAGAAGAACTGTGGGTCACCCTGGAAACAGGAAATGGGACAGCCATAAGAACTGGGGTTGTCTACAGGCCCCCAGACCAGGGGGAGGACATAGACACATTACTGTTAGAAGATATATAAAACATGACAGCTAAAGGGGAGGTTCTGATAATGGGAGACTTCAACATGCCGGATACAGATTGGTCAATACCAGCAGGAACATCTGCCAGAACTAGACACATAGTGGACTCCCTGCAGGGGGAGGGCTTCAAACAACTGGTACAGCAACCCATGAGAGACAGGGTTATCCTAGATCTAGTACTGACTAACAAGGAAGGGATCACAGATCTCCAGGTAGAAGGTCACCTGGGGGCAGTGACCATCACATGGTATGGTTCAATTTGGCTACTACATCTAAATCATCCCATTCCAAGGCAAAAATATGGGACTTCAGAGGAGCTGACTTTGGTAAGATGGCCAACAGAGTTAGCTAGCCCTGGCAAAAGAAACACAGGTGAGGGGTACAGGCAAAGTGGGCAAGCATTATGATGCAATACTTGAAGCAACATCCCACTGTGTTAGACAGAAAAGGAAGTGCAAAAGAAGAAGGTAACCAATTTGGTTCTCAAATACAGTAGCAGAAAAGGTCAGAGCCAAAAGGCTGGCCTTCAGGAAATATAAGGGAACACAACGGGATGAAGATAGGGAAGCAGGGAAGGCAGTAGGGCAGGCAAAGTCCCAAACTGAGGAAAAACTAGCACAAACAGTAAAAGAAGGTGACAAGACTTTCTATAGATACATTAGTGAAAGAAGAAGGTCCAGAGGGGGTATTGCTAAGCTTAATGGAGAAAAGGGAGCATGTGAGGAGGAGGACCCTGTAAAGGCATCTATCCTAAATAGATACTTTTGCTCAGTATTTACTGAAGAGAAGGTAGGGCAGGCCCACAGCTCAGCATCATGGACACAGGGGGAGGGAGATGAGCACTACTCCCTTCACAAAAGAAAGGGTCCTACAAGAGCTTGCTAAGCTCAGGGTGGATAAGGCAATGGGACCTGATGGCATACATCCCAGGGTACTTAAGGAGCTAAAGGTGGAACTAGTAGAGCCATTAGCAGAACTGTTTAGTGAGTCTCTGAGCACAGGAGAGGTCCCAGAAGACTGGAGAACGGCTCATGTGATCCCACTCCACAAGAGTGGTAGAAGGGAGGCGGGAACTACAGACCAGTCAGTCTTACCTCAGTAGTGGGCAAGATTATGGAGGCACTCCTAAGGAAAGGATAGTGCAACACCTGGAATCATAGGGCACAGGATCCAAGACAGCATGGGTTTACAAAAGGAAGGTCCTGTCAAACTAATCTCATAAATTTCTTTTGACTGGTAACCAGAGTGGGGGACCAAGGGGAGCAGCTGATGTTGCCTACCTTGACTTCAGCAAAGCTTTTGACACTGTTCCACATAGAAGATTGATAAATAAGCTGGGTAGGTTTGGGGTGGGTCATGAAGTTGGTCAAGTGGGAAAACTGGTTGACGGGCAGAAAACAGAGAGTGGTGGTAAATGATATACAGTCAGAAGAGATGCAAGTCACAAGTGGGGTACCTAGGGATCAGTCCTGGGGCCAGTCCTCTTCAACATCTTCATTAGTGACCTTGCAGATGGACTAGAGGGTAAGGCTTGTCTGTTTGCAGATGACACCAAGATCTGCAACAGAGTAGATGATCCAGATGGGGTGGGCAGAATGAGAAGAGATCTGATAAACTAGCAAAATAGTCAGAAGAGTGGCAACTGGGGTTAAATGCAAAGAAGTGCAAAATCATGCACATAAAGAGAAACTCGAAGCCACCTATAGGCTGGGAGAGGAGTTGCTAGCAGTCACAAAGGAAGAAAGAGACTTGGGCATCATCATCACTGATGACCTGAAATCATCCAAGCAGACCTCTAAAGCAGTAGGTAAGGCTAGGGGATGTTAGGGTGTTAGTAGGGGTATCACAAGTTGAAGAGGGAGGTAATAATCCCTCTTTACAAGACACTGGTTAGGCCCCATCTGGAGTACTGCGCAGTATTGGAGGCCACACCTCACAAGGACATTAACTAAACTGAGGCAGTCCAGAGAAGGGCAACCAAATGGTGCAGGGACTGCATCAGAAGACATATGAGACAGATTAACAGAGCTCATTATGTATACCCTTGAGCAAAGGAGGGAGAGAGGTGATATGATCGAGGCATTCAAACACCTTAAGGGCATTAACAAGGTGAAAGAGTCTATATGTTTAAATATAAGAAAAATAGCAGGACAAGAGGACACAGCATGAGATTAGAGGGGGGCCGATTAAGGGGGAATGTGAGGAAATTCTTTTTCACAGAAAGGGTGGTGGATGCATGGAATGGCTTACCACAAGAAGTGGTGGCTATGAATACAGTGCAGGGCTTCAAACAGGCATGGGATAGGCATAAGAGAGCAATACAAACGACTATGAATAGATAGGCCACTGACAGAGCAAAGGCCGACGGCACATTTATAAGGTGGAAAAAGAAATGGGCAGACTGGATGGGCCATGCGGTCCTTATCTGCCATCAACTTCTATGTTTCTATGTTTCTATTTGTTTCTCCCTTGATTCACACAGCATACTCAACAATTTAAAGGGGCAAAAATATTTTTATTGTGTAACAAAAATGTATGAAACATTAAAAACTGAAATATCTTGTTTACTTAAGTATTCACCCCGAGTCAATATAGTAGAAGCACCTTTGGCAGCAATTACAGCATTGAATCTTCTTGGGTATGTCTGTATCAGCTTCGCACATCTGGATTTGGGGATTTTACCATTCTTCCTTGCAGATTTGCTCAAGCTCTGCCAAGTTGGATGGGGAGCGTCGGTGAACTGCAATCTTTAAGTCTTTCCACAGATTCTCAATGGGATTCAAGTCTGGGCTTTGGCTGGGTCACTCAAGGACATTCACCTTCTTGTTCTGAAGCCACTCCAGTGTTGCTTTGGCTGTATGCTTGGGGTCGTTGTCCTGTTGGAACGTAAATCTTCGCCCCAGTCCAAGGTCTATTGTGGACTGATGCAGGTTCTCCTCAAGGATGTGCCTGTATTTGGCTCCATTCATTATTCCCTCTATCCTGACAAGTGTCCCAGTCCCTGCCGCTGAAAAGCATCCCCATAACATGATGCTGCCACCACCATGCTTCATGGTAGGGATGGTGTTACACGGGTGCTGAGCTGTGTTCGGTTCGCGCCAGGCATAGCGCTTTGCATTCAGGCCAAAGAGTTCAATTTTTGTTTCATCAGACCAGAGAATCTTTTGCCACATGGTCTCAGAGTCTGCCACATGCCTTCTTGCAAACTCCAGGCATGCTGTTATGTGGCCTTTTCTCAGGAGTGACTTCCGTCTAGCCTTTCTCCCATAGAGGCTACATCTGTGAAGTGCTGCAGAGATTGTTGTCCTCTGGACAGGTTCTCCCATCTCAGCCATGGGACTCTGTAGTTCCGTCAGGGTGATCACTGGGTTCTTGGTCACTTCCCTGACCAAGGTCCTTCTTGCCCGGTTGCTCAGTTTGGGAGGACGGCCTGCTCTAGGAAGAGTCTGGGTGGTTCCGTAATCTTTCCATTTCCTAATAATGGACTTGACTGTGCTCCTGGGAACTTTCAACACCCTAGAAATGTTTTTATACCCCTCCCCAGATCTATGCCTCCTTACAATTCTATCACGGAGTTCTACGGACAGCTCCTTGGTCTTCATGGTAAAGTTTCTGCTCTGACATGCACTGTCAACAGTGGACCTTATATAGACAGGTGTATTTCCTCTGAAATCATGTCAACTATTTGAACTGACCACAGGTGGACTCCATTCAAGTTTTAGAGTGATCTCACAAAGAAATTGGATGCACCTGAGCTCAATTTGGAATGTCAAAGCAAAGGGTGAACACTTATCAAATCAAGACATTTCAGGTTTTTATTTTAAATTACATGTACAAAAATTCCAGAAGTTTCATTCCACTTTGACATTATAGAGTATTTTTGTAGATACATGACAAAAAATCCCACATAAATGTATTTTAATTTGAGTTTACAACATCATAAAATGTGACAAAATCCAAGGGGTGAATACTTTTTGAAGGCACTGTATGTATGCTGGAGGATAGGCCAAAGGGGTTGGTGGATGGTCTGAAGGCAACTCCAGAAGTTCTAGAGCATGGCCCTGTTGTATTATCTGCAGGACCCAAGCATCTGATGTGGTCTTCCTCCACTGGTCCAGCTGGAGGGAGCGGCGACCACCTACTACCACCTCTGAAGGTACTGGTGGGTGGGGGTCTAGGAATGAGTCATGTAGTTGGAGATCCTGCAGCTGTAGCTGCACTCCCACCCCTAGGGGCTTTTAAATGGCACCTGGGGTGGGTCCTGGGCAGACAGCGGATCCTCCTCTGCTTTTACTTTGTTGTCTGGCTCATGAATGGTGTCTGTTACTGGCTGGACAAATAGGTACCCTCTGCCTATTTCTTGCTGTATGGCAGAGGGACTGTACTGATTTTAAAGTCCTGCCCGAAGCCTGTAGGTTTGAGAGGATATTCTGAACATCTGCTCTGGAACAGCTTGTATCCTCTGAATGGGGCATTTAGCATGGATTGCTGCACATCACTGGAAAATTCTGCCACCCTCAACCAAGACTGTCTTCTCAAGCAGACACCAGAAGCTGTTGCTCTAGCAGAAGCATCAGAAATGTTATAGGTAGACCTTAACAGATGTTTACCTATATCTGCCCCTGCCTGGAGGACCTTTAGCAGCTTCTGCTTAGGAGTGCACACTGGTAGGGCTTGGGCCACTGCCTTGGTCTTCTTCCAGAAGGTTTTCTGGTAATGGAACATATGGGCCTGATAATTTGCAATTCTCAGGCCCAAGGTAACAGAAGCGAAGGTTCTGTTCCCCAGGAAATCTGGTCTCCTGGACTCCTTGTCAGGAGGGAGAGAACAGAGATGTTTAGGCACTTTGTACCTATCATGGGCTGCATTTATCAAAACTGAGTCACAAAACTGAATTACTCACCTTAGTAATGTTGTTTCTTCTAATGGAGTCTTGCTATATTATGACATATGCAGTGAGTCCCAACCTTCGAACTGCTCCGGAGGTGAAAGAGTTAACTTTCCATGCCAGGCATGGAACGCTGAGCTCGAGCACGGTTGAAACTCTGTCTGTTGTTCTTCAAACTCAAACCATCAGATCTTTACGAGCTAAACTCACTGAGGTCCTGTGTGGAAGATGTAAACCTACATTAGCCAACTGGCTACTAAACATAAGAACACATGTTTTGGTCCCAAAACAAAGACTCAAGTCAGGAGACCCAAAAAATGAAAAACACAACACCAAGCACCCCAGGAAAGGAGGGGTGAAAACAACAAGGTGGGCACCTACTGAGTGCCAACACTGCACTGCCCACCCACATCCCAAAAACAGAGGTTCTGAGAGGGGCAGGCAGGGGGGAGGTCATAATATAGCAAGACTCCATTAGAAAAAACAACATTACTAAGGTGAGTAATTTTTTCTTCAAACAACATGAAGTCTTGCTATATTATGACATATGCAGACTACAAAGCAGTACCTCCATGGAGGAGGGACAGAACCTACTTAGGAAATAGGCTTTGAAGCACAGCTGTGCTAAACCCAGCATCACTCCCAGCCTGGATGTCCAGGAGTAATGCTTGGTAAAAGTATGAACTGTTTTCCAGGTAGCTGCTTGACATATCTCTAAAATAGGGATGTCCCTGGCAGCAGCCAGGGAAGCAGCTGTACCTCTGGTAGAGTGAGCCCTCAGGCCTGAGGGGGGAACCTTACCCAGTTTTCCATAGCAAAATTGGATACAAGAGACAATCCACCTGGCAATGGATCTTTAGTGGCAGGTTTCCTTTACCAACCTCACCATAGCGAGAACAGTTAGAGGGAGTCAAACCTGTGACCCTTGGTACGCCTTATATAGTAACTAAGGCCTCTTCACATCTAGTTATGCAGCCTCCCTCTCGCCTGAGGAGGAATGGTCAGTGAAGTACACTGGAAGAGATATGGATTGATTAAGGTGGAAATCTGAAACCACCTTAGGGCAAAACTTCCTATTAGTCCTGAGGACTACCTTATCTCTATGAAAGGAGATAAAATCAGGCTCCACTGACAAAGCTTGCAATTCACTTATGCGTCTGGCAGAAGTGATGGCTACCAGAAACACAGTCTTCCAAGTCAAGTACTTAAGTTCTGCTGAAGACAAAGGCTCAAAGGGGGGTTGCATAAGCTGAGCAATGCAAACATTAAGATTCCAGGCAGGGGCAGGGTCCCTGAATGGAGGGTTGGTATGAAGCAATCCCTTAAAAAACTTGGGAGAATACAGGATGAGCTGAAAGAGAAGAGGGCTTACCTTCTGAAATAAAAGCAGACACAGCTGCCAAATGCACTTTTAGGGTAGCTGGTCTCAGCCCCAAGGTATTTAAGTGGACCATATAATCCAGGACTGTGGGTAAGTCAGCAGATTCTGGGGAAATATGCTTTCCAGAACAACATATGGAAAACCTTTTCCATTTGGAATTATAAGTAGCCCTGGTGGAAGGTTTCCTAGAAGCCTTCAGGATATCCATTACACCTTGGGAGAGGTAGAACAGCAAACTCTAACTCTTCAAGAGCCAGGCCTTGAGATTGAGAGATTTGAGGTTCGGGTACCAAACCCTCCCCTGAGCACAGGTTGTGCTTCCTGGGAAGACACAGGGGGAGATGGACTGCTAAGGACAGTAGGAGTGGATACCAGGGCTGTCTGGCCCAATCTGGAGCAATCAGGATCACTTTGCAGGGTTGAGACCTGATTTTGACTAGTACTTTGAACAGGAGAGGGAAGGGAGGAAAAGCATATAGAAACTTCCCTTCCCAATTGAGGACTAAGGCATCCAGAGGGACTAAGCCCAACACTGGGGGCCTGCAGCAAAAAAGGGAAGTTGGTGATTGTCTGGGGCTGCAAAAAGATCTATCTGCGGGGTGCCCCATCTGGCAAAGATCACCTCCAAAACCAGGGGGTCCAGTGACCATTCGTGATGGCCCTGTGAAATCCTGCTGAAAGCATCTGCCAGGACATTGTCCTTGCCTGGGAGGTGAACTGCTGTAAGGGGAGGTGTTCAGGGAGTAAGCCAGAGACCACAACTTCATTGCTTGATTGCACAAGGCTGTAACTGAGTGCCCCTTGCTTGTTGATGTGCCACATTGTGGTGGTGTTGTCTGTTCTGACCTGTACAACTTTGTTCTGAACAGATTTGGAAAAAGCTTGAAGTACTAGAAAAACTGCTCTGAGTTCCAACAGATTGATGTGGAGCAGAGATTCCTGAGGGGACCACAATCCCTGGGTAGTGAGGTCACCCATGTGAGCTCCCCACCCCAAGAGGGATGCATCCGTAGTAAGGATTAAGGAGTGAGACTGAGTGACAAAGGGAACCCCTTCTCTCAGGTTGCTCTGTTCCTGCCACCACTGTAGGGCCTGGATCAGGGTTCGAGTAACTGGGATCAATTTGGTTAGAGGGTCTTTCCTTTGAGACCAAAAGGCTCTCAAATGGAACTGGATGTCCCTCATCTGAAATCTTGCTCCCTGCACTACTGCTGTAGAGGCAGCCATGTGCCCTAGGAGCTGTAGAAAATGCCTTGCTGGTCGAGAGACCTGCAGGGTGAATGAGGAGGCCAGAGAGACCAGGGTCCTTGCCCTGTCCAAAGGAAGGAAGGCTCTGGCTTTCTCTGTGTTCAGTTCTGCGCCTATGAAGGTGAGAAGCTGTACAGGCTCTAGAACTGACTTTGAAAGATTCAGAAGGAAACCTGGAGAGGTGAGCAGTTGCTGAGTTATCTGCAGGTGTAATCTGACCTGGTCTGGGGACTGGCCTACTATGAGCTAATCGTCCAGGTAAGGGAAGATTGCAATTTTTTGCCTCCTTAGGGAAGCAACTGCTACTGCCAGGCACTTTGTGAATACCCTTGGAGCAGAGGTGAGGCCAAAGGGCATTGCTCTGAACTGGTAATGGCCTGAGGGCAGCTCGAACCTGAGGTACTTTCGATGGAGCTTCTGATGAGAATATGGAAGTAGGCATCCTTGAGGTCCAGGGACGCTAGCCAGTCCCCTGGCCTTAGAGAGGGTAGAATAATTCCAGAGTCACCATTTTGAATTTTGGTTTTAAAAGGTGCTTGTTTAGGTATCTGAGATCCAGGATGGGCCACCATTCTCCTGTCTTTTTTGGGGTAAGGAAGTACCTGGAGTACAATCCTTTGCCCTGGTGTAGGGATGGAACCCTTTCCACAGCTCTGAGAGCCAGGAGGGAAGAGACCTCTGCCTCTAGGACAAGTGCCTCTGGAGGATTTGCAGGTGAAAAGGATCTGGTTCTCATCTTTGGAAACTTTTTGAAGCTGAGAACCAGTCCCTGGCTTACTACTTCCAGGACCCACTTGTCTGATGTCAGAGACTGCCAGTCCTGGACAAAGTAAGCCAGCCTGCCCCCTATAGGTAGGTGAGTATTGGCCCTGGCAACCCCATCAGGGTGCCTGCTTGGCAGGGGCTTTGGGCTGAGGGGTGGAAGCAGGCCTGCTTGTACCCCGTCTGCCTCTCCCTCTAAAGAACCCCCTCTGGGCATAAGCAGAAGAGGAGGCCTGGGCTTGGTAAAAAGGCCTATGAAAAGGCCTGCCCCTTCCCCTGGGAAGCTGCCTTTGAGGAGTGTCCTGCCTTTCCTTGGCCTGTGCACTCCTATAGGTGGTCCTATACTCATCCATTTTCTTCATGTAATTCTCTGTCTGCTCCCCAAACAGAGAATTACCCACAACAGGAAAATCCATGGCCTTAGTCTGGGTATCCTGTGACAGGCTAGTACATCTGAGCCAAGCCATTCTGCGAAGTGCCACAGATGTAGCCATGACTCTTGATGACACATCATTAGAGTCCACTGCAGCATGGAATTGCACCTTGGATGCCTCAATACCATCAGCAGCCACCTGCTCCAGCTCCTTGACAAGCTGGCTAGGGACCTGTTTTGCTACAGCAATAACAGTGTCCTATCTGGATTTCTGATATCTAGCAACATAAGCCATATAATTTGCCTGTCTGAGTCCCAAGGATGCTGCCATATACTGTTTCTTTGCCATGGCATCAACCTCCTGGAGTCCTTGTCCGGGGGTGAAGCAAAGGAATATTTGCCTTGTCACAGGCTGCAGCCTGTACTACTCAACATGGCTGCATTGTTGTGAAAGGAACTCCGTATCAGAGCCTGACAATGTGTACCTCTTGTCCATTCTCTTATCCACAGGAGGTATAGTGTGAGGAGTTTTTAGAATTTTAAATGTCTGTTTCCCAAAAGATTTATGCAAGGAAACACAGGTGGTGTGGGGTCAGCCTTGGCAAAGACTTCCCCACACACACTGCAGTGTTGAAACCCAGTGGGCCCGGGTTTTTCTTGGGTTTCTCAGACATAGTGCCAGTCCTAACCAAATTACCCGCTTATGGCAATCCGCAGACAAGACCCTCTTATCGGTTCCCAACCATGTCACGGGTCGAAAAACGTAATAAAATCTGTTTTTTTAGAACCAATAAGAACCGTAACCACACTCAAATCACAGATTAAGATACTTTAAACAACCTGATCGGTTCAAACCGAACCGATAAACCGCTTACAAGTTCCACACAGAATAGAAATAATGTAAACCTATCTAGTACTCACAAATACCACAGACAGAGCTTGAACCGACGCTTGCAGTTTAAATTGCGAAAACCGAGAAAACAATACTTTAACCGACAAAATGAACCAGCAGAAGGAGAAATCTCTCGGTGCGACTGTTCAGTGAGGCGGAGTAAAGAATCTGATGGTTTGAGTTTGAAGAACAACAGACAGAGTTTCAACCGAGCTCGAGCTCAGCGTTCCATGCCTGGCATTGGAAAGTTAACTTTCACCTCCGAGCAGTTCAAGGTTGGGACTCACTGCATATGTCATAATATAGCAAGACTTCAAGTTGTTTGAAAATGTATTTCTGAGGGGCCTGTTACATTTTATCTGCCTTCCTAGGAATGGCAGGAATCATATTTGGTCTGTACCAGGCAGCCAGGGTGGCATACTCTAGGGCAGGCAATAGTGGAGAAATAATAATAATAGATGTGGAGTTAGGTAGTTCTAAGAATGCCACCAAATTCCTTTTGGGGATGTCTTGTTCCGCAGATTCAAACCCCATGGCAGACTGGAGTTGCTGCATCATGGAGATGAATGAGGGGTCTTCGGAAGGGACATGGGTGTATACAAGGGAGTCCTCTCTTCCTGTGGAGATGGTGGAGCTAGACCTCTCATAAGAGCTCTCCACATATTCCTCCTCCTCCTCCTCTTGCATTATGCGGTCAGGGTTAAATTCCTGATCCTTGTCAACGGTTTCTGTAGGCCTCAAGGAGGGAACAGAGGAGGTTGTCAACACCCTGGAAGGCACGGAGGGCGGATATGGTCCCACTACACAAAAGTGGGAGTAGGGAGGAGGCAGGAAACTACACATCTGTAAGGCTGACTTTGGTGGTGGGCAAAGTTATGGAAACATTACTAAAACAAAGGACTGGGGAATATCTTATAACCAGTGGATTACAGGTTTCCGAGGCAGCTTGGGTTCACAAAGGGGAGATCTTTTCAAACAAACCTGATAGAGTTCTTTTGACTGGGTTACCAGGAGGTGATCATGGAGAGTAGTGGATGTGGCCCACCTGGATTTCAGTAAGGCCTTCACACCATTAATAAAAATAAAATAATAAATCTTTATTTAAATTAAGCCTTTCAAGATATCAAGGCTGTACAGTAAGGTTAAAACAGCAATAATAAAATCAACAATAAAATAATCTGTCGGGGTTCATTCAATCCATTACACTAAAGGCCTGATGCCATAAGAACGTTTTTAATGCCTGTTTAAATCCTCCCACAGTCGCGCACTCCCTCAGCTGACGGGGTAGAGAATTTCAGAGGGTAGGGGCCACGTACATAAATGCATGGGCCCCAGAAGATTTTAAAGACACCTTTGGAATCTCCAGCAACCCCTCGTCAGCCGAATGGAGCTGTCACTCAGGGCAGTAAGGTACAACAAGCTCTTTCAAGTAGTCAGGACCAAGTATGTGTAGGGCTCTGTAAGTCAGCAATCCGACTTTAAATGTGATCTGCCACCGAATTGGCAGCCAGCGCAGATCGCGCAACACAGGGGTAATATGAGAAGATGGAAAAGTCCCCGTCAGCAACCATGCTGCAGCGTTCTGCACTAGCTGCAGGCGGCGGATATTAACTCCCACTAGCCCTAAGTACAGGGAGTTGCAATAATCAAGGCGCAAGGTCACAAAGGCGTGATCAGTGTAAGCAGGTCACCAGAAGGAACAAGGTGCTTGATCCTGGCGATGTTCCTGAGATGGTAAAGAAAACTTGATGGCTGCCGACACCTGAGATCGAGTGTCAGCCTGTCGCCAAGCACCACCCCAGGTCTCAACCCGCTCGGAGGTAAGGATCTGGGAGCCCTCAACAAAGTCCAGAGGGCTAACCAGCCCTCAACTCCTCTATCCAGCACCCAGATCCACAACCATCACCTCTGTCTTCCCATGTTCAACTTTAGCCAGCTCAATTCATCCAATCCTGGATTTCAGCAAGGTAGTTGTTAAATATCGAAAGCACTATCCTGGTCAGGTGCAAAAGACAGGTAGAGCTGGGTATCATCAGCATAGCAGTGAAACCTCAGCCCATACCGCTTACAATGTCTCCGAGAGACAGCATATACACTGCAAACAACATGGGGACAGCACTGAGCCCTGAGGGACCCACATGACAGAGGGAGGGTCAGAAGAATAAATCCCGGACACCACTCTTTGAGTTCTGCCAGTGAGGAAAGATGTAAACCACCTGAGGACTGTACTGGTTAGGCTGCAGAAGAACCTCAGGTGCCCAAGCAGCACCCCATGGTCCACAGTGTCAAAAGCTGAAGAGAGATCAAGGAGCACCGAGGCGGAGCAGCTTCTCCGATCTCTTGCTATCAGGAGATCACTGAGCACCCGAACCAGCGAAGTCTCAGTACTGTGCCTCTTTCAAAAACCGGATTGGAGAGGTTCGTAGATGTTACGGATGGTCAAGTGGTTCTCCAACTGTACCGCCACTACTTTCTCAATAACCTTCCCTATAAAGGGGAGGTTTGAGGTTGGTCTGTAGTAGGCCAGAGAGTCTGGGTCCAAAGTAGCCTTCTTCAGGAGGGGTGTCACCACCGCCTCCTTTAGGGAGCTTGGAAACTCACCTGAATCAAGGGAGCAATGGACTATCTGTACCAGGACCGGGCTGATAATATCACAACAACCCATAATCAGGGAAGTTGGGCCCGGATCCAAACTACAGCACATAGGGCGCATACTCTGGACAATCTGCATGACATCCATGAACTCTGGCCGGTCAAAGGTACTCCAGGAAACACGAGGGAAAGTGACCAGACACCGATCAATAGCATCCTCCAAAGAGCAAATCAAGAGGATCTCCGCCACTCTGATGACAGCCACCTTATTCGCAGTTGAACTGGCAAGCTCATCACTCATTACGCGAAAAGGCTCTTCGGAGCTGTAGACAGGCTGGGTTGCACAGTCTGTCCACAGTTCAAAAGAGCTAAGCCGGTCGGTTCTGAGTGGCAGCAATCTCCTCGGACAGGAATTCTGCCTTCTTATGGGAGATTGCTGATACAGTAAGTAGACTTGATAATGCTCTACCAATCTAAGGTGGTTGTCCTCCAGGGCGGATTTCCGCCAGCGCCACTCTAACCTTCATCCTAGTTGCTGCAACTCCTTAGGGTCCCATCAAACCAAGGGCCGAGGGTGAAGGAGAGAGGGCGACATGGACTGGAGCAACTGAATCCAGGGCCTTATTATAGGCCCGCATCAAAGTCTCTGGAGTCGTGCTTGCCACAGGAAACTCCGAGAGGTCAATCACCACCGCTAGGCCTTCTGGGCTCACATCCCATAAAGAGCAGTAACTGACCATCTCCACAGGTGCAGGCCTATGAAGGGGGGTGCAAAAGTTGAACCACACAGAAGACTGGTAAACAAGCTGGGCAGCCTGGGAGTGGGTCCAAAGGTAGTAAAATGGGTACGAAGTTGGCTAAGTAACAGGACTCAGAGGGTAGTAGTAAATGGAGTTCACTCGGAAGAAGGTATGGTAACCAGCAGAGTGCCTCAGGGGTCAGTACTGGGACCAGTCCTCTTCAATGTCTTTATTAGTGACATCACAGAGGGGCTGGAAGGGAAAGAATGCCTGTTCACGGATGACACGAAAATCTGCAACAGAATGGTCACAACAGGAGGGGTGGAGAAAATGAGGGAAGTTCTGAAAAAAATGGGAGACTGGTCAAGGGTTTGGGAACTAGGCTTCGACGCCAAAAAGTGCAAAATTATGCACATGGGGCACAGAAACCCAAAGGCAAAGTACCTTTTGGGGGGGGGTGGTAACAACCACAAAACAGGAAAGGGACCTGGGATGATGACCTGAAGGTAGCAAAGCAGTGTGATAAGGCAATGGGAAAGGCTAGTAGAATGCTGGGGTGTGGTGCATAGGGAGGGGTATCACCAGCAGAAAGAGGGAGGTAGTGTTACCCTTGTATAGATCGATGGTGAGACCCCACCTGGAGTACTGTGTTCAGTATTGGAGGCCCCATCTCCAGAAAGACATAGATCAGGTGGAGGCGGTACAGAGAAGTGCAACCAAAATGGTGCATGGCCTGAATCAGAAGCCCTACGAGGAAAGACTCAAGGAATTAAATATGTACCTCTAGAGGAAAGGAGGAAAAAAGACATGATAGAAACATTCAAACACCTCAAAGGTATTAATAAGGTACAGGAGGGTGGCTTTTGACTATTCACAGCATCTAAAGAGCTTCACAGCTTCTTTAGATGACATACATAATGACAATTATCACTTATTAAAAGTGATAGCGAACTAGGGAGAGAAATGTTCGAAAACACTGAGTAGCAGTTGACTGTAGCAGCAGCATCTCATGGGGGGTCTGGTGAGTATGGTTGATGGCAGGAAAAGAATTGAGGAGAGAAGGGGACACCCATGTTTATATGGGAAGTGCTGATGCAGGAGGTCGCTGTGGTGGCCCTCGGTAAACTGCTTGCAAGACGCTTGTGTGGTCCTAGTGCCTGGCATCTGTAGTTCCATAGGTGTGGCCTGATGAAGAGATATCCCAAAGAAGATGGAAAAGTTACTCACCATAGTAACAGCTTTTCGTCTAATGGGTTAGAACAACCAGTTAAACTTGTGCATTATCTCTACAATGTGCATGGTGCCCTGGAACTGAGAATCTTTTTTCAAAGATGCTCTCTCTCACTGTGCTGATCTCATACCTCCCAGGATTCTAACAGCAGATCTTTAAGATGAAGAGGCCAGGAGACTAGAGACCTGAGTTGAAAAAAATATTCTAATTATAGCAACATAAATGTGAGATTAAAAAGGTTTTAATGACAGAAAATATGCAACAGCAAGTATCAGAAGCTCAAGTTTTGGAAGGGTGGACCCTGTGGCCAACAGTGAAAGATGCTCCTCATGTGCCCCATCATTGATTTACTTGTATTAGATTATAAGCTGCAACAACTTTTAATTTAAAAACAAATCCTCCATAGTTTCTAGTAAAGTACGTTGTAGGGTGATAGTGTTGTGAATCTGAACTATCATGCCACGGATGTCCTCGAAAAGCAGAAACACAAGGCTCTGGAAAGGGGAAAGCGGAGAAGTCCAGATGCAGCCGCAATGAGTGAAGCAGGGCAAGACATCAATGGGGAGGTCAAACCCTCAATAAGTGATGTCCTCTGAGTGGTCCATGAATTAGATAAAACTGTAAGAGACTTAAAAGTTGACACATATAACAACAGAGTCACGACTTTGCTGACAAAGGTAGATACTGATAAAGACATGAACCAAGCTGTGCAAACCGTCAATAAGTTGGTGACTGCTGTTTCAGGGGTAATTAAAGAGAACAAATTACTTCACATAAGACTTGAGCACCTTGAAAATGGTACTCATATGCCAAACCAGACTTCTGGGGGTTTCCTAGGAGTCTGAAGGAACAGACCCAGTCTGTTTCATCACATAAATATTGGATGACCTTTTACACATGGACATGACAGACGTAATCCAAAAAGCTTATGGCAATACATCAAGGAAGAGACTGGCAAATTGAGATTTAATGAGCTGCTCATGGTAACGACAGGAGTTGCTGTCAGAGATAAATTACTGCAGGCGGCTAAACAAGGAGGAGAGCTTTATTTCATTGATGGTACAAGAATTCACTGCTTCCCTGATTGGAGTTATTCTACTCAGAATATAAAATGATTTGATGCGATCCAGACTAAACTATGGGAGCTGGAAGTGTCACATGCCCTCCAGTTACCAAATAATCTATGCAATGTGTATGTGGACAAGACTTTTCTCTACACAGACCCCAGAGATGCCAGTAAGAAGCTGGAAGCAATCTGGCAAGACTTTGCTGCTCAAGCTACCTCTTATGATTCACAGGACAAGGACTGATTAATGTAACTTTATTTTAATTTACTTATCTAGGTTGTTGTGTAGTTAGACAATTTAAATGTTGTGCTACTCGCATTACTGAATTATCTTTTATGAACATGTGCCAAGGGAGAGGCTTAAGATCTACTGATCTGCGGTATTTTTACTGGGATCAGATGTAGGGACCAGTGATTTTCAAAATTCTGCATTTGGAGGTTATACAATTTGGGTTCTCCCAGCGAGGCTATATTTGGTGCCAGTGGAGTACACTGATGGAACCACAATGGCCACAGTCTTGTGGTGTTGAGAAATATAATGCACTACACACACCTAACAGTCACTGCTCCTGCATGCACCTCTCTTCCATATTCCTTTACCAGCTGGCTGCTATGGGTGAGCTCTCGGCCCCACCCACAACACCAACCCCTCCGCCCAGCACCCATCTTCCCAGACCTACCAGGCTCTAGTCCCCACAGACTGCCCCTGTGGTACAGCAGGGAAGGGAAGGCCATCTCCCCATCTGGTGACGCCAAGATCCAGATCGGGCTGGTGGCCAGGTGATCATGCAGGTGGAGGCAGGCGGCAAGGCTTCATGTTATCCGAGACAGCTGTTTTTCCTTTTTCTCCCTCTGTTCCTGCTGCTGTGGGACACAAGTGTGTGCACATGGAGGCCTGCACATGCTATGGAACCATGGCCCCTCTCTTCATGTTGCTCAAGCTGCCCTGGAGTATCACAAGACCTCCACCAGGGGCAGCCAAGGGCCGAAGTCAGCAGACCATACCACCCCAGGAGAAGAGAGCTGTCTTCTGCATGTGCAATCCTCTCCCCACCCGGCTGACTCCTGGTGCCCCAGGCTTGTTTCCTTAATTCTGATTGCCAACGTGGTAACAGATAATGTGTACAATGCCTCAGCCTCTATGCCGGCTCTGTATGCAACTTCTGATGGCCCCACTGTAAGGTACAGTTAAGACAGTTCCATATAATTAATCACAACTTTTATGATGTTAAATTTTAAGAAACGTTTTTCAGCTTGGATATGCAGCAACACTCGTTCCATTTAGCCTTGGAGACCTGCTAGGTGCAAAAAGGCTACAATAAAGATGATATTAATTATAGGCATTATAGATCAGGTTTTATTATATTTCCTTGTGGCATTTAGTAACTGATTTATATTGCAGTTTAAGAAAATATTTTAAAGTTCAATAGCAGAGGGCTCCAGCCAAGAGCTCATCAACTTCGATAGAACTCTGTTGTTTGCTTGTACAGGCTTCATGAACTCCAAGTCATCTAGAGTGATGAATATAGGTGTATTTTGCACTAAGAGGCTTTCTGGGAAATTCATACAGGTTAAGCTCCATGGCCATGCCTCATTAGTTTCTCTTGAGAAATTGCTGATTGATCCAGTATGCAGTTATTCTCAGATGTGCAATGATGGAGGATGAATCTATTACCCTACTGTTACATTTCTATATTTCTGGATGAGAGGCTGACATGAGAGGCTCACGTGTCAGCCGTACTCTGAAGTGGCTTTTACCATATGAGGAACATCAGCTGGATTAAATCCCTTATCCCTTCGGAGGACCCGCCAATGCTGGTGCAAGTGTTTGTGATG
The DNA here is from genome assembly GCA_016271365.2 of Neoceratodus forsteri. Classification (NCBI taxonomy): domain Eukaryota; kingdom Metazoa; phylum Chordata; order Ceratodontiformes; family Ceratodontidae; genus Neoceratodus; species Neoceratodus forsteri. The sequence continues at coordinate 1,101,413,415 of CM028132.1, read as the reverse complement.
CCCAGGTTTGACTACTGTAATGCACTTTATCTCAGGGTCAGTGGAGGTACTCTACAATATCTGCAGCTGGTGCAGAACACAGCAGCCAGGCTGCTGACAGGGCTACCTAGAGCTTGTCATGTAACTCTAGACTTGCATGAACTGCACTGGCTGCCCATGAAGTGGAGTGTTGCCTTACAGGTTGGTTTACTAACTTATAAGGCCCTATATGGGTTGGGCCCTAGTTACCTGTTTGAGCTCCTGAATCCACATTGACCCTTATGCACTCTCTGCTCCACCAAGGAGGGTCTCCTGTCAGTCCAGAGGGCCAGACTTAAGTCTTCAGGAAATTGTGCATTTGAAGTGGCTGGCCCTCTATTCAGGAGCACGCTTAGCCAGTGTAGTAAAGGTGTCACCCTTAGTGGGAGACCTTTCTGAGGGGTTTAAAGAGCTACCCGATAGCCTAAGCGGTTGTGCCAAGCTCTTCCAGCGGGGGGGTGGGGGGGAGGACTTAGAAAACCCTATGCGCACCGATGGCCATCAATAACGGTGCTGGCACCTTGGTTCCTCCTCATGTGGATCCCTGCTGGTGTGATGAAAGGGTGAGTGGAGGTCGAGACTGGGGCTGCCAGCAGAAGCCTGAAGCAGATGGAGGGGGCTCACAGGGCCAAAACCTGTACATATAAAAAGAGGGGTTTAAAGGCATACCTTTTCAGAGAGGCCTTTGGAAAGCTGGAAAGCGTTAATGTCCTCATTATACATATTCTGGCTGATGATGTTGCTATTTATTATATTTGCTCATTCCTTGGTTGTTTTAGTTAACTGTATATGGCTTTAGTTATCTGTTGATATTTTAATTCAATAGCCCTGTAATTCTGAAATGTTTTATGTTATCTGTGATGTAACACAACCTGAACCTCTGGGGAAGGGTGCCATATAAATAAATGTACTACTACTACTACTACATTGTTCAGTGATGTAGTTCTGAACCAAGCATTTTCCACTATATACAGTATGTCTACTGCAAAAATGAATAAATATAAAGTAGAAAAAACAAAGCTCAAGCTTTAAATACCAATAAATGATTCTGAGGAACCTCCCTTATTCTGAGGACTAGGCAAAGGTTACATGCAAAGTAGGGACACCATAAGGCAAACCAGCTGCCTATGGAAACAGCTACTGTTAACCTAGGAATGACGTATTGTACCTACTCAATGCTAACTGCATTTAGAGTAATAAATCACCCCTGGGTGGTGCCTGAATTGGTAGGAGCCATACTTAGCCTGGAGACACTATCTCCTGTGGATTGGAACTACAGGAACCAGGTGAATGTGACTTGGAGTCGAAGCCATGCAGAGAACTCGTGATCCTTTTCCTGAGCCAGGTGGGATCGGTTAATCTGGCACTTGTACTAGTGGAACTAGAGTAATGATTAGTGGAAACTGAATGGGGCTAGTAGATCCCTACTTGGACTTCTGCTGTTCAAAACCACAGTCTGGCTGGTATAGGTTCCTCAGTTGGGTTAAACTCTAAAGAAGATCCACCTGGGCACTAGAGTGAGAGCCACAGTTTTAGGACCACCCTCTGTCCCCGGATTCTGAGTCCCGTCAAGCTCACCAATTCTGGTGCTTGAGAAGTCACAATTACTACTATGAGTAAGGGCAGTACCTGGCCAACTGCTCTGAGGGATCTTTTTCTCCCCCACATTCTCAGAACTGGAGAACCAGGATGCAGAGAAGCAGTGGGTGAAGGGTTGTACCTGTCCAGTCCTGCCTACCTATAGTAAGTATTATGTTTGCATTCCCTTATAGGCTTTACAATTTTTATCTAATGAATGCTCTGGACCTAGGATGTCCAGATATTTGCAATGGGCATGTGCTCTTCACAGGCCTTGAAGCAACCTGAGAGGTTCTCTTTAGTAGAAGACATGGAGGTAAAAGAACACAGAGTATTACACAGAACAAAAATGGCCCAAATTGCTGAAAAATGGATGGGAGTAGTGCTGGAAACCAAACAGAACTTTGGTGAAACCAAACTGAACTGTTGTGAAAAAATTAAAATGACAAGTGAAGCTGATATGACATGGACCAGGAATCTTGTCAACCAATCTCTTTACAGGAATTGAAAGATGATAACAGGAGGGAGCTGGATGAAAGGCACGGGGAGTAGTGCTTACTGCACAACGCAGTTGAAATTTATTGGGTGGTTCTGGGTGCCAGTTCTCAAACATGAAATCTGAAAATGTGTGGATATGGATGTATCCAAATTGTAAGAATAATCAGTAAGAAAAAAACTACTCACTGTAGTAATATTGTTTCTTCCAAGGAATTCCTCAGTATGCTTAAATTCAGTATGCCAGCTGGGTTCAGCTGCCCAAGAGGTGGAGTTAATGCTAATGATTTTTGGGATCAACCAATCAGAGAGCAGGACAGAAAGTGCTGCCTGTAGCTAGAGTGGGAGGTCAGTCAGATTCATTTCGAAGCTGAAGAACAAAAGGCCCCAACAGTACTTATGAAATACTATAAAATTACAGAAACAAGAATACATAAAACTATAAAATGCCTATAAGTGTAAAACTCTAAAATTCAGTACCAACAGTAAAAAATGTTGCCAGGGTGTGGACTGCAGAACTACTCAGGTTATGTAGGGGAGGATGGGTGGGAGATCAAGCATACTGAAGAATACCTTGGAAAAAACAATACTAATATGGTGAGTAATTTTTTGTTCTCACCCCAGAAATTCTTCAGTATGCTTGACACATGCAGACTACAAAGCAGTACAGGTGGGAGGCGGGTACAGAACCTACTTTGGAAACAGGTTCTGCAGGACTGCTGTGCCAAATGGTTGCCTGAGGTTGCCATCTCGGAGCTGATACTGCGACTAGGTGGACGATCACATGGGTGAGGCGAAGGGTGGCAAGATGGCTGCGCTGCTGCTCTGCTCCTTGCCATGCCAGATTATGCTCCTCTGTCTGTGATATTCTAGCTTTTTTAACTTGTAACTCTTGAATGAAACCCACCTCTTTTTTGGGCACTGGCCCGGTTTGGGATCGGTAATAGTAAGTGCAGCAACTGCTCTTTGTAATCGAGCAGCATTCTTTGGTAAAGTTTGCTCCTTGATTCTTAGCTCCATTTGGACGTTCTCTATAACCCTCGCCGTAAATGGTATAATTATTGTTTTTTTTTAATCGAGCTAGAGACAATGTGTGCAGGTTTTCTGCCTTTTTTATAAGATGAGGGTATTTATAAATGTTTGTGGAGCCGAGTCAATATTTTGCCTGTTGTGTATTGTTTAACTGTTTTGGGCACTGTGACTTGCGGAGCCCAAGAATCTTAATGGAGCTCCAGGTTTAGTAAGACGGAGCTGCACCTGACTTTGAAATGGATTTCAGCGTTGAGAGAAAACCATGCTGGGAATATAAAGTGATATAAGGTGCCCTCGTTTAGGAAGGAGGACGCTGCAATTACAGTGGCATTGCACGTGCCGAGAGGCTTGTTTAAGCCTACTAAAGGTATACTAACATTGCCTGAGGGTTGAGGTTTTCTATGTATGTTTCAGATCCAAATTTACTGCGCTTAGAGGAGCGCTTTTTTCACTTTATTTTAATAGGTGTGTGGCATTGCCTGAACTATTATTGAAGAACGAGGAAACGAGACTGCTGAAGGAGCACCTTGAATACAGAAAGCTGAGAGGTCTACCATGGATTACTTCCTCAGTTCGAGCCTGAATAATCTCCCAGAAACGTTGGTGGAGAACTGGTGAAGAAATACATTTTCGACAAACAGATCTGGATACAATCGGCTACCAGAAATTTGTGGTGAGATTAAAAGAAATACCTAACTGTGGGGTCTGGTCCAAAGGCTCTCTACAAAGGATTTTATTAATTTTTTTATATATGGAATTTGAGTGCTTGACTCCTTGTGCCCTGCTCTGAAAATGGACTCCTGTGCAGGAAATGGGAGCACTTAGGCAAAGGCTATAAGACCCACTGATAAAATTTCACACATGCCCTTACGATACCACTGAGATGTTATATTATATCATACTAGCCTTCAAAGGCCCTGAGACATGCAGAGAGTTCCTTTTTTGACATGTAAGTATTAATCTATGGGACTCCTAGTGTTGGAGCCTAACATTAAATTGGATGGCCTAGAATGAAGCTCAACAGGAGGTAAAGCAGCAATAGTAATTGTTAGCGGTAGTTGGGGCTGTTCCCCTGGACTAAACTGCAGAGTTTTATTTATCTAATCGACTTTGATTTGTTGAATCGCTTTGTGAGTCATTACAGGACGTCAGGATTAAAATATAAAAGAGCCTTTTCCTTGTTTAATTTCAGCCCATGCTAATAATTGACAATTATGGACTCCTGATTGCAAACGGAGCTAATTAAAATCTGCCTGTAGTCTGATGAACTCTGTGCTCTCAATGGAGCCCAATGCAGCTTCTTATCATCAATAATTTAATGCACTTCAAGTATACATGGAGCCATTTATCCATTGTAGATATTATGGACATGCTGAGGTTTGAGCTGCCTATACACAAAAGGAGTTAACTAAAATATGTCTGTGGTTTGATGAACTCTGTGCTGTTAATAAAGCCTAATGGAACTTTTGCCCACAATTTAATGAACTTCAAGAATTCATGGATTCATCTATTATGGATACGTTGAAGTTTGAGTTTCTTATATAAAATAGCAATTTTGTATTTTTGTATAAAGTTACACGATATACTGGTTAATTCTCAGAAAACTTATGGTGGTGCTGACTGGTGGTGTTGATTTAGCAGATTTGAACTAGAATACAACAACCATTTAATTTCTCTACCCAAAAGTTTAGACAGTAGGACTTGTATTACAGTTTATTAAGCATACAATTTTGAAGCAATGAGTTTACTGATTTGCAGCCATTGCATCCTCTGAATATGAATGTACTCTATTTACAACCTTTGAAGAGGATCTTATAGAGAAACATATTGGAAACAAATTGGTGCAATATTGGAACAATTTTAAATGGATTCTATGATATGTTACTGGCCTAACGTTTTGGCTGCCTGCTGATACTACTGTTGTCTGATAATACATATTTTATTGTATGAATTTCATATGTGTGAGAAATGTATTATGTAAGGATTTGGAATCCACACTTTAATTTGTAGATGATGTAATGGTTTTAACTGATGAACAATAAAACTTGAATGAATGCTGTACCAAATTTGGCATCTGATCTGGACTGTACATCCGAACAGTAGTGTTTTGTGAAAGTGTGTACAGTCTTCCAGGTAGCTGCTTTGCAGATATCCAGCAAGGGTGTGTCTTTTGTAGCTGCCACCGAGGCTGCAGTGTCCCTAATGGAGTGGGCCCCGAGGCCTTGAGGTGGCTGCTTGCCAGCCTTACTGTAACAGAACTGGATGCAGGAGACTATCCAGCAAGAGACAGTCCTCTTAGAGGCTGGCCTGCCCTGGCCCACCTCACCACAGATGAGGAAGAACTGAGTATGGGAAGTCCTGAACTGCTTGGTGTGCTCCAGGCAGTGGGTCAGTGCTCACTTGACATCCAAACTGCGTAGCTTTCCATCACCAGGAGTATATTCATCTGTGAAGAAGACGGAGTATAATGGACTGGTTCAAGTGAACTTCAGATACTACCTTGGGCAGGAAATACAGGTTACTCACCTGTAACAGGAGTTCTAGGGAGTGGTATATGTTGTTCATCCACACTGTCTGGCAGGTTCCTTGCTGCTTTAAATCTTGCCAGAAGGTCTTCAAGCTGGCTCCTCCCACCCACCCAGGTGGTAAAACCCTCAGCTCCGCCCCATGAAGCCAGGTTGCACGTCAAAGCCAGGGAGGTCGGGTGGGTCATGTGGATGAACAACATATACCACTCCTAGAACTCCTGTTGCAGGTGAGTAACCTGTATTTGTAGGGACGTGGATATGTTGTTCAATCCACACTGTCTAGCAGTCTCCTAGCAGTTCTCTGGGAGCAGGAAGGCAAGGCGTGCACCCCCTACTTAGGGAATAAGGACTGGAGAACCAAGGTCCCAAAACCAGCATCCAGGCATGACTCAAGTTCAATGTGGTAATGGGAAATGAAGGTGTGTGCTGACTTCCAGGTAACAGCCCTGCAGATTTCCTGGATAGGGACGCCCCTAGAAGCAGCCACCGAAGCAGCGGTATGGCAGGTAGAATGAGCTCTTATCCCTTTGGGAGGCTCCATGCCCACTACCCTGTAGCAGAGATCTATGCAGGAGGTGACCCACCTGCTTATCATCCGCTTGGCTGCAGGTCTGCCAGGTGCTGGCTTCAGCATAGGTGACAAACAGCTGCCAAACCTCTCCCGAACTTCAGCCATTAGCTCCATATAATAAGACAGCTCTTCTAGGGTCCAAAGTATGGAGCCTATATTCGGCCTCCAAGGTGTGATTGGGGTAGAACACCAGCAGAGTCAACACCTGATTCAGGAGCAACTCCGACACCACCTTCGGAAAGAATTTCGGGTGGGGGCGAAGGACAACCTTGTCCCTGTGGAAGACTAGATAAGGAGACTCGATGGAAAGTGCCTGGAGCTCACCCATCCTTCTGGCTGACATTATAGCCACCAAGAAGGCAGTCTTCCACGACAGGTGGGAGATACCGCACCTGTGCATCGGTTCGAATGGCTTGCCCATGAGCTTAGCCAATACCAGTAGTAGATCCTACGGAGGTGGAGGTTCTCACACCGGAGGGGATATGTGATCAAGGCCTTTGAAAAAGCGCCCGACCACGTTCTTCTGCACCACCGACTGCTTGCCGGCCCGCGCCCGGTAAGCAGAGATGGTTGCTAGGTGCACCTTTAGGGTTGTCGACCGAATCCCTGGCTGAGAAAGGGACCAAAGGTAGTCCAGAATACTAGCCAAGGAACAGGAAGAAGGATCCAACCTTGCCCTGACACCAGATGGAAAATCTCTTCCATTTGAAGGCGTTGCATTTTCTGGCCAACTCCTTATGTGGGACGCCTCAACGATGTTGAGGACCTTGTCGGAAAGACCCAAGACCTGGAACTCTAGCCGCTCAGGAACCAGGGCGGTCAGGTGCAGGGATTGAAGGTCCGGATGGAGAACCTTCCCCTTGTCGACTGAGATCAGGTCTGGGCGGGCTGGAAGCCGCCTCGGGAGCCTGGAGCTGAGGCTGAGGAGATCTGGGTACCAGAACTGGTGGGGCCAGTCGGGGGCTACCAGAGTCACCTGCGCCTTGTCCCTCTTCACCTTGAGAAGCACCTTGTGGATCAAGGGAAACGGACGGAAGGTGTAGAAGAGGCCTGGGGTCCACGGCCTCGAGAAGGCATCCCCCTGCAGCAAGCCCTGCTGAGAGGGGGGCGGGCGTGAAACAGCCTCAGCTTCGCATTCTCCCTGGAGGCGAACAGGTCCACCTGAGGGGTGCCCCAATGGGAGAACAGATCTTGTACTACCTCCGGCAGGAGAGACCACTCGTGAGATGCAGCGCCTATCTGGCTGAGGGCATCGCCAGACTGTTGGAGGCTCCTGCCACATGAACGGCTAGGAGATCCGCCTCCAGGCTGATCAAGAGAGACCAGATGCGGAAAGCCTCCTTGCACAGAGGCAAGGAGTGTGTCCCGCCCTGAAGGCTGAGGTAGTACATGGTCGTGGTGTTGCCCGTCTGGACCTGGACCATGTGACCCCATACAAACGGAGAGAAGACGGTGAGGGCTAGTCGCACTGCTCGAAGCTCCAGCAGGATGATGTGACATCGAGACTCCTGAGGGGGACCAGAGGCCGTGGACCCTAAGCTCTCCCAGATGGGCACCCCAACCCATCAGAGAGGCGTTGGTCATTAGCGTGACCATCGGCTCGGGCGGACAAATGGGATACCCTCCTGCAGATGAGCTGGGACCAGCCACCACTGCAGGCCATCCCACATCTCCTGGGTCACCGTCACTGGCTGGTCCAGAGGACCGGAGTGCTGTGACCACTGGCTGGCCAGCCCCATTGCAGGCGCGCATGCCAGTGGGCCCAATGGATCACACTGGTGCAGGTCGCCATGAGGCCCAGAAGGTGCAGGAAGTCCCGGCAGAGCGCATTACCAACCAGAAATAACTGGGCAAAGGAGGAAGCCCTTGGGAAGCGTGTCCTGCCCTGCCCTGGAACCGGAGGGTTCGCCTCTCGTATCTGTGGGGGAGGGAGTCTCTCGCCTCAGACATAGGGGTCCGGAACTGGGACTGGCGTCGGAAGACAGCTCTCACCTCCTGGTGAGCTGAGCCTGACCTCAGCCCACCAGGAAGCCAGAGTCTACTTCAAATCCACCGCGGCTGAGGGGCAGTGGAGGAGGAGGAGGAAGGGTATGGATACTGGGGGTATCCGTAGGTGCATATCCGTATTCCGATGGCGGGAAGCCCAGCGTCGAGTACTGAGGCACCGTGTACTGCGGCATCAGGTAGGCCGGCATCGGGTACTGGGGTGCCGGATACTACAGGCCTGGGTAGGACGGGGTTGGATACCCAGGTACCAGGGGCTCTGAAGGAGCAGATGGTCCTGGAAACGGCCCAGCAGGCAGGTCCGTAACGGGAGGCCCGGCGGGCAGCAGGCCTGGTATAGGGGTGGCGTCCAGCAAGGGGATATTGCCAGGCGTCACATAGGTCGGTGTCGGCACCGGCATCCGAGGATCTGACGTCGGGTCATCCGACCCGGCGGGAGGGACACCCGACGGTAGCGTGCCAACATCCTCTGTGTCACCTGGGAAAGAAGGGTTACTATCCCCGGGGTCCAGTAAAGGAGACACTGGGGCCTCAGAATGCAACGAGCACCGCGTGAGCTCGGAAGATGGAAAGACCAAGGATCTGGTGTCAGCTCTAACCGCCGACGCCGGAGAGGAGCCAAGTCCAGCTTACTGGCGGGATCCAGGCAGACATCAGAGAAGCCGACGTCCGACTTATCGGACTCCGCGCCGACTTAAGGCCGTGACTGGAGGGGCAGCCTTGGCTGGTGCTTTGAGGCCACGCTGCTGCGGGGTCAGGCGCCTTCCGCCTTACCCGGGAGGGTGGAGGAGCAGACGTCTGGCTTACTGGGGCCGCTCGGACCAGAAGGCCACACGATGACGGCATTGCTGGGAACGGCTGCCTCCTTTGACCCTGGAGGCTCCTGAGTGTGAGTCCAACGGGAGGGTCGACACCGCTGTGGAAGCCTCCAAGACGGCCATCGTGGAACTGTCTCCCGGGGGAGACGTTACCTGCAGCACCACGGCCCCAGCTGAGGTCCCGGCAACTGTAGAAGAGAAGTCCTGGTCCCGGTGCTTCTTCTTGCGGTGGCCCTCCGGAGAAGTAGACGCCCGCCTGAGTTTTTTCAACTCCTTTTCCATGGAGGTCTTCTTGAGTTTGAGAACGTGGGCCTCCTGGGACTGCTGCCTCTGCTTTCGGGTGGCCATGTTGAACTGTTGGCAGAGCTGGCACTTCTCCATGGGGTGATCGGGGCCTAGGCCAAAAAAGGCACTGGGAGTGTCTGTCTCTGTGTGTGAGCTGGGCACTGCAGGAATCGCACTGAGTTTGTGCTCGGAGGAGTCGGGGACGATATACACGCAGCTGAGGTAAAGGCTGGTGAAATCTGAAGAAAAATAGAAACAGGCGTAAAATTATTTAACGATTGACTGCGAAGCAGTGAACTTAACTGCGAGGTGCTACACGAGCTAACGGCGGGAAAGAACTGGAAGGCAGGCGTGGGGGATCGCCCCTTTATACTGACGTCAGTTACCTGACGTGGGGGCGGTCCTCCGCCACAGACTGCTTGCTAGAAATTTTTCTGTGGAGTCCTGACATCTGCCGGCTTCAGTCCTATTTGTAATTACCTACTGCAAGAGCCCTCTCGAAGTAAGATTGTGTATTTCACTTACTCTCAATGTAATGGCCCAAGAATCTGCATTAAGTAAGTGGAGCTGAAAATCGCAAAATATTTCAAAGTGTCAGTACAAAATTGATGCAAACTACCATTTTGCCCCAGCATTCATGTGATCAACAGACAGAACATGAATTTGGGGTATATCTTCTACATTAAACAACCATCTGCATTTATTTAGCTCTTGGGTGACACCCTACCTCCATCTACACCTGGTCTATAAGCAGCAGCCTGTACCACTCCTTTGTGATTAGGCTGCCTATATAGAAATTCAGCATTATTCCTCCCCAATTGTTACTTTTTCTCAATTTTCTTATCCACTCCAGGAATGTAAGTGGATTCTTTATATTTTAAAATTGCTCATGTAAGTCATTTATGTATGGGCAAGAGCAACTTTTTAGAGGGAGGGAGATATCTAAAAAGTCTTCCTCCTCTCTCCTGGTCAGTGGCCTCTTGGATAGTGAGATCCAGAGTGTCCACCATATGCTGAATGAAGGCATAGTGAGAAGAAAAATCCACCTGGCCATTAGAGGAAGAGCCAAGCTCCTGGTCAGTGGATACATCTGGTTCTAAAGGTACACCCTCTTCTTCCTCCTCATCCCCTTCATAACAGAAACCCTGGTCAAGCCCAGGGTCACAGGGATGAAGGATATGAGGATTTGTAGGGGCATTAAAGAGAATGTTCATAGCCTGAATAGTCTGGTATAAATGCCAAGCCTTAGCCATTTCTTCATCAGAGGGTGTATCTTTTTGTGTCACTGGTGTCTCCTCTTGCTTCTCAGCGGAGGGCAGTGATATGTTTTCTTTGTTTCTTTTTTGCAGGAACTGAGTCAGGAACTCGAACATTATGTCTCTTTTTGGCTTGATCAGTATTATTTTTGTCAGGCTTATTTTCTAGGAAGTCCCTATTGGACTATTCTTTAGATTTCTGAGATGACCCCTCTTCAGGATTTTTATTTGATGGTAGGCAGGCTGAGAGGGCCATCATTTCTAGTCTTTTGGCTCTCTTTTTAACCATTTCAGAACAAAATTTAGAGCAAAGTTCACAGTTATGGTCTGGACCGAAATAACTTAAACACAGATCGTGGGCCTACCTTGGCCACTATTCTAGCACATTTAATACAAACTTTAAAACCAGTAGGTCCAATTTTCTTTTAGGTCTATCTGACATGCCAAGTCACATGGAGACTTAGAAACACATTCCTGAATGGAAAAATAACAAAATTCAGTTGATACCTATGTGTTATGAAACCGTGGTTAAAGGTTGCTAAAGCGCTGAAACTAAAAAGTTTTGCTAAAAATCGCAGTTCGACAAAATAAGGGAACCAATGGTAAATAAAGTAAAAGAAACAAGAATCGCTTTATTTAGCTTAAAAGCGTAAAATTTTACCAGAGAAAAGAGCAGAACCGTGGTAGGAACCACTGAGGTAACGAGAAAACATGTTTCCTAGGAACCGAAAGAACCGCTGAAAAAGCACCAAAACAGGTAAAAATATCTCAAAAACACTAGAGGCAGCACTACAGTAAATACTTTACTGACTTAAAAAGAAATAAATCTTCAAGCAAACTAGAGAAGAGAGGCAGTGTTTTCCAGTCAGCAAAATGAATCTGACTGACCTCCCACTCTAGCTACAGGCAGCACTTTCTCTCCTGCTCTCTGACTGGCTGATACCAAAAAGCATTAGCATTAACACCACCTCCCGGGCAGCTGAACCCAGCTGGCATACTGCATGTGTCAAGCATACTGAAGAATTCCAGGGTGAGAAAAAGCACCTGATTTAAAGCAATAGTATTTGACTGGGATCTTCAACCCCGAGTCTGGATTGTTGTTTTTGGGAGATGCTGTGGCAGACAAATGAATATTATGTACTCATCATAACTGCTGATCTTCCAGAATATCTTAACCATTCACACTAATGGGTCTTAGCCGGAGGCACTAGGACACCGTGGGAACAAAGTCTGGAAGGGACCAATGTTGGTGCTGGTACCGCCCACAACGCCAGTGTACTGACGTCATGCAAGTGTGCCAATGATTAATCAATGTTGGATCATTCTCTTCCTCATTTCTGTTTACCTGTAGAAGAAAATGAGTGGGAGAGAAAGAACAGAGGGCTACAGACTTCCAGCCCAACGTATAGGAAAAGGATATGGGCTATAAAAACAGTAACTATATAAAACCCGAATACCTACTTAGTAGAACTAAGGGTTGGGTCTACAGAGTGGCGCAAGGGTAGCGGGTGTAAGAGCCAGAGCCCATTATCAGCTACATGGACAGGGAGGTAGAGATGGGGGGCAGCAGCCCTGACATATAGCTCTGGCTTGTATACGGGACCAGAAAAAGATCTCAACCTAAATGAAGAAGCCTTCGTACTCCCAAGAGGAGAATACAACTTAGTGGGTAATGACTCCAAATTTCCTAAGCCCCTGTTCACACTGCATGATCTAGAAATGGTTCTCAGGGTTAAACAGTTTCAGATCAGTACCAGCACCCTTCGCATTTGCGCCTATTCCACTTCGGGACACGTTCTCACAAACTGTGCTAATTGGACCTAGGCTACAGCACGGCTCTTGAAAACACTTCAATTTGCAGAACATTTGTACTTACAGTGCAAATGCTCTTTTCGTTGTATCTGTGTTGTGGTGGATCCATGTTCCCACTGTCCTCTGTTCTGACCCCTAATACCTGGATGCATTGCAATGCACCTATGCTCTGTTCGAGAGGGAAAAATTAAAGCTGTACATGGACATAAATACTGTCAAATGATCGTGAGGAGATTTTAGTTACTGCACTATTCTGCTGTGACGTTCCATGACCGCTGAGATAGCAAACAGTGTCGTGGACAGACTGTAGATGTACTGTGATTTTAGTTGCAGTTGTTTGCTGACTTTATTCAGAGCAAAGGGAAAATCCTCAAGAAGTCATTAACTACTGTAAAGTCTGCTCAGGGTTGTGTTGTAAAAATGTCAGACCGTGCTGCAGCTTGCAATGATGAATCTGTCAGAGCCCTCACTGATTTTTGGTCTTCTGAGACAGTGCAAAATGAGCTGAACAGCGTTCATAAGAATAGCAAGGTGTACCAGAAAGTGTCTGAGCACTTTGCATCACTTGGCATTGAGGTGTCAGCTAAACAATGTCATGAGAAAATCAAACAGCTCAAAGTTAAATACTATCCAACAAAGATATGAATAAGTCTGGTAATCTCTGCTGTAAACCAGCATTAGGCACTTTCTACTCTCGGTTTGAGAGGGGATTTCCTGCCATATCGGCACTTGTATCTAGATGTACTAACTCGCGTACGCTGTTGTTTAGTTAGGCCCTCATGGCATGCTAATTTAATTGTACTTACATTTGTTTTACTGTATGCTCTGCCTTGATGTTACCTGTTGTTATTCTACCCGCATTGCCATTATGTGTCTTGTTGACACACTGCCAACTCTCTGAGATGATGTACCTGATTATATTTTACCCTCACTGCCATTATGTATACCCGCTGGCACACTGCCTACTGTACTATGCATAGCCTCTGCACGTTTGGTGTTCCTCCCATCTGACTGTGGGCCAGCGTGTGACTCTATTTTGTATTCTGTATTTTGTACTCTCTATTTTATGTACTGTTATGTATTCTGTATTTTGTACTCTGTATCTTATGTACTGTAACCTCCTGGGTCGCTCCTGAAAATAGGCACTTGCTGTCTAGTGTGCTTACCTGGTTAACAAAAGCAAATAAATTAGTCTGGTGCAAAAGGAGTTGTTTGTCCTTTTTACGAGGAGCTGGACCGGATTTTGGGGACAAGACCCTCTACAGAACCTGCAGTAGTCCTTGAAAGCTCTGATCAAACAGTTTCAGTTGGTGAACGCAGTGCTGACAATGACATGCCTTTTGAGTTTGATCTGCCAGTGTCAGGTAACTGTTTAGTTATTGTGACATGGTGTATATATATATAAATATATATATATATATATATATATAAATATATATAAATATATATATATATATATATATATAAGCACCAATGGGGTAACTAAAGACAAACATGTCAAATGCACTACCTCAACCACAGATCCTGTGACCATACCTGGTTACCACAGCATGTGATTCATCATGACAAGACAGGCAAAATGTTAGTGGATGTTATGTGGGTGCAAGCAACACTCCATACAGCCTGCTGAATGTTGCTATGTGACAATACTCACAGTCATATACTGTGCTGTCGGCTGCAGGCAGCCAGTATTATGTGTTGTAAGCTACTTCAGCGTCCGTCTCAATGCTGGCAGCGACTGGATAACTAATGTTCATCACCCTGTCTGTGAAGAAATGCCACCTGACCTCTCTCCTAAACATCCCACCCTCTAGCTTAAGACTATGCCCCCTTGTGTTATGGTTGCCATGAAGCTTAAAGAGACCCTGCTTAATCACTTTTATCAATTTTAACTGCTTGAAGGTCACAATCATATACCCTCTGTCTGACCTTTCTTACGAAGTACATGTTCAGTGAACTCCACCTCTTCTCTTATGCCTTATCCTGCTAATCTGCTATCATGTAACCCTCCTCTCGGCATACCCAAGTTGTGGGCACCAGTACTGAACTCCATACTAGATGTGACATTACCAATGACCTGTACAAGATTAGCTATCTCCTAATACTGACCCAGTTAGCTATGAATCCCTGCATCTTGTTTGCAACTGACAGTAACTGTGGTTACACTGGTTGTAACACTAGTTGCATTAGAATAACAGTCTAGCTACTTATATTAAGTGTCTAACTCATCCATTTGTGGAAATGTAGTTGTCTGCACAGCCTGTGCAACATTACTCCCACATGAGGTGATTTACAGACTTTCACACTTGAATCGGCTTTAAGTAGTTGATTATTCACTTCTGGAATGTTGCAAATTATTTTACCAAATGTTCCAGCAGTTATAATTGTCAAAATAGGCATATATGTTTCAATATTGTCTCTCACTATTACAGACTCTGAGAGGAACAGGATATGGATGACAACGTTGCTGCCCATGTGCCCATGCTGATACCTCTGGTTGGTGTGATCAACCTGTGCTTGAGAGTCTCTGATAAGAGTTCTGATCAGGAACCACTATGCCCATCAACTAGCACACCAGTTTCTTCTGGGAAATAGGCAAAGAAGTGCCTTCAAAACCTCCGTAAGAAAAGAAATTGAACGGTTGCAGGAAATCATGGAGTCACTATTTGGGCCCACACAGAAACTGTTGGTAGAGTAGCATGAAAAGATGATGAAGGCCGAAAAGAGATCAAAAGTAGAGTTGGAGATGGAACAGTGGCTGCGATGACTCGAGGCTGAGCAGTCAGCCACTTTTTAACAATAGAAATTTTCGCAACCCCAACCACAGCCAGTCTTCCAGCAGCAATCTACCTCTCAACGTTGCACCACAACCAAATGTCCAGGGTTCTGTTTACAATGGTCCATTTCAGTGTACATCTGTTAACAGTGTAGATACCACAGAAAACATGGGTCAGAATGTTGTACAGGGTAGTTACTATGCAAGGCCTTCTTCTACTAGACAAAATATGACTCAAGAGTTATTTAGTGATGATACGACCTGGACTGACCTATGAGTCTATGAAAATGTGTTTCCATGACACGATTTTAATAAATTGATGTCCCTGTTTATGTTTGCTTTTATGCTGTTACTGTTATGAGTACATCCCAGTTGAAAGAGGGCATCACACAGATTTGCATTTCATAATATTGATTTTAATGTTAACATAATAGAATGACAGAAGAAATGTCAATAAAATGATTATCAGAGTACTGGAATGGAAATGAGTACACATGTTGGTTTGTTTAAAATTTCAACAGTTATAAAACTATTTTAAAAGCAGTTTTAAAATGTATTCAAATGTTACTCGAGGCAAGCTAAAGGTAAAGCTAATATAACATTTAAATTTTTTTTAAAAGATGGTCCTTGATGAACTTATGTTAACAATTGTGCCTGTAAAATTCCTTACAACAATTAATTCATATGAATAACAAGTACAACGTGCTTAAATATTACATTTGTAAAAAGTATTATTAACTTTAAAAGTTTTAAAAATCATATTAAGGAAAAAGACAAAGCATGGCAAACTAACTTTATTATTAAGGACAAGTACAACTTTCTGTCTACAATGTTAATCCATAACATTTGATTACATGTGACAGCTTCTCTTTTCATACAGGAATACAGAACAAGAACTTGTAAAACATAAAAAGATTATTCCTCGCATAATAAAAGAGTTTACTGTATGTCACTCTTTAGTCAAGTTTAATAAATACATTTCTGTGTTACACCTTGTGTTTGTCTATTCTATAATCTCACAAAAAAACACACCGACTTGTGTTACCATTCTGAGGCCCTAAAAGGTATGACAGCATAGTCCAAAGAATGAAGGAGGCCAAATGGCATGATCATGTGCACAGGCAGAGTCATCAGAGGTTTCAGTAGTAAAATGCAGGTAGTTGTGTTGTTATTGAACAGAATGCCACCACTGCCTAAACTACATTACTATGTCCAGTTCTGGAGGTAGCACCTTCAAATGGCATTGAAGGTATCCAGATGTTACAGGACTTGCACCACAAAAAAAAAAATATGAGTAGCGAATAGGGACCTCAATATGAACTAGCTGGAGGACAGGGGCTAGAAATAAACATTCAAAATTGCCTTAACAACATGCGGTGGGAGACATCTTCAATATACTGGATGTGGGTGCTCAAGAGGGTCTGACATAAGTTGACAGGTGGCAGGCTAAGGGGATATGTGAGGAAGTTTTTCTTCACAAAGAGGTGGTGATCATGTGTAACAGACTCCAATAAGAAGGCGGTCAGGGCTAGTACAGTGCAGTGTTTTACATATGAATTGGACAGACATAATGGTACCTTAGGGATGGGAAGTCATGGTGAGAAGCCACTGACCAGGCACAGACAGATGCTACAGGCAAATGAAGTCATGTAGGGCAGACAGCACATGCATGGCAGTCATTTCTTAGCAACAATTTTAAGTTTCTGTGTTTCTATGTAACATCATTCTATCTGTCATTCCCTGGGCATGTTCCAGACACATGGCAAGGGCTTCATGGATGGCATGTGCCTGTCTCCTCGTCAGCAACACTGCTGTCTTCATAGGTGGCATGATGTGCCTTAGGCTGCTGGTAGGCATTGCTGTCACTCATCCATTCCTGCAAGAATTCTACGGATTTTGACTCACATAAGTTGTGTAGGACACAGCAAGCAGCAACCACTGTGAGAACATGTTCAATGGAGAATTCCATGTGCTTTAAAAGACATCGCCATCGATCCTTTAGACTTCAAAATGCACACTCCACTACCATGCATGCTCTACTGAGTCTGTAGTTGAAACGCATCTTGCGTGGGTTGTTGCAGTCAAGGAATTACTTCATTACCCACGGAAGAAGTGGGTAGGCAGGGTCACTGATGATGACCGTTGGAATGCTGGTGCTCCCAATCTGCTGTATACTTGCTAGGAATAGGGTCCCATTCTGGCCCTTTCTGTATATAGAACTATTCTTAAAAACTCTTGCGTCATGGACGCGTCCCGGCCAACCAATATTTATGTCCTCAAAAAGAAAACGGTTGTCCATCACAACCTGCATGATGATAGAGTAGTAGCTCTTTCTGTTATAATAGTCAGTAGCATTACTGGGTGGGCAGATGATTGGGAAATAGGTACAGTCTATGACACCACCACAGCAAGGGAACCCCCATTCACGCTCAAAGCCAGCAGTGACTTCATTGCAGTTGCCAAAACGAATGACACGTGGCATGAGTATTCGGACTATAGCTTCACAGACATCAACAACAATCTCACAGACAGTCGAGCATCCAACGCCAAACAGGTGCCCTAGGGTGCGATACTCTATGTTGGTGGCAAGTTTCCACAGAGTAATCGCAACATGTTTATCAACTGGTACTGATTTCCTGAACTGTGTGTCCTGCTTGGCTATGCGGTCTTACAGTTCAGTGCATAGTACATTAAATGAATTCCTGGTCATCCTGAAATTCTTTATCCATTCTGCATCTCCCCAGGTGTTTAGGACTATGTTGACCCACCAGTCAGCACTCCTGTCCCTACATCAGCTGCCTCTATCCAATGTAAATGACATACAAACACAAACACCCACATTGTGCATGACAATCAGCAGGGAATGCAACCTCATCATTTGCTGGTACAACATACGCTACCTTCTCTGCTTTAAAAATTTTTCTCCTCAGTTTGCTCATTCTGCACCTGTATGCCTCTGAATAAGAGGATGCCACAAGAGACATAAATAACTGCTCATTGTGTGCCGCCATTTTTCAACAATATCATTGCAACTCGCTAGGAATCATGGGTAGAAGCAGAACGCATTGCATGCCTATATGTAGTAAGGGGGAACACGCTACTGCACCATGCTACATATAGCACGAATACTAGCACCAGTGTGAATGGAGAAGCACGCTTGTGGAGGAACGCTTTTAAAAATGGACTGGACAGAGCGAGCACCGCAGCCTGGTATGGCTTAATTTGTTTTAAGAACCGTTTCTCCTTACCGTGCTATAGTGTGAACAGGGCCTAAGAGAAACAAAAACAATGGGTGTCATAGGACAGTGTCTGGGTGCACAAATACTATCTTCTTGCCACGCCAAAGGAGCAAGAAGGAAGAAGGAAAAAACTTGAGTGTGAACTCCAACCATCTGGGGAGTAAAGCACAGAAAAACATATTCCAACTAGCTGAGGAGTATGGCCTAGAAAAACCTAAAGCACCTGCCTCTCCCTGTGATCCAGGACACTAGAAAGAGCTGCACCATGCCCGCAAATGCCAAGCACTTTCCACATGGCACAAAATTGAAAGATGTGGACAACTAAATTAAAGGTGGAGCCAGGTTGTGGGCAGCAACCATAGGGGTATAACAAGGACATAGCCCTAGAAGAGAGGAGGAACTACTAAGGCAGAGGAGAGCAAATAAACTCCCCAAGAATTTTTACTTTTTTTTTTTTTTTGCTTTGTTTGGGAAGAGGGCTATGGACATCTTTGAGCAATTTTTTTTTTCTAGGGAACAAATGAGGCAGAAAAACACCTGAGAGGAAGCAGAAAAAAGAATGCTAGTGTGCTGAAGTACAACAGGGTGAGCTGCCCAAAGGCCCTAGCTCTCACGTGAGCGGTGGATGGTGGGCAGGTGTGTGAATGAATGGTGAAGATATTCTGGAAGATCAACAATTATGGTGAGTACACAATTTTCATATTTTCAAGGAATGATTCTTCACCATTTAATCACATTAATGGGTCACAGTACCAAGCTTTCCCAAGATGGAAGGAGTTGGCTCGCCCTGAGGAACAATGTCCCTCAGCCCACTACGTCAGGAAGAACCAACTGAGGGCAGGAACTCCTTACAAGTCTGGTGGGACCTGAGACTGGATGGAGGCACGGGACTAGAAAGGTGCTCCAACAGCTCTAGCCTGACCCTGCAAGAAAAGAAGAAAGTCCTCTGAAAATGCGAATTGAGCATCTTATGCTGGGCCAGAGGTGCCAGCCTGGAAAGGTGAACCATGCTGTCCACAAATACAGACTGTTATTCGTATCAACGAGAAGCTACCACAACTAGCCCGGCACAGTGGTATCGCTACTGCTCACGATGCTACCGACCGGGTTCAGGAACATGTCTGGGGAGATGGAGGAGGGCGGGGGGAAAAGGCTTGAGCATCAGAAGACTGCTAGTCTTCTCCGGGGGGGGGGGGCTTGGCACCTGACTGACCTGAGATGCAGCAGGCACCAAGCTACTTTCACGGGGGAGATGTGTGACGGTCGTCAGTGCTCATGCCTAGATGTCTGGGCGCATGTCACACCAGGAGGAACACGGAAAAACAGCTCCTTGAGCACCAGGTATAGACAGAGTGCCCAGTACAGACCTCCAACATTCTCCTGCCTGTCCCGTCCGGTGACCTTCGATGAAACACTGAAGCTCGGGGTGTACGGGCCCCACCTCTTCCCGGCCTTGGGGGGAATAGACAAGGCTACATGGGGGGGGGGGTCACCGAGGGCTCCAGGCAGCGAGGAAGGAGGTTGAGAGCAGGGAGGAGCATAAATAGAAAGTAAAAAAAAAAAAAAAATTAGAAGCTCTCTCGCTGGCATCATACAACATGCTTGACTGGTGTCTCGCCAGCTCCAAGCCTTTGCCAGAAAGACAAACAGCTTGCCAGGTTAACCCATGTACAGGCATTGCAACTAGGACCTGACCTAGCTGCGATCATAGGCATTTGTAACCTGCCTGATGGGCCTGGTATGCAGCAATGCACATGATGGTGCTTGCCGCAGTGAAAACCCTCCTCCGCCAGGCATCTATCTCTGTAGAAAATTCACAGGGAATCCAGTGTGGCCCAATGTCTGAAATGAAAAACAGATCAGAAGGAGTGTATCCCAGAATAATGTCCATGCAATGCATATCCATTTCTGAAGAAAACAGACGCACTCTCCATAAAAGTTTTTGTGTATTTACTGTGCCCTTATCAGGTAACAGTACTGTACTTTAAACAATGTTTAGTGGTAACTTCCTCTTCCTTAGGGCATATAGATACTAAATATAAAATATTTCCTTAACATACACAACAGGATCTGAAATCCATACAGTATTTATACTGAAGTTTTGTTTTAACTTCATGTTTATTAGTATATAATAGACATATAGCCACAATCACTAATTTTAGATTTTACACAGGTGTAACCCCCTGCAAATGGGGTTCCCAAAAATTCTTCAGGAGCTTGCCTGAATGCTCCAAGTCTGGGTGGTGTTAGTCTGAGCTGTTTAAATGTGGTTCCAAGTGAGTGCTATTTGAGCCTCCATGTACTGTCTCTTTAAGAGCTGTCAGCTTGCAGACTTAATTAGTTTGTATGGGGGACTGTGTGTTCTAATGCCCGAATCCGCCGGGCTGCTGTCAATTCACTCCATTTCTGCCACTGCTACATGTGCAGAGGAGCCTTGTTAAAAATATAACTGTTTGCCAGAAATCATTTAGAGTGACTGAGAAAATGTAGTTTGTCTAACCTGTCTTCCTTTCAGCACGAACTGTTTCAGTGCAGCTCTTTCATTTTGGTTCTGAATAGCTGACTTGGACAAATCAGGATGATAGAGAGACCCTAAAATGGAACCTGTGGATGAATCGGAACTTGGGACTCTCAATTTTGAGCCAGCCACAAAGTTGTATGGGAAGTAACTCTGGGAAATGTAGTTTTAACCTTGGCGCGTTTTTCCAGCAACAGAGGGAGTGTTATTGTGAGTGACAGCCGAACCAGCCAACAGAATGGTGTGGAGCTAAAGGAAATGCCCTGTTTTGTGACTGGAAAGATTAGATCAGTTGTGACCATGAAGAGAGAAGGAGCTCTGTGCTTCTGCGGTGTATAGTTCTGCGTGGGAAGCACGTGTGAGGCCCTGAGTTTCGGTCTGCAGCCTCTGTGAGTGCCAGTTTGGACTGAATCTGAGTTGTTAGGAGAAAGAAACACTAGAAGTGTGGAAACCAGGCTCACCCTGTAGAAGACTGGAGAAATTGCTGAATCGCGCTCGGTCTGTCGGGAACCGAAGCTGCTGTGTGTGCTCCCGGGTATTGTGCAGTAATTGCGATCGGGATCGAGGAGCAGCCTGCTTGGTATAGTACTTTCCTTTTGCATATGAATATGCGTAGTGCTTGTGGGGAATCGCTATTTCCAATCCCCAGTGCTGTGTGTTGTGTGTTGAAGCTGGACTCAAACCCCAGCTTGTCTCGGACTAAATCCGTTTGCTATCAACTGCAGTGGGGTCCAGTCACAAGGACTTTGTCTCCGTGCCTAGTTGTTCTGGCAATCCAGAAGAACATCCACCATCCAGTTTTCAGCTTGGGTATTATGAGTACAAGTCAGGGTATTCCCCTGCAGCCTGTTCTCAATCACAAGTGTGTCATCTAATTCTTGTTGTTTCACTGCTTCATGGACTGAGCCATCCGGCTCTGATTACAATTGGATGTTGTGCATATATTTTCATCTACAGGGCCCTATCCATCTGCACCTGCTGACCAACCCCGGGCAACGGACCTGGCTAGCCCCTCCAACCTGGGTACCCAGAGTGTGACTTTTCAGACCCTGTATGTGTGCACAGTACTGTGATTTAATGCCACCAATTAACCTGATTCCCCCCTCCTGTGTTACTGTCCCCTAAATAAATCAGATCTGTTGTTGTTATACTATATACTGTCTGTGGTGTTGGTGCTTATGGAAACAGTATTGCATTTTGCTGTGCATGTTGTTTAACCTTATTTTACAGGGGGTCCTCAGAGATGTGCTGCAGAATCAGTCTCAAGGGTAAGTGGCACTTTATGAATGAACAGTGTGTATATGTGGGGTATTGGAGCTGTAACTCCTGTGTACTGAGTGAGCCACTAGAGGAACAAAATGGGGTCATGGTGTTCCAGAGGGCTGTGACCAAGCTAGTCTAACCACTACAAACACTCACCTCTGAGTGGAGGCACCCATCATAGAACCTAGGCCCCTCAACCTGTCCAGAGTCAAGCAGGCAGGGGTAGTAGCCCTTGGGATAGCGCCACCTGGGAGTTACACAAGTACATTCTATGACCAGGAGGGCGCCACTCCTCATAATACTTTCTACTTGTCCATCCAAAATTAAAAGATACATCATGGGGGTTTACAGTTACATAAAATCCTTAAGTAAATTCCCTCAGAGGCTGTGGGATGAGCCCATGAGCTGCACAGTATTAATTAAAATCTCCAAGTCCATGTTTCGGTCCCTTTTTTCTTCATTCCCCATAGGAACAGATGATATCTACCATGCCAGAACAATAGGTGAAGGCACAATAAAGTACAAAAACTAGACAACAGAATCCACAATATCTCCCTGAAAAAGAAAGGGTTTAACTTGGTACAGGAACAGTTAGTTTAACTCAACTTATTATGAAATATAGTATTTTAAGCAGTTGATATTGAGTGCTCTTAACTACTTTCCATAAACAGAATATGCAATTGCAGTTACTAAACTAGGCGCTCAAAAGTGTAAGCTACTGCAAACAAGGAGCACAATATCACAACAACATGTGTACAGGAATCAATAATCCCCAAAACTTCAGATACAGTTTAAATATCTGGACCATACTTTGCAAAAATATGACATTTGGCCAGATAACCAAACTACACTCCCTCCACTGGCCCAAATAAAGAAAACATGGGTATCAGTTCAGACATACTGTAGTTTCAAGTATGTCTTTTTCTGATGAAGAATCCTCCGCTTTGTCTTTTCTTGGCCTGCTTAGGTTCTTTCAGCACCATTTGAGAGAGTCACTGGGGTCAGAAAAAACGAAAACTTTTCCATGATGTGCGATCCTTAACTGCGCAGGACAAACCATGCCATGTGGTATCCTGGACTCTCTGAGCATCGTCCTGGCCCCGTCAAACTTCTTCCGCTTTTGTTAGGTGGCATACCTGAAATCTAGAAACATTAAAATTGACTGACCTTCACACAGCATTCGTTTACGTCTGGCTGTTGCCAGGAGAGAGTCTCGAGAGCTCACTCCATCAATGACCGCTACCACAATTCGTGGGGCTTCTGGATTATCAAGACAGCCCCTCAGTGTAACCCAGTCTGCTTTCTGAAATCGTTGCACCATGTGGGTCACTTCATCACTGAACTGCTGCACCAGCCATTCTTGCACAAATAGAAGCAGATGGTCTCCCACCGCCTGTTACAGCAAACTGAGAAGGCGTAAACTGGCAGCTTGAGCTTAATTTTCCAGGCTCTTCAGTCTAAATTTTAGATGGCCATTTTCCTTTACAATAGTTGAAACTACCCCCATCTGCTCTATTGGTAGCCTCCGAAGTAGCCAAGGTAACCGATTCCATAGCAGACTCAATTCCAACGACCTTGTTTATTAAATTATCAAATTTGTCAGCGAGTCCAGTGACCACTGTGATCAGTCAGTTAATCTTAGTCCCAAGCAACTGTAAAGTTTATTTTCCCACTTCAGCTCCCTCATGTTCGCGGCCTTGTGCCGACTGCATGGTCGGCGCTCCAGGAGGGACCTTGGATTTAGCGCCTTCTCTGGCCATTTTATCTTTTTTTGGACTGCCCATTACAGCAAGGAGATGTTAAGGCACCCTTCAATTCAAGTTGTGAAGCATCTGTTCCCGATAAATCAAGTTATAAATATTAAAATCTCTGAAATATATGTAGAGTGCTATCGGGATGCAGCCGTCATGCTCAGGCTTCATAGCACATGAAGTTTTTAAGCACATTATACTACATTTACAACTCTATCTAGGTTACTGTTCTTTTATAGTTGTAACTATCGTGCTGCAGTACCGCCAAGCATAGTTAACTAAGCTTGGCAGTACCACAGCATGAATGGGTACAGGTAGGCAGTATCTTTTATACTTTAAGTAATTTGAGAAATGGGTTAAAGCACAGTACAAGAATTAGTTTAAACAACTTTGATTTAGTAACCACAATTATGGGCCAGTGTTATACGTTTTCTAACAAATATTTGCTCTGATAAGATATAAAAAAAAAGAACAGTTACTTAAGAACTTATCATAACAGTGGATCTTCGAGAGAAGCTCCTCCATTAGGACACACCTTTGGAACAGTATGTTGTCAACATGAGGACCACTTGGAAACTTTTTGCTAGCCAGGGTCCACCTATAATGACATGCAGCATTGACAAATGTAACGTTGGTGGCCCCATCATGTCTCAGTTCCCTGCTGGAGATTAGCCACAGAGGGCCTCTAACCATGAAGAACCAAGGGATTAGACCAGTACCAGACATACAAAGAGAGGCATGAGAGAGGAAGATATATGATGCATGGAGTAAGGCTGTAGAAACAGTATCTGATATAACCCTCAGAATACAGAACAGTGGAAAAGGGGGGTGCTAGCGAGCCCGAGCAATATGGCCACCTTGGATTAGAGCTCCTCAATAAGTCTGGTCTTGGAAGCTCAAATAAGTAACTTTTAGACTACACTGGGAAAATAAATAAATAGAAACAACAATTGGAAGACCTGAGGAATAACATGGGAAATCCTCGAAGGGATCGAAATCTCCATGACTGAGCAAAATCTAAAAATGTTCCAGTGCCCGCTGCCATGCAGTCCATTTCTCTACAACGGACATCAGATGTAGGAAACGACGGACAGGAAACTCTGCAATCTCTTGGCTTCAAAATAAATAGATTAACGTCCTTAGTTTCTGGCCTGGCTGAGAAAATCGATGGCATTTCTAATAGAGTCACAACCCTGGAAACCTCGATTGATTCAGTCTCGGCTGAATCCTCGGAAGCTAAAAAGCGTTCGGATGCGGCTATGGGCACCGTCAATGGGGTGATAAAAGAGAATGGTCACCTAAGAATGCATTTGGAAAATTTGGAAAAACACATGAGGGCTCCAAACATCTGTCTTTTAGGGCTCCCAGAGGGCTGTGAGGGAGATCACCTAGTCCTTTTTCTCCATGACTGGCTCGGACAGCAATTTGGTGAAGAGGCCAGCCCATGCATAAAGGGCATACAAAAGGCATACAGGATCGCAGCCAGAGGTAGACCAGATAACCCCAAAGCCCCACGGGCAGTTGTGGCTATCACGGATGGCATTTCTACCAGGGACTACTTGCTGGCTTTAGCCTGACAACACAAGACACTCTCTGCGATGGGGAAATGGTCTGACTCTACCCGGACATCAGCTTTGCCACTAGACAACAGCGAAAGCAGTTTGATAGTACCAGGGCACTTTATGTGAAGCAGGGATTCAGCACAGCATAATTTTCCTGGCCCGATTGAGAATAATGCACGGGAAGATCTTTATTTTCGGATTTGAAAAAAAGCTAACCATTGGGCTCAAAAATATGTCCCGAGAAGAAGATGCCCCACAGATCAGAGCGAGAATTCCTCAGATGACGAGTCATGAAAAACCAGAGTGGATTACTCCAAACAAGATTAAGCGGAAAGAGAGAGACTTTGTTTTAGTCGCTACACTAGTCCTTCAAACCCCGCAGGGGTGTGAGTGAGTACTTTATTTAAGGTTACTTTGGGACTACCACTCCTGAACATTTTAATTTTCTCTCATCCGATTTGTAACTCATCATCTGAGTTTCAGAAATATAATATGGACACTACATAGGTCCTCTGTTTAAAATGTTTAAACCGTTTAAAGCTAGTTTCTTGCTTAAAACTTGGTAATCATAGTTACGTTTTCTTACGGATGCTCTTACAGCAAATGTATTTCAATTTAAGGTGGCATAATCTTTTTAGAAATAGCACAGTTCTGAGGTGCTCATATTATAGCTAAAGCATGGACATTTTCACAGTCCCCCTTTTCAGGGGATACTAGAATTTCTGGACTCCATATATTAGTACTGAAATAGTATATTTCCATGCCGCTCATGGGCTTTATACCTAGCAAATTTTTGTTTTAAAATCGGTATAATACAATTAAGTAACCTCCAGAGATGTATCTTAAAGCAGTGGAATATGCATTATGTTGGAGATTTACAGGGGTGGCTTCCTCAATGTGTCTAGAATGTATTAACATTTGTTATGCCACTGCTTGGAATGTATTTCACCTGTTTATTAAACAACAATAAATACGAAGTTTAAAAAAAAGAACAGTGGGAAAGATGGAGGGTACGGCATGGCCTAATGGAGGAGATTCTCTTGAAGATCTACTGTTATGGTAAGTTCTTACGTAACTGTTTTATCTTCAACGAGGATATCTCCACTATTAGGCCACACATTTGGAACGACTGCCAAGCAGTACAAAGACAGCAGGAAGGATGGCACAGTCTGATATGTAATCAGACAGAAGGCCTTGCAGTACAGCAAGACCAAAAACCAGCAAGTATATGAGAGACAATGTCCAGATTGTAATGCTTTAGCAAAAGTGTGAACAGTGCTCCATGTGGCTGCAGCACGTGTCAGCAGCAGGGACATTTCTGAAATAAGAAACAGAAGTGGCCATACCCCTTGTGGAGTGACCATGAACAGCACCAGGAAGTTGCTTACCATGTCTCCTATAACAGAACGTAATACAATGTGCCAGCAATTTGGACGTTGTCAAGACGCAGGAGTGCCTTCTTTCCCAGGAGCAAATTAAACAAAAGGCTGAGAGGACCTTCTGCAGTCCCTGGTCTGATCCATATAGTATCTCAGTGCTCTATGTATATCTATGCTTAGGATAATAAATAGGAAGGTGTATTGTTTGGTTCAGTGTAAATTCTGATACCACTTTCAGAAGAAACTTTGTACGCAAAGAGACTCTGTGAAAGATCAAATAAGGAGGCTCACATGTCAGAGGCTGAAGCTCACAAATCCTTCAAGCAGAGGTCATAACAACTAAAAATAACAATTTTCCATGACAGGAAATGTAAGCCACAACTCATGGTAGGCTAAAAAGGAGCCAATGCCAATTTCTTAGGTGTGAGATTCAAGTCCCAAGGTAAGACTGGATTATGGATGGGAGGTTTCATGTGAGGAACATCTCTCAAACATATGAGACACCTCTAACTAGGCAACCATATGACCATCAGCATGGGAATGGAAAGCTGATATAGCAGCCAAATGCACCTTAATAGAGAAATACTGCAGGGCAGAGTAAGACAGAGAAAGCAAGTATTCCAACACAGAATTCACAGGACATGTAAAAGGGCCCATATTCCAGGAAGCAGACCACAAAGTGAAGTGCTTCGAATTCAAGTAATAAGTATGTCAGGTATAAGGCTTTCTAGTCACAAGCAGGACATAAGCAACCTTAGTGGAAAACCCCAAAAGTGCAATGGTTATGTTTGCAGGAGACATGCGTGTAGTGCACTGACCTCAGGTCTGGATGGACCAAGGATCCCCTATCCAGTGACAACAGTCCCTGGCACAGAAGTAGAGGGACAGGATGCTCCACCACCAGATGTTGAAGGAGTGGAAACTTGGCGAGGCCAGAAGGGAGAAATGAGGATGAGACTGGCACTCTCCACTCACAGCTTGAGCAGAACCCTCTGTATTACAGAAATGGGGGAAATGTCTATGGGAACTTCCCTTTCCAAGAGAGGTACAACATGTCTAGTCAAAAAACTCCAAGTCTTGGAGTTAGCAGAAATGTGGCAGTTTTGTACTGTGCAGGGACACAAAAAGTCCAGCTCTGGATGATTTCATCTTGCGAAGAGGTTGTTTAGCACAGAGGTCAACAATTCTCATTAGTAAACTGTTGACTGCGATCTGCTTAACCTGTCTGCCTAGGAGAAACATGGCCGACAGCTGAAGGCCATGAGACAGAGCCTAGTATCATCTCTCATCGCTTCTCTGCATAAGGGATAGGAGTGACTGCCCCCTTGTTTTCTGATGTAATGAATCACACTGTCATTGTCCATCTAGATTAGCAGAGAACCAAGACAGATATGATTTTGGAATGCCTGGAAGCTGTACAAGACAGCATTCATTTCAGGACATACTAACATACTATTGCCAGCAGATTAGGCCTTACGGTCTATCGAGTCTGCTCGAACCTAGATCCTTAGTTGGGTGCAGAGACCCTCCATCCCTTGTGCTCCAGAAACTCCTATCATCCATCCCCACCCCCCCGGGACAGGCCATCATCTGATACATCCACTTTCTGTGTCTGTCCCACCCTCTCTTGAAGCCCTCCACTGTGGATCTCTGAACCAGCTCACCAGGCAGTGCATTCCAAGGGTCCACCACCCTCTTAGTGAAAAACCTCCTCCTCTTTTCCCCCCCTCACCCTTCCACCTTCCAACTTCAAACCATGCCCTCTGGTGATACCTCCCTGCTTTAGTCTAAAGATCCCCTCCATATATGGACATCCAACCTCCATCTTGGTCCATAACTCTTATGTCTGGTAAGGGCCGAGATGAGCACCCCATCCAGAGCCTGAGGCCTCTGTGATGAGGATCTGTACAAGAGCTAATACAAGGAATGGAATGCCTTTCAGTAGACTGTTAGATCCATCCACTAAAACAATGCTACGTGTAGTGGATACGTGACAAGAACCATTTGCTCCAGCTTGTCTGTCAGCTTATACCACTGGACCCTGAGTGTCTGCTGCTGTATCCGCATATGTAGTTGGGCTAGTAGCACAGTCACTATGGCTGCAGCATGAGGCCCAGGACACGTCACAATGTTCTTGCAGAGACATAGTGGCTCATGTGCACCAAGTGTGCCTGAGCAATCAGTGTCCCCTCTGTCCTGGGGCAGTAAGGCCTATCCCTTTTCCGTGTCCAAGACCGCCCCTATGTAATGCAGTCTGTGTCATGGAAACAACACAGACTTTGGTACATTCACAGTCACCCCAAGTTGAACAAATTACATGTTCAGGACAGGGTGTGAAGCAGAGCTTCTCTGGTGCAGGCCTTCAGGAGCCAGTTGTCCAGACAAGAGAGAACATGCAGGCCTTCCTGCAAAGGGCTCCAGCAATCACTGCCAAACATTCTGTAAAGATTTGTGGTGCATAAGCGCAAACCAAGGGCAGTATTTTGAACTGATAATACCTGCCCTCGGGCATAAAGTGGAGGTACTGTCTGTGAAACTTTCTGATCTTTATATGAAGGTAAGCATCCTTCATGTCCACAGAACAATGTCAGTCCCCTATTTGTAATAGGGGAATCAGTGCTTACAGATGCTCCATTCGAAACTTTTTGTATTCAATGTACAGGCTGAAGTCTTGGAGGCCTAGCACAGGCCTTAGATCTCCTGTCCATTTTAGGTATATAAAGTATTTGGAATAGAACCCTTTGTTCCATTCTTATGGAATAAGCGATTCTATGGCACGGTTTTGAAACAGGGCCTCAATCCTCTCCTTTAGAAGAGAAAAATGGCCTGGAGGATAAAAGGAAGGAGGCAGAGAATGATCTGGAGGGATTTCTAGCAGACCCAGAGGAGAGAGAGTGGAGAGACGGAAGACAGACAGGTGGAACTGGAGGCATCAAAGCCACTGGAACCAATTTCTTTGGGTGCTTTTGCATGGGCACCAGAGGGAAGGGGACCCTGAAGGAAACCACCATCTCTGCCACTGTCTTGTTGACAGTAGGCATGATCACCTCTGGCAGCAGGCCTACAAAAACAGCCCCTACCAGACCTAACAGACCTTAGAGTCATTTTAGAAGTCTGAAGGCCGCACAGGGCTTCTCTGACATCACAGCCAAGCAGTCTGGACCCTTGAAAGGGAGCATTCAAAACTGCCTGTTGTACATCAGTGGCAAAGCCAGCAATCCTAGGCCAAGAATATCTTCTCAAGAAAATGCTAGAAACTGCAGTCTTGGCAGAATCATCAGAAAAATCATAAGCTTGGCACAGCAAATGCTTGTCAACCTCAGCACCTGCAGACAATGTTTTAAGCAAATCAGTCTTGGCAGATCTGTAAGGCAAAGCCAGAGCAGCAGTATAAGCAGCTTTCCACAGGCTGTTCTGGTACTTAATCATATGGGCCCGGTGATTTGCAATCCAAAGGCCCAGAGATGGAGAGGCTTAAGTATGTTTGCTCAACATATCCAGTCTCCTAGATTCCTTCACAGAAGGCAAAGTACTCATATGTCTAGGAGCCCCAGACCTATCATGAGCAGCCATGATGACTACAGAGTCAGTTTCAGGCTGATTAGTCTAATAAGGCTTAGCAGATGGTGCAGGATACTGCTTATCAGCCTTTCTAGGGAATGCAGGGAGTTAGGTCTATGCCATGCAGCAAAAGCAGCATCTTCTAAAGCAAGATATAAAGGTGGAATAACAATGGAAGGAGAGCAAGGCATCTCCAAGAATGCCATAAGAGTCCCCTTTGTGAAATCTTCCTGTTCTACATCACAGCCCATGGTAGACTGCATTTGCTACAACATGGCTTGGAAAGATGGGTCCACGGCCGGCCTGGTGGCACTGAGGGCTGAGGCGCTGGACGCCGCCCTGCTGCGCTTCACACGCACCATGTTTGGGAGCGAACACGGCCTCCAGGAGTCGGCAGGGAGGTACAGATTGAGCGCCGATGGACTGCTCTCCTTCTCCGGGGTGTCACCAGCAGTCGGCGCCCACTGCTCTCTCTAGCGCGGCTGGGGCGCAGTGCACTGATGCTACAGAAGGAGGAGATGGGTCAGATGCTTGGAGAAGTGCGGTGGACTCTCTCTGTGGGCATCACTGCACGTCTCACCTCCTAAGGGGAGAAAAGTGAAAAAGGTCCTGGCCGCGCGGCATGAAGCTGTCTCTCACGGCGCCACCCCAGAGAAGGCATCTCCCTGGCTGGATCCGTGTTGGGTGAGTTGAGATGCTCCCCACCACCCTACCATCAGGGGTAAATCATGGGGGCACAAGGGAGGGAGTCTGATCCTTGGGGGACGACACTATAGGGACAGTGGAATAGGGTGAGGGATTGCTGACCAGAATGAGGAAGAAATACCAGTATAAAAGAAAAAAAAGATGGGTCCACAGGAGAAGACTTCAGGTATAAATCACTAAGTTCTCACTACAAGACAAGGGTAGAGCTAGAAGTAGGGTGACCCTCCACAAACTGCTCTTCACCCTCATATTCCTCCTCTAAATCTGCCTCCAAGACCATGAGTTCAGGATTCCGTTCCATTTTGTCACTGTCATCACAAACGATGACAGAAGCTGAAGAAGGGGCCAGCAATGACAGTGGTTGCTCAGAGGCAGGAATCTGCAGCATGCTAATGGAATCCGGCAATGGGGCCATGAATCAGAAGGCCTCGTCAGTGGACGAACTGCCTGCAACGGCAACCCTGGAAGAATGCATTGAATCATTTTAGAGAACAAAGTCAGTACAGCCTGGGAGTTAACAGTGCCCTGAAAAGGGTCTGGGAGTACCTGCGTTGACAGTCTGAAACCAGACAACAATGGAACCATACTGTCCACAGCAGGTATGGCAGCACCTGAGCCAGGCCCCAACCTTGGTGTCTCAATGACAGTCATGGGGGCTGTACTTGACACTGGAGCGGGCACTGATGAGGAAGTTCCTTTTCTCAATGGCGATCAGGACCTCGCCGTCAAGACAGATTTGTCTTTGTCTCTGTGCTTGTGCTCATGGCTGGATGACAAGGAAGCCCAAGATGACAATCTTTCCTTGTCCTTAGGTTTCGACAACCATTTCTCAGCTGATGACAAGGGAGAAGCAGATTCTGAGTCATTTTCCTCCTCCGTGGCTTTTAAGGAAAATACATTTTCTAGCGCTTTCTTACGGCATTGCCTGGTAGCCTGGCTGAAACTCTGGAAGATCTAACAAGCATTCATGTTATGAAACAGGCCCAAACAGCACACATAAACTGCTTATATATCTTTCTTGTATATTTTATATCTGCACTTGCTATATCGGATTAAAGGCTCTTTCAATTTTGCCGGCACACAGAGACAATGACAGTAAACTGATAAAACAAAAGTAACAAATGGCAACAGCTTATTCAATGATGTTTCCTGCAGCACGTTCGATGAGGATGATCAACGGTGGGAGAAAGAACTGAGGAGTGATGGGGCCGCCCAATTATATAAGCAATGATGCTACAGTCACTGTGGGCAGCCCACAGCTAGAAAAAAGTTCCAAGTGGTCCTGATGCTGATGGCTTACAACCCAAAGAAGCGGCTTAATGAAGGTGATATCCTCCATGAAGATCTATAGTTTGATGTGCATCAATATAGAGAACACTATGATGTTGTTTACAACTATAAAACAACAGTAAAATAGATTATGAGTTGTAAATAGATTATAATCTGTTTAAAACTTCAGTTCAATATTGTACAGATTTCAGATCCTGCTTAGTATATTAGTGAAATATTTTATTTTTAGTAATGGTATACCCTGAGGAAGAGACAATTATCCTCAAACGTTGGCTAAAGTACATACTGCTACCAGATAAGGTACAATAAATGCACAAAAACATTTTTGATGAATGAATCTATTTTCTCCAGAAATGGATAGGCATCTATCTCTGTAAAATCAGCCTCTGGGGGGCACTCATGCACCAGGCGTTTCGGCCCAGTGGGGGTCTGCACTACCAAAATCCCTGAAGTGGGGTGAGGTATAGCTACTACAAACCCCGTGGAAGTGCAATACCGGCACTGACTGTCCCTTGGGACCGAAGAAGGAAAAAAAGGATGGAGCCAGACAGTACTGGATGCCTCTTTGAAGGCTCGAGGTCAAGGAGGGATGACAAAAGAGTCATCACAGAAATGCCCAAGGAATCTCAGCAACAAGGACACAGGACTGTGGCCTACAAAGGAGCCTATGTTTAGCTGCTTCAGCATCTTTATGAGGAACCGCTGGTACGCAGAGTACTCAGCATCTGTGGGCACGTGGAGGAAAAAGTCCTCATCCTCAGAGGAGGAAGCAGGAGAGGAGGAGCTAGACTCAGGAAGCAGTGGTGCCGGGCAACAGGCTTAAACTGGACCCAGTCAGACTGCATGCGATTTGGTGGGGAACACCAGCCATCCTCCTGTACTAGTGCCAGGTCATGGGACCCATAACATCCACTCAGGGATGGTGGCAGAGGTCCGGATGGATAAAGAAGCCAGAGGCTCCAGGCTCTCTGCTAGGGTTGTGGGACTGCTCAGGAGCCTTCTTCTGAGGAGAGGATCTGGTGAACATGCCTGAGTGGTGCTAACCAACCTCAGTGGTGTGACCCAGATGGTGTCCTTAGGGAAACCCCAGGTGAGGAAAGCGGAGCTGTATATGTTTCAAATGGCAGCTCCAGTCCTCACCAGTAGCAACACTGGCTGGTTCCAGGAGAAACTGGCTACCGGGCCACTGCCAGAACCCTGGCTGGTGCTGTCTCCAGCACCAGACACCAGAACAGCAGCAGGTTCAGTGACAGGTTCCATCCCCTCACCAGGGTCAGCGCTGTCCCATGAACCTTGCACGTCACCAGAACCAATATCCCTGGGCATGGGACCATGAACAGCACTAAGTCGGAACTGGCACCACGGACAGCACCAAGACCCAAATTGGTGCTGTGGACAGCACCTGAACCAGTCCAGGCACAAGGCTCAAGGACAACACCAGGGGCGATACTGTCACAGGTGTCATGCTCAGAACTGGTCTCAGGGTCTATTCCATCATTTAACAAATCCAGGCAGGTAGTGCAGCGCAAATACCTTGTTCACCAATAGTTTAAAGTTACATATTTAGTATGGAAGAAAGACGCAGCCCAGAGTAGGTAATGCAGTTGCAGTGACTGGACTGTTATTTATTCTTATAAACTTCCATAAAAAGGTGAGCACAGCAGGACCTTCTGCAAAACAATGAAAATTCCCTAGCACCTCAACTCTCAGGTCTTCAAAGGGGTGTAACATACAAGCATTAGAACCAATTTAAATCACAGGTTCATCAATATTAATGGACTAGTTGTACCAGCATTTAAAGTGCCTGTAGGCAAATATACATGACATCAAATTGAAATGCAGTCACATTATCATAAGCACCATATAAAAAAATGAGAAGAGAGGCAAGATATGGACTAGAGTAACAAATCTATATTAAACATGACCATAACCTGACCAAAAAACTCCATAGTATTCAAGCTCATAATAGGCACTTTCATATGTTTCACTGTTAAAGGGCCACTTCAAAATCTTTATTCATAAGATATCCGGTTTGAAAAAGGAAAAATAAAACAGAAAGAACATGATTTATAGTATGAACACAATATTCTTTTTCATTTTAAAAGGCCATATAGCACTATTTATAATAAAGGTTCTACACAAATAAAACATGATTTAACTTCAAACATGCATAACCAAGGAATACTAATTTCAGAAAAAAACCCTACATCAACTTATGCCACACTATACAGAGGCAGATGTCATGGAAAAGTAAAATCATTTTGTAAGAAATGGCTTAATTTCCCATTTGTCATTAAGCCCATTCGGTTTAACGCTATTCATCTTAAAAATCCACGTTTTCCTGTCTGAGCAAGAGATTTGACCCATCCCCTCCCATAGGCAGAGGAGCAACATGCTCAACGCCCATAAATTTCAAATCATTTGGTGATGAACTGTGGAAAAGCATGAAGTGGGCTCCTACTGGTGTATCACAACGCTTATTAATTATAGACCTAACGTGTTCCTGGATTAGTTGTTTTAAAGGTCTAACAGTTTTGCCAATATATAACAGGCTACATGTACACCAGAGAGCATACACCACGTATGTGATATCATACGTTATCAATTCCCTCACTTCTATTTTTTTGTTTGGCTCTCTAGGATGATGGAAAAAATCTTGGTCATTAGATTCATATTTGCAAATATTGCATCTTTTGCACGTAAAAAAAAACTTTTGCTCTAATCGGGAGCCCAGTTTTTCTTTCAGTAATATCAGTTTTTTTCCTTTTTGTGTGTACCATGGACCACTTTATCCCTAATACTCTGTGCTCTGCGAAATATGATCCGTGGTTTGGGTCCCACAGCATGTTCCACTTGTTCATCACCTAGTAAAACGGGCCAATTTTACGGTATATTATATTGCCTATGCACCCAGTTACATGGTTATATTCTGTGACAAATGTACAATTCGATGCTAGTATTTCATTTGGGTCTTTACGCTTTAAAGTATGCATCCTATCAATGTTTTTAACTTTCTCATATGTATTTTGCAACATCCGTGCATTATACCCTCTATTTTGAAATCTTTATAGGAGCTCTTTCGATTGTATTTCAAAATCAATATCGGTGCTACAGTTTCTTTTAATACGTAGGAGCTGACTATATGGAATCGATTTCTTTAGATTCGGGGGATGAGCACTCTCTGCATGTAGCACTGCATCTGTAGCCGTTTCTTTTCTGAATATTTTTGTTTTAACACAATACTGCTTTTCTGAGTTTGTAGTAATATCCAAATGTAAATCTAAAAAAATCAATCGACTTTTCATCAAACTTGAATGTTTTTCTTTTTTCTTTGTCTGTCGGTGCTGGACGCTTCTGAAAGCCATGGTTTCTTCCTACCAGTTGCTGTCTATTAGGACCTCTGTCTCCTGTTGTAGTGGTTTTTGTATCAATTTTATTTGAAAATCTCACTTTTGATCGTGCCCTTCCTCTACTTTGTGATCTCTGTCTACCCCAACTTAGTATGTCCCCTCTTTCATAGTTTCCAGAATCTCTTTTCAATTTTGTAATTTTTCTATGGATTACTTCATACTCGTGATCTTTTATTTTATTTTCAATTTTTGATGATGTTATTTTTAATAGAACCAATCCCTTCCTAAAAAATATTGTTACATGGTATCGCTTTATCGATGATATTTGCATCGGGAATGGGAATGAGAGTGAAGCTAGTGCATTTGTAGCCTTTTTGCATGAAAATGATCGGAACTTGAAATTTACATTCAAGTTTGATGAAAAGTCGATTGATTTTTTAGATTTACGTTTGGATATTACTACAAACTTAGAAAAGCAGTATTGTGTTAAAACAAAAATATTCAGAAAAGAAACGGCTACAAATGCAGTGCTACATGCAGAGAGTGCTCATCCCCCGAATCTAAAGAAATCTATTCCATATAGTCAGCTCCTACGTATTAAAAGTAACTGTAGCAACGATATTGATTTTGAAATACAATCGAAGAGCTCCTATAAAGATTTTAAAATAGAGGTATAATGCACAGATGTTGCAAAATACATATGAGAAAGTTAAAAACATTGATAGGATGCATACTTTAAAACGTAAGACCCAAATGAAATACTAGCATCCAACTGTACATTTGTCACAGAATATAACCATGTAACAGGGCGTATAGGCAATATAATATATTGTAACTGGCTCATTTTACTAGGTGATGAACAAGTGGAACATGCTGTAGGAACCAAACCACGGATCACATTTTGCAGAGCACAGAGTATTAGGGATAAAGTGGTATGGTAGACACAAAAAGAAAAAACTGATATTACTAAGAAAGAAAAAGGTTTTTAACATGAAAAAGATACAATATTTGCAAATATGGGTATAATGACCAAGATTTTTTCCATCACCCTAGAGAGCCAAACAAAAAACAGAAGTAAGGGAATTGATAACGTGATACTACATACGTGGTGTATGCTCTCTGGTGTACATGTAGCCTGTTATATATTGGCAAACTGTTAGACCTTTAAAACAACGAATCCAGGAACACATTAGGTCTATAATTAATAAGTGTCCAGATACACCAGTAGGAGCTCACTTCATGCTTTTCCACAGTTCATCACCAAATGATTTGAAATTTATGGGCGTTGAGCATGTTGCTCCTCTGCCTATGGGAGGATGGTCAAATCTCTTGCTCAGACAGGAAAACGTGGATTTTTAAGATGAATAGCGTTAAACTGAATGGGCTTAATGACAAATGGAAATTAGCCATTTTTACAAAATGATTTTACTTTTCCATGACATCTGCCTCTGTTTATTGTGGCATAAGTTGATTTAGGGTTTTTTTCTGAAATTAGTATTCCTTGGTTATGCATGTTTGAAGTTAAATCATGTTTTATTTGTGTAGAACCTTTATTATTAATAGTGCTATATGGCCTTTTAAAATGAAAAAGATTATTGTGTTCACACTATAAATCATGTTCTTTCTGTTTTCTTTTTTTAACAGGATATTTAATGAATAGAGATTTTGGAGTGGCCCTTTAACAGTGAATCATATAAAAGTGCCTGTTATGAGCTTGAATACGATGGAGTTTTTTGGTCAGGTTATTGTCACATTAACATAGATCTGTTACTCTATTACATATCTTACCTCTCCTCATTTATTTATATGGTGTTTATGATAATGTGACTGCATTTCAATTTGATGTGATGTACATTTGCCTACAGGCACTTTAAATGCTGGTACAACTAGCCCATTAATATTGATGAACCAGTGATTTAAACTGATTCTAATGCTTGTATGTTACACCCCCTTTGAAGACTTGTGAGAGTCAAGGTGCTAGGGGTTTTTCATTGTTTTGCAGAAGGTCCTGCTGTGCTCACCTTTTTATGGAAGTTTATAAGAATAAATAGCAGTCCAGTCACTGCAACTGCATTACCTACTGTGGGCTGTCTTTTTCTTCCATACTACAGTAAATACGTAACTTTAAATTATTGGTGAACAAGGTATTTGCGCTGCACTACCTGCCTGGATTTGTTAAGTGTTTAGGACAGCCGCCCAGTCTGTGAAGCTGCATAGATGACTCCATTCCATTGATATTTGTGATATTTTTTGGATTTATATCTATTCCATCATTGCAGTTCCAATCCCTGAACTCAAGGCCGATGTCCTCATCCTCCCTCAGGCTACAAGGGAGCTCAAGGGAGGAGATGACAACCACCTCAAACCCCAGGGTCACAGTCAGTTCCGGAACTGAGCCCTCTCCTGGCACCGTGAACAGTGCCAGTAGGGGACCCAATCTCGTGACTGGCACCACCCTGCTCACCAGTACCGTGAGTGATAGCAGGAGTCAGGACAGCACCAGGTCACGACACCGAGGTGACCATCGATGTAGACCAAGCGTGAACTCTTCAGCCTCACTACTGGGGGCGTTCAATGTTCAGGAGGACAGATGGACTGGGAGTGCTCAATCGACCCTTCAGAAGGCACAGACTTTCTACCAAAACCACCCCCAGGACCTCCGAAGTCTCGGGGAGGCAGGCGTGGAGAGGATCCCAGTCTTCCTCAGCACCAGAAGTACTGGGAAGAGGCCTAGGGAAGGCTCAGATCTCTCACCTTTGCACTGCAAGTGTGACGCCTACCTTCATAAGTCTGTGGGTGGGAGGGTCGGAGGGCAAACAACCCTACTTTAATGCATGGAATTCAAGGACATGCTTGTTCCTTGAAAAGCAGGTGTCACACTGGTCCATGTCATGGTTAGCAGTATACCCTAGAGGTTAGAGTAACGAGCTGTGAATGAACTTGGTACATTCAACAGAAACACCTGGGTTTGATTCCCACAACCTCCACTTGCATACTATGTGATTCTGAGCATGTCACTTAACCTCCCCAGTCTCCGGTTGCCCCTTAAAACAGGCACCTGTGCCAAGTGGGCCTTACTCAGTTACCAAAAGAATAAAAATAAATTAAAATGATGAGGGTGAAGGCAGGTGTGGCATTTTGGATGTTGGTCTGACGCTATGAGAAGGCCCCCACAGGAGCACTAAAGCATGGTGGTGGTGGTGTGTGTGCATCTTTTCTTCTAACTCATTATACCACTGGAGAAAATAACAAAAAATGAGAAAAGCAGAGAAATCAACACCAAACTTGAAATAACGGAGTCAAAACTGGAAGAAGGTATTGAATTCGGTGTCGAGTAAACATTAAGCATTGAAAAAAGGCAGTAACAGCTGCTCCAAACTGAGAAAATCAATTGCTGGAAAGCTGATGAAAACCATCCTAAAGGACAAGTTGGTTGAATTCCTTGAGGCAAATGGGCTCCAGGAAAGCAGGCAGCATGGGTTTATGGCAGAGGGGTTATGCCAAACAAATGTTATCAGCATCTTTATTGGGTCACTACGGCGGTAGACATACTACTCCTGGATTTCAACAAGGCCTTTACTCAGTCCCCCAGAAGAGGTTGATTAAAAAAACTGGCAGATATAGGGACAGGGGAGAAACTATCCAGGTAGGTGGAAAACTGGCTAGGGGACAGAATGTAGCCTGCAGCCTCGTGCCTAACAAGACATCTGAAGTGTGACAACATACCATGATATACCATGCCCTGTCATGAGGCTGAGGAGCTGATCTTAGGGTTAAGTTAGTAGGGGTGAACAACACAGATTCTGTGGAAGAGCCATGGGGGGCAACTAAGGGGGCCACTCTTGGGGCATCAAAAGTATGCATGAAAATAGTAAACAAAAAGAACCGAATCAAGAGACCACTATGGTTCTCAGTAAGGGTCATGGAAGTGGTGAGGAGGCGCAGCAGCAGTGCAACCGCTTGCAGCGCTGACAATCCATGTTTAGGAGCAAGCGCGGGACATCAAAGGGTTGTCCGAGGGGAGGTAGGATGAGTGTCCGACGGACAGCTCTCCTCTTCCAGGGGGTGGGTTGTGGCTTCCCCGCCTATCCGTGACACGAAGCGAAGGCTGGGTGTGCAACAGCCAGGGCCACATTAGAGTGGGGAGGAGGCCACGGCGGATGTCTGTGGGTTGGGTGAGGGAGCACGCCTGACCCATGCTGACATCACTGCACGTCTGTGCCTCTGGGGGACAACACAAGAAAAATGGAAACACCACATTGGCTGGAAGGAAGACTTCGCTTCTCAGCCCCCACGCCCACTGCCGGATCCTAACCTTCTGGGTCCCGACACCCTTCGACCTTCACCTCCTCCTGCAGGTTAATTGGATAAATGGTACGGGAGTGCCAAGGAGCAAAAGACAGACCCACTTGGGAGGGCGATGACCATGGGGTTTACTCTCAGGTGAGTCATGGGTGGGTAGAAGGACTGGGACCACAGGTAGGGAGGGTCTCAGGCAGGGCGGGAACAGGCTAAGGTGTCGACTAATGGGACTCCAGCCAACGGTGACCGGAGGGGAAGAAAGTAAAGGGGGGAAAAAAAAGACTTCTAAAATTTAAAGAAAACCAGGCAGATAAACAATGGAGAGAATATTTGCTGGGAAAGAGGGTGGTTAAAGAGGCAAAAGCAGACACAGAGCTGCATACTGCAGAGGGGGTCAAGAGCACAGGAAAAACAGTTCTGCAGGTACTGTATATCAGTGAAAAAAAGGAAGGAAGGAGGGGGACCTGTGAGGCTAACTGAAGGGGAATTGGGTGACTGAGGCACACGGGCAAAAGGCCGCCATCCTTAACAAGTACTTTTGCTCAGTTTTCACTAGGGAGGACGGTGGACCCTTGCCAGAGAGTGACATCAAAGCAGCCACTAACAGCGTGTCAGAGATGGGGCAGCCAACATTTACTACCAGAAGGGTCCTGAAAGGGCTGGGAGCCATAAAGACCAACAAGGCCCCAGGTCTAGATAGGTTGCATCCGAGGATACGCAGGGAACTGGCAGCGGACCTGTCTGATCCCCTGGTAGGTCAAATCAACAGCCCTCTAAGGACGGGGTAGTTCCAAATGATTGGAGGGTGGCAGATGTAGTTCTACTTCATAGGGGGGTGGGACAAGAAACAAGCAGGGAAACACAGACCTGTCAGTCTTACGTCTATTGTACAGAAATTGATGGAATCACTGGTCATAGAGGATCTTCTGAACTTCCTGGAGAGCAACGGTCTCCAAGATAGTAAACAGCACAGATTCGTGGCAGGGAGGTCTCATCAGACTAACCTGATAGGTGTCTTTGACTGGGTGACAAGGGAACTGGATAGGGCCACGCTGTGGATTTGCTCTACTTCATCTTCACTGAGACTTTTGACTCGGTGCCTCAAAGACGCTTGCTGAAGAAGATGAAGGATCTGGGTGCGGATAGGTCATAGCAAATTGGCTAGGTAACTGGCTAAAGGGGAGGTATCAGAGAGTAGTAGTCAATGGGGTTGAATCAGGAGAAAAGGAGGTCACAAGAAGGGTTCCATGGGGCTCTGTCCTGGGTCTGGTCTTCTTCAATAAGTTCATCAGTGATACTGGTGGAGGAATCCAAAGCAGGTTGTGTCTCTTCGCAGATGTCACTAAGCTCTGTGGGAGACTGGAGAGTGATGAGGAAATAAAGTAAATGCAGACAGACTTGCAAAAGCTGGAGGGGTGGTCAAGGGTTTGGTAGACGAAATTCAACGCCAAAAAGTGCAAGGTTGGGTACCTAGGGAACAAGAACCCCAGTACAGAGTGCTGGATGGGAGGGCTCAAACTTCAGACCATGGTTGGGAAATGAGACCTTGAAGTTTTCATCAGTGATTCCTTAATGCAATCGAGTCAGTGAAACAAGGCTTACAGCATGGCAAGCAGGATGCTTGGATGTGTCAGGAGCGGTACTGATAGCAGAAAAATAGAGGTAATACTTCTCCTGTAGAAATCCTTGATGTGGCCTCACCTGGAGTACTCTGTCCAGTTCTAGAGTCCTCACCTTAGGAAGGACAGGGATAGGCTGGATACGGTGCAGTACAGGGCAACACACCTGATCCAGGACCAGCAGGGCATGTCCTATGAGGAGTGCCTGAAGGCACTGAACCTGTACTCGCTGGAGATCAGAAGGGAGAGGGGAGATATGATAGAGAACTTCAAATTCCTAAAAGGAATTAACAGGGTGAACTGTGGAGAACTATTTAACTTGAATACTAGCTCACGGTCAAGTGGTCATGATCGGAAGTTAACAGGAAGGATGTTCAGGAGGGACATGAGGAAGTACTCTTTTATAGAAAGAGTGCCGGAGCCATGGAACAGGCTGCCAGCCAAGGTGGTGGGTGTGAAAATCATTAGTGGTTTTAAGCACGGCTGGGACCGAATGAAGGGTATAGTGGTTGCTTGGGTTGTCAGAATCAGGGATGAGAATGGGGGTGTGGTGGGGTGGAGGGGGGGAGTATGCTGATAACTAGGACCCTAGAGGAACAGTAGGTTCCAGGAATAAAAGAAACTTGGGCAGACTGCATGGACCCTTGGTTTTTTTCTGTCATCATTGTCTATGTTTTTATGTTTCCATGTATTATTGCTTAAATATAACAAATTAATCACATAACACATATAAGTTGAAAAATGTTTAAAAAAAAACACATACTATATTTCATTTAAATCAAGTACATCCATAATATTTAAATATGCACTCCTTCATTTTAAGTCCAAATTGTGTATGAGCAGCCATATTTCTCAGGTTTTCAGGCAGGGAATTCCAATATCTATGCACTGAACAGGCAAATGACTTCCAACTCATTTTAGTAGAAGCCCTGGTACATGGTTACACGTATGCATTCAGAGGTTACAGAGCAGATTCTTGACGATCTTAGCAGCACTGCCTTAGTCACAGTTACAGGGAACCACTGTCTTATATAAGTATGCTGGGGTTTAGTGGACCCCTAGTGAGAGAGGTAGTCAACTACCAAGTCTTTGATGGTGGGGGTGGGGGGGGCAAGAGAAGGTTATTATACAATTATGTTACCTAGAAAGCTACTTTCGCTGCCATGTGGTAGCATTTGAAAAGCAGGATGGTTAGGACTTATCCACTTGAGACATGTCTGCATTTTTTGTTTTATTCTATGGACCTCTTAATAAACTGAAGTTTATAACCACAGGTTTTCCTCAGTTATTTTGGGTATGTCGCAGAACTGTGATACAGGCACAGACAGGCTCAATAAGTACCCTAAGGCTTCCCTAATCAGGCATGTTTTAGGCTTAATAATAATAATTTAATTACAGAGAGCCCTAGAGTGGTAATTTTGATCCTCTTTTAAGGCTGGATGGTGTAGCCAAAAGCAATCATTTTGTCTTTACTTAGGAGTGCGTGTGCATGGCTTGAACTCAGATAAGGCCAATATGCAGGAGTCAACATTCTCTAGATGAAATTTCAGTGAGATGCTGACTGAGCACAACTATAATGCAATGGTAGAGATCGCATACATGATCTACTGTATACCATCTCCATAACAGCAGACACCTTTTCTTTCTTACTTTCCATATGGTGCCAAAAATCAATGCGAATCTGTAAGCAGTGTTGTGGAATATGAGTAGCTTTTTGTGACAGGAGAGGTGGGGTGCAGAAAAAAAGAACTAGTATAATAGGTAAGGGGTAGGCTGGACAGAAAAAGAAAACAGTCATACGGGGAAGCTTGCTTTTATATATTTTTAACTTTCTTTTTATCCCGCCTGTCCTGCCGTCTCTGTCCACTCCTTCGGATCGATCAACCCCCCCAGATCACTGTCACGGAGTCTGCCCCCGGAGTGCCTGGCCTCTCCATTGTACTTCTTTGATGCCCGGATATCCCCCACCGTGGGCCGAGGAAGTGCCCCCTTCCTCGACCTTTTTTCAGAGGACAGCCTGCACAATGGGGTCTGCCCGTGGACTGATGGCTGGGAGGCACAGATTGGTCATCATCTAGGACCACAGAGGTATTTTTATCATTTTTCTTTGTTCCCTTCCACCCCTAAGGATGCCGGCTCGGGTAGACAACGTGCTGATGCACGACACTACAAAGTGTCTAACAGCGTCCTCCCCTCCCCGACTCCAGTGCCATGGGAGCCGCCAAAGCCCCGAAAGTCAGTGCTCCCACCAACCCTCAAGGACGTCAGGTGCCTGAAGCACCCCTGGAAACACACCCCGAATGAGGAGAGCATCCGTTGGGACGCTCAATCCTCCTTCCCCCTGCTGACCCCTTCTTATTTTTTGACTTTACTTTTAAAGGCCTTAAAAATTATCCCAGGGCCCAATATACTGTTGCAGTAAGAGGATGGCTAACTTTAGGACAACACAGAGGCTCCCTCTTCTGCCACCCTCAAAAACTGCAATACACAAAGCCCTGACTTAGCCACCAGAAAAGACTAAGCTACTTTGCAAAGCAAATGAGTGCCCCCAGATGTTTATGATTGGAAAGAGGGGTCTGCAACAGTAAACACCAAAACTGTGGCAACTGCCGATATTTGGGTATGGCACTGCAACAGCTGCATGGCACAATACCACACCCAAGTGGCCACAGGTACAGTAAGATTTTCATTTTTTTGTTCTACTATTATGATGTGAGTGTAGGATTATTAGATCACAATATAAGAAGTAAATTACAATGTAATCCACACACTGATTCTATATCCCTTATCAGGGTAATGCATTAGCAGCCATTTTGGCTCTGGCCAGAGTTTATTTACTCAAGCAAGTAAACACCAGCCTGTCATCTAATATATGCCCAGACAATGAATACAGGTTACTCACCTGTAACAAGAGTTCTAGGGGGTGGTATATGTTGTTCATCCACACTTACTGGCAGGTTTCTTGCCGCTTTAAATCTTGCCGGAAGGTCTTCAAGATGGCTCCTCCCACCCATCCAGGTGGTAAGACTCTCGGCTCCGCCCCATGACGCCAGATCTAGCCCACTGGAA
The DNA here is from genome assembly GCA_016271365.2 of Neoceratodus forsteri. NCBI lineage: Eukaryota > Metazoa > Chordata > Ceratodontiformes > Ceratodontidae > Neoceratodus > Neoceratodus forsteri. The sequence goes on along the minus strand of CM028132.1, from coordinate 1,101,368,634 downwards.
GCCAGGTTGCATGTCGAAGCCGGGGAGGTCGGGTGGGTTGTGTGGATTAACAACACATACCACTTCTAGAACTCCTGTTACAGGTGAGTAACCTGTATTTCTAGGGACATGGATATGTTGTTCAATCCACACTTACTGGCAGACTCCTAGCAGTTCTCTGGGAGGAGGGAGGCAAGGCACGCTCCCCCCCTATTTGGGAAATAAGGACTGGAGAACTGAGGTCCCAAAACCAGCATCCCGGCGTGAATTAAGGTCGATGTGGTAGTGGGTAATGAAGGTGTGTGCTGACTTCCAGGTAGCAGCCCTGCAGATTTCCTGGATAGGGACGTCCCTGGAAGCAGCCACCGAGGCAGTGGTATGGCGGGTAGAATGAGCTCTTAACCCTCTGGGAGGATCCATGCCCACCAACCTATAGCAGAGATCTATGCAGGAGGTGACCCATCTGCCTATCGTCCGCTTGGCTGCAGGTCTGCCAGATGCGGCTTCAGCGTAGGTGACAAACAGCTGGCGAACCTCTTCCTGAACTTCAGTCGTCCACTCCTTATAATAAGAGAGCACTCTTCTAGGGTCCAAAGTATGGAGCCTATATTTGGCCTCCGAGGTGTGATTGGGGTAGAACACTAGCAGAGTCAACACCTGGTTAAGGTGAAACTCCGACACCACCTTCAGAAGGAATTTCGGGTGGGTGCGCAGGACAACCTTGTCCCTGTGGAAGACCAGATAAGGAGACTCGATGGAAAGCGCCTGGAGCTCTCCCATCCTTCTGGCTGACGTTATAGCCACCAAGAAAGCGATCTTCCATGACAGGTGACAGATGTCACACCTCTGCATCGGTTTGAATGGCTTGCCCATGAGCTTAGCCAATACCAGCAGTAGATCCCATGGAGGTGGAGGTTCTCGCACCGGAGGGGATATGTGATCAAGGCCTTGGAAAAAGCGCCCAATCACCTTCTCCTGCGCCACCGACTGCTTCCCAGCCCGTGCCTGGTAAGCAGAGATGGCTGCCAGGTGCACCTTAAGGGTCGTCGACCGAAGCCCTAGCTGAGAAAGGGACCACAGGTAGTCCAGAATGCTAGCAAAGAACAGGAGGAAGGGTCCAACCCCTTATCCTGACACCAAATGGAGAATCTCTTCCATTTGAAGCCATAGCATTTTCTGGTCGACTCATTACGGGATGCCTCAACAACATTGAGGACCTTGTCGGAAAGACCCAAGGCCTGGAAGTCTAGCCGCTCAAGAACCAGGCCGTCAAGTGCAGGGATTGAAGGTCCGGATGGAGAACCTTCCCCTTGTTGACTGAGATCCGGTCTGGGCGGGCTGGAAGCCGCCTCAGGAGCCTGGAGCTGATGCTGATGAGATCTGGATACCAGAACTGGTGGGGCCAGTCTGGGGCTAACAAAATCACCTGCGCCTTGTCCCTCTTCGCCTTGAGAAGCACCTTGTGGATCAAGGAAAATGGAGGGAAGGTGTAGAAGAGGCTCGGGGTCCACGGCCTAGAGAAGGCATCCCCCTGCAGCAAGCCCTGCTGAGGGGGGCGGGCATGAAACAGCCTCAGCTTTGCATTCTCCCTGGAGGCAAACAAGTCCACCTGTGGAGTGCCCCAGTGGGAGAACAGATCTTGTACTACCTTAGGCAGGAGAGACCACTCGTGAGATGCAGCACCTATTCGGCTGAGGGCATCGGCCAGAGTGTTGGAGGCTCCTGCCATATGGATGGCTAGGAGATCCGCCTTCAGGCTGCTCACGAGAGACCAAGTGCAGAGAGCCTCCTTGCACAGAGGCAAGGAGTGCGTCCCGCCCTGACAGTTTAGGCTGTACATGGTCGTGGTGTTGTCCGTCTGGACCTGGACCACTTGACCCCGTACAAACGGAGCAAAGGCAGTGAGGGCTAGTTGGACCGCCCGAAGCTCCAGCAGGTTGATGTGGCATCGAGGCTCCTGAAGGGACCAGAGGCTGTGAGCTCTGAGCTCCCCCAGATGGGCACCCCAACCCATCAGAGAAGCGTAGGTCGTCAGAGTGACCGTCGGCTCTGGGCGGACAAACGGGATACCCTCCTGCAGATGAGCTGGAACGAGCCACCACTGGAGGCCGTTCCACATCTCCTGGGTCACTGTCACTGGCTGGTCCAGAGGACCAGAGCGCTGTGACCATTGGCGGGATAGCCCCCACTGCAGGGGACGCATATGCCAGCGGGCCCAATGGACCATGCTGGTGCAGACTGCCATGAGGCCCAGAAGGCGCAGGAAGTCCCAGGCAGGGTGCGATTGCCCAACCAGAAATGACTGGGCAAAAGAGGAAAGGACCTCGGCCCTGTCCGCTGGGAGCCATGCTCTGGCTCTAAGACAGTGCGTGTCGCCCGAATGAACTGAATCACCTATGTGTGGCACGAGTTCCGATTTGGCCTCGTGATGAGGAGGCCAATCTGAGAGCAGACCTGAGGGCCAGATCCTGGACCGCCCACCTAACTTGGAGGGGCTGCAATCAGCCAGTCGTCCAGGTAAGGGTACACCTGGACCTTCAGCACCGCAGAGGAATGCTGTCACCACTGCCATGCATTTGGTGAAGACCCTGGGAGCTGGAGAGAGGCCAAGGGCATGGCCCGAACTCGTAGCGATCCCTCTGCCCTGAAGCGGAGGAATCGCTGGTGAGATGGATGGATTGGGACGTGAAAGAATACGTCCTGAAGGTCCAGAGAACAGAACCACATGCCTCGTTCCAAGGATGGAATGATCTGAGCCAAAGTGACCATCCTGAAGGTGCGAGACCTTAGGAACTTGTTCGGCTCGTGTAGGTCGAGAATGGGGTGCCAGCCCCCCGTCCGTTTTGGGACCAGGAAGTACCTGGACACAAACCATGGGTCTGGAGGAGGGTCCGGGCTGCGGAACCCATAGCCCCCCGTGCGGCGATGGCTCGATAGGGAGCGGACTGCTTGAATCCATAGGCAGACCCCTGCCTACCACTTCCAACACCCAGCGGTCCAAGGTGATATCGGACCAGGCGGAAAGGAAGTGGCAGAGCCGTCCCCCCATGAGGGGAACCTAGGAGAGTGACGGAGGTGAGGCGACACCCTCAACCTGCCACTGCGTAGGCTTTGGAGGAAGGGCCGCCGAGGAGCCACCTGGACTTTTCCTCCTGGCTTCCTGCTGGAGAAAGCAGCAGGCTTGGCTTTGGGGTGCCAAGTGCGAGCCTGCTGGCCCTGATGCTGGTGTTGCTGGCCCGGACGTGCCGCAGGGACTGAAGGATGAAAGGGCTTATGCTTCTGCTGGTGGCCTATGTCCTTCTGGGCAGACGTGGCCGAGTCCAAGGTGGCGTTGGACTTCTCGATCCGTTAAAGATGACCCTCCACCCGGGACCGAACAAGTCGGTACCCAGGAAAGGAATGTCTGCCAGCTTGTGCTGGGTATCTGCTGTAAAGGTGGAGATCCGCAGCCAAGCTCTGCGGCACATGGCCACTGCGGCCGTTACTGACAGGGCACACGAGTCAGCGATGTCCAAGGAAGTTTGGAGCTGCTGTTTGGCCACCGCCCTTCCCTGATCCTGCACCTGCTCGACCATCGTTTGAAGGTCAGCCAGGAAATTATGAAATCACCTCATCCAGGGAGCCCAAAAGGGCATGTGAAAAGTGTGCCATCAGGACGGCCGAGCTAGCCTGACGAAGGTCTAGGGAGGAAGCAGCATAGACTTTCCGCCCGGAGTAGTCCAATTTCTTGGACTCCTTATCGGGTGGCTTATCCACATCCTGAGCATTCCTGAAATGCTGGAAAACGCTGTCGGTCACTAACCCCTCCGCAGAGGGGTGCTCCGAGAAACCAGAGAGTGAACCGTTGGGGACAGCATACTTCTGAGCCATCCTGGCTGAAGGTGCTGAACAAGAAGCTGGCCGCTGCCACAGCTACAGGGCTGGGCCAACAATGGCTTTGGCCACCGGAAAGGCCTCCGTAGGGGAATCCCCTCGGTCCAGTATCTCCGTGAGGAGGAGGATAATTTGCCCATTTTGAACCGGGTTCGAGCTTCATCCCAGTGGACTCTGAGATGAGTCAAAGCATTCCAAGGAACGAGGATGGGCTCTCGTCCACCGACTGACCCCCAGTGGACTCCAAGTCAAGCGGCCTGGAGAACAAGGAGTCGTCGTCAGACTCCGAGGGGTCTGCAAACAGCTGCCGAGCGCCTGAGCCACCCTCCACCTGCCGAGGTCAATCGGGAGTGAGGGTGACCGACAACCTGTGGGGCAAGCCCTGACCCAACCGAGAATCCTTGGTCGGGACCCAGTCTTCAGTTGTGGAGGCGGAGGTTCCACCACAGTGGGTGGAGCAGCCGGTTTCAGTCGAACAACCGGTGCCGAGGTTGGCTCCTCGACTACAACAAGGGGCTGTTTTGGCCACTCCGGTGACAGCCACTTAATGGCCGGAGAAGGCAATGGAGTCGGCTTGTTACCGGTCAACAAAAGTTGCTGCCACATCAAGTCCTCGTAGCGCTAATCGTAGAATCTTACGCCGGAGCCTATCCGACGAAGAAGACAACCGCAACGCCACTTTCCATGGTGCGAGACTGAGACCGCCGACGTCAAGGGACTGGCTGACCTGGAAGAGGTCCGAGACCGAGACCTTCGGGATTCCGAGGGTGGTCAAAGAGTGGTGGGGAAACCCGCCCTCCTCGGTTCAGGGACCTAAGCGGGACTCCGCACAGGAGGCACAGGCAAGTCTCGGTTTCACCGGGGAACCGTGAAGAAGGGTTGTCAGCTTCTCCAGTCAACAAACCGTCCGACGGGTCGAGAAAAATCTCGATCAGCTGACCTGACGGGGACACCATGAAGCCAGTGGCCTTAGTCGCAACCTTGACCGAAGTTGAGTGTCGACTATCCAGGGAAGGGGACCTCTCCCGCTCCCACAAACGTCGACGGTGGGACTTACCTTTAGAGTCCTTCTTTTTCGACCAAGAGGAATGTCCCGATGGCCCTTCTCCCTTGGTGGAGAGGGAATGGCAAAGCTCCTTGAAAGAAGCTGTGTAGGAAGAGACCAAGGAGAGCGGGATAAATGCCACGACCGAGGATGATGATGATGATGCGGCCTGGGCTGCCTCCTCCTCAAGGATGATCATCTGCTCCAGCTGTTCTGCCAAGCCCGCCACTGCAGACACCGCCCAACAGGCCTCCCTCGACTTGACCGGAGAATAATGTTTCTCGGGTTGCCAACAGCCAATCAGGTAGTGCGGTCCTCAAGACCAAAGCCAAAGGATTTGCATAACTCACAAGCCTGTGAGTCATGGCCGAATCCAAGGCAATAAACGCACGTGGAGTGCAGATCGGTCCGGGACATCTTCTGCCCACAGGGGCACCGAAGAAATCCGGGAGTCGATTTGTCCATCGCAGCCACGAGTGAAAAAAAGGCCAAAGTTTTTTAAACTTTAGAATGAGTTTTGGTTTGACCGAAGAGTGTGGATCCAGGCCTAAAACGCAGAGCGCTAAGGAGGGAACCTGAGCTTCCAAGCGGTAAGGAAGATCTGGCGTCATGGGGCGGAGCTGAGAGTTTTGCCACCTGGGTGGGTGGGAGGAGCCAGCTTGAAGACCTTCCTGCAAGATTTAAAGCGGCAACAAACCTGCCAGTAAGTGCGGATTGAACAACATATCCACGTCCCTAGAACTAAATATTCCTTGAACTACCATAATTTACAAGTCATTTGTTTTATGCATTATCTCTTTAAAGAAGCAGTATTTCTTAGTTGGCCAAAAATTTTATCATAAGAGCGTCTCTAGTAAAAATGTATTTCTGACAACCTTAGATTCTTCCCTGGTGTATTTTTAGTTTTTACATATATTTTTAAAACAGTTTTTTTTGCCTGTTTTGCAATTAGTAACTCACATAATTAAAGATGGGCTTCCACCTGTAGTTTTAAAAAACTCTCTCCTGCTGCCGTAACCTGTTGAATGTACATACTAGATTCTTATTGTGGATGTATTAGGATGGTGTCAGCACGTGTTTCTGAAGCTAAACAGCACAGCACTGCACCAAGATACACAATTTGTTCATGATGGATATGGCATGGGAATGGGGAATTTTAAAATGTTAAAATCCCATATCTTCACGACAAAAACAAAAAGAAAAATGAGTAGAATTACATTTTTGCCAGAAAAACATTATTGTTGAAAAAAAAAAAAAACTATAAGGTGATAAACAAATACTACTTCTTAAACATTCTGAGGTACTGCAGTAATTTAAGGTAAGAAGGGACGCTAGGTCAATCAGGTCTGACTTCCCCACATCATAAGCAAAGACCAACAGGTATGCTGTGCAAACACAGAAACTGATAGCAGAAAACGTCTTACTGGCTCATCCAGTCTGTCTGGCCCTCCTATAGTATGATGTGAAGGCCCAAGTGGTCACTCATTCCCCTCACTACATGTCATGTTCTCGTCAGCCCCATATGTCTATCCTACTGTCACTCGTATCCTTCCACTGATTTGGTGCAGATCAGCCTCCAGCAGTCCGTCTCTTCCTGAACTTCCGAGTTCCTTTGTGCCCATGTTTCTGCTCATTTTGAACAGCTCCCATATCCACCTTGTTTATCATGTGAAAAGAGTAGAAAGTTTCAATCATGTTGCCCCGGCAGAGTGCATACATGCAGAGGTTCTCAAGCCTCTTCATGTTGGACATCTTGTGCTGCCCCGGACTACTTTTTGTTGCCCTCTTCTACACCACATCAACCCTATCATCTCTGCTCTTTTTCAAGTGCAGACTCTAAAACTGCAAGCAGTACTCCAAATGCGGCTGCACTCAGGGATCTGTACGACAGGATCCTTTCTCTGCTGTGTGAGCCCCTGCCTATGCACCCAATCATCTTATTTGCCTTCACCACTACTCTGCTGCACAGTGCTGACTACTTTAGGTTGTCTGCTATTAAGACCCTAAGGTCCCTCTACTCTGTTGTTTTCTTACAATACCATCTCCCATCCTGTATTCAGTCTGTGTTCTTTTTTTTTTTTTTTTTAACATTTCATCCCCCTAGGTGCTTAGTTGGGACCTCCTTCCACCTACTGCCAAGCCCTGATGCCCACTCGCTGAGACTGCTCCACATACCTGTCCAGGCCTTAGTCTCATTGCTGTGCTGCATCCTCAGACCCCAATGGCTGCGTATGCCTTCAGCCACTTCGACATTTCTTCCTCACCATCTATCTGGCCACCAGCAGTGGAGGTGAGCACTTGGAGGTTTCCCCTTTGGCAGGCTGTGGATGCAGGCCAGCAGTCAGCATGGTGGGTAAGTACAGGCTTTACCTGCCTTATCCGTCCCCTGTTTTTCCTTGGTAGTCCTGCCCTCCCCCAGTAGCATGTCATATCATTAAATGCTGGCACGCTGATGCACCTATGTGACCACGATGCTCACTCCAATGTCCCCATCCTATGCTAGCCCCTGCACCACCACCTGGAGTTCTCCAAGCAGAGGACCCCTCCTTCTTGGAGGACAGTGTACACTGGAACATCTGATCCTCCTCCCCCCTCCCCACCAGCAGGCCCTGTCTATTTTTGGAACCCAGATCATTGGCGTCGCAAGCAGTAGCACTACTGCTACGTCAGTGGGTCAGCCCTTCAGTCTTTGTGTTCTTTTTTTTTTTAATTCCTTCTATTTTACGCTTCCAGACGGCCCCCTATAGCCCCGCTCACATGGAATTACTGGGGCTTACCATTACCGGTCTGGGAGCAGCAACTGCGGGAGTCGGTTATCATCCAGCCGCGTATTTTCTCCCAAGGGCCCCAGGAGAGGGGGCATGCGCCTCACAGCCTCGCACGACCCTTCCACCCACCCCATTGGCCTAGTGCCGACACCCTGCCTGCTCGGCCTCCTGGCCTCCACCCAGGGGCAGCCATTGGGTGAGGTGCCATCCCACCACCCCGGAGGGAGAGTTGCTGCCGGCAGCTCCATCCAGTACCTCCCTCCCCCCATGCTGACCTCTGATGACCCAGAATCGTTCCTCAGACCCAGGTGGCGGCATGCCCAGCGAGGTGAAGCGTCCAGCGCCTCAGCCCTCTGCACCACCGGGCCGGCTAGTCTTTGTGTTCTTAATCTCTTCATACGCAACTTTACTCTTGTATGCACTGAATTTTAGTTGCCATAGGTTTAACCATTTCTCCAGTCTCTTCAGATCTCTCAGTGTCCTGACCCCCTCATCACTGCCCACTCAACCAAAGATTCTTGTGTCATCTGCAAATAGGCACATCTGCCCTTGGATCCCTTCCCCGATGTCGCAAATGAAGTTATTGAAAAGTGCTGGGTACATGCGTAATTTTTTTTGAAATCGTAATTTATCCTCCTTCCCTCAGTCTGCCTCCTCTGACACTTCAGCGATGATCCGCGAACATCCCATTACCCGCAACCCTACATGAACAGTCCACAGGCCCCCATGGGGCCGGCTTACAGGCGGGGCGAGTGCGGGACAACCCCGTAACTTAGGTTTCGTCGGTCCGTGGACTGTCAAGTGGGCGCAGGCAAATCGGCGGGCCGTCCTGGGTCCTCACTTCCTCCCGGACGAGGCAGGCTCTTTTCCGCTTCTCCTCCCAGCAGACTGCGATCCCCCATGACGTCATGACGATGCGTCGTCGTCGCTCTGCTCAGCGGCCACCCGGCCAATCCCTGCAGGACCTGCACTTCTCCGAGCCTCCGGCTCGGGGTCGCTGAAGTGCGGAATCGGCCAAATCCCACCCCGAGTAGGCGAGGCTGTCATCGGACGCCATGCCAGTTTCCTTCTCGTGCCGACTCCACCCAAGCACCCGAGTCCGGCCTCGACTGGCCGCCGCGGAGCGAGGTGTGGCTGCTCAACGCTCAGCCCCTCTGCGCCACCGGGCCGCTGTACATGCACAATTTATGGGGTTCTCATCCACCCACCCTACGACACAGAGTACCCTGTGATTCTAGCAGAAATTATTCCAGGTTTATCCTGAAGGCCTGTACCTATCAATTTTACACTAATAGTTTTACATTACATTTATTTTTCCGCTGGATGGCAGGATTGCCATGTCCTAGTAATGGGTCTAACCAGACCCTATCACAAAGGAGAAATAAATATGTAAATTTTATGCTTCACTTGTGTGTCTCTTTACATTGCTCATTCTGGACACAGAGATTTGCACAGTACACATGTGTTAATAACCCCACTACAGCTCTGCCATCACTGGCTGACTGCAAGGACTTTCAGTATACTGCAGCATCACCACAAAGCATGCCATGTGTTGTTGCTTAAATATGCTAATTCTTACCTTTCCCATCTTCTTCAAATGTTGACCTTCCAAAGCTCATCAGTTGATTCTTTCCGACAAAAGCTTAAAGAATAATGTAAGAAAATCTCCTGTAGCAAAATATTTAGCACAGAAAAGGTTACAATTCAGCCTTACATGTTAGGAAAAGAAATTAAGTCTTTCACAATTTTTTTGGTGGGGGGATTCTTACCTAATAAGCACTGAGGATCATCTGCCTTTCGTACTCTGACAGACCAGTGGGGAGCTTGAAGAGGATCCAGATCGCTGAAAGAAAAATCTCGAATGATATTCTTGAAGGACTGTTTTTTCCTTTTAAAAAAGTTAACAGCCTGTCCAAATCTGCTGGCGCTATAGGTAGCACATCTTTTTACCATTTGGAAAACCAAGATTCAGTATATAGATCTGAATTGTTTCTTGGGCTGGGGGAAGTTTTGGGGGTACTGCAGAGGTTGTGATATTGAACTCCCCACTCAACTGCAAAAGCACCTATCTAAGAAGGCAAAAGAGTGGTCTTGGGCACTCCCACAATGGCAGCCTTCCTCCCGCACAGATGGCATGGTGCAGGCAAGCTAACATAGGTCGAGGAGAAAGCCAGGATAAGCACAAGCTGAAGGATGATGGCCTTCAGCACTCTTGGGCCTCATGCTTCTCGGGCTGTGCTGCACCTGCTGAAGTCCAGCACAGAGGCTACTTATTTACTGAATTTTGGTAATCGGGTGAGACCACTGAGACAAGACAGTCCCTTTTTCAGGGGCGACTCAGGAAGTGCAGTACACTGACAGTGCAATTCGTTGAAGACAATACTTTCACTAGGGCACAGAGAACATTCAAAGCATTAAAAAAATTCAAGACGGGGTCAAGCAGACAAAAGATAATAACAGTGCAGTCTAAGCTAACAAAAACTGATGTAAAAGTACAATTTAGATCAAACAATACAGTAATTTTAAATCAATCAATATAGGAATAGTAATTCAGATAGGCAGCAATTAGAGGACACAGCTACTTATGCAAGAAAATCACAGTTTGAGCCAGATACGAGAGGACAAGTGTTCACTAAATATCAAACACTAATTATAGTTCACAGATAGAATATGCAGGAGGAGTAACTAGGGATTTGTTAGAGTTGTGCATAGTTTACCAGGGGAGGCATATGCTGGCAGGAAGGATTGCCTGATGGCAGGAGTCAGCGAAAGCAAGTACAGCATGCAGCAAGGAGATTACAGAGACAACTTGAAAAGAGGGAGAGAAGATGGCCAGTATGGATGGGGAATGAATTCCAACAAGACACAGCAGAGAAGGCAAATGACCGCCAGGCCACAGCTAGCTGAGTATAGGTAAGAGGAGAAGGGCTACGTGCAAGATATGAGTGGGTGTTGTGGTTGTTTACGTTGCACTACAACAGCAAGACGGAGCAGTAAAGCAGTGAACCAGCTTATGGGTGAAGCATAGTGCAACATACCTTAGCTCTGAATCGTAAGGTAGCCATGCGAGGGAAGATAGTACATCGCAGTGGTGGTGTTGAGCATTGACCTCCACAGCAAACCTACCCAATCTATGACAGACCTGAGTGAGACAAGCCAGGATGGTGGAGGAGGCAGCAAGAAGCAGGGGGGGCTGCAAAAGTTAAGAGAGGGAGGAGGATGGCGGATGTTATCTTGTGGCAGGAGGTCAGTGTGAGGAAGGAACGAATTCGGTATAGGACACCAAGCTTTTGGATTTAGAGTTCTGGTGAGGGTGGAGACATGAACATCCAGAGAAAGTGGTGAATCAAGGGTAACTCCCAAGTATTTAAAGAAGTTAAGAGTTTCGAGAACAGCTCCAGTTCAGGAGGGGACAACCAGAGGCGGGAGGGGATGCACTGTAGGCTTGGAAAACACCATACACTTTGTTTTTTTAGTATTGAGTACAAGCTGCTTTTGCAGAACCCAGTTTTCAAGCATTTAAAAGTCAGAGGTTAGCATTGAGTTGATCCACCCTATGTTAGCCGAGGACCAGTAGAGTATAGCACCATCCACATACAGATGAACAGAGGCTCCTCCACAGTTATCCGGGAGGTCGTTGATAAAGAGTGAGAATAACAACGGTCCCAGAATAGATCCCTGGGGAACATCACGGGTAATGTATTGAGAGTCAGATAGAGAACCTGCCCACTTCACTCTTGGGTGTGGCCTTGAAGGTAGCATTGGATCCAGGTAAGAGCACCATTATCAAGGCCAAGGAGGCGAGTTGCTGCAGCAGAAGACCATGGTTGACCAGGATGAAGGCCTTGGTCAGATTCACAAAGATTGCTCCAGTGGATTTACCATGGTCCATTCCTTGGAATATGTCTGAGGTGACTTTTATCAGGACAGTGAGGGTGCTGTCGTTTTTCCTGAACCCATGCTGGTAGGTTGAGAGCAGATGGTGGGAGTCCAGATAATCCTGTAAGTGGTCATACCATATTTGCTCTTGGATGGTTAGGAGACTGGCTGGATGGCTAGAGGTTGTGGGAAGAATGACCAGAGGGCTGGTGAGTGGAGGAGTATTAGAACCTATATGAAATTCAACTGAAAATTACCTTATCTGTCTGTCTGTCTCTTGTCTGTCTATCTATCTATATCTATCTATCTATCTATCTATCTATCTATCACCCTTGCATTGTAAATTAAATCTTGACTGGACTGGAGTATACAACTGAAGGAGTGCAACAGTCCTTCAGCAGTCAATAGTCCTAGAACTGGAGAACACAACGTGAGACCATGCACACCAACATCCCCAAAGATGCCACTGACCAGCAAACAGCACACAGGCTAAAAACTAAAACTAAAACAAGATGGTGCACAACACCAAGAGGCTGGTGCTAAACTGTTTTATTTGGAAACAAGGCAGAAAAACAAGGACACCATACAGACATGGAGTAACACCCCTACATAACGTCTCATATGTGAGGCTTCATCGGGGAAAACCCATTCAACTATATGCATGTGGCAATGGGGAATGACAGCGTGAAGGAGTACAGCACAAACTGACTGGATGAGCCTCCATGCTCATGGATGGAGCTTACACATAACCAGAATAACCAGTAAGGAACCGCGGGAAGGAGGATATGGACCAAGAAGTTGACCTAATGAGGTGGGGCAAAAGCGCACCACTGAACACAGTACCCACCTACCAAAAGCATCATTTGCAGAACTGATCACTGCTCAAATGGTAATGTTTGATAAAACTGTGTGGAGAGGAGCAAGTTGCTGTCCTACAGGTGTTCTCAAGTGGAGCCGAAGCTCATTCTGCACAGGATTTGACCATGGCCCTAGTAGAATGGACTTTGACCAGAGGGGACTGGCAGGCCCCTAGAGAGGTATGTGCCAACTTAATGGCAGAGAAGGACCAGTTAATAAGGCTGCATTTGTTTGGAGCCATCCCTTTATCCTTGGACCAAAGAGGACAAAGGGATGGTCGGCCCAACAGAATTTGAGGTTCTCCTGGGATTGACTTAGAGAGCTTTCTGGACATTCTAGGTATGAAGGCGCGCCTCCTTGCTGTCAGATGGGGGTGGTTAGAGAGAGGCCCTACCTCCTGTGGAACTCTAAAGCCACTTTTGGGACAAAGGAGGGAACAGTTCGAAGAACTAATTTACCCTTATGGAAAACAAACAGGTCTCCTAATGACATAAGGCATGGCGTTCCCCTTCCTTACATGCTGGGCAAAGTGCCAACAAGAAAGTACAGTTACGTAAGAACTTACTGTAACAGTAGATCTTCGAGCAAGAGGCTCTTGCAGTAGGTAATTACCATATAGGACTGGCCTTTGACGTGCTTTAAGTTCTGGAAAAAATTTCTAGCAGCAGTCCCTGGCGAGGGGACCGCCCCCACGTCAGGTGACCGGCATCAGGAGACATCGGTATAAAGGGGCGGTCCCTCACGCCCGCCTTCCGGTTCTTTCCTGCCAAAGGAGGCCGGACAAGAGAGAAGCAAGTATTTCCCTCACTGGAAAAGAAGCTGAAAAAGCTTAGGGGGATGGAGGGCTGGAAGGTATTACCTACTGCAAGAGCCTCTCTCAAAGATCTACTGTTATGGTAAGTTCTTATGTAACTGTACTATCTTACTTCAAGAGGGCTCTTGCAGTAGGTAATTACATATAGGACTGAGTCCCAAGCAGTCTGAAACAAGAAAAAGCAAACAGGAGGAGGAAAGCTACTCAGAGTAGATCCTTTAGCTGTGAAGGCCTTAAGAAAGGAGGCCTTGCAGGACAGCCAACCCGAAGCCTGCTCTACGGCGAGAGGCAATATCCAAACTGTAATGTTTTGTAAAGGTATGGATGGAAGTTCAAGTGGCGGCAGCACAGATGTCTGCTGCTGACACATTCTTGAAACAAGCTGCTGAGGCAGTGACTCCTCTGGTGGAAAAGCCTCTTACTTGACCCAGAAGGGTCTTGTTGTACTTGTCATAACAGAAAGTGATGCAATGAGCCAACCATTTGGATAAGCATTGCTTAGAAACAGCACTGCCTTCTCGTTTGGGTGCAAAAGAGACAAACAGTTGATCAGTCTTTCTGAGATCCTTTGTCCTGTTAGTGTAGTATCTCAGAATCCGTGAACATCCATAGTATGTAGTAAATACTTCCCTTGATTGGAGTACGCGAAAGAAAGTGGGTAACTCTATGGACTGGTTCAATGTAGATTCCACTACCACCTTGGGGAGAAACTTAGGATTAGTGCACAGAGCCGCACGTTCCTTGTGGAAAATCAAGTATGGAATTTTGCACATCAGGCCTGGAGCCTTGATATCCTCCCGAGCCGAGGTAATGGCCACGAGAAAAAGTGTCTTCCAAGAAAGGAACTTCAAGTCTGCGGAGGCTGCCGGGTCAAAAGGAGGCAGAGTTAGTTTCTCAAGCACAAAATTCAAATCCCAAGGAGGAGCAGGAACTCGAATAGGAGGTCTCAGGTGGAGAACCCCTCTGAGGAAAGTCTTCGAGACTTCCAGCTGAGCAAACATTCTGTCTGCAAAGGGAACATGATAGGCCGAAATGGCCGTCGTGTGGACTTTCAGAGAGAAGTGACTAAGACCTAGGTAGAAGAGATGGCGCAGGTACTCCAGCAGATGTCCCTCGGGGCAGGAGAAAGGCTCAACGTCTTTCGAAGCAGCCCAGATTGTGAACCTTCTCCACTTCATGGCATAGGTAGACCTAGTGGAGGGTTTCCTAGCCTCCACCAGAATTTCCGCCACCTGGGGAGAAACTCCAAAGCGGGCTTGGGCTATGTCTGCAGGAGCCATGCATGTAGCCGAAGGGACTTGAGACCTGGATGGATTAGGGTCCCCCGATCCTGGGTCAGTAAACATCGTGACAGAGGAAGAGGGAGCGGAGGTTCCTCTGAGAATTGTTGCAGAAGACAGAACCAAACTTGCCTGGGCCAAAATGGAGCGATCAGAATCATTCGTGCTCCTTCTGAACCTAGTTTCTGCAAGACCCGTGGGATCAGAGGAATTGGGGGAAAGGCACAGATGAATCTGTCCTTCCAATCTAGAGACAGAGCATCTCTCCAGAAAATGCCTCGCTTTTGAACAAATTAGCAGAAATCTGGTAGCTTTGCGTTTTGAGGGGAAGTAACAGGTCAACCTGTGGTGTTCCCCAACGAGGGAAGATATCGCTCAGGACTCCTTGATCCAGTTCCCACTCGTGGGCCAGGGTGGACGAGCGACTCAGCTTGTCTGCCAAGGCTCGACTCCAGGAACAGTGAGTTGCTGTAAGGTGAAGGTTGTGTTGTGTTGCCCAATCCCACACTCTCATTGCTTCCCTGCAAAGAGGGTAGGACCGAGTTCCTCCTGTTTGTTGATGTACCATACCACACACATATTGTCCGCCTGGACGGCTAGGTGGCCTGGAAGGAGATACAGATGGAGGGCTTGAGTGCATAAAGCACTGCCCGGAGCTCTCAGCACATTGATGTGAAGTGTTTGTTCGAGCTTGGACCAAGAACCCTGGGCCCGATGAGGACCGAGATGGGCTTCCCAACCTCGCCTGAGGCATCTGTGATCAGAGTCCGGAAGGGGAGGAAGGAAGAATGGAACCCCCAGAAACAGGTTCTCTCTGACCATCCACCACTACAAGTCTCGAACCATGGGAGAGGAGACCAGGATCAGCTGATCCAAGTCATCCTCCAATTGATCCCACTGGGAGTGAAGCGTCCACTGAGAAACCCTCATGTGGAGCCGAGCACGAGGAACTGTCAGGATAGCAGCCGCCATGAGCCTGAGAAGGCGAAGAACTGACCTTGCAGTGACCCGTCTGCGGCCGGACAACAGGCTTACCTGAGTCTGAATAGTGGCCGCCCTGTCTGGCGGCAGGAAGGCCCTGCCCAGGGTTGTGTCCAGTATCGCCCCGATAAACTGGAGTCTCTGGGATGGGATCAAGCGAGACTTGGAATGGTTGATGGTAATACCCAGGCAGGCAAACACCAGTTGGGTAAGGGAGAGGCAGCGCTGGAATTCCTCCCTGGATGAGGCCGCCAGGAGCCAGTCAGTCCAGGTATGGGAAAACTTGCACCCCCCGGGTACGCAGGTAGGCCGCCACCACCACAAGGCATTTGGTAAATACCCGGGGAGCTGAGGAGAGACCAAATGGAAGTGGCTTGAATTGGTAGTGGTCCCCCTGGAAAGCAAAACGGAGATATTTGCGGTGGGACGGGCGAATGGGTATATGCAGGTAGGCATCCTGCATATCCAGAGTGCACAGCCACTGGCCCGAGCAGAGGAGGGGCAGAAGGCTCTGCAGTGAGAGCATTCTGAACCTCTTGTATTCCACGAATAGGTTCAGGGAACTGAGATCTAGGATAGGTCTTACATTTCTTGTCTTCTTCGGGACCAGGAAGAAGTGGGAATAGTAACCCGTTCCCTGTAGGGGAAGGAGGACAGGTTCTATCACCTGTTTCAGCAACAGTGCTGAAATCTCTTCCTGGACCAGAAGATGATGTTCCCGAGAGTATGATGACCTTTGGGGAGGGTGACAAGGTGGTTTCTGTAGAAACTCTATTGAATGTCCCTCTGCGATTAGCTGGAGCACCCATGAATCTGTTGTTATCCTCTCCCAGCCCAGAAGGTGGAGGGAGAACCTCCCTCCTACCGGTTCCTCTGGGAAGCCCGGAGGCTGTGGGAGAGGGAAGGAGTCAGGTGGTGTGGGGCAGCGCTGCAGCTGAAGCACCTGCTGCTTTTTTTGGGCGGAGGGGGCTTGGCAGCTGAAGGGGCCCAGTGTTTAGTGGCCCGCTTTCCCGGAGGTTTCGCCTTTGGCCGGTTCCGTCTGCGAAAGGGACGGCGCTGCAGTTGATGGGGATGGCACATAGAGTCGACGGACTTTAGTGCCGTCCCCTTCTCCTGCAGATCGGTGATGATGTCCTTGACATCACCCCCGAAGAGCACCGACCCCCGAAAGGGCGCTTCCTGTATAGCGGACTGCACTTCCGGGACCAACCCTGACACACAGAGCCAAGCATGACGTCATAAGCCTACGGCAAAAGCTGAGCTTCGTCCAGCAGTGTCCACTACATCGTAAGTCGCACGAAGCATGTGTCGACTGGCCGAACGTACACAGCGGACGAGGTCAGACAGGTCCTGCTTGACTTGAGAGTCCGTCAGGGAGTCCAATTTGGTTTCCACTTCAGAAAGAATTGCCTTCTGGTAATCCCCCATGTGACCGACGTAGTTCAGGGCCCTGATCCCCAGCGTGGAAGAAGTGAAAATCTTCTTGCCATACTGGTCCAGAAGGCGGGATTCTTTATCAGGTGGCAATGAGCTACGGTGTTTTGGATTAGCTGACCAGCCGTGAGTGGCGCTAATCACAACCGAGTCAGCTCGAGGGTGGGAATCTAAATAGTCAACACCCTCTGGAGCCTGGTATAGCCTGTTCGACTTCCGTGGAAGAGGGGCTAATGCCGACAGTTGTTTCCAAATCGTGGTAACAAGATGGGCATGAGGCTCGATCCAGGGTGGCAACAAGGTGGGAGCTGTCACAGGCAGCTCCAGATGCTCAGCGAGTTTTAACCGCTGTGTATCTGGCTCCAAGGATTGCCACTTATGCACTGCCTGGATTTGACATAGCAGCTCCGTGAAGGAAGAATCTCCGAGGAGACTTCGGGGAGTCCTTGGCCTGGCTTTGACGGAGAGCGAGGCTGTCGTCCTTCTCGAGCAGCCATCGGAGACATCCTAGGCGTCCGGGGAGAAAGAGAAAGAAACTGAAGAAGACAACAACTCCCTTTCCCGTCTGGGGGAAGGGGGGAACTGACCCCTGGGGAAGCGTGTCCTGCTCCTCTCTGGATCCAGAGGGTTTAGCCCTGGTGTCTGGAGGAGGGAAGGGAGTTTGTCGTCGTGAACGTACGGGAACCAGCACCGGCACAGTCGTTGGAAGATGACTCTCCACCTCTCTGGTGAACTGAGCCTTGGCCTCAGCCCACCAGGAGGCTAGAGTCTCCTGAAAATCCACTGTCGGCTGGGGGGCAGAGGAGGAGGAGGAGGGGGGTAAGGGTATGGGTTATACCCATAGAGCGCGTATCCATAACCCAATGGCGGGAAGCCTGGTGTCGGTATTGTGGTGTCGGGTAGGCTGGCATCGGGTACTGCAGCGGTTGATACTACGGTCCCGGTACCCAGGAGCCGGGAAGCTGCCGGAGCAGACGGCTCCCGCTGGGCGGACTGGGGCAGAAGGCCTGAGAGCAGAGGGTCCGACGCTAGGGCGGCATCCGGAAGCGGATGTCGGTCCGCAGTCGGCACTACCGCGCCGGAGCCGGCGGTCGAGGTGCCGCATCGGGCCGGCGCGCCCTGGGAGCTGACGCCAGATCAGCAGGAGGTTGGTCCGACGGAGGTGAAACAGGGACCTTAGCGCCGCCAGGGATGGAGGGGAAAATCTCCTAGGGTCGGGCTGAGGAGACTCGGGTCCCCGGAGGGCAGCAAAGGCCGCGGGAGCCAGGAACAACGGACGGGAGGGTCCGGCGTTGGCTCATCCGCAAAGCGGACGCCAGCGGACTGGCGTATGCCTTGCCAGTGGGATCGGGCGGGCGCCGGAGGGACCGGGCGTCCGACTTAACGGAACCTCTGCCGGAGGCAGGCCGCGGCGCAGGGGTGGCCTGGTCTGGCGGAAGAGGGGTCAGGCGACTTACCGACTTTCCATGTGGACGCCGGAGAGCCAACGTCTGATTATCGGAGCCGCCCGCTCCGTAGGCCGCGGAAGCCGCTGCTGTGCCGGGCGGAAGCCTAAGAGCCCGGAGGCGCCCGACAGGCCTGAGCGCGAGCCAGACGAAGCGGCCGATGTAACCTTAGAAGCCTCTAAGGGCTGTCGAGGAGCGTCCCCAGGGAGAAGTTACTATCACGGCGATTCCTTAGGAGTCGCAGGAGAGGAGCCCTTGTCCCGTGCTTTTCCTTGTCGCTTTCTTTATGATGGCCTTCAGGGGAAGTTGACGCCTGCCTAAGTTTTTGAGTTCTTTTCCATGGAGCTCATCTTCTTTTTGAGAATGTGGGCTTCCAGGGACTGCTGCTGCCTCTCCGGTTGCCGCGTTGGAAACTCAGGCAGTGCTGGCACTCTCCTTGATGGTCAGGGCCTAGACAAAAAGGCACAGGGAATGGCCATCCTTGTGCGGGAGTTAGGCGCCGCACGAGTCGCACTTATTTTTGTGCTCGGAGGGTGTAGGGGACGACATACACTGACAAATGACTGACAATTACTAAGAAAAAAGCAAAAAAACTCGGTAAAATAACCGACGAAGGAGCCTGACGAGCAAGGAACTTTTCTGCGAGGCGCTGGCATAGGCTAACGGCGGGAAAGAACTGAAAGGCGGGCGTGAGGGACCACCCCTTTATACCGACATCTCCTGACGCCGGTCACCTGACGTGTGGGCGGTCCCTCGCCAGGGACTGCTAGCTAAAAATTTTTCCGTGGGGTCCTGCCATCTGCCGGTGTCAGTCCTATATGTAATTACCTACTGCAAAAGCCCTCTCGAAGTAAGATCTCTACTTTTAGGGAAAGGTACCACAGGGAAACTTGAGACAGAAGCTCAATAGGGGGATCCATGACAGAGTCTTCAGCCCTGTTTACACAGTTACATTTGCACTGGAGTAACCCGAACACTCGGGTTACTCCAGTGCAAATACGACTGTGTGGACATGTACCTGATTGCGGTAAGCCGCCCATTAAGCCAGTCCCACGTTCCCTCTCAAGCTGGGGACACCGACTGGAGTGAGCGACCTGCAGCGGATTAAACCACTGTGTGGCCTGTCTGTGCCATCGCAACACGTCTACTCTCTCCTTGCGGTGGCGAGTGACGGTCCGGCCCCCGATGCATGGCCCCTCACCAGCTCAGACTATAGCAGTGCAGAGAGTGACTGTGTGGACAGGCAGTTTGCCACTTGCTGCTCAGGACCACACTACTGCAGTCGAAAAAGAGAAGCGCCATGCCATGTAAACATGGCTTTGGACTATGTTAAGACGGCCCACCTGAAATAACTGGAATAACCTTAGGGCATACATCTCCACAGACCCAGAGGAAATGTGTCCCATCTGAGTGCTGAACAAGAGAAAACAACCTCACCTTACCCCACATGCCAGATAGGGCTGCTACTAAACCCTAAAGAAGCTAACCAAAAGGCCCTTATTGAACTCCTACTGTAGGAAGACCAAGATTTTGGAAAGCATGGTTGTAAGGATCTGGATTCCAAGAGCAGTACCACACTCTGAAGGGTTCCCAGACCCAATGGCTCACTTCCATAGGGGAGAGTTTCTGTGCTTGGAGGAGAACCTCCAGGACTCCGGAGGAGTAGCCCACTTTCAGGTATCTGCATGCTCAATGGCCAGGCTACCAGTTGAAATTTGCTGAGATTCGGATGCAGAATGGGACTCTGATGAAGGAAGTCCAGGTGGTCAGACAGGTAGATCGCCCCTGCCATGGCAAGCTCTACAGTGTCTATGTACTCCAAACGTCTTGGCCACCTGGAAGTGTCAGAATCAGTATAGGGGGTTCCATCTGGAGTCTGCACACAACGTTGGGAGTAACTGGCCATGGTGGAAAAGCATAACCCAGGCTTCTGGCCAGTCCAGTGAAATGCAGTCTATTTCCAGGACTTCTGGAACCCGCTGAAGATTCCCAGTGCCTCAGGTATGCCCAACCTTGCTAGCTTTCTGAGTCCAAACTGAGAACACACCTGCAGGTATTATACAAACTAAAGTGGCGTTGAGGGTGACAATGTCATGCTAGGTGACCTGTCCACATGAAGGACTGGTTGGAGGGTAATTACAATTTGTTTACATGTCAATGGTCATGCCATAAGACAATTTATCACACTGAAGTCCCTGCCCTCCCTCCCACAGATCATAAAGAGTGGTTTAACAGGATCTCTCAAACGGCCTATTAGGAAAAACTGGTATAATTCACAAGGCAGGCGTGTGGACATTATGAGACCACTTGGCTGAAATCTGAGGGGATTTTGTTGGGGGTGGGGGAGACACAGCACCCATAAGGGTGGGGCAATGCGAAATGTATTTATTACTTTTTTCTCTTCTACTAGTCACTACTGACGGTTTAACATAATTTTGGAATTGTCTCTATGGGGATCTATGTGCAATATGCTCGGGATTAAAGATTTTGATTTTAATAATGTATCATGCACCACACTTATTGTATGTAACTTTGTGTAATGTAACTTTTGTTCTGGTACACCTTACAATGTAAAACTCAATTAAAAACTTGTTTAACAAAAAAAAAAAAAAAAAAAAAACACTCTCAGTGCTGTGGTATAGGCCCTTGATGCCTTCAGGTCATGGAGCAGAGCACCCCACTAGGAAGATAGGAGGTTGAAATCCTGGTGCAGTTCTCATTCCTCCAGGTGTAGGCAATGCTTGCTTATCCAGTCCGCCTGGCACTCGAGTGTCCCCACAAGATGTACCACCAGTAGTGACTGCAGGTGTTTTTCCATGCAGCAGAGCATTTTGTATGCCTCTCACATCATGTTGTTGCTCTCTGAGCCTCCCTACTTCTTGAGGTAGGCCACTGTGACTGCACTGTCTAATCAAATCAGAATCAATTTGCCGAGGAGTTTACATACGAAGACCAGCAGTAATATAGTTTTCTCTCAATTAATATCTCCTTACCAAAACTTATGTTTGAAGGTTTAGAGGATTCTCTTATAATTGCTGATTCAATCCTGGAAGATTTGTACACCTACTTTCTTTGAAAGGCAACTGTTTGGCTGAATTTTGAACAGATGCTGACTCGACATGGAAGTCTTTCCTCTGATTTTCTCAACTGGTGGTGACATCTGTACATTTAAACTATGACAAAGTAGTAGGCTAATGTGAATTATATGCACAAGTCCAATCACCTTGTAACTGGGGAACACTCTAAAACTTGACAAAACTTAACTTCAGTAAGGACAAGGTAATGATCCCAATATTGCCATATGACTTGGATTCCCTTTTTGGGGATTACACCAGTTCCTGGAACTCTGTGCCAAAAGTATATTACAAACCAATGTTTACTTGAGGTCCTAGTCATAATGTCACCTCTTTATTAAAATGAAAGGGACAGAATAATTTTCTTGTTGGCTGGAATACCAGAACCCTGACAACCTAACAGTACACAGTGTTTTTCTCTGTTTGTTATCAATGTAACTGCAAACTGATGCTTCCATTGAGACCTAAATCAGTGAGAATCGCTTTATGTTTTAAAATGACCTGTAAAAACAATGTTCCTCTTTACGTTTCTGTTTGGGCTGACAAATCAGAACCAAGAAACTGTAATGTGAATAACATAGGAATATAGGAAAGTGACGGCAGAAGGGGACCACCAGGCCCATCTAGTCTGCCCATTTGTCCAGCGACCTCTAGGCCTGCTGTGGGCCCCTTCCCCGCCCTTCAACAACCCTCTATGCCTGTCCCAAGCCTTCCTGAACCCCCACCTCTCTTGGCAGCCCATTCCAGGCATCCACCACTCTCTCAGCAAAGAAGTATTTCCTGATGTTTCCTAAACTTCCCATCCTCAAGCTGGAATTCATGGCCTTCTTCCTGGGTCACCCTTCAGTTAGAATAGGTCATCTGTAGGCACCTTGTTGATCTCTTTGGTACTTAAAGGTCTCTATCATGTCTCCTTGCTCCTCCTCTGTTCCAGGGAGTACATGTCTATGGCTGCCAGTCTCTCCTCGTACTGCAAGTGGTCGAGGCCCAACACCATTTTAGTAACCCTCCTCTGTACCCTCTCCACCCTTTCCACATCCTTTTTTAAGTAAGGCCTCCAGAACTGGACACCATACTCCAGGTGCGGCCTGACCAGCTGGGTGTACAAGGGAACCAGGACCTCTTTCCGCCTGCTGATGATCCCCCTCCCAATACAACCCAGCATTTTGCTGGCTGTTGCCACTGCCTTCCCACACTGCCCAGCCACCTTTAAGTCCTGTGAGATGTTGATGCCCAGGTCTCTCTCCTCCTTGGTCACCACAATTGGTTTTGCCTGTATTCTGCTCTCTCTTTCTTTTTGCCTAGGTGCATGATTTTACATTCAGCACTGTTGAGAGTTAACTTCCACCTCCTGGCCCATTCCTCTATTTTCCATTGGTCCCTCTGCATCCTCTTGGCCCCATCCTGCACTCTATCCTAGTGCAGATCTTGACATCATCTGCAAACAGGCTCACTCTACCCCGAACCTCCGCTATGTCCCCTATGAAGATGTTGAAAAGCAGGGGTCCCAGTACAGACCCCTGTGGGAGCCGCTAGTGACCCGCGATACTCCTGATGGCACCCCATTGACTAGCACCCTTTCCTCCTGCCCTCCAACCAGTTACGCACCACCTTGGGACCCCCAAAAGACCCAGGCACTCCATTTTGTACAGTAACCTTCCGTGTGGCAGTGTATCGAACGCCTTCCTGAAGTCCAGGTTAGCCACATCCACTGACCTCCCGATCCACTGACCCCCGATCCACTACCCTAAGTGTCTCAAAAGTTTGATAAGATAAAGAGAAGGTACTTTAAAGCCAGTAGGCATATAGACTGTACAGGCCTTCAGTTGCTTCCTGGACACATTTCTGCTTACTAATGGAATTACAGGGTTGCATGGTGGCTAGGAAATCCCTGCAACGTTTAAATAGCACACTTTTTGGTTTTTGCTTATGAAGCTGGGGAGGATGGCTTGACTGATCAGAGTCACACTATGTTTAAACACACTAGTTTTAAATTTAGTGGCTTTAAAGGGAAGTCCCCACCAGCCTATTTTCTGTATACCTGTAGTTTGTAGGCATTAACAATGATTCCTTGTTTTGCATCCCCTAATGTCACCCTAATTTAAATATAAATGAGATTACTTCACTTTGCTTTCCCCAGGTGTGAAAACCTGTTTGTCTCCATTACAAAGGTCATAACCTCACTCATTCGAGGCATTATGGGAGTTGATGCATACATGCAAAGCCAGCAGAAGTTATACTCTTTCAGTTCTATGTCTTGTGAAATCCTTGTATTCTCTAAAAGCATTTTTTCTAACTTAGATACACTTAAAACCACAGAAAACTGCAGGGCACTTACTATGCCTTGAAAAGTTTCATGGCCAGCATAAGCTAAGAAGAGGGACTGCAGAGGACGAGAACAGCACTGACTTATACAGTGTACCTACTGCAGCCTTCATCACCAAAACACCAATTCCAAGATACCTCACGAGTCAGGTCATGACCTCTGCAATGGAGTGAAGCAGCTTTTCACACCAGACTTAACTACCATCATTTACATTTAAATCCTGATGAAATTAGGAGGGTGCAATAGAGACAATCATGCATGCCTGCAAACTACATAACATACTATAGGGAAACAGAATAAAAGGCTAATGGGACTTTCCTTTTAAAGACAGCAGTTGTTTAAAGGTATGTTAGTGTACGGTTAGAGGTGAAGCTGACCAGCTTGTAAACCTCGATGTATATAACTGCCAGACCTAGTCTGAGTTTTGCTGCTACTATATTTTCATTTATTTTATTTCATTTCATTTATTTTTTTTATTTTAGTTTTTGGTAACTGGTTAAGGCCCACTAGGCATAAGTGCCTGTTTTCAGGGACGACCTGGGAGCACTGGGCGGTTAAGTGACTTGCTCAGAGTCACACAGTATGCAAGTGGAGGATGTGAGAATCAAACCCAGGCCTGGTCTGCTGGATGTACCAAGCTTGTTCACAGCTCGTTACTCTAACCTCTAGGCTATACTACCAGCCCATATTGACATTACTTTGCTATTTATAAGGTTTCTTTTTACAACGTAAAATCATCTAACTGTATTTTATTTGGCCTCCAACCTTATCTACTGGATTTATTCTATTTCAGTGTATCAACTGAGGCTACCATTTTTTTTATAAAACAAAACTGTTGATTTATAACCTGGGATTCCAGAATGTTTCCTGAAAAAGTATAAACTATTTGTTGCTATAACAAGCTCTCTTGGGGGAGAGGGGGGCGGAGCCTACAGCTGAAGGAATCAGATGCTTTTCAGGGGGCTCCTGCGATCTCTGGGCAACTCAAAGAAAACTCTGTAAATTTCTATCAGAGGTGGTGTAGTATATCAGCAATGTTTTCCACTCAAGAAGAGAAGCAAATTGATACCTTTTCTATATGCAAACCAACATGGAAATCCAAAAGAAGGCTCTGCAAGACAGCGGCTGCACTAGATCGGATAAGCAGAGGGAGCAGGGAGGAGCAACAGCTTCCATACATATGGCAGTGGGGTCTGCAGAACCATTAAATGGAGCACTTTTGCAGGCCATACGGGACCTAGAAAAGACGGGGACAATCTGTCGGACAAAATTACAAATATGGATACCAAATTGTAAAGCGCTGCAGCCAAGACAGCAGTAGAAAAGGCCAACAACACAGCAACAGTAGTGTCTGGGGTTTTGACCGAAAATATGTTGTTTCGCCTATGATAGAACAGCTGGAGAATTCGTGAGGCACCTACCCTGAGGTTTTAGGTGTCCCCGAGCAAGCAGAAGCATGAGACATCATGACTTATTTGAAAATTTTGATTTAAAAAATTGGGGGCATTAACATCTCCGGGTGTATTATGAAAGCATATCGGATTACTCCACAACGGTGCACTACCACTGGAGAACAACCATGAACGGTGCTGGCGGCTACCAGCAGGATGTACATCAGGGACACAGTTCTCAGTGCAGCTAAAGTAAAGTGACCAGCAACTTTGGAGGATGGTACAAGGATTTACTGTTTCCCAGACATTAGTTACTCCACCCGACAACACCGCAAAGACATTTGACGCAGTGTGCTGGACTGCATGCTCTCGGTATTGCACATGCTCTTCAATTCCTCGGCCCGACTCAGGATTACCTACACAGGTAAAACTTTTCTTCATTCTGATCCAGCTGAGGCAGGCAAGAGACTGGATACTATATAGGAAGACTTTGTCCACCAGTTGGCTGACCAAGATGCTGAGTGAAGGAGAGTGATCTGACGGCATCAAATTAACACTGTACAGATGTTGTTAAATGCTTTTGATGATGCCCGATTTAATATGCGCTGAATACTATGATTAAAAGTGGTTTACAGGGTAAGTTAGTTGCTAGTTTGTGATGGGGTCTGCTAGTGATCAAATATATTAAAAGTATAATTTGGCTGGCTTCGGGCGACGCCTTGGGAGTAGCTGCGCTGTAGGGGATCTCAAATTGGCCACTGCAAGAGGTGAGCAACCTATAGCTTGCATAACGGTGGAACCTCACTAAGCCTTAGGGTTAGTTCTGAAGACAAACATTTCCTGTTGAAACAGCTAACTGTAAGGTGTTTACCTATGTTAGCTGTACAGTTGACTTAATACTCTGTTTGCCACTGTTTTATTACAAATGTTTACATACTATATTCATAGCCACATGGTGTGCCTGGATAAGCAAGGCTATGAAATTTACTACCATGTGAGTGTGGCTTGGGTTGTGGAGGTGAGAGGAGGAGCTCTATTGGACATCTGCTGGTGATTTTGGACATTTTACTATTTGGTGTGACACATGTACCATAGCTGTACACTACAGCATTTCTCATGCAGTATAATGCACTTGGACTCAGCTTGGACATTTACCTGATACGCTCACGTTCTTGCTGTGAGGTGATGAATAGACATTAATTACTTCTTTTATTATTAAGAAAATGCGCCTCTCATATGTGTAACTCTGGAATAAGAGCGTAATATCCAAGTTATCAGATTTTACTTCTTGTATATTGCTATACTCAGAACCAAGTATGATTTCAATGTATGTACTTACCTTGAAAGGGAACTAAAAATAAAAGTTAAAGAACAGGCTCTCTGAGACCACACTACTGAACTCAACTGAATTCATTGTTCTACATTTTCTGTCAATTTTTGATTTGAAAATATAGAAATGAAAGTTTAAAAAAAATAAAAGTTTGCATCCAAATTCTTAGTTTCTTGCGCATCTCTCCAAATCATACACTTACTATCAAGCCTCATGAGGTTTGAGAGGATGAGGTCTGAAGCTTAAGAGTATGTGTATAATTCGGAGAGTGTCACAAAAACAAAATTATGTACTTCTTTTCTCCTAGTGGCCTACTACAGATACCATATCCTGCTTTCCCTGAAAACTGCCTCTCTGGTATGTTCACTCTAAGTGTTCCAAATGGACCTAGTAGTTTGCATCCATTCTTGTTTGATAATTACATACATCAGCCTAAAAAGGTATGAAATAAGGAAGCGTCTTGCTTTAAGCCACCGGTAATGCACTATTTACTATTTGGTGTTCATACAAAGAGGTTCAAAATTTAAGCTAAGCATGCAAAATACTGTACAACTAGTACTTACGAATAAACATCGTTGTCAATAATGATGCCTTCAGTAAGATGAGGCCAGGTCGTAGACAAATCAAGCTCACTGAAAAACATTAATTTAGGTACTTTAACAATAATATATACATGGATGCACAGATTTCACAGAAAATAACGTATTGCTTGGTACCTCTGACATGCTTCAGGTACATGGAAGTATCACTGTAGCAAACAATGACACGCCTCATACTGGCCGATCTACAATGCTGTATCATCTTTTCCATATGAATTTCTTATTATCTGGGATATGGAAACTCTTTTGGTAATTCAGGTGACAAATCATTCAAATATACAACAGAACAGAGCTATTTATCTGACTGAACCTGCTGTCTCCTCACCTGACATTACAGGCAGCCACCAGTCCAGGCAGCATCCCAGAATCCCACATGACTGAAGTCACATCCATGATCAGCTGTGGGATATTCAATTAGCTAGGCTACGTACAGAGCTATTAATAGCTCAGTTTTGCTAGTCATTGGTCCCAATGTCCTCCAAGGACTAAGTACTGTACAGGGCACACAAACTGTACTGATAATAGCTGTGGCATCACCTTCGGGTATTCTGGGACTGATGCCCAACCGCAGCGCCTGTAATGGTGATGGTGGGCAGGATCAACAAGATATATCTAAACAGACCAAACAGTGATGAAAAGCAAATTTACTCATGGCCTATCCTGTAGGTAGGGAAATGGGCAGACTAGATGGGCCTAGCGGTCCTTATCTCCGTCAAAGTCTATGTTTCTATGACATGCTGTGTAAATTGGGGTAATAATTGTAGCACTTAGAAGCAACTTGAAGTTCCCTTACTGGAGTGATAACTGCACAGTAACTCGTAGTTAACAGAACAGTAAGTGACCACATCTACCCACTCAAATTTTCTGTTTTGTGTAGAAATGCAATGGACAATGTAACAGCAGACAGTAGCTAAAATAATGGCAATTCACACTGCGTTACATCACTATAAATGCGTTTTATTTGCCTACTGAAAATACCTAACAAAAGAACCTGTACAGCTCCAAAAGCTTATATACCATAAACATCTATGTACAATATCTATGTTAGTTCAGTAAAATGTGTCACAGCCTTCAACAGTTTTACAAGGAATAATGCTGTTTCAAACATTTTATCCTTCACCTATTTTGTAACAATAAGCATTTTACAAGCTCAACTGCAACAACTGTATGTAGTGCTTCTTGTGATGACTCTTACATGAATTTTTATATGGTTTCTACTGTTAAATTGAAGTAACAATATACTGCTACTCCAATGTAACTGTAATGTATTTATATTGTATTCTTTTTCCCTTCAGAAAACCATTATAAATGAGCCTTGGCTCAGTTGGTTGTGTAACATCGTTGGGTTTCTGAGCCCCAAGTGCATGATTTTGCACTTTTCTGCATTGAAATCCAGTTGCCATTCCCTTGACCATTCTTCCAGCATTTTCAGATCCTACCTCATTCTTTCCACACACCCCCGGTGTGTCCACTCTGTTGCAGATTTTTATGGCATCCACGAACAGGCATTCTTTCTCCTCCAGCTCTTCCGCAATGTAGCTAATAAAGACACTGAAGAGGACCGGGCACAGTATTGACCCCTGTGGCACCTCGCTTGTCAACTTGCCTTCTCCAGAGCGGACCCCATTTACCACCACCCTCTGACTAGTATTGCTTAGCCAACGTCTTACCCATTTTACTACTTTTGGACCTACTCCTAGGTTGCCCACCTTGCTCACCAGTCTTCTATGTGGAACAGTGTCGAAGGCTTTACTGAAATCCAGGTAGACGACATCTACCGCTCCTCCCTGATCCAATTCCCTTATCACCCAGTCAAAGAAATTGATCAGGTTTGTCTGGCAAGACCTCCTTCCTGTAAACCCATGTTGCCCTGGATCCTGTTATCCACTGGTTACAAGGTATTCCCCAATCCTTTCCTTCAGTAGTGATTCCATTACTTTACCTACTACGGAAGTCAGGCTGACAAACACAGGTTAATCACCTGTAACAGTAGTTCTAGGAGAGGTATATGATGTTCATCCACACTTTCTGGCATTGTCCTTTCCCCTTTAAATGTTGCCAGAAGTCCCGATGGAGACGCCACCAAGAGCACCTGGAGCTCACTGATCCTTCTGACTGACATGATAGCCACCAGGAAGGCGGTCTTCCATACAGGTGACACATGTCACACCTGTGCATGGGTTTGAAAGGCTTGCCCGTGAGCTTGACCAAAACCAACAACAAGTCCCACAGTGCTGGTGGTTCACGCACCAGAAGAGAAATTTAATCAAGGCCTTTGAAAAGCGCCAGACCACCTTCTGTGCCGACTGCTGACGGCCTGTGCCCGGTAAGTAGAGATGGCTGCCAGGTGCATCTTAAGGGTCACCGACCAAGTCATCCTTTGAGAGAGACCACAGGTAGTCCAAAATGCTAGCCACTGGACAGGCCAAAAGGTCCAACCCTTGACCTCGATACCAAATGGAGAATCTCTTCCATTTGAAGGTGTAGCATTTTCTGGTTGATTCTTTCTAGACGCCACCACAACAGTGAGGACGTCTTCAGAGAGACACAAAGCCTGGAACTCTAGCCGTTCAGCAACCAGGCTGTCAGGTGCAGGGATTGAAGGTCCAGGTGGAGTACCTCCCCCGATGGATTGAAAGCAGGTCCGGGGTGTGGGAAAACGCCACGGAGCCTGTCGCTGAGGCTGAGGAGATCTGGGTACCAAAACTGGCAGGGCCAGTCTGGAGCCACCAGGATCACCTGTGCCTTGTCCTCCTGACCTTGAGCAGCACTTTGTGGATCAAGGGAAGTGGAAGGAAGGCATAAAAGATGTCTGGGGTCCAAGGCCTCGAGAAGGCATCCCTGCAGCGTTCCTTGCTGGGGGTGGGGTGCAATACAGACTCAGCTTTGTGTTCTCCCTGGAGGAGAACAGGTTCACCTGAGGGTGCCCAACTGGGAGAACAGACTGTGAACTACCTCCGGATGGAGAGACCCACGTGTGAGGCGCCACACCCCGCTGAGGGCATCCGCCAGCTGACTGGAGGCTCCTGCCACATGGATGGCTAGAGATCCGCCTAGGCTGCACACAAGAGTCCAAATGTGGACAGCTTCCTTGCACAGAGGCAGGGAGTGCATGCCGCCTTGTTTGTTGAGGTAGTACATGGTCATGGAATTGTCCGTCTGGACTTGGACCACTTGACCCCGAACAAACTGAGCAAAGGCAGTCAGTGCTAGCTGGACTGCTCGGTGCTTCAGCAGGTTGATGTGGTATTGAGATCCCTTGGGGGTCCAGAGCCTGTGGACTCTGTGTTCCCCCAGATGGGTACCCCAGCCCGTGAGAGGTGCTTTGGTCGTCAGGATGACTGACGACTCGGGGCGGACAAATGGGATCCCTTCCTGCAGATGCTCTAGGACTACCCACCACTGGAGTGCGTTCCACATACTCTGGGTCACAGTGACCAGCTGGTTGAAGTGACCCAAGCACTGAGACCACTGGCTGGCCAGCTCCCATTGCAGGAAGCGCATATTCCAACGGGCCCATCGGACCACGCTGGTGCAGGTTGACATGTAACCCAGAAGGTGTAGGATGTCCCAGACAGGGCATGCGCCCAACCAGGAATGATTGGGCAAAGGAGGAGAGACCTCTTCCCTGTCCACCAGGGCCAAGCTCTGGCTCAGCAAGAGTCAATCTCTGCCTTGATGAAGCTGGTCACCTGCGAGGGAATGAGTTCCGACTTGACCTCACTGACCAGGAGGCTAAGGTCGATGCAGGTCTGGAGGGCCACGTCCCTGGACCACGCCACCTCCTGCTTGGAGGGGCCTGCAATCAGCCAGTCATCCAGGTAGGGGTACACTTGGACCCCTCAACACCTCACGCAAACTGCCACCACTGCTATGCATTTGGTAAAGACCCTGGGCGAAGAGAGGCTGAAAGGCATGGCTTGGAACTCAGAAGGGTTCTCTCAGCTAGAAAGCTGAGGACCCTTGTGGGACGGATGGATCGGGACTTGAAAAAACATGTCCTGAAGATCCAGAGAGCAAAACCACATGTTTTGCTCCAGAGATGGTATGATCTGGGACAGAGTTACCATCCAGAAGGTGTAGGACCTGAGGAATTGGTTCAGGTCATGCAGATCTAGAATGGGGGCCAGAGCCCCATCTGCTTTGGCACTGGAAGTACCTGGAGACAAAACCTGGGTGTTCCAGAGGATCTGCAACTCTAGCCATGATCTCCTTATGGAGAAGCTGGGCTATGTCATCTCGGAGAGCTGACTGAGTGTCTGCGGATACCAAGTCCTCCCATGGGTGCAGGACTTGGCTGGGAGGGTACTCCTCGAAGGCTAGAGGCAGACCCTGACAGACCACTTCCAGAACCCACCTGTCCATGGTGACAGCGGACCAGGCAGAAAGAAAGTGGTGGAGCCGGCCCCCCACAGGAGGACCCAGGGGAGGCGTGGCGGGCATGTGGGTGGCAACCCCCATCCCGTCACTTAGCAGGTTTGGAGGAGGAGGATCCAGCTGAGAAGCCACCGGGTCCCTTCCCTCTGGGCTTTCGGACCGCTGAGGCCACAGATTTGGGCCAGTCGCCAGGACTGAGTCTGCTGGCCAGACTGATGCTGGGCTGGTTTTGCCGCAGAAGTGGAGGGCTGAAAGGGCATACGCTTCTGCTGCCTGGAGCCCTTGGGATCCTTCTGGGCAGATGTCACAGAGTCCAAGGTGGCACTGGACTTTTCGATATGCTGGAGGTGACCCTCCACACGGACCCAAACAGGTCAGTGCCCAGAAAGGGATGTTCACCAGCTTGCTCGAGTGTCTGCTGTGAAGGTCGAGAGCATTAGCCAAGCCCTACAGTGCATGGTGACTGTGGCCACCTAAGAGCGGGCACAGGAATCTCCAATGACCAGAGTCGTCTTAAGTTGCTGTTTAGCCACAGCACGACTCCTGGTCCCGGACCTGCTTCACCGTAGTCTGAGGTCCACAGGAAGATGAGGAATCACCTCATCTAGAGAGTCCAGAAGGGCATGGGAGAAGTGTGCCATCACGATGGCCAAACTTGCCTGGCGGAGGCTGAGCGAGGAGGCAGCATAGATCTTTTGGCCAAGTGGTCCAATTTCTTGTACTCCTTGTCCAGTGATCTATCAACGGCCCTGAATTGCCCGCTGCACCGAAAACGGAGTCGCCACCAATCCCTCGGCTGAAGGGTGCTCCATGAACCTAAAAGGGTATCAGTGGGCACCGCTGCATTGCAGGGCCATGAGGCAGGCACAGGGCAAAAAGGCAGGGCGCTACCAGAGCTCCAGGGCAGAGCCGACTATGGCCTTGGCCACTGGGAAAGCCTCTGTCAGAGAGTCCACTTTGTCCAGAATCTCTGTGAGGGGATAGCGAGCCCGCTTCTGAATGGGCTCCAAATTCATTCCCATGGACTCGGAGATGAGGCGGAGGATGCCCATGAAGGACGTGGGACCTTCCTCTGTCTAAAGGTTCCCCACCGACTCCATGTCGATTGGATGGGAGTGCAGTGAGGAATCCTCGGACTCCGAGGAGTCCGCATAGAGTGGCCAGCCACACGAGTCACTTTGGACCAGCTGCTGGTGGTCAGATATAAGAGTGATCGACAGCCGATGGGCAAGTCCCTGAGCTGACCGAGACT
This sequence comes from Neoceratodus forsteri, assembly GCA_016271365.2. NCBI lineage: Eukaryota > Metazoa > Chordata > Ceratodontiformes > Ceratodontidae > Neoceratodus > Neoceratodus forsteri. The sequence continues at coordinate 1,101,335,929 of CM028132.1, read as the reverse complement.
ACTTGCTTGGAGCACCGGTCGGTGGCTGTTGGGGCGGCGGCTTCACCATGATCAGTGGAGAGGCCAACTTAAGCTGAACTGAAGTGGTCTGTACCGGCTCCGCGGGCACAGAAGCAGTGTCGACTGGCCCCGCCGGGAGCATTGGTATTGGCCTGTCGGGCAACAGCCAGGTGATGGCTGGTGTGGGAGCCGGGGTTGGCTATGGACCGGACAGCACCAACTGTTGCCACATTAAGTCTTCATAGCGTCAACGCAATTTCCGCTGACGCCTCTCCTCACCCAATGCATAGCAGCGGTACTGCTTCCCATGGTGTCAAGAGTGAGACCACCGATACCAGCGGGACCTGCTCAGCCCAGAGGATGAGGATGACCTAGACCTCAGCCACCAGGGATGCCGATGAGGGATCTCGGAGGGAGCTGGGGAGCGCAGTGGCTCCTCCTGGTCTAGGTCAGTGACCGTAGGGTCCTGCTCAGTGGGCTGGAACAACTCTTCGGTGGTCACCGGCAGGACCGGAGTAATGAACAAGGGAGTTATCAGCCTCTTCGGATAACAACCGGTTGATAGGGTCGAGAAAAATCTAGGCCGCATTGTCAGCCGGCGTCTCAGCTGGCTGGGCTGACAGGGGCACCGTGAAGCCAATGGCCAAGGCTGCAGTTTAGACCGTGGTCAAAACCTGAGGGTCCTGAGATCAAGAATTTTCTCGGTCCCAAGAATGTCAATGGTGAATCTTATTCTCTTTCCTGGACTCCTTCTTGTGAGACCTAGAGCTGCGCGAATCCAATGGGCCCTCTCCCTTAGTCAGGAGAGACTGGCACAGCTCCTTGAAGGAGCCCGAATAAGTGGAGCCCAACTTAAGCGGAATGAAGGCCGAAGTTGAGGAGGACAGCGCAGTGGTTTGGGCCACCTCCTCCTCGAAAACCTTAAGCTGTTCCAATTGCTCGGCGGATCCCGCAGCCACGGAGACCACCCAACGGGCATCCTTAGATTAGACCAGTGGATGACGTTTTTCTATGCCCAACTCAGGGTGTGTGGGGCAGGCCCTTAATGACCAACGCTGCGGAAATCCACCAGAATATCTCGGAAGCCTGGGGATCAGCTCTGTGCCCCAGGCAGTAAATACACATGACGTGAGGGTCAGTACACGACATCTTCTGCCCGCAGGGGCACTGGCGAAATCTGGGAGAGGAATGGTCCTCCAGCGCGGTCGTGATTGAAGATCATGCTGAAGACGGAATTATAACGAGTTTAAGTTTTGGAAGTAAATCTGAAGATCTGAGCACCAGGGCCTATTCAATGCAGGAGCGGTAAGGAGGAAACCTGCTTCTTCCAGTGGAAAGGAAGATCTGGAGTCATGGGGCGGAGCTGAGGGTTATACCACCCAGGTGGGTGGGAGGAACCAGCTTGAAGACTTCCGGCAAGATTTAAAGGGGAAAGAACAATGCTAGAAAGTGTGGATAGAACATCACATACACGTCCCTAGAAGTCTGCAATTTCCTGCCTCCTCCCTATTTCCACTTTTCTGTAACGTGACCACATCTGCCTTCCTCCAGTCCCCCAGAACGTTCCCTGTTTCTAGTGATAGGTTGAACAGAGCTGTCAGAGGTGCAATCAGCACCTTCTTGAGCTTCCTCAATTTCCTAGGGTGCATCCCGTCAGGTCCCATTGCCTTGTCTACTTTTAATTCTGCTAGTTCTTTGAGGACTCTCTCCTCTGCAAAAGGACTAGTTTCTACCTCCCTTCTCTAATGCTCCATCCCTTATCTTTGGCTTGTCACCTTCCCTTCTTGCTAAATATTGAACAAAAGTAATTGTTCAATATGTCTGATGTGTTGGCCTTTTTCTCCCACCCCCCACACACACACTTCCCTTTTAGCCTTACTATCCCTTCTTTGGTCTTTCTCTTCTCGCTTATATATCTAAAGAATGTTTTATCCACTTTTTTTACTGACTGAGCAATATTCTCCTCCATCTGCACCTTTGTGCTCCTAACTGCTCTCCCTGCCTCTCTTTGTTTCTCCTGGTAACTCTCCCTATCCTCCTCCTTCTGTGTCCTCTTGTACGTTCTAAATGCTAGGTTGTTTTTTTTTGCCCTTACTTTCTCCTCTACTTCTCTAAAGAACCATAGTGGTCGCTTTTTTCTTTTGCCCTTGTTAATCTACCTGACACAGAGATTGTTGCCATTTCAATGCCCGCCTTTATTTTTGCACATTGTTCCTTGACTCCCCTAGTTTCCTATCCCTGCTAGGGTGTCCCCGAGGCATTCTCCCATTTTCTAAAAATCGCCCTCCTGAAGACCAGGACCTCGTCTTAGTGTGGCTCAGTTCTGATCCAGTTCTTATACTGAGCCACAATGTATGGTGCTCACTGGTTCCCAGGTGGCCACCCACTGTGATGTCAGCATTGCCCCTCTGACCAGTACCAGGTCTAGGATTGCCCCCCAAATGGGTTCCTTGACTAGCTGCCTAAGGAACGCCTTGCAGGGAGTCTAGGATGTCCCTACTTCTGACTGTTTCCGCAGCCTATAGGCTCCAATCCACGTCCGTAGATTGGAAGTCCCCTACCAGCAACACCTCCCCTGTATGTACCATCCTTTAGACTTCTTTCATCATATCTTTATCCATCTCTTCTCCCTGTGCTGGAGTTCTGTAGATCACTCCTGTGAGTATCCTCCTGAACAGACAGGCATGCACTGCAGCCCTCTGATAACCAGCACCAAGATTCCAAGCGGTGTCCAACAATTCCCTTCTGTTTTAGCTGAGCCAATTAGTTCCCATCAGGTGTACAAGTATGTGAGTACAGTTTTTCGAGCATACTGAAGGGGAACACATTAATCCTGATTTCTCATATAAATACTCCACTCCATCTCAGATTCTGCCAGTCAGCCCATAATCTTAGTGTCTTCTTTGGTTCCGAACTTCCTTTCTCTGCCCACATCTCAATATGTATAGAACTTTTTTCACCATCTCTGTAATCCTGCCAATGTCTGCTATTTCACCAACCATACCAGATCAGCAGAAATCCTCATCTATAAATTGATTTCAACATGCCTTCACTATTGCAACCTCCTATCTCATGGACTCCCTATATCCCAACTATTCAGAATCCAGAATGTTGCTGCTCAACTCTTCTGCCCAAAAAATTAAACTTCATCTCCTCTCTGCTTCCCTCCCCCTCACCAACACACACAAACAATATACATTGGTTTCCCATTATGTACAATTTAAAAAATACTATCCTTGTCTACAAAATGTTGAATTGCCCTTGATTATTTCTCTAATGCTACTGTGTGTCCTACCACACTCCTATATGTACACTGCAATCCTCCACCATTTCTCTACTCGCTCTTCCACCCCACACATCCTAGCAATAGTTGGCAGCAAACGGTTCAACATCAGCAAATCTACAGTTTGGAAAGCCTTCTAGTTTCTGTGTCCTGTGTCTCACCTCAGTCTTATCTGAGGATACATCTGTTTCCTTGCTTATTATTCTTGGGATTTTCTGCAGAATCCTTTTTATGGCTGGTATCTATGACCGGTGTATAACAAATCGCATAATGCCCATCTATTAAAGACTGCACTATTTGTTCGACTGTTGTCTTTTCTGTATGTACCTTCTCAGTTGTTTTTTTTTTATTTATTTTCCTTCCTTCTCTCTGCAGTGCTTCCTCTCCTTCTGGAGACTCTATGGCCTTGTCGTCCCTGCTCTTCTGTCCGGCCCGTGGTGCAGTCTGTCCCCCCACGGAGCCTTGGTTATAGCCCCCAGGCAGTTACGTGGCGGGATGGCCATCTTCTGCCCCGATGAATCTGTATGTCGTCGGGGACGCTGTCACCGGCGCCGGCAGAGGCGTTGGGATTGGGGCCTGGAGCTCCATCTACAGGAGCACTGCAGGGCTTTTTCCACTTGTTTCTGTCCCCTCCCACAGGACGTTTTGGCATGCTAGGGGAACACAGGAGAAGTGCGAATCGAGACGTGCAAGCACACCGGTCCCCGGCCAACATCCCACTCCTTCACTTGGTCCTGCTGCACTCTCCACCACGCCACTTAGGTGGCGGTAGCAGCAGGACATAGGGCCCACCCACCCGATGGAGGAGAGCAGCCTCTGGGCGCTCAATCCTCCTTCCCCTGGCCAACCCTCCAGTAGCCTGGGTCTGCTCCCGAACCCGGGTCGCTGGTGCCGTGAGCGGTAACACCTTCTCAGTGTTTTAGTTTATGAACGAAATATGCTACATAAAACAACACTGAACTGTGTGTAAACTTCAATATTTTTTTTTATTTTGTTTAGTTTTTGTAATTGTCAAGTAACTGAGATATTCCCATAATGATGTAGTGTACATTCAGTAATAAATACCTCCCGCACCACTACAAATTATTAATGCCTCATACCCATGCACCCACCGTGAGGTTATTACTTAAATAACTGGCTTTAATTTATCAGCCCACTCTTATGAACTACATTGTCTCACCACAAGAAAAAAAAGAAGCCCTGACCAAGAACAGATTGATGTTTAATTCTTAATTTCTATCTTGTTTTATATGTCTCAGGATCCTATTGAGATAATGTTAATGGAATACAGTTTAGAATAATTATTACTTAAGCCAAAGGAAGTTCATTGTTCATCACTGCACAAGACAAAACTCAGGTATCTAAAGCACAAAGGCAACAAGCTTTATTATGCTCTAAAAATGGTCTGCATTCCTGATAGCCAACAGTAAAATATAAGGCAACAATTAAAGTTGTTCTTATAAGTGTTTTTGATGTGCCATATTTTGCTTTCAAATGGTATAAGACAACAAAATATTCTAATAAATCTCACCTAATGGGATCTTCACATGCTCCAAAAGGCAGCTTTCCAAATTCAAGGCCTCTACTTAGCCTCCAACTAATGCATCTATGTCTGCAAATGGAACACAAATACTTTTTCAATGAATGATAAAGACGGACTAGTGATACATGAAAACTTGCTCTTAAGTCCTATTTCCAAGAACACTTGTGTAATTAGAATAAATCAAGGCAGCAGCTTCTACTGCATAACCCAAATTTAAAGACTGTAAAGTGTTGATGTACCTTTTTTATACCCACTGTGTAAAAGTAATACGCAAGCTGCTCAAAGGTGAACTGAAAACAGTGGCACAAGTAAAAAGATCAACAGGTTGGATTCTATGACTGTACAGAAAAAAACGGAACATAAAACCATCTGGGATGGTGAGGTGATCATATGAAGAGCACCCTTAGATCATGCATACTTCAATGCACTCTGTACCCTTTATAAGGTAAGCAGATTATTTTTGCTGCATTAATGTCATTTAAATACCAACAGTACTGTAAAAAGAAGCTATATTTACTGGTTAGTGGTTATAAACCACTGCCAGTGAGTGCCCAGCAACTCCATAAACCACATATGTGGTTTATGGAGCGCCACAAACCACGGTCAGAACAGTACCACAGCACCACCAGAAAAAAATGCAAAACAAGCTGTCCTCGCAGTGGACGTTCACAAGCGCTACACAATCGGTCACTCAGCGTGAGACAAGCTTGTTGGCGGTAACAGTTACCCTCACAAAGTGACAAAAAAGACAATTTTAACCAAAAACCAGTAAATTTAAAAAATAAAACACAGAGAAGTGTGGTTCTCTAGGGATTTGATGCACCCCCTCAGTGTGTGGTGCCCATATAAACCCTTCTGGCTTCGCCCTCGGGGTTTATGGAGCATCACACACCTCTGGGGTGCATACAATCCCATAAACCACACTTCTCCATGCATTATTCTGTATTTCTTGCACCTTTTCAGCTCTCAGCCATTTACCTGGGACCCTCTGACATGTCACTATCTTCTACACGCTTTTGCCTACTTAGATATTACTTTGGGTACTATATAGTATGTGGTTACTCTAATTTCTGACCCTTCAAGCCTAAATTCTTTTAACTTTTTAAATCTAAGGCACATGAACACCTGCTAAGTTTATCAACCTGTTTGTGTCATTTGAATTCCAGCCCTCTAGGCTCCTCAGCCAATCTGACTTTTGTTAGAGGCACCATCTTTTAAATTTTTCTAAGCTGCAACCCAGCTTATTAAGGGCTGCAGCACTCTGGCTTACTTCAGGATCGGAGCATTTGGAGAGGCTGGCTTTCTCCTGCCTGAGACTCCCTCTTCCCCACACCCTCAAGCTGCAGGACTCTGGACTCAGGACTGAACTTTGAATTTGCACCTCAAGCTGCAGGACACTGGAATTCGGGACTGATATTTGAAATTTAGTTGGAAATTTGGCCACAACTCAGCCATTGGGATCTCCGTCCATTTCAACTGAATTCCAGCCCTCTAAGCTCCTCGGCCAATCAGATCCTTTTGTTAGCAGGCACCAACTTTACATTTTCTAGCGGTGGATAAGGCAACGGATATGGAGAAAATGGCAAATAAGGCTATGGCTGCAGCAGCAACCTCAGTGAAAGAGCAAAGCATGCTGCGAACCCGAATTCAGCAATTGGAAAACACCATAAGATCAGCTAACGTCACGGATACTAGGGCTCTCAAAGGAGCGGAAGTAGATGACCTGGCAACATTCCTAGAAGCGGTGGCTGCCAGAAGCACTAGGACTTGGACATGCTGCGAAAATTCAAAGAGTTTATCGGATTACCCCCAACGACGAGCTAGGGTAGGAGGAGAAGAGCAGTCCAGGACTGCTCTGATTGTCACGCCCTCAATGGAAGAGAGGCTAGTTTGTTACGAGCTGCAAGGGACCATTTTCTGTCACCATGGATAACACCCGCATTTTGTTTTTCCCAAATTATTCATATGCCACCAGGCAGCGCGACAAGTGTTCAAGGGTAGCCAAGAGGCTGAAAGAACTGGGCATCAGCTATCGAACTGGCCTCCCGGCTCGACTACAATTCACCATCACCAACAAGCAGTACTCTTTTACGATCCCAAGGCAGCTGGGGTTCTTTTTTTTAATTTTTGATAACCGGTAGGTGCACTAGACACAAACGTGACTATTTTCAGGCACGACCTGGGAGGTCACAACATAGAGAGATACAGGTACAAAGCATACAGTGTCAAGAAATGTACAGCACATCATATATCAGAAGTGAACAGGTTTACTGACAGAGCATGTCATTACTCCTGTGTGACAAGTCTGTGGAAAAGCACGCTGCACTGAAGCGCCAAGCCACAGACAGCAACCAAGATGAAATATTGTCAGAAGAAACCTGAACTAACCAAAGGATTTATGGCTTGTCGGGAGGGCTGTAAGTACTGACACCGGCTGCTCTAAAATTTGACTCTGACAATCATATTGATGGAAACACTCCCTGAACTGGTGCTTCTGGTTCAAGTTTAATGCGTCAGTTAGATCGCACTTGTTAACATTAATAATATTAATTTTGTTATATCAGTCTGGGGGTTCAACTTCAGCTGTCTAAAATTATTCTGTGGGAATAATTAATATACTTACAGGTTCACAAATGTTTGGTTAACATTATGTATAAGATGACTTAAAGTCATTTAATTGTGCTGTGTGGTCTAAGATGGAGTCAGGTTATACCCGATCGCCACGTTAGGGTGCTGGGAATCATGTGCTCTGGAGGAAAAAGTGTGCAGTACTGTACTCTATGGTAAGAGGAAAATGTGCTGCCAGTCTTGTGACTTCTCTGGTCTGGTTGGATATGACCCTCCAAAAGCCTTGTAATATGTTAACTGAGGGCGTTTTTAGTCGCTCCTAAATCAGAGGTGCTTTCTTTGATAATCATAAATGTTCTACTTAATAATAATTTATATTCAAAATACAAGTTAAATGCTGTTATCCTGAGTAAATGGTTATCATTTTTATTGTCTTTACCAGAAGCATTCTTAGGGAAGCCAGCATAGTGCTAAACAATAATATGTATAAGGTCATTAACTGGTAGTTTGGGTGGAATGTTACTGTGGGTAGTTTTGTGCCACTGACCTACAGCATTGACTGCATTTATGGCTCCTTTGTGAGATTTTTCATGTATGTAATATACAATCTGTGGTTCCCCATGGTAACAAAAGTGAGACAATTGATTAACTTTATCAAACTCAATAAAATAAAAAAATTAAAAAAAAGCATGTACTTGCTGGAGACAAGGAGGGAAAGGGATATGACAGAAATCTTCAAGTACATGAGCGGAATGCAATGCCCTACTCTGAACTATTCACCAGGGCGTCCAGCTCAAACACAAGGGGGCATGGATGGAAGCTGAGAGGTGAGAAATTCAAAAGGGACCTTAGGAAACACTGTTTCTCAGAAAGGATAGTGAAGCCGTGGAACAGGCTGCCCGCCAGATGTAGTGGGAGGCGAAGACTGTATCAGCCTTCAAACGTGGTTGGGATAAACAGCATGTCTAATTAAATCCTTGGGTAAAAGTATTAACTAGGTCCTGGGATCTCCTAGGGTCTCAGGAACTCACTTGATGGACCTTTGGTCTTCTGCCATCACCTTTCTATGTTTCTATGTGAATAGGAAGGAAGTGCTGATACTCCTCAGGAGACTTAAAACCACAAGGGCTACCCAGTACGACAAACTCAACCCTAAACTACTTAACTGAGTGGTTCCAGCTATAGCCTCCCCTACAGCTATGCTCTTCAACAGATCCATCCTTGAAGGGATAGTCCCCTCTACTTGGAAAGTGGCCATTGTGACCCTGGTGCACAAAGAGGGACACAAGAGCAAGTCAAAACCACCGCCTATCTCAATCCTCTGTGTCTTAAGTAAACTGCTTGAGAGACTAGTCTACAACCAGGTCCTTGAGTACACTGAACAACATGACCTACTCACCACAAATCAGCACGGGTTCCAAAAGAACCACGGGACTGACACTGCCTTAGTTCACCTGACCACAGACATCCTGGCAACAGACAATGACTGTGCGTTAGGAGCAGTCTTTATAGATCTGACCAAGGCATTTGACCTTGTGAACTACCAGATGCTCCTCTCTAAATTAAAATACCTAGGATTAGCTAATTTGTCTCTGTGATGGTTTTCAAACTATCTAACGGGAGATTCCAGCTTGTGAAATGGAAGGGTGCTTTGTCCGACAAACGTCCCCATCCTGGATGGAGTTCCACAAAGATCCATCCTGGGCCCACTACTGTTCTCCTGTATGTCATGAAATGCCAGACAATTGTGGGGAAGCAAATTGTTGCTTTATGCAGATAACAAGGTATTATATCATAGTTCAAAAGATGTCAGAAATCTGAATGATCTGCTCTCTAGAGATCTGCATTTACTCGAGGATTGGCTTAAAACAAATAAATTAGTCCTTAATGATAAAAGACAAAGGCCATCCTCTTTAGACAAAAAGTCTAGGCTCTCAACTGCAACACCTATAAACTCCTTCCTTCTCTGATGGATCCAAGATTGAGACTGTTAACTCCATTATGTACCTGGGTGTCTTCCTAGACCAGGACATTACTTTTGAGGTCCATGTAGAAAACCTCAAATCCGTACACCAAAAAATTGGTCTCCTATATTGATTAAGCCCTTTCCTCACCAAAGAGCCGCATTTATATATCACTAATTCCACCCTCCTGCCCACCCTCTTCTATGACTCCTCAGTCCTCCAATCTGGCTGATGCACAGAGTTAGAAAAGCTCAAAACATTATATCACACTACAGGACATTTCACCATAGGGACTTCTCCCAAGGAGCACCACTGCAGAGTGCTCCAATCACTAAGTTGGCCTTCTCTCAATGGGAGACTGGAGTATTCCTCTCTATACCTAGCCTTCAAGTTGAAAAGTAACAAAGCTCTGCCCAGCCTCAAAGACTTAATAACTACTAAACCAGACAGGCGGCCCTCAGATCATCCAGCCAGTCACTCCTCCAGGTCCCAGCCAGGATTATGTCAGGCAATAGGTCTTTTCACACTGATCCCGATCATTTTGAACACCCTTCCTAATAATACACAAGAGTGTTCCTCACTTGGGGGCTTCAAAAAGGTCTAAAGGCATACCTCCTAGAATGTAGCCTCTCTGTTACTATTGATTGGCTCCCCCTCTTGACAATCTGAGATACTGGACTGTGAAACAGTGTTATATATCTCAAAGACACTACATCTCAGTTGTGACCAGACTGCTCAAAGTTCCTGAAGTCCACATGTGACTACCACAAGTGTATGATCCCAGATTTAGTTGTAAAATACATTGTGTCATGCATAGTTGTTGTAACTTATCAATGGATTATGTACGTGTATTGTCTGTAATAATTCTCTATATTTAACTTGTCCATTGTACTGTAAATGTCCAACCAGTGTTTCTCTGTATTCAAACTTGTCCACGTTACATAAAGCAGCTCTGTAATTCTGGGTCGTCCATGAAAAAGGGACTCCTGTAGGCCTAGTGGGTTTACCCGGTCAACAAAATTCAATCAATCAATAAATAAATAAACTTAAAGCAGGGTACTAATTTGATACGCAAATGATGTTCCTGATTAAGATGTAGCGTAAAACAAAGATGGAGACTATAGTTTGTTACTTTATAGCTGTGGTTTGTTTGCCTGAAGCTGTCCCCTGAAACTACTTTTGAATCAGCCTTTTTGGATGCATTTTGTGGAGGTTTGTGAGATTATCTTCTGTCAAAATGTGTTCTGTGGTAAATTATTTTAGCTGTACTAAGTTTACCAGTTTTTTTAGTTTAACAGTGTGGATTAAAAGAGAGATGGAGACTAGAGTTGTTCTCTGAAACTTCTTTTCAATCTTTCAGTTTGGAAGCAACGGTGTGCAGGTTTGTGGGCTTTTCTTTCAAAATGGGTTTTGTAGTAAATCACTTTAGCTCTACTGAATTTATTTTTTTTGTTTTGTTCTCATTCTCTCCTGGTGGTCATTTTGGGTCGGGTTCAGTAATGGATGGTTCTGACGCCATGTGGCAGCTACTGGAACAAACGGGTTTTGTTTTGCACTGGGGTCACTGATTTGCCCAAGCTGATGTGATGCAGCATCTTTTCCGGGGTCTTGCTTTTTGACCTATTTCTTCAATCCATGTAATTACAGCTTTTTGTGAACTTTATATTAAGTGCAGTGAAGGCAAGATGGGCAGCTGAATTAAGAAGTTTGCTGGGGGGCAATGGAATATGAACTGTTTTAATACAGTATGTGCGTCAGCTGTCCTTAAGTTTGGTGGAGTTGGTGGGAAGGTAACGGGGATGATCGAACAACTACCAGAGATCTGAAGGGAAGAAAATTTAATTAAAGAAGGAGGAGTTCAGATGGATCAGATGGATAGGAAATTGGTTCCAGAACCAGACCCAGAGGGTCGTGGTTGGCGGGATAGTCTCATCCCAATGGAGGGTCATTAGTGGAGTCCCTCAGGGATCGGTCCTTGGGCCCCTCCTATTCAACGCCTACATCTCTGACATAAGCAAGGGTATCAGGAGTGAGATAAGTCTCTTTGCGGATGACTCAAAACTGGGAGCGGTGGTGGATGGGGAGGAGGGGAGGGTGGCCCTACAGGGGGACCTGGAGGCTCTGGAAAGGTGGTCTAGAAAGTGGAAGCTGAGGTTCAATGCAGGAAAATGCAAGGTACTGCACCTGGGAGCCAGAAACCCGGGCCAGTGTGTACACCCTGGAAATGCTGCAAGTTTCGATGGCTGAGAGGGACCTGGGGGTGGTGGTGGATGTCAAGATGAACAACTCGGAGACTTGTAGGAGGGCAGCGGCCAAGGCCAACAGGATGCTTGGATGCATTGCTAGGGGGCTCACCTCCAGAAAGAGGGAAGTGATACTCCCACTGTATAACTGCTCGGTGAGGCCGCACCTCGAATACTGCGTGCAGTTTTGGAGGCTACATTTAAAGAGGGACATTGAACTCCTGGAGAGGGTTCAGAGGAGAGCAACCAAAATGATTTGGGGCTTGGGGGATAGGACCTATGGGGAGAGGCTCGAAGAGCTAAATATGTACGCATTGAAGAGAGAAGGGACCGGGGCCATGATAGAGGTCTTCAGGTACATAAAGGGGGAAATAGGGAGGGGCAGTCAGGGTGCTCTGAAGGAAGGGGGAACTAGAGGGCATGGGTGGAAGCTGGAGGGGGAGATTCAGGGAAGAAAGGAGGAGGAGGTGCTACTTCACTGAGAGGGTGGTGGAGCCATGGAATGCGCTGCCCAGGGGCTGGTGGAGGCAGAAACGTGGAGGGGTTCAAGAGGGGTGGGACAGGCACAGGGAAGGTTTCTGGAAGCAAAACCAGTGCAGTGAGAATATCTGGGACTGGGAAGGGAGAAGCCAGAGAGGGAGAGGGGAGCAAGTCAGCTCCCAGGATGGGGCTGACAAACCAGCAGACACGAAAGACCATTAGGCCTATTCTGCTGGCATTTTATTATGTTAGTATGTTAGAGTTAACCGAGAACAGGAAATTACTCATTCGGTTATATTAGAAATGAAGGAGTAAACAAAACTTAAAGGGTAAACAAGGTGTAAGCTAAAATAGAAAAGAGTTGAGCTTTACTTCCATATGGTCTCTGACCAAAAGAATGCATAAGACTTTATATCAAACATTTAAACCTCAGGATGAATTACAAAAACTGTCAATGATACACATAGAATTTAAGACATGTGACAATATAATGAAATGTACTCTTGACATATGTAAAAAAAATTAATAAAAGAAATAAAAAAAAGTATATGTTGCCAGCTTTTACAATTTTTTTTCAATCAGTGATATCCCAATGGAGCTGTAACATTTTAAATTCATCAGATTCCTGCTTTTCCTATTTTCTCAGCTGGTGGACTGCTACTCATGGAGGTCAAGTGAGCTGTCAAAGGTCACGCTGGGAGTATTAAGCAAGGTGCAGAAATGTATAATTAAAAGTTATAAACTTTTAAGCTGATACAATGAAAAGTCAAACTTTTAAGTCAAGTTAATTATTAGGCTGTTTTAATTATGAACAGTTATTTAAGCCTGCAGTTGTCCTATGGGGAAAGGCTTAACCATGAATTATAATTAAACAGAAGATTTGAATACTTCCCTGGCTTCAGTCAGTCACAAATGGAAAGGAGATATTTCCCAGCTGTCAAACTGGGTACAAGAGGACCCTACAGTAAATGAGATTGTGCCTCTCAATCTATCATGTGTAAATGAACTGAACATAAAAACAGAAAAGTCTACGAGTTCAGTAATATGGGGTTTAAAGGAAGGAAAGTGCAAGGTGGTCAGTTGTCTCCAGCACCAACAAGATAACTTGCATAACAAATTCAACATTTTTTTTTTTATATTCAAGTTTATTGCATATTTTGGCACAGACATACAGTAATCACAGCTCATTTCCAGCATGTATAACTTACGGAGCACAAGGATATTTACAAGGGGTTTCTTTATCCATCTCCCATTTCATCTATTCAATCTATTCCCCTACAAGTTTATTTTATTTTACTTTTAATTTTACGAATAATTTTATGAAGAGCGACCTGGAAGGCTTGATTCTCTTTGTCTCTTTTTATGTGGCTCTCCAGTCCTCGCTCCCTACCCCTGTCTCCTCTTAGTCTATTCCACCTCCCTTGTATTTGGTAGCATCAGCCATGGAGTCCACCTCTCCAGCCAAGACTGTGTTCTCAAATTTATTCTGTACGTGACTTCCTCCATGTCCCTGATTTCATTTATAATTGATAGCCAGTCTTGGCTTGTCGGCGGACTCGGTGAAAGCCACTTTCTAGTTAGAGCCTTACGAGAGGCAGTGAGAAGAATGCTCCATAGGTATATTTTGTTCTGCTTGACTTCTCACGGTTTCATACCCAGTATCAGATTCCGGGACCCAATACAGACTGTATGGAGAATACCGCTTTTATTTTCTGTTGTACTTGTCCAGTATTTGTGAGAGCCGGCAGGACCAAAATACATGTAGGTAGTCCGCCTTAATTACTCCCAAACCCCACCAGCATTCCCCAGTGCACTTTATCCCATTTACACTGATTCCTGGGACAATGAAGAATCTCGTCTTACCTTCCACTCATACTCCCTCCACATCGGAGAGGACATGGTCCAGACAGCCAGTGCCACAGCCGAGGTCCAATCCTCATCTTCAAAGTGTTCCCCCATTTCCCTTTCCCATCTGCTCTTAATGTGATCAGTTCTGCCCCCTCTTCTATCTCTCAGAGCTCCATATAGAGCCGAGACCAAACTCTTAACCTTTGTTGAGTTTACTATTTCAGTTACAATATCTCTCAACCCTATTACTGCGGTGGAGCTGCCAGAAGATTCTGCAGGCCATGTATGTAAGATCTTATTTGGAGGTATCTAAAGTAGTCTGCCTGTCTCAACAAGTATTCTTCTTTAATCTGAGTGAACTCTAAAACAGTGTTTCCTGTAGAAATTGACTTAGGGAATATAAACCGTCTACCCCAATTTTTAAAGGTTAGATCCTGCCTAGATGGTGTAAAGTCCGGGTCCCAGGCAAACCATCTCAGTGGCCAAGTCTCCTCATCTACTTTATGTTAATTCCATAGACGTTTTAGAGAACCCAGCGTATTTTTTACAGACATCAGTGGTATATTCTGGTCTCCAATTTGGATCCCCGGTCTCATCACCCTGGCTCCCAACGGCATACCATCTGTCTTGGCCACCTCAACTGTCCTCCATTGTGCCTTATATGTTTTAACCGACCATAATAAGGCCCATTTTAGTTGAGTGGCTAAGAAATAATCTTCAGATTAGGAACATTTCGGCCTCAAACTTTTTGTTCATCTGCAGTACCGTAGTTTTAAGTCTGGGTCTTCTATTATTCCAGATATACCTTATAAGCATCCTTTGCCAGGCCTGAAATTGGTTTTTATGGATTTTTATTGGGAGGCACTGGAAGAGATACAGGTATTTAGGGAGTATGTTCATGGATATTGACTGTATCCTTGAGTATAAGGGTAGGTTGAGAGCTTCCCACCTTTTAATATCTTGCTTAATCTGAGTTATTATGGGTTAGAAATTGTATGAGTACAACAGCGTCAAGTTTTTGGGATTTGAGCACCCAGGTATTTAATTTTCCCCCTATTCCACTTCGTGTCCAACATCTGCATTATATTAATGGGAGGGTTGTAGTGAAATTTCAGAAGTTCTGTTTTATTTTTATTTAGTGTGTATCCAGAGAACTGACTACATTTATCAATGAGAGCCCATATTTTAGGGATGGATTTGTCCGGGTTGGTTATATACAGAAGGACATCATCCGCGTATAAGGATATTTTGTGTTCCTCCCCGTCCACTTCCACTCCCTTGACCTCACTTGATTCCCTTATCGCCTGGGCAAGGGGTTCTATATATAAATCAAAAAGAAGGGGGGGACAGTGGGCAACCTTGCTCTTGTGCCTCGCCTCTAGGGTAAACTCTCTGAGATACCCCGTTCACCCTAACAAAGGCTTGTGGGGAGGCATAGAGAGCTTAATTGCCTCCATAAGCGTCGATGGGAAGCCCACTCTTTTAAGGACCAAGAAGAGAAAATTCCAGTCGACTTTGTCAAACGCTTTTTCTGTGTCGAGACTCATAAGACAGGCGGGTATATTTTTTTTGTTGATAATGTCAATTGTGTTGATGGTTCGTCTTACTCCCTCTGGGGCCTGCCTACCCTCCACAAATCCCGTTTGGCCCGGGTGTATTAGATCTGCCAGAAAAGACTGGAGTCTTTTGGCTATAATTGCAGTGAAAATTTTATAATCTACGTTAAGGAGGGAAATTGGTCTATAGGACCCACACTCTTTCGGATCCTTGCCTTCTTTTGGAATCACCGTTATGGAAGTGTAATTCCACCACGCTGGAACCACAGCTCCTCTAACCATACCTGATTATATACCGTGTTCAAGATGTGAGTCAGGTCTGTTAGAAACATCTTGTAAAATCCCCCAAAACCCATCGAGACCGGACATTTACCACCCTTAGCCCCCCACCGTATCCGCAATTTCCTGCTGCGTGATTGGGCATTCAGAGTTGTCTATGGGCCTCAGTGAGCCAGGTAGTTTTAGAGTCTAGAAAACTCAGAGCGTCCTCAGGACTAGTGTCCTGTTGAAGGTGATATAGTTTTTATAGTACGTGACAAACATTTCAGCTATCTGTTCCCCTATAGAGGACAGAACCCAGACCGGTGTCGAATGCCGTGACGTTTGCCCTAGCTGACTGTTTAGCTGACTGTTGTTTCAATCGGTACGCCAGTAAGCGTGTAACTCTTGGTCCCCCTTCATAATAGGCCTGTTTTGTGTATATTAGCGCCTTTTCAGTCTCCATAAGCAGTATCCTCTGGAGCCTTTGTTTGAGGTCCCTTATTTCCCTCTCTCTTTCTCTATCAAACTTTATTTTCTGTTGCCCTTCAAGGGCTTTAAGTTCCTGCTTGAGTTGTTCCCTTTGTTTTTCTCTTTCCCTTTTTTATATGTAGCTATTGAGATCAGCCTCCCCCTATTCAGCGTTTTAACCGTAACCCAAAGAATTTGGGGTGTGACGTCTGGGCCTTCATTCGACTGAATAGTCTGTTTTATTATTTCCTGATTTCTCCCTGACCTTTTCGTCCTAAGCAACTGGTGTTAAGCCTCCAATGTAGGCTTTTTTGGAAGTTGGAGGTCTATCCAAGCATATAATGCTTTGTGGTCAGATAGGGTCTCGGTACCCACCCACACAGATTCGAAGCTGAGAGGTCCCTCCCATATGTGAAGAACATATCTAGTCTCGAGAAATGTTATACCTTGGGGAGTGGTATGTGTAGTCCTTGCTTGGGATACTTTTCCTCCAAACATCTGTTAAGCCCGTGTCTTTCATAAGTCTCTTCAGCGGCTTACAGACCCTCTCATTAGGGGCCAGGATGTTTGAGGTGGTAACCAGAGACTCTGTCCATGACAACATTCAGTCGGCCCAAGCAATCACTACCCCACTAGCCCTTTCCGTCAATAGTATAAATAAATCTGCGAAGAAAGCAATTGTGACCGGGGCACACGCTTAACAGTGTAATCTGCAAGATCCTGGACACGACTCCACCACCATCACATATCTCCAGCCCCCATCCATTATTACCTCTTCCTCTACAAACGGGAGTGAGGCCGAAAGCAGAATGGCCACCCCTCTCTTTCTCCCATTTGAGAGGGAAGTGTGGTAAACAATCGGGAATTCTCTAGTTTTAAAATCTGAGGACTTCTTTAGGGGAAAGATGCATCTCTTGTAGAAACTGTATTTCACATTTCCGTCTCTTCAGAAATTTCTGGAGACGCTTTCTCTTAATAGGATTATTTATACCATTTACATTTAGTGAAATAATTTTAGATTTTACCCTATCTATAATTGGGACTTTCGGTCATTTCTAGTGATCTGTACTCTTGTGTGTTCCTAAAGTCCTCCTGCCTTTCCTCCCTGATCTCCCTCCCCCACCTCTGCTTCCAGGTCGCTCCCCATTTTGTCCTTTCTCCTTTAATTAAAGTATGCGTTTGTTTACATTCATCTCTGTGCCATATATGATATCCAAAAAGTAGTACAAACAGAGAATTGCTGGCCTTAAACCGCCAGCCAAACTGTGTGCAAATAAAAACTCTCTGAATTTCAGCCCCCTTTAATGAGGCTGCAATCATTCTAACAGAAGAAACCCCTAGAGAACATAGCTTCCAAGCTACTAATTTCGAAATTCTAATAGACATTTCTAACCAACTGAGAAATATCCCTTCCCTTGCTTTCCCATGTCTAATTAATCTTCTTTTCGTAAGTATAGGTCTCACGGGGGATATTACAGCTCTGCATTGAAAATCCCAGCTTCCTAGGTCAGTCCAACTCCAAATGAGCGAACTGGTTTGTGCCTCACTTGGGGCACTGAGCCCTGTACGATGTCTCGGGCTAAACCTCTTCAGAGCTCTATTTTGGGGTCCTAGCCCCTTGCTCTGTGGTATGATCAACATCAGCTGAGCCAGTAGACAAGTGATAAACCTTTGAGAATTCATATTCTCGATCGACTTTCAACCCTTGTTTATTTCGTGAGGATATGAGAAACTCTCCTTCCAACCAAGAACTAGGCCATCCTTATTAAATTTCTATCCCCCCATACGGAGGTGGTGCATGAAAGGAGAAGCAATGTCACCAGTTTAATTACTATCCATTATCCTACACGTAGTTTAGTGTTTCAGGTAGACTAGCCTGAGCTAAGGCAGTATATCTTTTCCATTAGCCTTTACTTCATAGCCCCCGTGATATACATTTAGCATCTTTCATCACTTATATATCTGGTCAGTGTTTTTATCGGAGGCCCCTTCCCTACGGACCCTCGAAGATGCGGGAGTCCATCCCCCCCCCCCATGCCGCAGAGGCACGAGACCGTCGGTCCGCAGCTACCCTCCTCACCCCAGTACAAACAGATCACAGATGCAAGGAGAGGAGGACCCCCCGAGTCATTCAGATATTTCTATTCTGGGCTTGAGGATCACCTCATCCGTGAGAGGAGAGGTAGGGTGAAGTGTATTATGCACCCCCCATCTCTCGATTCTACAATATTCAGGTCTCTGCTATATTTACACCCTGGCCCTAATCTGAACGAAAGGTGCATGCATGAAGGTTCCCCCCCCCCCAGCCAATTTTGTTTCAGCCATAACCCCTCCCTCAAATGCTCTATGTCGGGTGGCCTGGCTGTCTCCAGTTCCTTAATTTTTAGATCTATGGTTTGTCCATTTAACAAGATTGTCTGCTTTTCATTTATATTCTACCCCGGAGATCCATTTATTTCATTATGCTTTCCCCTTAAGCTGTGAGTTACCACTCAGTCCACCGAGGCCGTGTCCACTAAAGGAGCCGCTGCCTGGATCTGTGCCTTGTCCGTAGAGTTGTCTTGTGTGGTAAGTCCAGCCATCTGTACCTTTGAATTATAGGGCTTGAGAAGTGCAGCGACATCCGACCGTAGATTAGTGGAGTGGGGGCACAAATGACTGGACAGACCTTTACGCGCCACCGCAGGCCGAGCGCCGCAGCTCTTTTTTCATCCTCTCCTTTTCTAGCCCAGGGACTGGTATTCGGATCTCCTCGAGGAAGGATCTAGCCACCAACAGATCTTCAAAGACCTTGGTTCCTTGTCTGGTCTCCACCTTTAGTCGTGCAGGAAACAGCATATGTGCCTTTAAGTTTTGAGCCCTGAGCTGCTTCAGAATGGGCCACATGACCCGACGCGCCTCTTGTACTCCCGAAGTGTAGTCATTGTCTATTATAATTCGGTGTGTCCCAAACATAAGTTTCTTTGATTTCCATGCTCTTTTGAGAATCTCCTCTTTGGAGGCATAACTGGTCATCCCCACCACAAACGAGCGTGGACGAGAATCGGGACTTGATGGTTGCTGAACAAGGGAGCGATGGGCCCTGTCCATGGAGATATCCATCTCTGGGGGTAATTTTAACAGATCAGAGATTAATTTCTGGATAAAAGTTATCGTATCCGAAGTTCCCTCCTCAGTACCCTCAGGAATACCATAAATCCACAAATTCTGTCTCCTGCTCCGTCCCTTGATATCCTCAAGCTTGGCCTGCAACTCCCTCTCCCTGGCCATCAAGAACAGTATGAGGCGGTCGTGGTGGTCCGCTTGTTACATGACCGTTGTAAGCCCCAACTCCAGCTTGTCCGCCTGTGATCAATTCTTCCAATGTCCGCTCTTAGTTCGCTAAGTGTGGTATCTGTTTTCTGCACCGTTTTTGCAGTTTGTAAGATCGAGGCTATTAATTGAGGGTATTCATCTTCCGAGCCCGTCTCCATTACTGAAGGGCTCTCCTCGTAGACAGGCCCCAACATTCTTGATATTTTTTCTCCTTGCAGCAAGAGTTGCAGCTTCTGTGCTGGAGTTTGGTTATTCTTGGTGGCCCCCGCTTTTGATCTGGTGGCTTTGGCTGGTGATTGCATATTTATTTGTGATGGTTGCCGATCGATTTGATTTCGGGCTGGGAGACTCACTAGCTTATGCTTCCATCTAGACCGCTGACGTCACCGGAAGTCCACAAATTCAACATTAAGAACTTTACAGTATTCAGGTCCCCAGAAGGGGCTGAAATGAATAAGACAGCTGCCTTTACTTTAGAGGGCTTTCCAGTGTGGACTCAAAACTATTTTCACCCTACTATTATCAATACTGTCAGACCTGCATCCAGGAGCTGATATTCCAGCTGTTAAGGGAGTTGCAGGAAATATGGTATAATGCACCTGGCATCTCCACAGAACAGGACAGCAGCCACAGCCTGCTCAGGCAAAGGTGACTTTCAAATACAGTGAAGACGCAGCCGGGGGATCTGAGTGTGAGTTTCATGCTTTTTATACAGCCCACCTAAATACACTTAATTTCTTTACTACAGGTGTCCATTTCAGTTAAGAGAGAACGGAAAGCAGGGGAAGCACCCAAGAGTTAGCTTTGCCTCCTTATGCAGACCCAAAGACTCCAGACAGCTGGCTTTACCAGACCTTAAACTATACTATGAAGCAGTGCAATTGCAGCCAATAATATACTGGCTTCATAACAATCCCTCACAACACTGGGTTCAATTAGAGTGAGCCTCTCTCCCTACACAGCCCCCAGAAAGCAGACTTCTGGACCCCCCCCCCCCAAATTCCCAAACTATCCTCCAATGAACATTCAAGGATGTCCAATGTCAGAATGACTTCACTGCATCCTGGTGTTCGTCCCCACTTGAGTAGTTTGACACTACTGCTGGAATGCACCATGCTGCTGTCTAGTAATGTCAAACTACTCTGATGGAGATAAACACCAGGATTTAGTGATGTCATTATGACATCGGACACCCTTGGATGTTCTTTGGAGGATGACTTTTGTGCCTCCAGCCTGTCATCAAGGGACAGGTCAGGAAGCATAGGAAAACCCTGGGAAAGTTGCAGAATTCACCAAAATGATTTATTTACACCTGCAGTATCATAAAATAAATTGCTCAGTATAATTATTTACAAAGGCAAAATAAAATAATGTTTTCTTTCAGTCTCAGTGTCCCTTGTTCTAATCTTACTTGCAGTTCCAGCTTAGCTTTTTATAAGTCTTTTCAACCTCCATCCTTAGCAAGCATCCTGTTTTAAGTTTCAGGAGCTGCTAGAACACAGTGTGCTTTGAGCTGAGGCCCTTCTGCAGCTTTTGCAAAAGGCTGGAAGATTTGCATTCAGGTAACCTCTAGAGTTTACAACAGCGTTCTGCAATCATCTAAAAATATAATTATATAGATTTCAACACTAACACTATATATTTTCTAAACAAATGTGATCCCATTATCAGTTACATTTCCATACAATGAATTGCATATATCTTTATATTAGCAGACATGCAAGGGAGGAAAACAAGACAGACAGCAAGGGAGGACTGAGAGACAGAGAGAAACAAAAAATTGCGATATTGTCGGAGTGATCAAATCCTAAGTCTCACATGAAAACTGGGTTGCGCAACCAGACAGACAAGAGACAGAAAAGGAAAGATCCTTGCATTTAAACACTTTCTCTAACAACTCGGACAGGGTCCTATTCTACCCTGTCACATACACCCCCTCCTTAAGAGGGAACCTGTTTTATTAAACAGGTTTCCAAAACTTTATTAACTCTCTAATAACATTTGCTGCTTTCAGCACTTAAGCACATGTGCATTCAGTTTCTATATAACAGTAGAAAACTGTAAAGTTCAAACCCATGCATTTGTTTTCAACCTTCAGAACTCTCATGTCCTAATCCATATCTTGACAGAAAATCAGCATTGCTAATCTCTTTACCAGATTTGTGTATCACCATGAATTTAAATGGCTGTGAAAGCAGGTACCACTGTATGATTCTGGAATTTTATCTTCATCTGGTTACAAACAGAGAGGATTGTGATCTGTTACAAGAACAAAATCAGTTCCTAGCAAATAAAACTTAAGGGACTCCATGGACCACTTTGCTGCTAAACATTCATTTTCGATAGTGGAGTACCTTTTCTCTCTGTCATGCAATTTCGTACTTATGTACAGAATAGAATGTTCCGTCCCATCTACATTTTGACTCAGTACTGCACATAGGCCTACCTCTGATGCATCTGTTTGTAGCAAAATTGGTTTCTCAAAATCTGGGCTTCTTAAAATGGGCTGAACATAATGCAGCCTTAATGGCTTGAAAAGTTTCATCTCACTCTGGGGTCCATTTCACATTCTTTAGGTACCGTTTTTTTGTGAGCTCAGTAAGGGGAGTAGCTAACTCTGCAAAGTTCGGAACAGATCTCCGATAATAACCAGTCAGCCCTAAAAATGACCTGACATGTTTCTTTGTTTTAGGGACATGGATGTTAGCTACAGATTCTATTTTAGAAACCTCTCGCTTAACTTCTCCATTTCCCAACACATAGCCCAAATATCTGGTTTCCTGCATGCCCAATGCACATCTGGTAGGATTAATAGTCAGACCTGCATTTTTGATAGCTTAAATAATTGCTCGTAGGTGTTCCAGGTGGCTTTTCCAGTCTGGACTGTACACCACGACATCATCCAAGTACACAGCACAATAACCAGTGTGAGGGGAAAAAAAATACATCCACGTATTGCTGAAATGTAGCTGGTGCACCATGTAAACCAAACGACATGGTGGTGAACTGATACAATGCAACAGGAGTGGCAAATGCATTTCTGTCTCTGGATTCTTCAGCTAAAGGGATTTGCCAGTAACCCTTGGTGAGATCGAGGGTACTGATATACGTGGCACCTCTCAGTCTGTCCACCAAATCATCTATCCTGGGCATAGGATAACTGTCAAATTCTGACACTTGATTAAGTTTCCTAAAATCAAGGCAGATTCTAACACCCCCTTCTTTTTTGTTTACAGTTACCACTGGAGATGACCAAGCACTCCTCGACTCCTCTATGATACCCAATTCTTTCATTTTTTGTATTTCCTTAACCACATCAGTTCTTAGCCGCTCTGGCAACCTGTATGTCTTTTGTCTAACAGGACAAGCATTCCTTGTCACTATTACGTACTCAACCCATTTTGCTTGGTCTGGTACCATGGTAAAAGTACTGTTAAATGTCTTTAGCACATTACGAATGTCTGCAGTTTGTTCTGAGGTTAAGAAAACATTCACCTTTACAGCATCAGCATTTACAATTTGTTCCAGTCTATCATAAGCTACATCAATATCTTCTTTATCAGTTTCTGGTAAAACTAGCAAGGCATCTTTTCAACCCATTTCTTGAGGAGGTTAGAATGGTATATCTTAGTAAGATTTTTCCTGTCTGGGGTCTCAGTCTCATAGTTAACAGTGCCAGTACGTCTAAGAACCTTATATGGCCCTTGCCACTTCATTAACAGTTTATTTTCTGTTGTGGGCAACAGTAGCAAAACCTTTTCATCTGGCTTGAAAACGTTTTCCTTTTACCTCATGGTCATAATATACCTTCTGCTGATTTTGGGCCTCTTCCTGATTACTATGGGCAATTTTAACATATTTTGCCAGCTTCTTTCTTAGGGTATACATATAAGAAGTTACAGATTGTTTCTGAGTGGGGTTATCTTCCCACGTTTCTTTTATTACATCCAGTGGCCCTCCTGGCTGCCTACCATACAGCATTTCAAATGGTGAAAACCCTGTTGATGCTTGTGGTACTTCTCTGTAGGCAAAAGTAGGTAAGGCAAGTACTGGTCCAGTCTTTCCTCCCCTTTTACAAACCTTTATAACATGCTTTAGGGTTTGATTAAACGCCTAACAAGACCGCCTGTCTGAGGGTGATAGGGAGAGGTTCTTATGGCAGTGATACCTAGTAGTCTGTATAGCTCCTTACAATGCAGCACCAAAATTACTACCCCTGATCAGTCATAATTTTAAGGGTATGCCCACTCTGCTGAAAATTTTGGCAAGCTCTGCTGCAACAGTAAGCATTGGAATTCCTTCTAGGTATCGAGTAGCATAGTTGCATACTACCAGGATAAATCTATTACCCTTTTATTTTTGTCTAAAGGACCAACCACAACCTTTGCAATTCTCTCAAAAGGCACTTCTATTAAGGGAGCAGGGCTCCTTGTCTTTTCTAGTGACAGGGGCTACTTTCTGACACTCAGCACAGGAATTACAATAGGTAGCAACATCTTTATGAATTCCAGGCCAGTTAAATCTACACAGCAATCTGGCAAGGGTGCGATCCCTCCCTGAGTGACCAGCCACTGGACTATCATGTGCTATCTGTAACAACTCTGTTCTATACTTCTCTAGCATAACCAATTGTTCCGTCTGTTCCAATGTCTGAGGTTTAACCCAAACTCTGTACAGTAACCCATTACATTTTTTAAATATTGGTCCACCCTGTTTTGGTTTCACCCCCAGCTGCTTGAAATAACCCTGGAGAGAAACATTGTTAGCTTGCTCTGAAAGAAAATCACAATCAGTTAACAATTTAGTTTCAGCATTTCCATATTTTAACCCTTCATGTCCTTCAGTCATTTGCTGCCACAGTTTCTTCAGGCATTGTCTTTCTTTCCTGGATTTCCAGATCTCAGAGCTGTGCTCAAACAAGTCCGAATCAAAATCGCTGAAAAGAAAAGTGTTCCCACCATTTAAGATTTTCTTTGCCTGAGCTCTGTCACCACTGCTGCTGAAACATCAGGATTTACCCTCTTTGATCAACTCAGTAAATCCTGGAATGTCATTTCCAATAATCACAGGTACAGGTAACTTAGGTACTACCCCCACTTTCATTTGGTGCGACACACCCTTAATGGTCAGAGTCACTTGGGTGGTGGGACAGTATCGAGTGTCCTCATGGATACAGATGATACCAGTACCTGGTTCCCTTGCACAGTGTTTTCCCAGCACTTTAACATGCACTAGGGTCTGTCTGCTTTCCAAATCAATAGGCGCTTTTAAACACAGGCGAGTACAACAGAATGGCCATTACCGGTGTGCCACTGTTGTACTCTGTTCCGTTTGTGGTTCACTTTACATGCAGAGGGTATTCCGGCAACCCCCCCATCTCTGTTTTCAGTATTTGTGTTTCGGTTCCCCCATGGAGTGTGGTGCTCTATGGCTGTTTTTTAACTGCTGCCGGAATGGCTGTTTTACACAGCCAGACGAAACCGATCACAATGGGACGAACTGAGGAAGGAAGAGATTGCGGTTCGGTGAACGCTCACCGTGTAACGGAACAGATGCATTTTACACAGGGGATGTATTTGTATACTGTTTCCGTAATAGTCATCCTGCTACAGAAACCTGTGTGTAAAGTGCCTAATGAGTCCCTTCACAGACTTATCCCCCAGCTTCACATCTGTTAAGAACTTGCCCCAATTTGCCAAGGACAAATCTGCTCCAGTGCCACTCTCCTTACTACGGCAGTTTCTGCAAAATGGTCTGGCTTATTACAGTTATAGCAGATAACGTCTTTGGGCACAGATTTGTTACCCCCACCAGAGTTCTAATTAGGCTTGGAATTTAAACGGGGAAAGAGTTGTCTTACTGGTGCTTGGCTGTTACGTTGCTGCTGTGTCGTCTGTCTGGCCATTTGGTAGTCCTTGGCCAAAGAAACAGCTTTTTCCCCACTCTCTGGTCGGTGTTCCTTTACACAGAACTGCACATCTGTAGGCAAGATGTTGATGAATTGCTCCATGGCAAATGTGTCGATGATCTGTGGTACTGTTTTGCTCTCTGGTTAGATCCACTTTATCAGGAGTTCTCTAAGTCGGGTGAAGGCGTCTCGAGGATTGTCGACCGAGTTGTACCTCAAAGATCAAAATCTCTGCCTGTATGTCTCTCTCTCTGGAGATGTCATACCTTTTCAGGATTTCACTTTTCACCAGGTCATAGTTTTCTGACTGTGCAGTGTCCATACTGCTGTAAGCAAGCTGTGCTTTCCCTGTCAGGTAGGGTACCAGTCTGATTCTCCATTGATGCTTTGGCCATTGGGAGGCTGTGGCAACTCTTTCAAAAGTTGTCAGGTATGACTCTACATCATCTGAGGGGCACAACTTTGTAAGTTTAATGGCTTTTAAATTGCTTGCATTTTGTTACTCATCTGGGTCTCTGTCGGATCTTCTGCCTTTGATAGCTTGCAAGGCATCCAGCCATCGCTGCTCCTGTCGCTGCATCTCTTCTCTCCTCTGCACTTCTAAATGTTGAATCTCTTTTTCTCTCTGCTTCTCAGTCTCTTTTTGCTGTACAGCTGCTGTTATAACTATACTTCTACTGGGACTATATTGCTCTCCTTCCATCCCTCCACCCTAAGCCAGTTCTACTTTTATAGGCACAGGATTTGACTGACAACAGGAACTTCCTGTTTGGGAGCAGGAAGTGAGTGATCACAGAGCCACACAAGAATCACCATCCTAGAAGGAAAAGAGTAGATCTCCCCCCAGCTGCTGGAGGTCTGACTCTGAGCAAGCAAGGAGACTACTGAGAAATATAGGACCTTCTTGCCTCAGTACAGGAAGATCAGGAGCTTAAAGAGCACAGAGGCAGTAAGTAAGTAGGGAGAAAAAAAATAAACAAACAGAGGAAAGAGTAAGTATTCCAAATAACAGTTGAGGGGCCAGAAATAAGACATGGTGGGAGTGGTGCAGTGTTGGGGCTGTGGAGCAGCCGTCTTCTGGGAGACGTTCTGGAGGATGCAGAGTTGTCCCTTCTGCAGGCACCTCTCTGGGCTGAGGGAGTAGGTTGCTCTTCTCCAGGCTGAGTTGGCCAGGATTTGGGGAACCTCCTCTCCCACCTAGGGACCAGTAGGGTCACTGCCGTTGCCTCAGAGGTTGCCAAGAAAAAGGAGTGGTTGGACCACAGTGGGCTCCAGGGAGAGTGAGGGTGGTGGAACAGAGGCGCATCCCTCAGTTGTACCTCTCTACAATTCATATGCCGTTAAGGCAAATGTGGTTCCTCTATGGAGGAACCCATGAGTGAGACCAAGGAGGATGCTGAGAACCTCACAAAGGAGACCCACAGGAGGGTTGCATGGGACCCCACGGGAAGGAAACAACTCCTGGTGGGGGACTCCATTGTTGGGGGGGTAGAACTGGGGGGGAAGGAGAGAGGGAGGTAAAGTGCCTGCCTGGTGCCATGGCTTGAAGGGACAGGGAGCAAATCCTCAGGCTTGCCGGAGCAGCTGCACGGGGAGTGAGCTGGATGTCATTGTCCACCTAGGGACAAATGACCTGGCTCAGAAAGGGATCACAGCAGTGCAGGAAATGTTTATGGAGTTGGGGAGAGGCCTTAGACAAGTAGCATGCACAGTAACCTTCGGAGGTGCTGCCTGTCTATGGCATGGGTGAGGCTAGGCTGATCCGCACCATGGAATTCAATCAGTGGTTGAAAAACTGGTGAAGAGCCCAGGATTTGGCTTCACTGGGGATTGAGGTCCACCTGAGTGATGCAGGCCTATACTGGTGTGATGGTCTGCTTCTGTCCGGAAGGGGAATCAGGATCCTAGGTGATAGGTTTAAATACTTCATTGGCAAGCATTTAAACTAGCCAAGGGGGGAGGCATTGAAAAGGAGCAGGGAAATCCTAGCCCCCCCCCAAAAAAAATCAGGGTAGTAAGTGAGGTAAACACCAAGCTGAGATGTCGATAGGGAGAAGGGGAGGGGTAAATGGAGAAAGTGACAAAGGCAATAAGAACAAGGATGGGGCTAAAAGGGGTAAGGCCATCAACAAATGGAGGGTAATGAGTACCAATGCCCGTAGTCTGGGCAACAAGCTCCCTGAACTGGTGGCCTTGATGGAAGAGGGATGCCTGGATATCGCAGCAGTCACAGATACATGCTACAGAGAACGATGACTGGGATGTTGACATTCCAAGGTACACAACCTACAGGAGAGACAGGGAGGGAGAAGTAGCTCTGTATAAGGGAAGGGATAAAAGCAACAGAACAAAAGAGTAAACAGGAAGGAGAGGAGGCACTGTGGGTCACCTGAGAGACTGGAAATGGCACCACAATCCACATAGGGTTGTATACAGACCCCATGTCAGGGGAGGGAATGGACAAGGATATGACAGAAGGCATCCTTAGGATGGCAGAGAAAGGAGATACTGTTGATCGAGGACCTGAATATGCCAGATGTTAACTGGAGCACTTTGCTGCAGCCACATCCAAAAGCAGGGCCATTCTCGATGTCCTCAGGTGGTATGCCTCAGACAGCTAGTTTTGGAACCCACTCGTCAGGGAGCAATCTTAGACCTCATACTCTCAAATGGGGACAGTGAGAGGATCTCAGATCTAGAAGTGGGTTGCCATCTGGGAACAAGTGACCATCAAACAGTGTGGGTCACGATAAACTCGGCTACAGAGTCAAGCCATACAAAAGTGAGGGTTCTGGACTTCAGGAGGGCTGACTTTGGAAACATGGGAGAGTGCCTTAGAAAAGCACTAGCAAACAGGCTAGAATGAGTGGTGGAGCAACAATGGGGAAACATCAAAACTGCCAACACAGAGGCAACAATCCTTTGTGTGAAGCAAATAAACAAATCAAAATGAAAGAAAAAGCCACTATGGTTCTCAAAAGAGATGGCGGGGAAGATTAGGGAGAAAAAGATAGCATTTAGGAAGTATAAGGAAAGACAGAAGGAGCAGGACAGAGAACTGTACCAGTTAAGGCAGAAGGAAGCAGGGAGGGAAGTCAGAATAGCAAAGGCCCAAACTGAGGAAAAGATAGCCAGCTCAGTTAAGAAGGGGGATAAAACCTTTTATAGGTATGTCAGGGAGCGTAAAAAGACAAATGGAGGGATAGTGAGGCTGAATAGAATGGACGGTGGGTGGGCAAAGAGGGAAAGTGAAAAAGCAGGAATACTTAACAAATACTTCTGCTCAGTATTCACCAAACAGGAGGAGGGGGAGGTGCCTAATCCAGTTAAGAGGAGCACTCTGGATGGGGAAGGATCCCAGTCCTTTCACAGAAGAAAGGGTTCTGAAAGAACTCTAAAACTGAAGGTGGACAAAGCAATGGGGTCTGTCGAAGTCACCCCAAAATTCTAAAGAATTAAGGAGAGCTAGTCACACCACTGACTACCTTTTTTAACAAATCAAGGGAGGATGGTGTGGTACCTGAGGACTGGAGGAGGGTGGATGTCATTCCTCTTCACAAAAGTGGGAGCAAGACAGAGGCAGGAAACTATAGACCTGTAAGTTTGACCTCTGTGGTAGGGAAAGTGATGGAATCACTTCTGAAGGAAAGAACCGTTGAGTACCTAGAGGCCAGTGGGGCACAGGACCAAAGGCAGCATGGGTTGACGGCGGGAAGGTCATGTCAGACGTCATCTAATTGATTTTTGACTGGGTGACCAAAGTAGTAGACCAGGGAGGGCTGTGGACATGGCCTACCTAGACTTTAGCAAGAGGCATTTGGACACAGTCCCACTCAAAAGATTAATAATCAAATTAACCAGCCTGGGAGTGGTCTCAGGGTGGTAGCCTGGGTAAAACATTGGCTGGACAACAGGACAGAAGGTAATTGTAAATGGAGTCCACTCTGAAGAAAGAGGGGTTACTAGTGGGGTACCGCAGGGTTCAGTACTGAGTCCAGTCCTTTTTAATGTCTTTATAAGTGACATTGCAGAGGGACTGGAAGGAAAAGTATGCCTCTTTGCAGATGACACAAAGTTCTGCAACAGGTTTGATACACAAGGAGGTGTGGAAAGGATGAGAAGGGACTTGGCAAGGTTAGAAGAATGGTCAGAAGTATGGCAGCTTGGATTCAGTGCAAAGAAGTGCAAAATAATGCACCTGGGGAACAAAACCACAGGCGAAGATTACACAATTGGGGGAGAGGTAGTAACAACAACAAAAATGGAAAGGGACCTGGGGGTAATCATATCAGATGACCTTAAGGTTAGCAAGCAATGTGAGAAGGCAGTAGGGAGGGCTGGGGGATACTGGGATGTATAAGGAGAGGCATCACCGGCAGAAAACAGGAAGTTGTTATCCCTCTGTACAGACAGTTGGTGAGACCCCATCTGAGTACTGCATCCAGTTCTGGAGACCCCATCTTCACAAGGGCATAAGACAGGATGGAGGCAGTCCAGAGGAGGGCAACTAAATGGTGCAGGGTCTGCAAGAGAAGCATACGAGGAGAGTCTAAAGGAGCTTAATATGTATACCCTTGAAGAAAGGGGGGACATGATAGAAACTTTAAGTACCTCAGTGGAATCAACAAAGTCCAAGAGGGTAGCATCTTTCAGAAAAGAGATGTGCAAGAACAAGAGGACACAGTTTGAAGATTGAGGGGACGGCTCAGGGCAATGTGAGGAAGTATTTTTTCACAGAGAGGGTGGACTACATGGAACAGCCTTCCTGAGGAGGCTGCTCGAGGTCTAAAACTGTGGAAGAATTCAAGAATGCATGGAAAGACATTAGGCAATTCTTGTGAGAGTAGGAAGAATAGGCTGTTGGTTAACTAGGATCTGCAGCTTATCCAGTAGGCAGGGAAATGGGCAGACTAGGTGAATCAAGCAGTCCTTATCTGCCATCAAAGTCTATGTTTCTATGTGCTTTGAGCTGAGGCTCCTTCTACAGCTTTTGCAAAAGACTGGAAGATTTACACTCAAGTACCCTCTAGAGTTTACAATAGCTGTCTGCAATCATCTCTAAATATAATTATATAGATTTCAACATTATATATTTTCTAAACAGAAGTGATCCCATTATCAGTTACATTTCCATACAATGAACTGCATATATCTTTATATTAGCAGATATGCAAGGAGGAAAACAGATAGACAGTAAGGCAGAACTGAGAGACAGAGAGAGGCAAAGAACTGTGAGATTGTCGGGTGATCAAATCCAAGTCTCACGGGAAAATTGGGCTGTGCAACCAGACAGACAAGAGACAGAAAAGGAAGGATACTTGCATATAAACACTTTCTCTAATAACTGGGACAGGGTCCTATTCTACCCTGTCACACAGCCCAGCACTATGTAAGCAGCACATTTGGCAGCAATCAGCACAGATCACACTAGATGCTACCAGGGAGACAGGCTGATTTATGCATGCATGGTAAGTGTTCATGGACCTTTCTTCATCAGATAAACATTCAAGTAAAATGTCTGTTTTATAAATATAGTATCAAATGAGTTCACTCTAGTAGAGTATATTTTGTAAACAGGCTATTGAGTAAGAACTAGCAGTGAATACTAATTACAGCAGAAATGCTGACAGAGGAACAAAACAACGTCATCCCTGACCCCCTGCACTCGGGTTACGGATCTGAGTGTGATACTTGACGACGACCTGACACTTGATGGTCAAGTGTTGGCAGTCGTTCAAAGTGGTTTCTACCATCTAAGAAACATTGCCCAAATCTGTTCCCTGATACCGCCGGATGACTTTGCCACCCTGATACATGCCTTTGTCACGTCAAAGTTAGACTACTGCAATGCCTTGTACCTGGGGTTGTCAGGAGGTAATCTCCGCCGTCTGCAGCACGTGGCGATCAGTCTACTGACGGGTGTTCCTAGATTCGAACATATTATGACGGTTCTTTGTGGATTGCACTGGGTGCCAATAAGGTGGAGGATTGCCTTCAAGGTCAGATTACTGACCTATAAAGCCCTACACAGTCGGGGACCTGACTATCTGCAAGACCTCCTGGCGCCGCACTGCCCGGTTCGCCCTCTCCGTTCCTCTGAAGGTGGCCTCCTGGTGGTTCCCAGAGTGAGGCTGCGGCTTTAAGGAGACTGTGCCTTCTCCATGGCTGTGCCTACTCTGTGGAACTCGCTCCCGGGGTACCTGAGAGAGGCCCCCTCAGTGAAGGCCTTTAAGAGGGGGCTCAAGACATTTTTATTTGAAAAAGCATTTCATTTATTATACTATGAAACACTTGTGAAGACTGTCATTTTAATTTTTAATATAGTGATTTGAATTTGATTTTGAATATTGGCTGTTTATGCTGTATAGTAGAGTTTTTATTTATGAGAAGATGAATATTTTATCTGTATTATATTGTATGGATTGTACAGCACTCTGAGCCCCGAGGAAGGGGCGTTTTATAAATAAAGTATATCTATCTATCTATCTATCTATCTATCTATCTATCTATCTATCTAAGGTACATTGTACAAATTGAAGTGTAGCTTTGTTCAACAGTACATAAACTTTTCTTAACACCCCCCTCAATCTGAATCAACAAATGAAGTAAACGTCAGATTTAAAACCTGTTAACATTCTAACTTCATGAAAGCATAAGAACAGTAACAGTGCATTATTTCATTTTATTTTTTCCTCCACCCTGGTCGGCCCTCATTCAGAAGGGTGCCCCAGTCCCATCTCCTGATGTTCACTGGGATTTACCACCAGCTGTCTTTTCCTCAGGGCTTACACAGCCCTCCCAAGCATGGGGTGCCCAGGCTCCCACCGAGAATCGATCCAGTTCGGGTTGGCGAGCCCAGCTAGTCAGGAACAGGACCGCAGGCACCACCACCATCCAGCTGCCAGCATTTTCCAGTGTTCTGGTCCCCAGGAGGTGTCGTGCAGTGACGCCCAGGCACATGTCATGCACTCAGCGCACGTGCGCCAAGTCTGCCCCATCTCCTGATCTGCTGACATGAGCTGCCTTCCTCTAGCTTCCGCCAGGAGACAGGCAAGCGGCGGGTTCTACTCAACCCTCCTCCCAGAGGAGGAGAGCAGTCCATCAAACACTTGATCCTCCTCTCCCAGCCAGCTCCTAACCCCGTGTCATTGGCGGGGCAGGTAAGGTTTGTGCCTCAGCCTCCATACCACCGGCTAGCAACAGAGCATTATTTTAAGGTATTCTTAAATTTTACTTTTTATGATATCCAAGTAGAAAAATATGTGATAGCTCATTTGCAGCATCTGCTCCATTTTAAACAAAAGTGAGTTACTATACGACATCATATAACTGTTGGACAGAACTGCATAAAAACCTTAGAGTTGTAACTGTCAACAATATAAAATGGGTTTAAAATAATGTTACGAGCTAATACAATGGTTGCACATATGATATAAGTATAAAAATTTACAGCAATCAAGTTTTTTCACAGTTATCATACATGTAATAAAGGCACCTTTGTGGTATACAGGACTGCAGTTGTTAAGATGTACCATAGATCCTACTAACACTGTTGTGCAAAACATATAGGATAGTGTATTGGAGCCCATACACAACCATGCTATTCTCATATTGAGTGGTTTCCATGACGATGAGGACCTCGCGAGGTCCCTGTTGTCATGGAAACCACGAGGTAAGAGAATTGTGCAGTTGTGTACTTGGGCTCCCATACACTTTTCTATATAGTGTATGGTGCCGCAAAACATAGATTTGCTTCCTTTGTTTTTGTAGTCAGTATTTGCCGTCCACCGCCAACCAGCTCACATACGGCATAGGTCAACTGCCTCCTGTCCTATGAACAGCGCTGGTGGGGCAGTTACATCAGACGTAGCTACTAACGAGAATGAAAGTCGTTCTTCGTTAGCAGCGAAATCACTACTTCAGCAGAAAAATATTTGGCAGTGTATGGATCTCCACACACAACCTTCCACCATTCACTATAGCATATAAACAGACAATTAATTGTATTTATGCCTATTTCAGTTAGTGTTTTATGTTGGGAACTGGATGATGTGGGGAATATTTGTAGGTGTAGTCCCTCATGGGGAACCAACTGGAATACTGAGGAGCATTAATACAGGACTATGACACTTGGGGATATGTCTTGATTTAATTTTTATACCGTCTTAATGAAGATCCTGTACCCTGATGAAGCCCATGGATGGACAAAACCTTGGACAGTCTATGTGGATCTCTGTTTGATGCATGAAAATAGACTACATATGAAGAATCTGTAGCTTGAGTGGCTGGTTTAAGTACTTTTTGGTCTCTGAAATTCACAATAGAAGCCCAAAAATTATACCTATATTTACCCAACAAGAGGGAACCCACTCTATATGGTTTGTTTTGAGCCACAAATAACAGATTTCTGCTGTGCCTTGAGTTACTGTAGCTCTTACAACAGGAGACGTGTGTTAGCTAGAGAAGTCATCAGCCACTGTAAATGTGCATGGCTGTTCTCCAAGGAAATTAGTCCCCACCACTTACTACCTCCCTGCTGTACCTTATCTCCATACTGATCATATGACACAAAAGGGATACATTATATGGAGTTCTGTTATATTTGGAGTATTTTCACCTCCTTACTTAATCCATTAACCCTTGGTTAATTAAATTATATGTTTGTGTAATATACGCAAGCGCATATCTGCATCAGAGGAGAAGGACCTAGGAGTGATGATCACTACTGACCTGAAGCACTCCACGCAGTGCAAGAAAGCAGCAGTAAAGGCAAACAAGATGCTGGGATGCATATCCTGTTTATCAACAACCTTCCGTCCGTCTGCAAAAGCAACATGATCCTCTTGCGATGACACGGTACTCTTCTCCTGCAGCCCAGACCCACTCTCACTTGCCGCTGACTTACAGACCAATTTCAACTTGGCAAGACTTGGTTTGAGCAGCATAAACTGCTCATGAATGACAAGATGACCAAGGTCATGCTCTTTCCAACCCCACAATTTGCATAAAGCTGTCAGCCTGACCATTTGTAACAATCTAGGCCAACCTCTTGAGCAAGTATAAGCATTTAAATACCTTGGCATAACGTTGGATACTGCTCTCTTGTTCAATCTCCATACAAACCAAATTGCTAGGGTCATCAACTCTAGGACTGGGGTCCTATGCCGCTTCTGCCACTACACGACAACAGAGGCACTAAGTCCCGCAGTAACTAGTACAATACTTTCACTTGTTGACTACGGTATAGTCATTTATGGCACTGCCTCGACACCACACTAAAGAGAATTGCGCTTGCAATTAACAAATCCTGTAGGCTGGTCTCCAGATCTGACAAGGGGACATGTACCTGCGACCTTTACAGAATAATTAGTTGGCTCCCACTCAAGGCTAGAGTCTCCTACCACACATGCTTGCTTGCAAAAAAAATTAATTTCAGCATCATGCCCCTTTGCCAATACGCTTATCTCTCTGACGCATACAATCAGGCTTACGAGGTGCTCCACTAAACCATCCTTTTATGTCCCCTTCTGCAGGACCTCCCAGGCCCAGTATTCCTTTGTTTACCGCGCACCCACTCTCCTAAACTGTCTCCCACCGTTGTCACTGCACTGCCTAAACTAAGTGCATTCAAACTTAAGCTTTGTCAATACATCCTGCGCCAAATCATTCGATTGCTTTAGCTAATTCTCAACTCCCCTTGCCTGACATCCTGCATCTTCTTCCCTCTCCTCTCCTTTCCCCTCCACCTCTTGCCCCTTCCTCCTCCACTTTCCCTCCTCCTCCCTCCCTTACCCCCTCCCACCCTCTTCTCAACCCCTTGCTTACCAGGTACCCGCATCCCACCCCACTCCCCCATCCTCCCCTTTTCACCCTCAAACCATCTGCCACTGCTCTTCATTTTTTTGTTATTTTCTCCAGTGGTATAATGAGTTAGAAGAAAAGATGCACACACACCACCACCACCATGCTTTAGTGCTCCTGTGGGGCCTTCTCTGGCGATCAGACCAACATCCAAAATGCCACACCTGCCTTCACCCTCATCATTTTAATTTATTTTTATTCTTTTGGTAACTGAGTAAGGCCCACTTGGCACAGGTGCCTGTTTTAAGGGCAACCGGAGACTGGGGAGGTTAAGTGACATGCTCAGAATCACATAGTATGCAAGTGGAGGTTGTGGGAATCAAACCCAGGTGTTTCTGTTGAATGTACCAAGTTCATTCACAGCTCGTTACTCTAACCTCTAGGGTATACTGCTAACCATGACATGGACCAGTGTGACCTGCTTTTCAAGGAACAAGCATGTCCTTGAATTCCATGCATTAAAGTAGGGTTGTTTGCCCTCCGACCCTCCCACCCACAGACTTATGAAGGTAGGCGTCACACTTGCAGTGCAAGGTGAGAGATCTGAGCCTTCCTAGGCCTCTTCCAGTACTTCTGGTGCTGAGGAAGACTGGGATCCTCTCGCCTGCCTCCCGAGACTTGGAGGTCCTGGGGTGGTTTTGGTAGAAAGTCTGTGCCTTCTGAAGGGTCGATTGAGCACTCTAGTCCATCTGTCCTCCTGAACATTGAGCGCCCCCAGTAGTGAGGCTGAAGAGTTCACGCTTGGTCTACATCGATGGTCACCTCGGTGTCGTGACTGGTGCTGTCCTGACTCCCTGCTATCACTCACGGTACTGGTGAGCAGGGTGGTGCCAGTCACCAGATTGGGTCCCCTACTGGCACTGTTCACGGTGCCAGGAGAGGGCTCAGTTCGAACTGACTGTGACCCTGGGGTTTGAGGTGGTTGTCATCTCCTCCCTTGAGCTCCCTTGTAGCCTGAGGGAGGATGAGGACATCGGCCTTGAGTTCAGGGATTGGAACTGCAATGATGGAATAGATATAAATCAAAAATATCACAAATATCAATGGAATGGAGTCATCTATGCAGCTTCACAGACTGGGCGTGTCCTAAACACTTAACAAATCCAGGCAGGTAGTGCAGCGCAAATACCTTGTTCACCAATAATTTAAAGTTACGTATTTACTGTAGTATGGAAGAAAAGACAGCCCACAGTAGGTAATGCAGTTGCAGTGACTGGACTGCTATTTATTCTTATAAACTTCCATAAAAGGTGAGCACAGCAGGACCTTCTGCAAAACAATGAAAAACCCTAGCACCTTGACTCTCACAAGTCTTCAAAGGGTGTAACATACAAGCATTAGAATCAGTTTAAATCACTGGTTCATCAATATTAATGGGCTAGTTGTACCAGCATTTAAAGTGCCTGTAGGCAAATGTACATCACATCAAATTGAAATGCAGTCACATTATCATAAACACCATATAAATAAATGAGGAGAGGTAAGATATGTAATAGAGTAACAGATCTATGTTAATGTGACAATAACCTGACCAAAAAACTCCATCGTATTCAAGCTCATAACAGGCACTTTTATATGATTCACTGTTAAAGGCCACTCCAAAATCTCTATTCATTAAATATCCTGTTAAAAAAAAAACAGAAAGAACATGATTTATAGTGTGAACACAATAATCTTTTCATTTTAAAAGGCCATATAGCACTATTAATAATAAAGGTTCTACACAAATAAAACATGATTTAACTTCAAACATGCATAACCAAGGAATACTAATTTCAGAAAAACCCTAAATCAACTTATGCCACAATAAACAGAGGCAGATGTCATGGAAAGTAAAATCATTTTGTAAGAAATGGCTTAATTTCCATTTGTCATTAAGCCCATTCAGTTTAACGCTATTCATCTTAAAAATCCACGTTTTCCTGTCTGAGCAAGAGATTTGACCCATCCTCCCATAGGCAGAGGAGCAACATGCTCAACGCCCATAAATTTCAAATCATTTGGTGATGAACTGTGGAAAAGCATGAAGTGGGCTCCTACTGGTGTATCTTGACACTTATTAATTATAGACCTAATGTGTTCCTGGATTCGTTGTTTTAAAGGTCTAACAGTTTGCCAATATATAACAGGCTACATGTACACCAGAGAGCATACACCACGTATGTGGTATCACACGTTATCAATTCCCTTACTTCTGTTTTTTTTTGGCTCTCTAGGGTGATGGAAAAAATCTTGGTCATTATACCCATATTTGCAAATATTGTATCTTTTCATGTAAAACCCTTTGCTCTACTTGGGAGCCAAGTTTTTCTTTCAGTAATATCAGTTTTTTTCTTTTGTGTCTACCATGACCACTTTATCCCTAATACTCTGTGCTCTGCAAAATGTGATCCGTGGTTTGGTTCCTACAGCATGTTCCACTTGTTCATCACCTAGTAAAATGAGCCAGTTACAATATATTATATTGCCTATGCGCCCTGTTACATGGTTATATTCTGTGACAAATGTACAGTTGGATGCTAGTATTTCATTTGGGTCTTTACGTTTTAAAGTATGCATCCTATCAATGTTTTAACTTTCTCATATGTATTTTGCAACATCTGTGCATTATACCCTCTATTTTAAAATCTTTATAGGAGCTCTTTCGATTGTATTTCAAAATCAATATCGGTGCTACAGTTACTTTTAATACGTAGGGAGCTGACTATATGGAATAGATTTCTTTAGATTCGGGGATGAGCACTCTCTGCATGTAGCACTGCATTTGTAACTGTTCTTTTCTGAATATTTTTGTTTTAACACAATACTGCTTTTCTAAGTTTGTAGTAATATCCAAGCGTAAATCTAAAAATCAATCGACTTTTCATCAAACTTGAATGTAAATTTCAAGTTCGATCATTTTCATGCAAAAAGGCTACAAATGCACTAGCTTCACTCTCATTCCCATTCCGATGCAAATATCATCGATAAAGCGATACCATGTAACAATATTTTTAGGAAGGGATTGGTTCTATTAAAAATAACATCATCAAAATTGAAAATAAAATAAAAGATCACGAGTATGAAGTAATCCATAGAAAAATTACAAAATTGAAAAGAGATTCTGGAAACTATGAAAGAGGGACATACTAAGTTGGGGTAGACAGAGATCACAAAGTAGAGGAAGGCACGATCAAAAGTGAGATTTTCAAATAAAATTGATACAAAACCACTACAACAGGAGACAGAGGTCCTAATAGACAGCAACTGGTAGGAAGAAACCATGGCTTTCAGAAGCGTCCAGCACCGACAGACAAAGAAAAAGAAAACATTCAAGTTTGATGAAAAGTCGATTGATTTTTTAGATTTACATTTGGATATTACTACAAACTCAGAAAAGCAGTATTGTGTTAAAACAAAATATTCAGAAAAGAAACGGCTACAGATGCAGTGCTACATGCAGAGAGTGCTCATCCCTCAATCTAAAGAAATCGATTCCATATAGTCAGCTCCTACGATTAAAAGAAACTGTAGCACCGATATTGATTTTGAAATACAATCGAAAGAGCTCCTATAAAGATTTCAAAATAGAGGGTATAATGCACGGATGTTGCAAAATACATATGAGAAAGTTAAAACATTGATAGGATGCATACTTTAAAGCGTAAAGACCCAAATGAAATACTAGCATCGAATTGTACATTTGTCACAGAATATAACCATGTAACTGGGTGCATAGGCAATATAATATACCGTAAAATTGGCCCGTTTACTAGGTGATGAACAAGTGGAACATGCTGTGGGACCCAAACCACGGATCATATTTCGCAGAGCACAGAGTATTAGGGATAAAGTGGTCCATGGTACACACAAAAAAAAA
Organism: Neoceratodus forsteri; assembly: GCA_016271365.2. Lineage (NCBI taxonomy): Eukaryota > Metazoa > Chordata > Ceratodontiformes > Ceratodontidae > Neoceratodus > Neoceratodus forsteri. Next base: position 1,101,296,772 of record CM028132.1, on the reverse strand, counting down.
CTGATATTACTGAAAGAAAAATTGGCTCCCGATTAGAGCAAAAGTTTTTTTACGTGCAAAGATGCAATATTTGCAAATATGAATCTAATGACCAAGATTTTTCCATCATCCTAGAGAGCCAAACAAAAAATAGAAGTGAGGGAATTGATAACGTTGATATCACATACGTGGTGTATGCTCTCTGGTGTACATGTAGCCTGTTATATATTGGCAAAACTGTTAGACCTTTAAAACAACTAATCCAGGAACACGTTAGGTCTATAATTAATAAGCGTTGTGATACACCAGTAGGAGCCCACTTCATGCTTTTCCACAGTTCATCACCAAATGATTTGAAATTTATGGGCGTGAGCATGTTGCTCCTCTGCCTATGGGAGGGATGGGTCAAATCTCTTGCTCAGACAGGAAAACGGATTTTTAAGATGAATAGCGTTAAACCGAATGGGCTTAATGACAAATGGAAATTAAGCCATTTCTTACAAAATGATTTTACTTTTCCATGACATCTGCCTCTGTATAGTGTGGCATAAGTTGATGTAGGGTTTTTTCTGAAATTAGTATTCCTTGGTTATGCATGTTTGAAGTTAAATCATGTTTTATTTGTGTAGAACCTTTATTATAAATAGTGCTATATGGCCTTTTAAAATGAAAAGAATATTGTGTTCATACTATAAATCATGTTCTTTCTGTTTTATTTTCTTTTTCAAACCGGATATCTTATGAATAAAGATTTTGAAGTGGCCCTTAACAGTGAAACATATGAAAGTGCCTATTATGAGCTTGAATACTATGGAGTTTTTGGTCAGGTTATGGTCATGTTTAATATAGATTTGTTACTCTAGTCCATATCTTGCCTCTCTTCTCATTTTTTATATGGTGCTTATGATAATGTGACTGCATTTCAATTTGATGTCATGTATATTTGCCTACAGGCACTTTAAATGCTGGTACAACTAGTCCATTAATATTGATGAACCTGTGATTTAAATTGGTTCTAATGCTTGTATGTTACACCCTTTGAAGACCTGAGAGTTGAGGTGCTAGGATTTTCATTGTTTTGCAGAAGGTCCTGCTGTGCTCACCTTTTATGGAAGTTTATAAGAATAAATAACAGTCCAGTCACTGCAACTGCATTACCTACTCTGGGCGGTCTTTTCTTCCATACTAAATATGTAACTTTAAACTATTGGTGAACAAGGTATTTGGCGCTGCACTACCTGCCTGGATTTGTTAAATGATGGAATAGACCCTGAGACCAGTTCTGAGCATGACACCTGTGACAGTATCGCCCCTGGTGTTGTCCTTGAGCCTTGTGCCTGGACTGGTTCAGGTGCTGTCCACAGCACCAATTTGGGTCTTGGTGCTGTCCGTGGTGCCAGTTCCCGACTTAGTGCTGTTCATGGTCCCATGCCCAGGGATATTGGTTCTGGTGACGTGCAAGGTTCATGGGACAGCGCTGACCCTGGTGAGGGATGGAACCTGTCACTGAACCTGCTGCTGTTCTGGTGTCTGGTGCTGGAGACAGCACCAGCCAGGGTTCTGGCAGTGGCCCGGTAGCCAGTTTCTCCTGGAACCAGCCAGTGTTGCTACTGGTGAGGACTGGAGCTGCCATTTGAAACATATACAGCTCCGCTTTCCTCACCTGGGGGTTTCCCTAAGGACACCATCTGGGTCACACCACTGAGGTTGGTTAGCACCACTCAGGCATGTTCACCAGATCCTCTCCTCAGAAGAAGGCTCCTGAGCAGTCCCACAACCCTAGCAGAGAGCCTGGAGCCTCTGGCTTCTTTATCCATCCGGACCTCTGCCACCATCCCTGAGTTACTGGATGTTATGGGTCCCATGACCTGGCACTAGTACAGGAGGATGGCTGGTGTTCCCCACCAAAATCGCATGCAGTCTGACTGGGTCCAGTTTAAGCCTGTTGCCCGGCACCACTGCTTCCTGAGTCTAGCTCCTCCTCTCCTGCTTCCTCCTCTGAGGATGAGGACTTTTCCTCCACGTGCCCACAGATGCTGAGTACTCTGCGTACTCAGCGGTTCCTCATAAAGATGCTGAAGCAGCTAAACATAGGCTCCTTTGTAGAGCCACAGTCCTGTGTCCTTGTTGCTGAGATTCCTTGGGCATTTCTGTGATGACTCTTTGTCATCCCTCCTTGACCTCGAGCCTTCAAAGAGGCATCCAGTACTGTCTGGCTCCATCCTTTTTTCCTTCTTCGTCCCAAGGGACAGTCAGTGCCGTATTGCACTTCCACGGGTTTGTAGTAGCTATACCTCACCCCACTTCAGGGATTTTGGTAGTGCAGACCCCACTGGGCGAAACGCCTGGTGCATGAGTGCCCCCAGAGGCTGATTTTACAGAGATAGATGCCTATCCATTTCTGGAGAAAATAGATTCATTCATCAAAAATGTTTTTGTGCATTTATTGTACCTTATCTGGTAGCAGTACTGTACTTTAGCCAACGTTTGAGGATAATTGTCTCTTCCTCAGGGTATACCATTACTAAAAATAAAATATTTCACTTAATATACTAAGCAGGATCTGAAATCTGTACAATATTGAACTGAAGTTTTAAACAGTTATAATCTATTTACAACTCATAATCTATTTTACTGTTGTTTTATAGTTGTAAACAACATCATAGTGTTCTCTATATTGATGCCACATCAAACTATAGATCTTCATGGAGGATATCACCTTCATTAAGCGCTCCTTTGGAGTTGTAAGCCATCAGCATCAGGACCACTTGGAAACTTTTTTCTAGCTGTGGGCTGCCACAGTGACATGTAGCATCATTGCTTATATAATGTGGCGGCCCCATCACTCCTCAGTTCTTTCTCCCACCGTTGATCATCTCCTCATCGAACGTGCTGCAGGAAACATCATTGAATAAGCTGTTGCCATTTGTTACTTTTGTTTTATCAGTTTACTGTCATTGTCTCTGTGTGCGGCAAAATTGAAAGAGCCTTTAATCCGATATAGCAAGTGCAGATATAAAATATACAAGAAAGATATATAAGCAGTTTATGTGTGCTGTTTGGGCCTGTTTATAACATGAATGCTTGTTAGATCTTCCAGAGTTTCAGCCAGGCTACCAGGCAATGCCGTAAGAAAGCGCTAGAAAATGTATTTTCCTTAAAGCCAATGGAGGAGGAAAATGACTCAGAATCTGCTTCTCCCTTGTCATCAGCTGAGAAATGGTTGTCGAAACCTAAGGACAAGGAAAGATTGTCATCTTGGGCTTCCTTGTCATCCAGCCATGAGCACAAGCACAGAGACAAAGACAAATCTGTCTTGGCCAGGCGAGGTCCTGATCGCCATTGAGAAAGGAACTTCCTCATCAGTGCCGCTCCAGTGTCAATACAGCCCCATGACTGTCATTGAGACACCAAGGTTGGGGCCTGGCTCAGGTGCTGCCATACCTGCTGTGGACAGTATGGTTCCATTGTTGTCTGGTTTCAGACTGTCAACGCCAGTACTCCCAGACCCTTTTCAGGCACTGTTAACTCCCAGGCTGTACTGACTTTGTTCTCTAAAATGATTCAATGCATTCTTCCAGGGTTGCCGTTGCAGGCAGTTCGTCCACTGACGCGGGCCTTCTGATTCATGGCCCCATTGCCGGATTCCATTAGCATGCTGCAGATTCCTGCCTCTGAGCAACCACTGTCATTGCTGGCCCTTCTTCAGCTTCTGTCATCGCTTGTGATGACAGGACAAAATGGAACGGAACTTGAACTCATGGGTCTTGGAGGCAGATTTAGAGGAGGAATATGAGGGTGAAGAGCAGTTTGTGGAGGGTCACCCTACTTCTAGCTCTACCCTTGTCTTGTAGTGAGAACTTAGTGATTTATACCTGAAGTCTTCTCCTGTGGACCCATCTTTTTTTTTTTATACTGGTATTTCTTCCTCATTCTGGTCAGCAATCCTCACCCTATTCCACTGTCCCTATAGTGTCGCCCCCAAGGATCAGACTCCCTCCCTTGTGCCCCCATGATTTACCCCTGATGGTAGGGGTGGTGGGGAGCATCTCAACTCACCCAACACGGATCCAGCCAGGGAGATGCCTTCTGGGTGGCGCGTGAGAGACAGCTTCATGCCCGCTGCCAGGACCTTTTTCACTTTTCTCCCTTAGGAGGTGAGACGGCAGTGATGCCCACAGAGAGAGTCCACCGCACTTCTCCAAGCATCTGACCCATCTCCTCCTTCTGTAGCATCAGTGCACTGCCCCAGCCGCGCTAGAGAGAGCAGTGGGCGCCGACTGCTGGTGACACCCCGGAGAAGGAGAGCAGTCCATCGGCGCTCAATCTGTCACCTCCCTGCCGACTCCTGGAGGCCGTGTTCGCTCCCAAACATGGGTTGCGGTGTAAGCGCAGGTAAAGGCGTCCAGCGCCTCAGCCCTCAGTGCCACCAGGCCGGCCGTGGACCCATCTTTCCAAGCCATGTTGTAGCAAATGCAGTCTACCATGGGCTGTGATGTAGAACAGGAAGATTTCACAAAGGGGACTCTTATGGCATTCTTGGAGATGCCTTGCTCTCCTTCCATTGTTATTCCACCTTTATATCTTGCTTTAGAAGATGCTGCTTTTGCTGCATAGCATAGACCTAACTCCTGCATTCCTAGAAAGGCTGATAAGCAGTATCCTGCACCATCTGCTAAGCCTTATTAGACTAATCAGCCTGAAACTGACTCTGTAGTCATCATGGCTGCTCATGATAGGTCTGGGCTCCTAGACATATGAGTACTTTGCCTTCTGTGAAGGAATCTAGGAGACTGGATATGTTGAGCAAACATACTTAAGCCTCTCCATCTCTGGGCCTTTGGATTGCAAATCACCGGCCCATATGATTAAATACCAGAACAGCCTGTGGAAAGCTGCTTATACTGCTGCTCTGGCTTTGCCTCACAGATCTGCCAAGACTGATTTGCTTAAAACATTGTCTGCAGGTGCTGAGGTTGACAAGCATTTGCTGTGCCAAGCTTATGATTTTCTGATGATTCTGCCAAGACTGCAGTTTCTAGCATTTTCTTGAGAAGATATTCTTGGCCTAGGATTGCTGGCTTTGCCACTGATGTACAACAGGCAGTTTTGAATGCTCCTTTCAAGGGTCCAGACTGCTTGGCTGTGATGTCAGAGAAGCCCTGTCTGACCTTCAGACTTCTAAAATGACTCTAAGGTCTGTTAGGTCTGGTAGGGGCTGTTTTGTAGGCCTGCTGCCAGAGGTGATCATGCCTACTGTCAACAAGACAGTGGCAGAGATGGTGGTTTCCTTCAGGGTCCCTCCCTCTGGTGCCCATGCAAAAGCACCCAAAGAAATTGGTTCCAGTGGCTTTGATGCCTCCAGTTCCACCTGTCTGTCTTCCGTCTCCACTCTCTCTCCTCTGGGTCTGCTAGAAATCCCTCCAGATCATTCTCTGCCTCCTTCCTTTTATCCTCCAGGCCATTTTCTCTTCTAAAGGAGAGGATTGAGGCCCTGTTTCAAACCGTGCCATAGAATCGCTTATTCCATAAGAATGGAACAAAGGGTTCTATTCCAAATACTTTATATACCTAAAATGGACAGGAGATCTAAGGCCTGTGCTAGGCCTCCAAGACTTCAGCCTGTACATTGAATACAAAAAGTTTGAATGGAGCATCTGTAAGCACTGATTCCCTATTACAAATAGGGACTGACATTGTTCTGTGGACATGAAGGATGCTTACCTTCATATAAAGATCAGAAAGTTTCACAGACAGTACCTCCACTTTATGCCGAGGGCAGGTATTATCAGTTCAAAGTACTGCCCTTTGGCTTGCGCTATGCACCACAAATCTTTACAGAATGTTTGGCAGTGATTGCTGGAGCCCTTTGCAGGAAAGGCCTGCATGTTCTCTCTGTCTGGACAACTGGCTCCTGAAGGCCTGCACCAGAGAAGCTCTGCTTCACACCCTGTCCTGAACATGTAATTTGTTCAACTTGGGGTGACTGTGAATGTACCAAAGTCTGTGTTGTTTCCATGACACAGACTGCATTACATAGGGCGGGTCTTGGACACGGAAAGGGATAGGCCTTACTGCCCCAGGACAGAGGGACACTGATTGCTCAGGCACACTTGGTGCACATGAGCCACTATGTCTCTGCAAGAACATTGTGGACGTGTCCTGGGCCTCATGCTGCAGCCATAGTGACTGTGCTACTAGCCCAACTACATATGCGGATACAGCAGCAGACACTCAGGGTCCAGTGGTATAAGCTGACAGACAAGCTGGAGCAAATGGTTCTTGTCACGTATCCACTACACGTAGCATTGTTTTAGTGGATGGATCTCAACAGTCTACTGAAAGGCATTCCATTCCTTGTATTAGCTCTTGTACAGATCCTCATCACAGAGGCCTCAGGCTCCGGATGGGGTGCTCATCTCGGCCCTTACCAGACATAAGAGTTATGGACCAAGATGGAGGTTGGATGTCCATATATGGAGGGATCTTTAGACTAAAGCAGGGAGGTATCACCAGAGGGCATGGTTTGAAGTTGGAAGGTGGAAGGGTGAGGGGGAAAAGGAGGAGGTTTTCACTAAGAGGTGGTGGACCCTTGGAATGCACTGCCTGGTGAGCTGGTTCAGAGATCCACAGTGAGAGGGCTTCAGAGAGGGTGGGACAGACACAGAAAGTGGATGTATCAGATGATGGCCTGTCCGGGGGTGGGGATGGATGATAGGAGTTTCTGGAGCACAAGGGATGGGAGGGTCTCGGCACCCAACTAAGGATCTAGGTTCGAGCAGACTCGATAGACCGTAAGGCCTAATCTGCTGGCAAATAGTATGTTAGTATGTCCTGAAATGAATGCTGTCTTGTACAGCTTCCAGGCATTCCAAAATCATATCTGTCTTGGTTCTCTGCTAATCTAGATGGACAATGACAGTGTGATTCATTACATCAGAAAACAAGGGGCAGTCACTCCTATCCCTTATGCAGAGAAGCGATGAGAGATGATACTAGGCTCTGTCTCATGGCCTTCAGCTGTCGGCCATGTTTCTCCTAGGCAGACAGGTTAAGCAGATCGTAGTCAACAGTTTACTAATGAGAATTGTTGACCTCTGTGCTAAACAACCTCTTCGCAAGATGAAATCATCCAGAGCTGGACTTTTGTGTCCCTGCACAGTACAAAACTGCCACATTTCTGCTAACTCCAAGACTTGGAGTTTTTTGAACCATGTTGTACCTCTCTTGGAAAGGAAGTTCCATAGACATTTCCCCATTTCTGTAATACAGAGGGTTCTGCTCAAGCTGTGAGTGGAGAGTGCCAGTCTCATCCTCATTTCTCCTTCTGGCCTGCCAAGTTTCCACTCCTTCAACATCTGGTGGTGGAGCATCCTGTCCCTCTACTTCTGTGCCAGGGACTGTTGTCACTGGATAGGGATCTTGGTCCATCCAGACCTGAGGTCAGTGCACTTACAGCATGTCTCCTGCAAACATAACCATTGCACTTTGGGGTTTTCCACTAAGGTTGCTTATGTCCTGCTTGTGACTAGAAAGCCTTATACCTGACATACTTATTACTTGAATTCAAGCACTTCACTTTGTGGTCTGCTTCTGGAATATAGGCCCTTTACGTCCTATGAATTCTGTGTTGGAATACTTGCTTTCTCTGTCTTACTCTGCCCTGCAGTATTTCTCTATTAAGGTGCATTTGGCTGCTATATCAGCTTTCCATTCCCATGCTGATGGTCATATGGTTGCCTAGTTAGAGGTGTCTCATATGTTTGAGAGATGTTCCTACATGAAACCTCCATCCATAATCCAGTCTTACCTTGGGACTTGAATCCACACCTAAGAAATTGGCATTGGCTCCTTTTTAGCCTACCATGAGTTGTGGCTTACATTTCCTGTCATGGAAAATTGTTATTTTAGTTGTTATGACCTCTGCTTGAAGGATTTGTGAGCTTCAGCCTCTGACATGTGAGCCTCCTTATTTGATCTTTCACAGAGTCTCTTTAGTGCACAAAGTTTCTTCTGAAAGTGGTATCAAATTTACACTAGACCAAACAATACACCTTCCTATTTATTATCCTAAGCATAGATATACATAGAGCACTGAGATACTATATGGATCAGACCAGGGACTGCAGAGGTCCTCTCAGCCTTTTGTTTAATTTGCTCCTGGGAAAGAAGGCACTCCTGCGTCTTGACAACGTCCAAATTGCTTGGCACATTGTATTACGTTCTGTTATAGGAGACATGGTAAGCAACTTCCTGGTGCTGTTCATGGTCACTCCACAAGGGGTATGGCCACTTCTGTTTCTTATTTCAGAAATGTCCTGCTGCTGACACGTGCTGCAGCCACATGGAGCACTGTTCACACTTTTGCTAAAGCATTACAATCTGGACATTGTCTCTCATATACTTGCTGGTTTTGGTCTTGCTGTACTGCAAGGCCTTCTGTCTGATTACATATCAGACTGTGCCATCCTTCCTGCTGTCTTTGTACTGCTTGGCAGTCGTTTCAAATGTGGCTAATGGTGGAGATATCCTCGTTGAAGATAAAACAGTTACGTAAGAACTTACCATAACAGTAGATCTTCAGAGAATCTCTCCATTAGGCCATGCCTCTCTCCATCTTTCCCACTGTTCTTTTTTTTTAAACTTCGTATTTATTGTTGTTTAATAAACAGGTGAAATACATTCCAAGCAGTGGCATAACAAATGTTAATACATTCTAGACACATTGAGGAAGCCACCCTGTAAATCTCCAACATAATGCATATTCCACTGCTTTAAGATACATCTCTGGAGGTTACTTAATTGTATTATACCGATTTTAAAACAAAAATTTGCTAGGTATAAAGCCCATGAGCGGCATGGAAATATACTATTTCAGTACTAATATATGAGTCCAGAAATTCTAGTATCCCTGAAAGGGGACTGTGAAAATGTCCATGCTTTAGCTATAATATGAGCACCTCAGAACTGTGCTATTTCTAAAAGATTATGCCACCTTAAATTGAAATACATTTGCTGTAAGAGCATCCGTAGAAAACGTAACTATGATTACCAAGTTTTAAGCAAGAAACTAGCTTTAAACGGTTTAAACATTTTAAACAGAGGACCTATGTAGTGTCCATATTATATTTCTGAAACTCAGATGATGAGTTACAAATCGGATGAAGAGAAAATTAAAATGTTCAGGAGTGGTAGTCCCAAAGTAACCTTAAATAAGTACTCACTCACACCCTCTGGTTTGAAGGACTAGTGTAGCGACTAAAACAAGTCTCTCTCTTTCCGCTTAATCTTGTTTGGAGTAATCCACTCTGGTTTTCATGACTCGTCATCTGAGGAATTCCGCTCTGATCTGTGGGGCATCTTCTTCTCGGGACATATTTTTGAGCCCAATGGTTAGCTTTTTTCAAATCCGAAAATAAAGATCTTCCCGGTGCATTATTCTCAATCGGGCCAGGAAAATTATGCTGTGCTGAATCCCTGCTTCACATAGAAGTGCCCTGGTACTATCAAACTGCTTTCGCTGTTGTCTAGTGGCAAAGCTGATGTCCGGGTAGAGTCAGACCATTTCCCCATCGCAGAGGAGTGTCTTGTGTTGTCAGGCTAAAGCCAGCAAGTAGTCCCTGGTAGAAATGCCATCCGTGATAGCCACAACTGCCCGTGGGGCTTTGGGGTTATCTGGTCTACCTCTGGCTGCGATCCTGTATGCCTTTTGTATGCCCTTTATGCATGGGCTGGCCTCTTCACCAAATTGCTGTCCGAGCCAGTCATGGAGAAAAAGGACTAGGTGATCTCCCTCACACCCTCTGGGAGCCCTAAAAGACAGATGTTTGGAGCCCTCATGTGTTTTCCAATTTTCCAAATGCATTCTTAGGTGACCATTCTCTTTTATCACCCCATTGGCGGTGCCCATAGCCGCATCCGAGCAGCTTTTTGCTTCCGAGATTCAGCCGAGACTGAATCAATCGAGGTTTCCAGGGTTGTGACTCTATTAGAAATGCCATCGATTTTCTCAGCCAGGCCAGAAACTAAGGACGTTAATCTATTTATTTTGAAGCCAAGAGATTGCAGAGTTTCCTGTCCGTCGTTTCCTACATCTGATGTCCGTTGTAGAAATGGACTGCATGGCAGCGGCACTGGAACATTTTAGATTTTGCTCAGTCATGGAGATTTGATCCTTCAGGATTTCCATGTTATTCCTCAGGTCTTCCAATTGTTGTTTCTATTTATTTATTTTCCCAGTGTAGTCTAAAAGTTACTTATTTGAGCTTCCAAGACCAGACTTATTGAGGAGCTCTAATCCAAGGTGGCTATATTGCTGGCTCCTAGCACCCCTTCCCACTGTTCTGTATTCTGAGGGTTATATCAGATACTGTTTCTACAGCCTTACTCCATGCATCATATATCTTCCTCTCTCATGCCTCTCTTTGTATGTCTGGTACTGGTCTAATCCTTGGTTCTTCATGGTTAGAGGCCCTCTGTGGCTAATCTCCAGCAGGGAACTGAGACATGATGGGGCCACCAACGTTACATTTGTCAATGCTGCATGTCATTATAGGTGGACCCTGGCTAGCAAAAAGTTTCCAAGTGGTCCTCATGTTGACAACATACTGTTCCAAAGGTGTGTCTAATGGAGGAGCTTCTCTCGAAGATCCACTGTTATGATAAGTTCTTAAGTAACTGTTCTTTTTTTATATCTTATCAGAGCAAATATTTGTTAGAAAACGTATAACACTGGCCCATAATTGTGGTTACTAAATCAAAGTTGTTTAAACTAATTCTTGTACTGTGCTTTAACCCATTTCTCAAATTACTTAAAGTATAAAAGATACTGCCTACCTGTACCCATTCATGCTGTGGTACTGCCAAGCTTAGTTAACTATGCTTGGCGGTACTGCAGCACGATAGTTACAACTATAAAAGAACAGTAACCTAGATAGAGTTGTAAATGTAGTATAATGTGCTTAAAACTTCATGTGCTATGAAGCCTGAGCATGACGGCTGCATCCCGATAGCACTCTACATATATTTCAGAGATTTTAATATTTATAACTTGATTTATCGGGAACAGATGCTTCACAACTTGAATTGAAGGGTGCCTTAACATCTCCTTGCTGTAATGGGCAGTCCAAAAAGATAAAATGGCCAGAGAAGGCGCTTAAATCCAAGGTCCCTCCTGAGCGCCGACCATGCAGTCGGCACAAGGCCGCGAACATGAGGGAGCTGAAGTGGGAAAATAAACTTTACAGTTGCTTGGGATTAAGATTAACTGAGTGGTCACTGGACTCGCTGACAAATTTGATAATTTAATAAACAAGGTCGTTGAATTGAGTCTGCTATGGAATCGGTTACCTTGGCTACTTCGGAGGCTACCAATAGAGCAGATGGGGTAGTTTCAACTATTGTAAAGGAAAATGGCCATCTAAAATTTAGACTGAAGAGCCTGGAAAATTAAGCCTGCTGCCAGTTTACGCCTTTCTCAGTTTGCTGTAACAGGCGGTGGAGACCTCTGCTTCTATTTGTGCAAGAATGGCTGGTGCAGCAGTTCAGTGATGAAGTGACCCACATGGTGCAACGATTTCAGAAAGCAGACTAGGTTACACTGAGGGGCTGTCTTGATAATCCAAGCCCCACGAATTGTGGTAGCGGTCATTGATGGAGTGAGCTCTGAGACTCTCTCCTGGCAACAGCCAGACGTAAGCTAATGCTGTGTGAAGGTCAGTCAATTTTAATGTTTCTAGATTTCAGGTATGCCACCTAACAAAAGCGGAAGAAGTTTGACGGGCCAGGACGATGCTCAGAGAGTCCAGGATACCACATGGCATGGTTTGTCCTCGCAGTTAAGGATCGCACATCATGGAAAAGTTTTCGTTTTCTGACCCAGTGACTCTCTCAAATGGTGCTGAAAGAACCTAAGCAGGCCAAGAAAAGACAAAGCGGAGGATTCTTCATCAGAAAAAGACATACTTGAAACTACAGTATGTCTGAACTGATACCCATGTTTTCTTTATTTGGGCCAGTGGAGGGAGTGTAGTTTGGTTATCTGGCCAAATGTCATATTTTTGCAAAGTATGGTCCAGATATTTAAACTGTATCTGAAGTTTTGGGGATTATTGATTCCTGTACACATGTTGTTGTGATATTGTGCTCCTTGTTTGCAGTAGCTTACACTTTAGGCGCCTAGTTTAGTAACTGCAATTGCATATTCTGTTTATGGAAAGTAGTTAAGAGCACTCGAATATCAACTGCTTAAAATACTATATTTCATAATAAGTTGAGTTAAACTAACTGTTCCTGTACCAAGTTAAACCCTTTCTTTTTTCAGGGAGATATTGTGGATTCTGTTGTCTAGTTTTTGTACTTTATTGTGCCTTCACCTATTGTTCTGGCATGGTAGATATCATCTGTTCCTATGGGGAATGAAGAAAAAAGGACCAAACATGGACTTGGAGATTTTAATTAATACTGTGCAGCTCATGGGCTCATCCCACAGCCTCTGAGGAATTTACTTAAGGATTTTATGTAACTGTAAACCCCATGATGTATCTTTTAATTTTGGATGGACAAGTAGAAAGTATTATGAGGAGTGGCGCCTCCTGGTCATAGAATGTACTTGTGTAACTCCCAGGTGGCGCTATCCCAAGGGCTACTACCCTGCCTGCTTGACTCTGGACAGGTTGGGGGCCTAGGTTCTATGATGGGTGCCTCCACTCAGAGGTGAGTGTTTGTAGTGGTTAGACTAGCTTGGTCACAGCCCTCTGGAACACCATGACCCCATTTTGTTCCCTCTAGTGGCTCACTCAGTACACAGGAGTTACAGCTCCAATACCCCACATATACACTGTTCATTCATAAAGTGCCACTTACCCTTGAGACTGATTCTGCAGCACATCTCTGAGGACCCCTGTAAAATAAGGTTAAACAACATGCACAGCAAAATGCAATACTGTTTCCATAAGCACCAACACCACAGACAGTATATAGTATAACAACAACAGATCTGATTTATTTGGGGACAGTAACACAGGAGGGGGAATCAGGTTAATTGGTGGCATTAAATCACAGTACTGTGCACACATACAGGGTCTGAAAAGTCACACTCTGGGTACCCAGGTTGGGGCTAGCCAGGTCCGTTGCCTGGCTGCCGCAGGTGCAGATGGATAGGGCCCTGTAGATGAAAATATATGCACAACATCCAATTGTAATCAGAGCCGGATGGCTCAGTCCATGAAGCAGTGAAACAACAAGAATTAGATGACACACTTGTGATTGAGAACAGGCTGCAGGGGAATACCCTGACTTGTACTCATAATACCCAAGCTGAAAACTGGATGGTGGATGTTCTTCTGGATTGCCAGAACAACTAAGCCGCGAGACAAAGTCCTTGTGGCTACGGACCCACTGCAGTTGATAGCAAACGGATTTAGTCCGAGACAAGCTGGGGTTTACGCCCAGCTTCAACACACAACACACAGCACTGGGGATTGGAAATAACATTCCCCACAAGCACTACGCATATTCATATGCAAAGGAAAGTACTATACCAAGCAGGCTGCTCCTCGATCCCGATCGCAATTACTGCTAATACCGGGAGCACACAGCAGCTTGGTTCCCGACAGACAGCGCGATTCAGCAATTTCTCCAGTCTAGGGTGAGCCTGGTTTCCACACTTCTAGTGTTTCTTTCTCCTAACAACTCAGATTCAGTCCAAACTGGCACTCACAGAGGCTGCAGACCAAACTCAGGGCCTCACACGTGCTTCCCACGCAGAACTATACACCCAGAAGCACAGAGCTCCTTCTCTTCATGGTCACAACTGATCTAATCTTTCCAGTCACAAAACAGGGCATTTCCTTTAGCTCCACACCATTCTGTTGGCTGGTTCGGCTGTCACTCACAATAACACTCCTCTGTTGCTGGAAAAAGGCGCAAGGTTAAAACTACATTTCCCAGAGTTACTTCCCATACAATCCTTTGTGGCTGGCTCAAAATTGAGAGTCCCAAGTTCCGATTCATCCACAGGTTCCATTTTAGGGTCTTCTATCATCCTGATTTGTCCAAGTCAGCTATTCAGAACCAAAATGAAAGAGCTGCACTGAAACAGTTCGTGCTGAAAGGAAGACAGGTTAGACAAACTACATTTTCTCAGTCACCTAAATGATTTCTGGCAAACAGTTATATTTTTTAACAAGGCTCCTCTGCACATGTAGCAGTGGCAGAAATGGAGTGAATTGACAGCAGCCGGCGGGATTCGGGCATTAGAACACACAGTCCCCCATACAAACTAATTAAGTCTGCAAGCTGACAGCTCTTAAAGAGACAGTACATGGAGGCTCAAATAGCACTCACTTGGAACCACATTTAAACAGCTCAGACTCAACACCACCCAGACTTGGAGCATTCAGGCAAGCTCCTGAAGAATTTTAGGAACCCCCATTTGCAGGGGTTACACCTGTGTAAAATCTAAAATTAGTGATTGTGGCTATATGTCTATTATATACTAATAAACATGAAGTTAAAAACAAAACTTCAGTATAAATACTGTATGGATTTCAGATCCTGTTGTGTATGTTAAGTGAAATATTTTATATTTAGTATCTATATGCCCTAAGGAAGAGGAAGTTACCCACGAAACATTGTTTAAAGTACAGTACTGTTACCTGATAAGGGCACAGTAAATACACAAAAACTTTTATGGAGAGTCGTCTGTTTTCTTCAGAAATGGATATGCATTGTATGGACATTATTCTGGGATACACTCCTTCTGATCTGTTTTCATTTCAGACATTGGGCCACACTGGATTCCTGTGAATTTTCTATAGAGATAGATGCCTGGCGGAGGAGGGTTTCACTGCGGCAAGCACCATCATGTGCATTGCTGCATACCAGGCCCATCAGGCAGGTTACAAATGCCTATGATCGCAGCTAGGTCAGGTCCTAGTTGCAATGCCTGTACATGGGTTAACCTGGCAAGCTGTTTGTCTTTCTGGCAAAGGCTTGGAGCTGGCGAGACACCAGTCAAGCATGTTGTATGATGCCAGCGAGAGCTTCTAAATTTTTTTTTTTTTTTTTTACTTTCTATTTATGCTCCTCCTGCTCTCAACCTCCTTCCTCGCTGCCTGGAGCCCTCGGTGACCCCCATGTGTGCCTTGTCTATTCCCCAAGGCGGGAAGAGGTGGGGGCCTGCATACCCCGAGCTTCAGTGTTTCATCGACGTCACCGGACGTGGACAGGCAGGAGAATGTTGAGGTCTGTACTGGGCACTCTGTCTATACCTGGTGCTCAAGGAGCTGTTTTCCGTGTTCCTCCTGGTGTGACATCGCCCAGACATCTAGGCATGAGCACTGACGACCGCACACATCTCCCCGTGAAAGTAGCTTGGTGCCTGCTGCATCTCAGGTCAGTCAGGTGCCAGCCCCCCAGGAAGACTAGCAGTCTTCTGATGCTCAAGCCTTTTCCCCGGCCCTCCCTCCATCTCCCCAGACATGTTCCTGAACCGGTCGGTAGCATCGTGAGCAGTAGCGATACCACTGTGCCGGTGGGCCAGTTGTGGTAGCTTCTCGTTGATACGAACAACAGTCTGTATTTGGTGGACAGCATGGCTTCACCTTTCCAGGCTGGCACCTCTGGCCCAGCATAAGATGCTCAATTCGCATTTTCAGAGGACTTTCTTCTTTTCTTGCAGGGTCAGGCTAGAGCTGTTGGAGCACCTTTCTAGTCCGTGCCTCCATCCAGTCTCAGGTCCCCCAGACTTGTAAGGAGTTCCTGCCCTCAGTTGGTTCTTCCTGACGAGTGGGCTGAGGGACATTGTTCCTCAGGGCGAGCCAACTCCTTCCATCTTGGGAAAGCTTGGTACTGTGACCCATTAATGTGATTAAATGGTGAAGAATCATTCCTTGAAAATATGAAAATTGTACTCACCATAATTGTTGATCTTCCAGAATATCTTCACCATTCATTCACACACCTGCCCACCATCCACCGCTCACGTGAGAGCTAGGGCCTTTGGGCAGCTCACCCTGTTGTACTTCAGCACACTAGCATTCTTTTTTCTGCTTCCTCTCAGTGTGTTTTCTGCCTCATTTGTTCCCTAGAAAAAAATTGCTCAAAGATGTCCATAGCCCTCTTCCCAAACAAAGCAAAAAAAAAAAGTAAAAATTCTTGGGGAGTTTATTTGCTCTCCCTCTGCCTTAGTAGTTCTCCTCTCTCTTCTAGGGCTATGTCCTTGTTATACCCCTATGGTTGCTGCCCACAACCTGGCTCCACCTTTAATTTAGTTGTCCACATCTTTCAATTTTGTGCCATGTGGAAAGTGCTTGGCATTTGCGGGCATGGTGCAGCTCTTTCTAGTGTCCTGGATCACAGGAGAGGCAGGTGCTTTAGGTTTTCTAGGCCATACTCCTCAGCTAGTTGGAATATGTTTTCTGTGCTTTACTCCCCAGATGGTTGGAGTTCACACTCAAGTTTTTTCCTTCTTCCTTCTTGCCTCTTTGGCGTGGCAAGAAGATAGTATTTGTGCACCCAGACACTGTCCTATGACACCCATTGTTTTGTTTCTTAGGCCCTGTTCACACTATAGCGCAGTAAGGAGAAACGGTTCTTAAAACAAATTAAGCCATACCAGGCTCTGTTGCTCTGTCCAGTCCATTTTAAAGCGTTCCTCCACAAGCGTGCTTCTCCATTCACACTGGTGCTAGTATTCGTGCTATATGTAGCATGGTGCAGCGTGTTCCCCTTACTACATATAGGCATGCAATGCGCTCTGCTTCTACCCATGATTCCTAGCGAGTTGCAATGATATTGTTGAAAAATGGCGGCACACAATGAGCAGTTATTTATGTCTCTTGTGGCATCCTCTTATTCAGAGGCATACAGGTGCAGAATGAGCAAACTGAGGAGAAAAATGTTTTAAAGCAGAGAAGGTAGCGTATGTTGTACCAGCAAATGATGAGGTTGCATTCCTGCTGATTGTCATGCACAATGTGGGTGTTTGTGTTTGTATGTCATTTACATTGGATAGAGGCAGCTGATGTAGGGACAGGAGTGCTGACTGGTGGGTCAACATAGTCCTAAACACCTGGGGAGATGCAGAATGGATAAAGAATTTCAGGATGACCAGAATTCATTTAATGTACTATGCACTGAACTGTAAGACCGCATAGCCAAGCAGGACACACAGTTCGAAATCAGGACCTGGTTGATAAACATGTGCGATTACTCTGTGGAAACTTGCCACCAACATAAGAGTATCGCACCTAGGGCACCTGTTTGGCGTTGGATGCTCGACTGTCTGTGAGATTGTTGTTGATGTCTGTGAAGCTATAGTCCGAATACTCATGCCACGTGTCATTCGTTTTGGCAACTGCAATGAAGTCACTGCTGGCTTTGAGGCGTGAATGGGGGTTCCCTTGCTGTGGTGGTGTCATAGGCATACCTATTTCCCAATCATCTGCCCACCCAGTAATGCTACTGACTATTATAACAGAAAGAGCTACTACTCTATCATCATGCAGGTTGTGATGGACAACTGTTTTCTTTTTGAGGACATAAATATTGGTTGGCGGGACGCGCCCATGACGCAAGAGTTTTAAGAATAGTTCTATATACAGAAAGGGCCAGAATGGGACCCTATTCCTAGCAAGTATACAGCAGATTGGGAGCACCAGCATTCCAGCGGGTCATCATCAGTGACCCTGCCTACCCACTTCTTCCGTGGGTAATGAAGTAATTCCCTTGACTGCAACAACCCATGAATGCGTTTCAACTAGACTCAGTAGAGCATGCATGGTAGTGGAGTGTGCATTTTGAAGTCTAAAGGATCGATGGCGATGTCTTTTAAAGCACATGGAATTCTCCATTGAACATGTTCTCACAGTGGTTGCTGCTTGCTGTGTCCTACACAACTTATGTGAGTCAAAATCCGTAGAATTCTTGCAGGAATGGATGAGTGACAGCAATGCCTACCAGCAGCCTAAGGCACATCATGCCACCTATGAAGACAGCAGTGTTGCTGACGTAGGAGACAGGCACATGCCATCCATGAAGCCCTTGCCATGTGTCTGGAAACATGCCCAGGGAATGACAGATAGAATGATGTTACATAGAAACACAGAAACTTAAAAATTGTTGCTAAGAAATGACTGCCATGCATGTGCGTCTGTCTGCCCTACATGACTTCATTTGCCTGTAGCATCTGTCTGTGCCTGGTCAGTGGCTTCTCACCATGACTTCCCATCCCTAAGGTACCATTATGTCTGTCCAATTCATATGTAAAACACTGCACTGTACTAGCCCTGACCGCCTCTTATTGGAGTCTGTTACACATGATCACCACCCTCTTTGTGAAGAAAAACTTCCTCACATATCCCCTTAGCCTGCCACCTGTCAATCTCATGTCAGACCCTCTTTGAGCACCCACATCCAGTATATTGAAGATGTCTCCCACCGTGCATGTTGTTAAGGCAATTTTGAATGTTTATTTCTAGCCCCTGTCCTCCAGCTAGTTCATATTGAGGTCCCTATTCGCTACTCATATTTTTTTTTTGTGGTGCAAGTCCTGTAACATCTGGATAGCCTCAATGCCATTTGAAGGTGCTACCTCCAGAACTGGACATAGTAATGTAGTTTAGGCAGTGGTGGCATTCTGTTCAATAACAACACAACTACCTGCATTTTACTACTGAAACCTCTGATGACTCTGCCTGTGCACATGATCATGCCATTTGGCCTCCTTCATTCTTTGGACTATGCTGTCATACCTTTTAGGGCCTCAGAATGGTAACACACAAGTCGGTGTGTTTTTTTGTGAGATTATAGAATAGACAAACACAAGGTGTAACACAGAAATGTATTTATTAAACTTGACTAAAGAGTGACATACAGTAAACTCTTTTATTATGCGAAGGAATAATCTTTTTATGTTTTACAAGTTCTTGTTCTGTATTCCTGTATGAAAAGAGAAGCTGTCACATGTAATCAAATGTTATGGATTAACATTGTAGACAGAAAGTTGTACTTGTCCTTAATAATAAAGTTAGTTTGCCATGCTTTGTCTTTTTCCTTAATATGATTTTTAAAACTTTTAAAGTTAATAATACTTTTTACAAATGTAATATTTAAGCACGTTGTACTTGTTATTCATATGAATTAATTGTTGTGCGGAATTTTACAGGCACAATTGTTAACATGTAAGTTCATCAAGGACCATCTTTTAAAAAAAAAATTTAAATGTTATATTAGCTTTACCTTTAGCTTGCCTCGAGTAACATTTGAATACATTTTAAAACTGCTTTTAAAATAGTTTTATAACTGTTGAAATTTTAAACAAACCAACATGTGTACTCATTTCCATTCCAGTACTCTGATAATCATTTTATTGACATTTCTTCTGTCATTCTATTATGTTAACATTAAAATCAATATTATGAAATGCAAATCTGTGTGATGCCCTCTTTTCAACTGGGATGTACTCATAACAGTAACAGCATAAAAGCAAACATAAACAGGGACATCAATTTATTAAAATCGTGTCATGGAAACACATTTTCATAGACTCATAGGTCAGTCCAGGTCATCATCACTAAATAACTCTTGAGTCATATTTTGTCTAGTAGAAGAAGGCCTTGCATAGTAACTACCCTGTACAACATTCTGACCCATGTTTTCTGTGGTATCTACACTGTTAACAGATGTACACTGAAATGGACCATTGTAAACAGAACCCTGGACATTTGGTTGTGGTGCAACGTTTGAGAGGTAGATTGCTGCTGGAAGACTGGCTGTGGTTGGGGTTGCGAAAAATTTCTATTGTTAAAAAGTGGCTGACTGCTCAGCCTCGAGTCACGCAGCCACTGTTCCATCTCCAACTCTACTTTTGATCTCTTTTTCGGCCTTCATCATCTTTTCATGCTACTCTACCAACAGTTTCTGTGTGGGCCCAAATAGTGACTCCATGATTTCCTGCAACGGTTCAATTTCTTTTTCTTACGGAGGTTTTGAAGGCACTTCTTTGCCTATTTCCACAGAAGAAACTGGTGTGCTAGTTGATGGGCATAGTGGTTCCTGATCAGAACTCTATCAGAGACTCTCAAAGCACAGGTTGATCACACCAACCAGAGGTATCAGCATGGGCACATGGGCAGCAACGTTGTCATCCATATCCTGTTCCCTCTCAGAGTCTGTAATAGTGAGAGACAATATTGAAACATATATGCCTATTTTGACACATTATAACTGCTGGAACATTTGGTAAAATAATTTGCAACATTCCAGAAGTGAATAATCAACTACTTAAAGCCGATTCAAGTGTGAAAGTCTGTAAATCACCTCATGTGGGAGTAATGTTGCACAAGGCTGTGCAGACAACTACATTTCCACAAATGGATGAGTTAGACACTTAATATAAGTAGCTAGACTGTTATTCTAATGCAACTAGTGTTACAACCAGTGTAACCACAGTTACTGTCAGTTGCAAACAAGATGCAGGGATTCATAGCTAACTGGGTCAGTATTAGGAGATAGCTAATCTTGTACAGGTCATTGGTAATGTCACATCTAGTATGGAGTTCAGTACTGGTGCCCACAACTTGGGTATGCCGAGAGGAGGGTTACATGATAGCAGATTAGCAGGATAAGGCATAAGAGAAGAGGTGGAGTTCACTGAACATGTACTTCTTAAGAAAGGTCAGACAGAGGGTATATGATTGTGACCTTCAAGCAGTTAAAATTGATAAAAGTGATTAAGCAGGGTCTCTTTAAGCTTCATGGCAACCATAACACAAGGGGCATAGTCTTAAGCTAGAGGGTGGGATGTTTTAGGAGAGAGGTCAGGTGGCATTTCTTCACAGACAGGGTGATGAACATTAGTTATCCAGTCGCTGCCAGCATTGAGACGGACGTTGAAGTAGCTTACAACACATAATACTGGCTGCCTGCAGCCGACAGCACAGTATATGACTGTGAGTATTGTCACATAGCAACATTCAGCAGGCTGTATGGAGTGTTGCTTGCACCCACATAACATCCACTAACATTTTGCCTGTCTTGTCATGATGAATCACATGCTGTGGTAACCAGGTATGGTCACAGGATCATGTGGTTGAGGTAGTGCATTTGACATGTTTGTCTTTACAAGTTACCCCATTGGTGCTATATATATATATATATATATATATATATATATATTTATATATATATATATATATATATATATTTATATATATATACACCATGTCACAATAACTAAACAGTTACCTGACACTGGCAGATCAAACTCAAAAGGCATGTCATTGTCAGCACTCGTTCACCAACTGAAACTGTTTGATCAGAGCTTTCAAGGACTACTGCAGGTTCTGTAGAGGGTCTTGTCCCAAAACCGTCCAGCTCCTCGTAAAAGGACAAACAACTCCTTTTGCACCAGACTAATTTATTTGCTTTTGTTAACCAGGTAAGCACACTAGACAGCAAGTGCCTATTTTCAGGAGCGAATCCAGGAGGTTACAGTACATAAGATACAGAGTACAAAATACAGAATACATAACAGTACATAAAATAGAGAGTACAAAATACAGAATACAAAATAGAGTCACACGCTGGCCCACAGTCAGATGGGAGGAACACCAAACGTGCAGAGGCTATGCATAGGTACAGTAGGCAGTGTGCCAGCGGGTATACATAATGGCAGTGAGGGTAAAATATAATCAGGTACATCATCTCAGAGAGTTGGCAGTGTGTCAACAAGACACATAATGGCAATGGCGAGGTAGAATAACAACAGGTAACATCAAGGCAGAGCATACAGTAAAACAAATGTAAGTACAAGTGCGTAAATTAGCATGCCATGAGGGCTAACCTAAACAACAGCGTACATCGAGTTAGTACATCTAGATACAAGTGCCGATATGGCAGGAAATCCCTCTCAAACCGAGAGTAGAAAGTGCCTAATGCTGGTTTACAGCAGAGATTACCAGACTTATTCATATCTTTTGTTCGATAGTATTTAACTTTGAGCTGTTTGATTTTCTCATGACATTGTTTAGCTGACACCTCAATGCCAAGTGATGCAAAGTGCTCAGACACTTTCTGGTACACCTTGCTATTCTTATGAACGCTGTTCAGCTCATTTTGCACTGTCTCAGAAGACCAAAATCAGTGAGGGCTCTGACAGATTCATCATTGCAAGCTGCAGCACGGTCTGACATTTTACAACACAACCCTGAGCAGACTTTACAGTAGTTAATGACTTCTTGAGGATTTTCCCTTTGCTCTGAATAAAGTCAGCAAACAACTGCAACTAAAATCACAGTACATCTACAGTCTGTCCACGACACTGTTTGCTATCTCAGCGGTCATGGAACGTCACAGCAGAATAGTGCAGTAACTAAAATCTCCTCACGATCATTTGACAGTATTTATGTCCATGTACAGCTTTAATTTTCCTCTCGAACAGAGCATAGGTGCATTGCAATGCATCCAGGTATTAGGGGTCAGAACAGAGGACAGTGGGAACATGGATCCACCACAACACAGATACAACGAAAGAGCATTTGCACTGTAAGTACAAATGTTCTGCAAATTGAAGTGTTTTCAAGAGCCGTGCTGTAGCCTAGGTCCAATTAGCACAGTTTGTGGAACGTGTCCCGAAGTGGAATAAGGCGCAATGCGAAGGTGCTGGTACTGATCTGAACTGTTTAACCCCTGAGAACCATTTCAGATCATGCAGTGTGAACAGGGGCTTAGGAAATTTGGAGTCATTACCCACTAAGTTGTATTCTCCTCTTGGGAGTACGAAGGCTTCTTCATTTAGGTTGAGATCTTTTCTGGGTCCCGGTATACAAGCCAGAGCTATATGTCAGGGCTGCTGCCCCCCATCTCTACCTCCCTGTCCATGTAGCTGATAATGGGCTCTGGCTCTTACACCCGCTACCCTGCGCCACTCTGTAGACCCAACCCTTAGTTCTACTAAGTAGGTATTCGGGTTTTATATAGTTACTGTTTTATAGCCCATATCCTTTTCCTATCGTTGGGCTGGAAGTCTGTAGCCCTCTGTTCTTTCTCTCCCTCATTTTCTTCTACAGGTAAACAGAAATGAGGAAGAGAATGATCCAACATTGATTAATCATTGGCACACTTGCATGACGTCAGTACACTGGCGTTGTGGTGATACCAGCACCAACATTGGTCCCTTCCAGACTTTGTTCCCGGTGTCCTAGTGCCTCCGGCTAAGACCCATTAGTGTGAATGGTTAAGATATTCTGGAAGATCAGCAGTTATGATGAGTACATAATATTCATTTGTCTGCCACAGCATCTCCCAAAACAACAATCCAGACTCGGGGTTGAAGATCCCAGTCAAATACTATTGCTTTAAATCAGGTGCTTTTCTCACCCTGGAATTCTTCAGTATGCTTGACACATGCAGTATGCCAGCTGGGTTCAGCTGCCGGGAGGTAGTGTTAATGCTAATGCTTTTTGGTATCAGCCAGTCAGAGAGCGGGAGAGAGTGCTGCCTGTAGCTAGAGTGGGAGTCAGTCAGATTCATTTTGCTGACTGGAAAACACTGCCTCTCTTCTCTAGTTTGCTTGAAGATTTATTTCTTTTAAGTCAGTAAAGTATTTACTGTAGTGCTGCCTCTAGTGTTTTTGAGATATTTTACCTGTTTTGGTGCTTTTTCAGCGGTTCTTTCGGTTCCTAGGAAACATGTTTTCTCGTTACCTCAGTGGTTCCTACCACGGTTCTGCTCTTTTCTCTGGTAAAATTTTAGGCTTTTAAGCTAAATAAAGCGATTCTTGTTTCTTTTACTTTATTTCTCTTGGTTCCCCTTATTTTGTAGCTGCGATTTTTTATAAAACTTTTTAGTTTCAGCGCTTTAGCAACCGTTTAACCACGGTTTCATAACACATAGGTATCAACTGAATTTTGTTATTTTCCCATTCAGGGAATGTGTTTCTAAGTCTCCATGTGACTTGGCATGTCAGATAGACCTAAAAGAAAATTGGACCTACTGGTTTTAAAGTTTGTATTAAATGTGCTAGAATAGTGGCCAAGGTAGACGGCCACGATCTGTGTTTAAATTATTTCGGTCAGACCATAACTGTGAACTTTGCTCTAAATTTTGTTCTGAAATGGTTAAAAGAGAGCCAAAAGACTAGAAATGATGGCCCTCTCAGCCTGCCTACCATCAAATAAAAATCCTGAAGAGGGTCATCTCAGAAATCTAAAGAATAGTCCAATAGGACTTCCTAGAAAATAAGCCTGACAAAAATAATACTGATCAAGCCAAAAGAGACATAATGTTCGAGTTCCTGACTCAGTTCCTGCAAAAAGAAACAAAAGAAAAACATATCACTGCCCTCCGCTGAGAAGCAAGAGGAGACACCAGTGACACAAAAGATACACCCTCTGATGAAGAAATGGCTAAGGCTTGGCATTTATACCAGACTATTCAGGCTATGAACATTCTCTTTAATGCCCTACAAATCCTCATATCCTTCATCCCTGTGACCCTGGGCTTGACCAGGGTTTCTATTATGAAGGGATGAGGAGGAAGAAGAGGTGTACCTTTAGAACCAGATGTATCCACTGACCAGGAGCTTGGCTCTTCCTCTAATGGCCAGGTGGATTTTCTTCTCACTATGCCTTCATTCAGCATATGGTGGACACTCTGGATCTCACTATCCAAGAGGCCACTGACCAGGAGAGAGGAGGAAGACTTTTAGATATCTCCCTCCCTCTAAAAAGTTGCTCTTGCCCATACATAAATGACTTACATGAGCAATTTTAAAATACTAAGAAGTCCACTTACATTCCTGGAGTGGATAAGAAAATTGAGAAAAAGTAACAATTGGGGAGGAATAATGCTGAATTTCTATATAGGCAGCCTAATCACAAAGGAGTGGTACAGGCTGCTGCTTATAGACCAGGTGTAGATGGAGGTAGGGTGTCACCCAAGAGCTAAATAAATGCAGATGGTTGTTTAATGTAGAAGATATACCCCAAATTCATGTTCTGTCTGTTGATCACATGAATGCTGGGGCAAATAATAGTTGCATCAATTTTGTACTGACACTTTGAAATATTTTCGATTTTCAGCTCCACTTACTTAATGCAGATTCTTGGGCCATTACATTGAGAGTAAGTGAAATACACAATCTTACTTGAGAGGCTCTTGCAGTAGGTAATTACAAATAGGACTGAAGCCGGCAGATGTCAGGACTCCACAGAAAAATTTCTAGCAAGCAGTCTGTGGCGGAGGACCGCCCCCGTCAGGTAACTGGCGTCAGTATAAAGAAGCGATCCCACGCCTGCCTTCCAGTTCTTTCCGCCCGTTAGCTCGTGTAGCACCTCGCAGTTAAGTTCACTGCTTACATGATCAATGCGTTAAATAATTTTACGCCTGTTTCTATTTTTTCTTCAGATTTCACCAGCCTTTACCTCAGCTGCGTGTATATCGTCCCCGACTCCTCCGAGCACAAAAACAAGTGCGATTCCTGCAGTGCCCAGCTCACACACAAGGACAGACACTCCCAGTGCCTTTTTGGCCTAGGCCCCGATCACCCCATGGAGAAGTGCCAGCTCTGCCAACAGTTCAACATGGCCACCCCAACAGAAGCAGCAGTCCCAGGAGGCCCGTTCTCAAACTCAAGAAGACCTCCATGGAAAAGGAGTTGAAAAAAACTCAGGCGAGGCGTCTACTTCTCGGAGGCCACCGCAAGAAGAAGCACCGGGACCAGGACTTCTCTTCTACAGTTGCGGGACCTCAGCTGGGGCCGTGGTGCTGCAGGTAACGTCTCCCGGAGACAGTTCCCGATAGCGTCTTGGAGGCTTCCACAGCGTGTCGACCCTCCCGTTGGACTCACACTCAGGAGCCTCCAGGGTCAAAGGAGGCAGCCGTCCCAGCAATGCCGTCATCGTGGCCTTCTGGTCCGAGCGCCCCAGGCCGGACGTCTGCTCCTCCACCTCCCGGGTAAGGCGGAAGAGCGCCTGACCCTCCGGGGCAGCGCGTGGCCTCAAAGCACCAGCCAAGGCTGCCCCTCCAATCACGGCCTTAAATCGGCGCAGAGTCCGATAAGTCGGACGTCGGCTTCTCTGATGTCTGCCTGGATCCGCCAGTAAGCTGGACTTCGGCTCCTCCGGCGTCCGCTCGGCGTTAGAGCTGACACCAGATCCTTGGTCTTTCCATCTTCCGAGCTCACGCGGTGCTCGTTGCATTCTGAGCCCCAGTGTCTCCTTTACTGGACCCGGGGATAGTAACCCTTCTTTCCCAGGTGACACAGAGGATGTTGGCGCTACCGTCGGTGTCCCTCCGCCGGGTCGGATGACCGCGTCAGATCCTCGGATGCGGTGCCGACACCGACCTATGACGCCTGGCAATATCCCTGCTGGGCGCCACCCTATACCAGGCCTGCTGCCGCCCGGGCTTCCGTTCTGGACCTGCCTGCTGGGCGTTTCAGGACCATCTGCTCCTTCAGAGCCCCTGGTACCTGGGTATCCAACCCCGTCCTACCCAGGCCTGTAGTATCCGGCACCCCAGTACCCGATGCCGGCCTACCTGATGCCGCAGTACACGGTGCCTCAGTACTCGACGCTGGGCTTCCCGCCATCGGAATACGGATATGCACCGTACGGATACCCCCAGTATCCATACCCCCTTCCTCCTCCTCCTCCACTGCCCCCTCAGCCGCGGTGGATTTGAAGTAGACTCTGGCTTCCTGGTGGGCTGAGGTCAGGCTCAGCTCACCAGGAGGTGAGAGCTGTCTTCCGACGCCAGTCCCAGTTCCGGACCCCTATGTCTGAGGCGCAGAGACTCCCTCCCCCACAGATACGAGAGGCGAACCCTCCGGTTCCAGGGCAGGGCAGGACACGCTTCCCAAGGGCTTCCTCCTTTGCCCAGTTATTTCTGGTTGGGTAATGCGCTCTGCCGGGACTTCCTGCACCTTCTGGGCCTCATGGCGACCTGCACCAGTGTGATCCATTGGGCCCACTGGCATATCGTCCCCTGCAATGGGGCTGGCCAGCCAGTGGTCACAGCACTCCGGTCCTCTGGACCAGCCAGTGACAGTGACCCAGGAGATGTGGGATGGCCTGCAGTGGTGGCTGGTCCCAGCTCATCTGCAGGAGGGTATCCCATTTGTCCGCCCCGAGCCGATGGTCACGCTAATGACCAACGCCTCTCTGATGGGTTGGGGTGCCCATCTGGGAGAGCTTAGGGTCCACGGCCTCTGGTCCCCTCAGGAGTCTCGATGTCACATCATCCTGCTGGAGCTTCGAGCAGTGCGACTAGCCCTCACCGTCTTCTCTCCGTTTGTATGGGGTCACATGGTCCAGGTCCAGGCGGCAACACCACCGACCATGTACTACCTCAGCCTTCAGGAGGGACACCCTTGCTCTGTGCAAGGAGGCTTTCGCATCTGGTCTCTTGATCAGCCTGGAGGCGGATCTCCCAGTCCTTCATGTGGCAGGAGCCTCCAACAGTCTGGCGATGCCCTCAGCCAGATAGGCGCTGCATCTCACAGTGGTCTCTCCTGCGGAGGTAGTACAAGATCTGTTCTCCCATTGGGGCACCCCTCAGGTGGACCTGTTAGCCTCCAGGGAGAATCTGAGCTGAGGCTGTTCACGCCCGCCCCCTCTCAGCAGGGCTTGCTGCAGGGGATGCCTTCTCGAGGCCGTGGACCCCAGGCCTCTTCTACACCTTCCGTCCGTTTCCCTTGATCCACAAGGTGCTTCTCAAGGTGAAGAGGGACAAGGCGCAGGTGACTCTGGTAGCCCCGACTGGCCCCACCAGTTCTGGTACCCAGATCTCCTCAGCCTCAGCTCCAGGCTCGGGCGGCTTCCAGCCCGCCCAGACCTGATCTCAGTCGACAAGGGAAGGTTCTCCATCCGGACCTTCAATCCCTGCACCTGACCGCCCTGGTTCCTGAGCGGCTAGAGTTCCAGGTCTTGGGTCTTTCCGACAAGGTCCTCAACATCGTTGAGGCGTCCCATAAGGAGTTGGCCAGAAAATGCAACGCCTTCAAATGGAAGAGATTTTCCATCTGGTGTCAGGGCAAGGTTGGATCCTTCTTCCTGTTCCTTGGCTAGTATTCTGGACTACCTTTGGTCCCTTTCTCAGCCAGGGATTGGTCGACAACCCTAAAGGTGCACCTAGCAACCATCTCTGCTTACCCGGGCGGGGCGGCAAGCAGTCGGTGGTCTGAAGAGCGTGGTCGGGCGCTTTTCAAAGGCCTTGATCACATATCCCCTCGGTGTGAGAACCTCCACCTCCGTGGGATCTACTACTGGTATTGGCTAAGCTCATGGGCAAGCCATTCGAACCGATGCACAGGTGCGGTATCTCCCACCTGTCGTGGAAGACTGCCTTCTTGGTGGCTATAATGTCAGCCAGAAGGATGGGTGAGCTCAGGCACTTTCCATCGAGTCTCCTTATCTAGTCTTCCACAGGGACAAGGTTGTCCTTCGCCCCCCACCGAAATTCTTTCCGAAGGTGGTGTCGGAGTTGCTCCTGAATCAGGTGTTGACTCTGCTGGTGTTCTACCCCAATCACACCTTGGAGGCCGAATATAGGCTCCATACTTTGGACCCTAGAAGCGCTGTCTTATTATATGGAGCGAATGGCTGAAGTTCGGGAGAGGTTTGGCAGCTGTTTGTCACCTATGCTGAAGCAGCACCTGGCAGACCTGCAGCCAAGCGGACGATAAGCAGGTGGGTCACCTCCTGCATAGATCTCTGCTACAGGGTAGTGGGCATGGAGCCTCCCAAAGGGATAAGAGCTCATTCTACCTGCCATACCGCTGCTTGATGTGGCTGCTTCTAGGCGTCCTATCCAGGAAATCTGCAGGGCTGTTACCTGGAAGTCAGCACACACCTTCATTTCCCATTACCACATTGAACTTGAGTCATGCCTGGATGCTGGTTTTGGGACCTTGGTTCTCAGTCCTTATTCCCTAAGTAGGGGTGCCGCCTTGCCTTCCTGCTCCCAGAGAACTGCTAGAGACTGCTAGACAGTGTGGATTGAACAACATATCCACGTCCCTACAAATACAGGTTACTCACCTGCAACAGGAGTTCTAGGAGTGGTATATGTTGTTCATCCACATGACCCACCGACCTCCCTGGCTTTGACGTGCAACCTGGCTTCATGGGGGCGGAGCTGAGGGTTTTACCACCTGGGTGGGTGGGAGGAGCCAGCTTGAAGACCTTCTGGCAAGATTTAAAGCAGCAAGGAACCTGCCAGACAGTGTGGATGAACAACATATACCACTCCTAGAACTCCTGTTACAGGTGAGTAACCTGTATTTCCTGCCCAAGGTAGTATCTGAAGTTCACTTGAACCAGTCCATTATACTCCGTCTTCTTCACAGATGAATATACTCCTGGTGATGGAAAGCTACGCAGTTTGGATGTCAAGTGAGCACTGACCCACTGCCTGGAGCACACCAAGCAGTTCAGGACTTCCCATACTCAGTTCTTCCTCATCTGTGGTGAGGTGGGCCCAGGCAGGCCAGCCTCTAAGAGGACTGTCTCTTGCTGGATAGTCTCCTGCATCCAGTTCTGTTACAGTAAGGCTGGCAAGCAGCCACCTCAAGGCCTGGGGCCCACTCCATTAGGGACACTGCAGCCTCGGTGGCAGCTACAAAGACACACCCTTGCTGGATATCTGCAAAGCAGCTACCTGGAAGACTGTACACACTTTCACAAAACACTACTGTTCGGATGTACAGTCCAGATCAGATGCCAAATTTGGTACAGCATTCATTCAAGTTTTATTGTTCATCAGTTAAAACCATTACATCATCTACAAATTAAAGTGTGGATTCCAAATCCTTACATAATACATTTCTCACACATATGAAATTCATACAATAAAAATATGTATTATCAGACAACAGTAGTATCAGCAGGCAGCCAAACGTTAGGCCAGTAACATATCATAGAATCCATTTAAAATTGTTCCAATATTGCACCAATTTGTTTCCAATATGTTTCTCTATAAGATCCCTCTTCAAAGGTTGTAAATAGAGTACATTCATATTCAGAGGATGCAATGGCTGCAAATCAGTAAACTCATTGCTTCAAAATTGTATGCTTAATAAACTGTAATACAAGTCCTACTGTCTAAACTTTTGGTAGAGAAATTAAATGGTTGTTGTATTCTAGTTCAAATCTGCTAAATCAACACCACCAGTCAGCACCACCATAAGTTTTCTGAGAATTAACCAGTATATCGTGTAACTTTATACAAAAATACAAAATTGCTATTTTATATAAGAAACTCAAACTTCAACGTATCCATAATAGATGAATCCATGAATTCTTGAAGTTCATTAAATTGTGGGCAAAAGTTCCATTAGGCTTTATTAACAGCACAGAGTTCATCAAACCACAGACATATTTTAGTTAACTCCTTTTGTGTATAGGCAGCTCAAACCTCAGCATGTCCATAATACTCACAATGGATAAATGGCTCCATGTATACTTGAAGTGCATTAAATTATTGATGATAAGAAGCTGCATTGGGCTCCATTGAGAGCACAGAGTTCATCAGACTACAGGCAGATTTTAATTAGCTCCGTTTGCAATCAGGAGTCCATAATTGTCAATTATTAGCATGGGCTGAAATTAAACAAGGAAAAGGCTCTGTTTATATTTTTAATCCTGGCGTCCTGTAATGACTCACAAAGCGATTCAACAAATCAAAGTCGATTAGATAAATAAAACTCTGCAGTTTAGTCCAGGGAACAGCCCCAACTACCGCTAACAATTACTATTGCTGCTTTACCTCCTGTTGAGCTTCATTCTAGGCCATCCAATTTAATGTTAGGCTCCAACACTAGGAGTCCCATAGATTAATACTTACATGTCAAAAAGGAACTCTCTGCATGTCTCAGGGCCTTTGAAGGCTAGTATGATATAATATAACATCTCAGTGGTATCGTAAGGGCATGTGTGAAATTTTATCAGTGGGTCTTATAGCCTTTGCCCAAGTGCTCCGCTTCCTGTACAGGAGTCCATTTTTAGAGCAGGCGACAAGGAGTCCAGCTCGAATTCAATATGTAAAAATAAATAAAATCAGAACAGTACCTTTGTGTAGAGAGCCTTTGGACCAGACCCCACAGTTAGGTATTTCTTTTAATCTCACCACAAATTTCTGGTAGCCGATTGTATCCAGATCTGTTTGTGAAAATGTATTTCTTCACCAGTTCTCCACCAAGTTTCTGGGAGATTATTCAGGCTCGAACTGAGGAAGTAATCCATGGTAGACCTCTCAGCTTTCTGTATTCAAGGTGCTCCTTCAGCAGTCTCGTTTCCTCGTTCTTCAATAATAGTTCAGGCAATACACACACCTATTAAAATAAAGTGAAAAAAGCGCTCCTCTAAGCGCAGTAAATTGGATCTGAAACATACATGAAAACCTCAACCCTCAGGCAATGTTGGTAGCATACCTTTGGTAGGCTTAAACAAGCCTCTAAAGCACGTGCAATGCCACTGTAATTACCGGCGTCCTCCTTCCTAAGCAAAGGGCACCTTATATCACTTTATATTCCCAGCATGGTTTTCTCTCAGCGCTGAAATCCATTTCAAAGTCAGGTGCAGCTCCGTCTTACTAAACCTGGAGCTCCATTAAGATTCTTGGGCTCCGGCAAGTCACAGTGCCCAAAACAGTTAAACAATACACAACAGGCAAAATATTGACTCGGCTCCACAAACATTTATAAATACCCTCATCTTATAAAAAGGCAGAAAACCTGCACACATTGTCTCTAGCTCGATTAAAAAAAAACAATAATTATACCATTTACGGCGAGGGTTATAGAAGCGTCCAAATGGAGCTAAGAATCAAGGAGCAAACTTTACCAAAGAATGCTGCTCGATTACAAAGAGCAGTTGCTGCACCTACTATTACCGATCCCAAACCGGCCAGTGCCCAAAAAGAGGTGGGTTTTATTCAAGAGTTACAAGTTAAAAAGCTAGAATATCACAGACAGAGAGCATAATCTGGCATGGCAAGGAGCAGAGCAGCAGCGCAGCCATCTTGCCACCCTTCGCCTCACCCATGTGATCGTCCACCTAGTCGCAGTATCAGCTCCGAGATGGCAACCTCAGGCAACCATTTGGCACAGCAGTCCTGCAGAACCTGTTTCAAAGTAGGTTCTGTACCCGCCTCCACCTGTACTGCTTTGTAGTCTGCATGTGTCAAGCATACTGAAGAATTTCTGGGGTGAGAACAAAAATTACTCACCATATTAGTATTGTTTTTCCAAGGTATTCTTCAGTATGCTTGATCTCCACCATCCTCCCCTACATAACCTGAGTAGTTCTGCAGTCCACACCCTGGCAACATTTTTACTGTTGGTACTGAATTTTAGAGTTTTACACTTATAGGCATTTTATAGTTATGTATTCTTGTTTCTGTAATTTTATAGTATTTCATAAGTACTGTTGGGGCTTTTTGTTCTTCAGCTTGAAATGAATCTGACTGACCTCCCACTCTAGCTACAGGCAGCACTTTCTGTCCTGCTCTCTGATTGGTTGATCCCAAAAATCATTAGCATTAACTCCACCTCTTGGGCAGCTGAACCCAGCTGGCATACTGCATGTGTCAAGCATACTGAAGAATTCCTTGGAAGAAACAATATTACTACAGTGAGTAGTTTTTCTTACTGATTATTCTTACAATTTGGATACATCCATATCCACACATTTTCAGATTTCATGTTTGAGAACTGGCACCCAGAACCACCCAATAAATTTCAACTCGTTGTGCAGTAAGCACTACTCCCGTGCCTTTCATCCAGCTCCCTCCTGTTATCATCTTTCAATTCCTGTAAAGAGATTGGTTGACAAGATTCCTGGTCCATGTCATATCAGCTTCACTTGTCATTTTAATTTTTCACAACAGTTCAGTTTGGTTTCACCAAAGTTCTGTTTAGTTTCCAACACTACTCCCATCCATTTTCAGCAATTTGGGCCATTTTTGTTCTGTGTAATACTCTGTGTTCTTTTACCTCCATGTCTTCTACTAAGAGAACCTCTCAGGTTGCTTCAAGGCCTGTGAAGAGCACATGCCCATTGCAAATATCTGGACATCCTAGGTCCAGAGCATTCATTAGATAAAAATTGTAAAGCCTATAAGGGAATGCAAACATAATACTTACTATAGGTAGGCAGGACTGGACAGGTACAACCCTTCACCCTGCTTCTCTGCATCCTGGTTCTCCAGTTCTGAGAATGTGGGGAGAAAAAGATCCCTCAGAGCAGTTGGCCAGGTACTGCCCTTACTCATAGTAGTAATTGTGACTTCTCAAGCACCAGAATTGGTGAAGCGCACGGGACTCAGAATCCGGGGACAGAGGGTGGTCCTAAAACTGTGGCTCTCACTCTAGTGCCCAGGTGGATCTTCTTTAGAGTTTAACCCCAACTGAGGAACCTATACCAGCCAGACTGTGGTTTTGAACAGCAGAAGTCCAAGTAGGGATCTACTAGCCCCATTCAGTTTCCACTAATCATTACTCTAGTTCCACTAGTACAAGTGCCAGATTAACCGATCCCACCTGGCTCAGGAAAAGGATCACGGTTCTCTGCATGGCTTCGACTCCAAGTCACATTCACCTGGTTCCTGTAGTTCCAATCCACAGGAGATAGTGTCTCCAGGCTAAGTATGGCTCCTACCAATTCAGGCACCACCCAAGGGGTGATTTATTACTCTAAATGCAGTTAGCATTGAGTAGGTACAATACGTCATTCCTAGGTTAACAGTAGCTGTTTCCATAGGCAGCTGGTTTGCCTTATGGTGTCCCTACTTTGCATGTAACCTTTGCCTAGTCCTCAGAATAAGGGAGGTTCCTCAGAATCATTTATTGGTATTTAAAGCTTGAGCTTTGTTTTTCTACTTATATTTATTCATTTTTGCAGTAGACATACTGTATATAGTGGAAAATGCTTGGTTCAGAACTACATCACTGAACAATGTAGTAGTAGTAGTAGTACATTTATTTATATGGCACCCTTCCCCAGAGGTTCAGGTTGTGTTACATCACAGATAACATAAAACATTTCAGAATTACAGGGCTATTGAATTAAAATATCAACAGATAACTAAAGCCATATACAGTTAACTAAAACAACCAAGGAATGAGCAAATATAATAAATAGCAACATCATCAGCCAGAATATGTATAATGAGGACATTAACGCTTTCCAGCTTTCCAAAGGCCTCTCTGAAAAGGTATGCCTTTAAACCCCTCTTTTTATATGTACAGGTTTTGGCCCCTGATGACCCCCCTCCATCTGCTTCAGGCTTCTGCTGGCAGCCCCAGTCTCGACCTCCACTCACCCTTTCATCACACCAGCAGGGATCCACATGAGGAGGAACCAAGGTAGCCAGCACGTTATTGATGGCCATCGGTGCGCATAGGGTTTTCTAGGTCCTGCCCCCCCACCCGCGTGGAAGAGCTTGGCACAACCGCTTAGGCTATCGGGTAGCTCTTTAAACCCCTCGTAAAGGTCTCCATTAAGGGTGACACCTTTACTACACTGGCTAGCGTGCTCCTGAATAGAGGGCCAGCCACTTCAAATGCACAATTTCCTGAAGACTTAAGTCTGGCCCTCTGGACTGACAGGAGACCCTCCTTGGTGGAGCAGAGAGTGCATAGGGTCAATGTGGATTCAGGAGCTCAAACAGGTAACTAGGCCCAACCCATATAGGGCCTTATAAGTTAGTAAACCAACCTGTAAGGCAACACTCCACTTCATGGGCGAGCGTGCAGTTCATGCAAGTCTAGAGTTACATGACAAGCTCTAGGTAGCCCTGTCAGCAGCCTGGCTGCTGTGTTCTACCAGCTGCAGATATTGTAGAGTACCTCCACTGACCCTGAGATAAAGTGCATTACAGTAGTCAAACCTGGGCATCACAAACACTTGCACCAGCATTGGCGGGTCCTCGAAGGGATAGGGATTTAATCCAGCTGATGTTCCTCATATGGTAAAAGCCACTTCAGAGTCACGGCTGACACGTGAGCCTCTCATGTCAGCCTCTCATCCAGAAATATAGAAATGTAACAGTAGGGTAATAGATTCATCCTCCATCATTGCACATCTGAGAATAACTGCATACTGGATCAATCAGCAATTTCTCAAGAGAAACTAATGAGGCATGGCCATGGAGCTTAACTCCTGTATGAATTTCCCAGAAAGCCTCTTAGTGCAAAATACCCTATATTCATCACTCTAGATGACTTGGAGTTCATGAAGCCTGTACAAGCAAACAACAGAGTTCTATCAAGTTGATGAGCTCTTGGCTGGAGCCCTCTGCTATTGAACTTTAAAATATTTTCTTAAACTGCAATATAAATCAGTTACTAAATGCCACAAGGAAATATAATAAAACCTGATCTATAATGCCTATAATTAATATCATCTTTATTGTAGCCTTTTGCACCTAGCAGGTCTCCAAGGCTAAATGGAGCAGTGTTGCTGCATATCCAAGCTGAAAACGTTTCTTAAAATTTAACATCATAAAAGTTGTGATTAATTATATGGAACTGTCTTAACTGTACCTTACAGTGGGGCGCATCAGAAGTTGCATGCAGAGCCGCATAGAGGCTGAGGCATTGTACACATTATCTGTTACCACGTTGGCAATCAGAATTAAGGAAACAAGCCTGGGGCACCAGGAGTCAGCCGGGGTGGGGAGAGGATTGCACATGCAGAAGACAGCTCTCTTCTCCTGGGGTGGTATGGTCTGCTGACTTCGGCCCTTGGCTGCCCCCTGGTGGAGGTCTTGTGATACTCCCGCGGCAGCTTGAGCAACATGAAGAGAGGGGCCATGGTTCCATAGCATGTGCAGGCCTCCATGTGCACACACTTGTGTCCCACCGCAGCAGGAACAGAGGGAGAAAAAGGAAAAACAGCTGTCTCGGATAACATGAAGCCTTGCCGCCTGCCTCCACCCTGCATGATCACCTGGCCACCAGCCCGATCTGGATCGCGTCACCAGATGGGGAAGATGGCCTTCCCTTCCCTGCTGTACCACAGGGGCAGTCTGTGGGGACTAGAGCTGGTAGGTCTGGGAAGATGGGTGCTGGGCGGAGGGGGTTGGTGTTGTGGGTGGGGCCGAGAGCTCACCCATAGCAGCCAGCTGGTAAAGGAATATGGAAGAGAAGGTGCATGCAGGAGCAGTGACTGTTAGGTGTGTGTAGTGCATTATATTTCTCAACACCACAAGACTGTGGCCATTGTGGTTCCATCAGTGTACTCCACTGGCACCAAATATAGCCTCGCTGGGAGAACCCAAATTGTATAACCTCCAAATGCAGAATTTTGAAAATCACTGGTCCCTACATCTGATCCCAGTAAAAATACATAGATCAGTAGATCTTAAGCCTCTCCCTTGGCACATGTTCATAAAAGATAATTCAGTAATCCGAGTAGCACAACATTTAAATTGTCTAACTACACAACAACCTAGATAAGTAAATTAAAATAAAGTTACATTAATCAGTCCTTGTCCTGTGAATCATAAGAGGTAGCTTGAGCAGCAAAGTCTTGCCAGATTGCTTCCAGCTTCTTACTGGCATCTCTGGGGTCTGTGTAGAGAAAAGTCTTGTCCACATACACATTGCATAGATTATTTGGTAACTGGAGGGCATGTGACACTTCCAGCTCCCATAGTTTAGTCTGGATCGCATCAAATCATTTTATATTCTGAGTAGAATAACTCCAATCAGGGAAGCAGTGAATTCTTGTACCATCAATGAAATAAAGCTCTCCTCCTTGTTTAGCATGCCTGCAGTAATTTATCTCTGACAGCAACTCCTGTCGTTACCATGAGCAGCTCATTAAATCTCA
Organism: Neoceratodus forsteri; assembly: GCA_016271365.2. Lineage (NCBI taxonomy): Eukaryota > Metazoa > Chordata > Ceratodontiformes > Ceratodontidae > Neoceratodus > Neoceratodus forsteri. The sequence continues at coordinate 1,101,259,954 of CM028132.1, read as the reverse complement.
ATTTGCCAGTCTCTTCCTTGATGTATTGCCATAAGCTTTTGGATTCGTCTGTCATGTCCATGTGAAAGGTCATCCAATATTTATGTGTGAAACAGACTGGGTCTGTTCCTTCAGACTCTAGGAAACCCCAGAAGTCTGGTTTGGCATATGAGTACCATTTTCAAGGTGCTCAAGTCTTATGTGAAGTAATTTGTTCTCTTTAATTACCCTGAAACAGCAGTCACCAACTTATTGACGGTTTGCACAGCTTGGTTCATGTCTTTATCAGTATCTACCTTTGTCAGCAAAGTCGTGACTCTGTTGTTATATGTGTCAACTTTTAAGTCTCTTACAGTTTTATCTAATTCATGGACCACTCAGAGGACATCACTTATTGAGGGTTTGACCTCCCCATTGATGTCTTGCCCTGCTTCACTCATTGCGGCTGCATCCTGGACTTCTCCGCTTTCCCCTTTCCAGAGCCTTGTGTTTCTGCTTTTCGAGGACATCCGTGGCGTATTAGTTCAGATTCACAACACTATCACCCTACAACGTACTTTACTAGAAACTATGGAGGATTTGTTTTTAAATTAAAAGTTGTTGCAGCTTATAATCTAATACAAGTAAATCAATGATGGGAGGCACATGAGGAGCATCTTTCACTGTTGGCCACAGGGTCCACCCTTCCAAAACTTGAGCTTCTGATACTTGCTGTTGCATATTTTCTGTCATTAAAACCTTTTTAATCTCACATTTATGTTGCTATAATTAGAATATTTTTTCAACTCAGGTCTCTAGTCTCCTGGCCTCTTCATCTTAAAGATCTGCTGTTAGAATCCTGGGAGGTATGAGATCAGCACAGTGAGAGAGAGCATCTTTGAAAAAGATTCTCAGTTCCAGGGCACCATGCACATTGTAGAGATAATGCACAAGTTTAACTGGTTGTTCTAACCCATTAGGCGAAAAGCTGTTACTATGGTGAGTAACTTTTCCATCTTCTTTGGGATATCTCTTCATCAGGCCACACCTATGGAACTACAGATGCCAGGCACTAGGACCACACAGAAAGCGTCTTGCAAGCAGTTTGCTAAGGGGCCACCACAGCGACCTCCTGCATCAGCACTTCCCATATAAACATGGGTGTCCCCTTCTCTCCTCAATTCTTTTCCTGCCATCAACCATACTCACCAGACCCCCCATAGAGATGCTGCTGCTACAGTCAACTGCTACTCAGTGTTTTCGAACATTTCTCTCCCTAGTTCGCTATCACTTTTAATAAGTGATAATTGTCATTATGTATGTCATCTAAAGAAGCTGTGAAGCTCTTTAGATGCTGTGAATATCAAAAAGCCACCCTCCTGTACCTTATTAATACCTTTGAGGTGTTTGAATGTTTCTATCATGTCTTTTTTCCCTCCTTTCCTCTAGAGAGTACATATTTAATTCCTTGAGTCTTTCCTCGTGGGGCTTCTGATTCAGGCCATGCACCATTTTGGTTGCACTTCTCTGTACCGCCTCCACCTGATCTATGTCTTTCTGGAGATGGGGCCTCCAATACTGAACACAGTACTCCAGGTGGGGTCTCACCATCGATCTATACAAGGGTAACACTACCTCCCTCTTTCTGCTGGTGATACCCCTCCCTATAGCACCACACCCAGCATTCTACTAGCCTTTCCCATTGCCTTATCACACTGCTTTGCTACCTTCAGGTCATCATCCCAGGTCCTTTCCTGTTTTGTGGTTGTTACCACCCCCAAAGGTACTTTGCCTTTGGGTTTCTGTGCCATGTGCATAATTTTGCACTTTTTGGCGTCAAGCCTAGTTCCCAAACCCTTGACCAGTCTCCCATTTTTCAGAACTTCCCTCATTTTCTCCACCCCTCCTGTTGTGACCATTCTGTTGCAGATTTTCGTGTCATCCGTGAACAGGCATTCTTTCCCTTCCAGCCCCTCTGTGATGTCACTAATAAAGACATTGAAGAGGACTGGTCCCAGTACTGACCCCTGAGGCACTCTGCTGGTTACCATACCTTCTTCCGAGTGAACTCCATTTACTACTACCCTCTGAGTCCTGTTACTTAGCCAACCCATTGCCCATTTTACTACCTTTGGACCCCTCCCAGGCTGCCCAGCTTGTTTACCAGTCTTCTGTGTGGTTCAACTTTTGCACCCCTTCATAGGCCTGCACCTGTGGAGATGGTCAGTTACTGCTCTTATGGGATGTGGAGCCCAGAAGGCCTAGCGGTGGTGATTGACCTCTCGGGTTTCCTGTGGCAAGCACGACTCCAGAGACTTTGATGCGGGCCTATAATAAGGCCCTGGATTCAGTTGCTCCAGTCCATGTTAGCCCTCTCTCCCTTCACCCTCGGGCCCCTTGGTTTGATGGGACCCTAAGGAGTTGCAGCAACTAGGATGAAGGTTAGAGTGGCGCTGGCGGAACCGCCCTGGAGGACAACTACCTTAGATTGGTAGAGCATTATCAAGTCTACTTACTGTATCAGCAATCTCCCATAAGAAGGCAGAATTCCTGTCGAGAGATTGCTGCCACTCAGAACCGACCGCTAAGCTCTTTTGAACTGTGGACAGACTGTGACACCCAGCCTGTCTACAGCTCGAAGAGCCTTCCATGTGGAGAGTGATGAGCTTGCTCAGTTCTTCTGAATAAGGTGGCTGTCATCAGGCGGAGATCCTCTTGATTTGCTCTTTGGAGGATGCTATTGATCGGTGTCTGGTCACTTTCCCTCGTGTTTCCTGGAGTACCTTTGACCGCCAGAGTTCATGGATGTCATGCAGATTGTCCAGAGTATGCCCTATGTGCTGTAGTTTGGATCGGGCCCAACTTCCCTGATTATGGGTTGTTGTGATATTATCAGCCCGGTCCTGGTACAGATAGTCCATTGCTCCTTGATTCAGGTGAGTTTCAAGCTCCCTAAAGGAGGCGGTGGTGACACCCCTCCTGAAGAAGGCTACTTGGACCCAGACTCTCTGGCCTACTACAGACCAACCTCAAACCTCCCCTTTATAGGGAAGGTTATTGAGAAAGTAGTGGCGGTACAGTTGGAGAACCACTGACCATCCGTAACATCTCTGAACCTCTCCAATCCGGTTTTGAAAGAGGCACAGTACTGAGACTTGCTGGTTGGGTGCTCAGTGATCTCCTGATAGCAAGAGATCGGAGCTGCTCCTACTCGGTGCTCCTTGATCTCTCTTCAGCTTTTGACACTGTGGACCATGGGGTGCTGCTTGGGCACCTGAGGTTCTTCTGCAGCCTAACCAGTACAGTCCTCAGGTGGTTTACATCTTTCCTCACTGGCAGAACTCAAAGAGTGGTGTCCGGGATTTATTCTTCTGACCCACTCCTCTGTCATGTGGGTCCCTCAGGGCTCAGTGCTGTCCCCATGTTGTTTGCAGTGTATATGCTGTCTCTCGGAGACATTGTAAGACGGTATGGGCTGAGGTTTCACTGCTATGCTGATGATACCCAGCTCTACCTGTCTTTTGCACCTGACCAGGATAGTGCTTTCTGATATTTAACAACTACCTTGCTGAAATCCAGGATTGGATGAATTCGAGCTGGCTAAAGTTGAACATGGGAAGACAGAGGTGATGGTTGTGGATCTGGGTCTCGGATAGAGGAGTTGAGGGCTGGTTAGCCCTCTGGACTTTGTTTGAGGGCTCCCAGATCCTTACCTCCAAGCGGGTTGAGACCTGGGGTGGTGCTTGGCGACAGGCTGACACTCACGATCTCAGGTGTCGGCAGCCATCAAGTTTTTCTTTACCATCTCAGGAACATCGCCAGGATCAAGCACCTTGTTCCTTCTGGTGACCTGCTTACACTGATCCACGCCTTTGTGACCTTGCGCCTTGATTATTGCAACTCCCTGTACTTAGGGCTAGTGGGAGTTAATATCCCGCCTGCAGCTAGTGCAGAACGCTGCAGCATGGTTGCTGGACGGGACTTTTCCATCTTCTCATATTACCCTGTGTTGCGCGATTGCGCTGGCTGCCAATTCGGTGGCAGATCACATTTAAAGTCGGATTGCTGACTTACAGAGCCCTACACATACTTGGTCCTGACTACTTGAAAGAGCTTGTTGTACCTTACTGCCCTGAGTGACAGCTCCATTCGGCTGATTAGGGGTTGCTGGAAATTCAAAGGTGTCTTTAAAATCTTCTGGGGCCCATGCATTTATGTAGTGGCCCCTACCCTCTGAAATTCTCTACCCGTCAGCTGTGGAGGCACACTGTGGGAGGATTTAAAACAGGCATTAAAAACGTTCTTATGGCATCAGGCCTTTAGTGTAATGGATTGAATGAACCCGACAGATTATTTTATTGTTGATTTTATTATTGCTGTTTTAACCTTACTGTACAGCCTTGATATCTTGAAAGGCTTAATTTAAATAAAGATTTATTATTGTTATTTTTATTAATGGTGTGAAGGCCTTACTGAAATCCAGGTAGGCCACATCCACTACTCTCCATGATCCACCTCCTGGTAACCCAGTCAAAAGAACTCTATCAGGTTTGTTTGAAAAGATCTCCCTTTGTGAACCCAAGCTGCCTCGGAAACCTGTAATCCACTGGTTATAAGATATTCCCCAGTCCTTTGTTTTAGTAATGTTTCATAACTTTGCCCACCACCAAAGTCAGCCTTACAGATGTGTAGTTTCCTGCCTCCTCCCTACTCCCACTTTTGTGTAGTGGGACCATATCCGCCTCCGTGCCTTCCAGGGTGTTGACAACCTCCTCTGTTCCCTCCTTGAGGCCTACAGAAACTGCTGACAAGGATCAGGAATTTAACCCTGACCGCATAATGCAAGAGGAGGAGGAGGAGAATATGTGGAGAGCTCTTATGAGAGGTCTAGCTCCACCATCTCCACAGGAAGAGAGGACTCCCTTGTATACACCCCGATGTCCCTTCGAGACCCCTCATTCATCTCCATGATGCAGCAACTCCAGTCTGCCAAGGGGTTTGAATTCATGGAACAAGACATCCCCAAAAGGAATTTGGTGGCATTCTTAGAACTACCTAACTCCACATCTATTATTATTATTTCTCCACTATTGCCTGCCCTAGAGTATGCCACCCTGGCTGCCTGGTACAGACCAAATATGATTCCTGCCATTCCTAGGAAGGCAGATAAAATGTAACAGGCCCCTCAGGAAATACATTTTCAAACAACTTGAAGTCTTGCTATATTATGACATATGCAGTGAGTCCCAACCTTCGAACTGCTCCGGAGGTGAAAGAGTTAACTTTCCAATGCCAGGCATGGAACGCTGAGCTCGAGCTCGGTTGAAACTCTGTCTGTTGTTCTTCAAACTCAAACCATCAGATTCTTTTATCACTCACTGAACAGTCGCACCGGAGATTTCTCCTTCTGCTCGGTTCATTTTGTCGGTTAAAGTATTGTTTTTCTCGGTTTTCGAATCGATTAAACTGCAACCGGTCGGTTCAAGCTCTGTCTGTGGTATTTGTGAGTACTAGATAGGTTTACATTATTTCTATTCTGTGGAACTTGTAACGGTTTATCGTTCGGTTTGAACCGATCAGGTTGTTTAAAGTATCTTAATCTGTGATTTAGAGTGTGGTTACGGTTCTTATTGGTTCTAAAAAACAGATTTTATTCGTTTTTCCACGACCCGTGACATGGTTGGGAACCGATAAGAGGGTCTTGTCTGTGGATTGCCATAAGCGGGTAAGTTTGGTTAGGACTGGCACTATGTCTGAGAAACCCAAAAAGAAAACCGGCCCACTGGCTTCAACACTGCAGTGTGTGGGGAAGTCTTTGCCAAGGCTGACCCCACACCACCTGTGTTTATTGTCTGGGGTTTGACCACCTCAATGCAGACTGCTGATTTGTAAACATTTTCTGCAGCTACCCTGGAAAAGAGAGTTGGTAGGCTCAGGAAAGGGAGTCAAGAAGTCCGATGAACCGATGGGACAGCCGGTTCGGTTCCTGGAACCAACGAGGGAGTGCCCTCTGACCAGGGAGCAGACTTCGGGCAAAGGAGAACTCGACTCTGAGGAGTCAGTTCCAGCAAAAGGACTAGGAAATCAGCTGGTGTGGGCCAAAACTTTCCTCTCCAACCGCTGAAGAAATAGCCAAAGCGATTAAAATTGTCCAGTCGCTTTCCTGGATCTGACCCAACCGGCACTTCAGGTAAGTGCCCGTTCGGCCGGTTCCACTGGTTCAAGATTATGATTTAGAGGACTATTATGAACCGAGGAGGGGAAGAGGAGTATGAGGAGAGTGAATGTGATTTGAAAGTCTGGATGTGCCCATTGAACGGACATCTCCCCAGACAGACCTTCAGGAGTATCTCCTAGGCTTTCTGAGTCCCCTTCTCATTTTATGTTTTATAAAAGTGGTTGAAACCTCCAGCTCCCTATGGAGGAAACTGTGGACGATCAGGAGGAGCCTGACCATGTGGAAATGATGGATATCCAGAGTCTAGAGACTGTTCTATTCCCTTGCATAAATCTTTTGGGAACAGACATTTAAAATTCTAAAAACTCCTCACACTATACCTCCTGTGGATAAGAGAATGGACAAAGAGGTACACATTGTCAGGCTCTGATACGGAGTTCCTTTCACAACAATGCAGCCATGTTAGTAGTACAGGCTGCAGCCTGTGACAAGGCAAATATTCCTTTGGCTTCACACCCCGGACAAGGACTCCAGGAGGATTGATGCCATGGCAAAGAAACAGTATATGGCAGCATCCTTGGGACTCAGACAGGCAAATTATATGGCTTATGTTGCTAGATATCAGAAATCCAGATAGGACACTGTTATTGCTGTAGCAAAACAGGTCCCTGGCCAGCTTGCCAAGGAGCTGGAGCAGGTGGCTGCTGATGGTATTGAGGCATCCAAGGTGCAATTCCATGCTGCAGTGGACTCTAATGATGTGTCATCAAGAGTCATGGCTACATCTGTGGCACTTCAGAATGGCTTGGCTCAGATGTACTAGCCTGTCACAGGATACCCAGACTAAAGCCATGGATTTTCCTGTTGTGGGTAATTCTCTGTTTGGGGAGCAGACAGAGAATTACATGAAGAAAATGGATGAGTATAGGACCACCTATAGGAGTGCACAGGCCAAGGAAAGGCAGGACACTCCTCAAAGGCAGCTTCCCAGGGAAGGGCAGGCCTTTTCATAGGCCTTTTACCAAGCCCAGGCCCTCTCTGCTTATGCCCAGAGGGGTTCTTTAGAGGGAGAGGCAGACAGGGTACAAGCAGGCCTGCTTCCACCCCTCAGCCCAAAGCCTCTGCCAAGCAGGCACCCTGATGGGGTTGCCAGGGCCAATACTCACCTACCTATAGGGGCAGGCTGGCTTACTTTGTCCAGGACTGGCAGTCTCTGACATCAGACAAGTGGGTCCTGGAAGTAAGTCAGGGACTGGTTCTCAGCTTCAAAAGTTTCCAAAGATGAGAACCAGATCCTTTTCACCTGCAAATCCTCCAGAGGCACTTGTCCTAGAGGCAGAGGTCTCTTCCCTCCTGGCTCTCAGAGCTGTGGAAAGGGTTCCATCTCTACACCAGGGCAAAGGATTGTACTCCAGGTACTTCCTTACCCCTAAAAGACAGGAGAATGGTGGCCCATCCTGGATCTCAGATACCTAAACAAGCACCTTTTAAACCAAAATTCAAAATGGTGACTCTGGAATTATTCTACCTCTCTAAGGCCAGGGGACTGGCTAGCGTCCCTGGACCTCAAGGATGCCTACTTCCATATTCTCATCAGAAGCTCCCCATGAAAGTACCTCAGGTTCGAGCTGCCCTCAGGCCATTACCAGTTCAGAGCAATGCCCTTTGGCCTCACCTCTGCTCCAAGGGTATTCACAAAGTGCCTGGCAGTAGCAGTTGCTTCCCTAAGGAGGCAAAATTGCAATCTTCCCTTACCTGGACGATTAGCTCATAGTAGGCCAGTCCCCAGACCAGGTCAGATTACACCTGCAGATAACTCCAGCAACTGCTCACCTCTCCAGGTTTCCTTCTGAATCTTTCAAAGTCAGTTCTAGAGCCTGTACAGCTTCTCACCTTCATAGGCGCAGAACTGAACACAGAGAAAGCCAGAGCCTTCCTTCCTTTGGACAGGGCAAGGACCCTGGTCTCTCTGGCCTCCTCATTCACCCTGCAGGTCTCTCGACCAGCAAGGCATTTTCTACAGCTCCTAGGGCACATGGCTGCCTCTACAGCAGTAGTGCAGGGAGCAAGATTTCAGATGAGGACATCCAGTTCCATTTGAGAGCCTTTTGGTCTCAAAGGAAAGACCTCTAACCAAATTGATCCCAGTTACTCGAACCCTGATCCAGGCCCTACAGTGGTGGCAGGAACAGAGCAACCTGAGAGAAGGGGTTCCTTGTCACTCAGTCTCACCTTAATCCTTACTACGGATGCATCCCTCTTGGGGTGGGGAGCTCACATGGGTGACCTCACTACCCAGGGATTGTGGTCCCCTCAGGAATCTCTGCTCCACATCAATCTGTTGGAACTCAGAGCAGTTTTTCTAGTACTTCAAGCTTTTTCCAAATCTGTTCAGAACAAAGTTGTACAGGTCAGAACAGACAACACCACCACAATGTGGCACATCAACAAGCAAGGGGCACTCAGTTCACAGCCTTGTGCCAATCAGCAATGAAGTTGTGGTCTCTGGCTTACTCCCTGAACACCTCCCCTTACAGCAGTTCACTCCTCCCAGGCAAGGACAATGTCCTGGCAGATGCTTTCAGCAGGATTTCACAGGGCCATCACGAATGGTCACTGGACCCCTGGTTTTGGAGGTGATCTTTGCCAGATGGGGCACCCGCAGATAGATCTTTTGCAGCCCCAGACAATCACCAACTTCTCTTTTTTGCTGCAGGCCCCAGTGTTGGGCTTAGTCCCTCTGGATGCCTTAGTCCTCAATTGGGAAGGGAAGTTTCTATATGCTTTTCCTCCTTCCCTCTCCTGTTCAAAGTACTAGTCAAAATCAGGTCTCAACCCTGCAAAGTGATCCTGATTGCTCCAGATTGGGCCAGACAGCCCTGGTATCCACTCCTACTGTCCTTAGCAGTCCATCTCCCCTGTGTCTTCCCAGGAAGCGCAACCTGTGCTCAGGGGAGGGTTTGGTACCAACCTCAAATCTCTCAATCTCAAGGCCTGGCTCTTGAAGAGTTAGAGTTTGCTGTTCTACCTTCCCAAGGTGTAATGGATATCCTGAAGGCTTCTAGGAAACCTTCCACCAGGGCTACTTATAATTCCAAATGGAAAAGGTTTTCCATATGTTGTTCTGAAAGCATATTTCCCCAGAATCTGCTGACTTACCCACAGTCCTGGATTATATGGTCCACTTAAATACCTGGGGCTGAGACCAGCTACCTAAAAGTGCATTTGGAGCTGTGTCTGCTTTTATTTCAGAAGGTAAGCCCTCTTCTCTTTCAGCTCATCCTGTATTCTCCCAAGTTTTTAAGGGATTGCTTCATACCAACCCTCCATTCAGGGACCCTGCCCTGCCTGGAATCTTAATGTTTGCATTGCTCAGCTTATACAACCCCTTTGAGCCTTTGTCTTCAGCAGAACTTAAGTACTTGACTTGGAAGACTGTGTTTCTGTAGCCATCACTTCTGCCAGACGATAAGTGAATTGCAAGCTTTGTCAGTGGAGCCTGATTTTATCTCCTTTCATAGAGATAAGGTAGTCCTCAGGACTAATAGGAAGTTTTGCCTAAGGTGGTTTCAGATTTCCACCTTAATCAATCCATATCTCTTCCAGTGTACTTACTGACCATTCCTCCTCTGCGAGAGGAGGCTGCATAACTAGATGTGAAGAAGGCCTTAGTTACTATATAGGCGTACAAGGGTCACAGGTTTGACTCCCTCTAACTGTTCCTCGCTATGGTGAGGTTGGTAAAGGAAACCTGCCACTAAAAAGATCCACTCAGGTGGATTGTCTCTTGTATCCAATTTTGCTATGGAAAACTGGGTAAGGTTCCCCTCAGGCCTGAGGGCTCACTCTACCAGAGGTACAGCTGCTTCCTGGCTGCTGCCAGGGACATCCCTATTTTAGAGATATGTCAAGCAGCTACCTGAAACAGTTCATACTTTTACCAAGCATTACTCCCTGGACATCCAGGCTAGGAGTGATGCTCGGTTTAACACAGCTGTGCTTCAAAGCCTATTTCCTAGTAGGTTCTGTCTCCTCCTCCATGGAGAGTACTGCTTTGTAGTCTGCATATGTCATAATATAGCAAGACTTCATGTTGTTTGAAGAAAAATTACTCACCTTAGTAATGTTGTTTTTCTAATGGAGTCTTGCTATATATGACCTCCCCTGCCTGCCCCTCTCAGAACCTCTGTTTTTGGGATGTGGGTGGCAGTGCAGTGTTGGCACTCAGTAGGTGCCCACCTTGTTGTTTTCACCCCTCCTTTCCTGGGTGCTTGGTGTTGTGTTTTTCATTTTTGGGTCTCCTGACTTGAGTCTTTGTTTTGGGACCAAAACATGTGTTCTTATGTTTAGTAGCCAGTTGGCTAATGTAGGTTTACATCTTCCACACAGGACCTCAGTGAGTTTAGCTCAGAAAGATCTGATGGTTTGAGTTTGAAGAACAACAGACAGAGTTTCAACCGTGCTCGAGCTCAGCTTCCATGCCTGGCATGGAAAGTTAACTCTTTCACCTCCGAGCAGTTCAAGGTTGGGACTCACTGCATATGTCATAATATAGCAAGACTCCATTAGAAGAAACAACATTACTAAGGTGAGTAATTCAGTTTTGTGACTCAGTTTTGATAAATGCAGCCCATGATAGGTACAAAGTGCCTAAACATCTCTGTTCTCTCCTCCTGACAAGGAGTCCAGGAGACCAGATTTCCTGGGGAACAGAACCTGCTTCTGTTACCTTGGGCCTGAGAATTGCAAATTATCAGGCCCATATGTTCCATTACCAGAAAACCTTCTGGAAGAAGGCCAAGGCAGTGGCCCAAGCCCTACCAGTGTGCACTCCTAAGCAGAAGCTGCTAAAGGTCCTCCAGGCAGGGGCAGATATAGGTAAACATCTGTTAAGGTCTACCTATAACATTTCTGATGCTTCTGCTAGAGCAACAGCTTCTGGTGTCTGCTTGAGAAGACAGTCTTGGTTGAGGGTGGCAGAATTTTCCAGTGATGTGCAGCAATCCATGCTAAATGCCCCATTCAGAGGATACAAGCTGTTCAGAGCAGATGTTCAGAATATCCTCTCAAACCTACAGGCTTCGGGCAGGACTTTAAAATCAGTACAGTCCCTCTGCCATACACAACCAAGAAATAGGCAGAGGGTACCTATTTGTCCAGCCAGTAACAGACACCATTCATGAGCCAGACAACAAAGTAAAAGCAGAGGAGGATCCGCTTTGTTGCCCAGGACCCACCCAGGTGCCCATTTAAAAGCCCCTAGGGGTGGGAGTGCAGCTACAGCTGCAGGATCTCCAGCTACATGACTCATTCCTAGACCCCCACCCACCAGTACCTTCAGAGGTGGTAGTAGGTGGTCGCCGCTCCCTCCAGCTGGACCAGTGGAGGAAGACCACATCAGATGCTTGGGTCCTGCAGATAATACAACAGGGCCATGCTCTAGAACTTCTGGAGTTGCCTTCAGACCATCCACCAACCCCTTTGGCCTATCCTCCAGCATACATACAGTGCCTTCAAAAAGTATTCACCCCCTTGGATTTTGTCACATTTTATGATGTTGTAAACTCAAATTAAAATACATTTATGTGGGATTTTTTTGTCATGTATCTACACAAAATACTCTATAATGTCAAAGTGGAATGAAACTTCTGGAATTTTTTGTACATGTAATTTAAAATAAAAACCTGAAATGTCTTGATTTGATAAGTGTTCACCCCTTTGCTTTGACATTCCAAATTGAGCTCAGGTGCATCCAATTTCTTTGTGAGATCACTCTAAAACTTGAATGGAGTCCACCTGTGGTCAGTTCAAATGGTTGACATGATTTCAGAGGAAATACACCTGTCTATATAAGGTCCCACTGTTGACAGTGCATGTCAGAGCAGAAACTTTACCATGAAGACCAAGGGCTGTCCGTAGAACTCCGTGATAGAATTGTAAGGAGGCATAGATCTGGGGAGGGTATAAAAACATTTCTAGGGTGTTGAAAGTTCCCAGGAGCACAGTCAAGTCCATTATTAGGAAATGGAAAGATTACGGAACCACCCAGACTCTTCCTAGAGCAGGCCGTCCTCCCAAACTGAGCAACGGGCAAGAAGGACCTTGGTCAGGAAGTGACCAAGAACCCAGTGATCACCCTGACGGAACTACAGAGTCCCATGGCTGAGATGGGAGAACCTGTCCAGAGGACAACAATCTCTGCAGCACTTCACAGATGTAGCCTCTATGGGAGAAAGGCTAGGCGGAAGTCACTCCTGAGAAAGGCCACATAACAGCATGCCTGGGTTTGCAAGAAGGCATGTGGCAGACTCTGAGACCATGTGGCAAAAGATTCTCTGGTCTGATGAAACAAAAATTGAACTCTTTGGCCTGAATGCAAGCGCTATGCCTGGCGCGAACCGAACCTCAGCTCAATTGGCGTAATACCATCCCTACCATGAAGCATGGTGGTGGCAGCATCATGTTATGGGGATGCTTTTCAGCGGGCAGGGACTGGGACACTTGTCAGGATAGAGGAATAATGAATGGAGCCAAATACAGGCACATCCTTGAGAGAACCTGCATCAGTCCACAATAGACCTTGGACTGGGGCGAAGATTCGTTCCAACAGGACAACGACCCTAAGCATACAGCCAAAGCAACACTGGAGTGGTTTCAGAACAAGAAGGTGAATGTCCTTGAGTGACCCAGCCAAAGCCCAGACTTGAATCCCATTGAGAATCTGTGGAAAGACTTAAAGATTGCAGTTCACGGCGCTCCCCATCCAACTTGGCAGAGCTTGAGCAAATCTGCAAGGAAGAATGGTCGAAAACTCCCCAAATCCAGATGTGCGAAGCTGATACAGACATACCCAAGAAGATTCAATGCTGTAATTGCTGCCAAAGGTGCTTCAAGTCATTGACTCAGGGGTGAATACTTAAGTAAACAAGATATTTCAGTTTTTTTAATGTTTCATACATTTTGTTACACAATAAAAATATTTTTGCCTTTAAATTGTTGAGTATGCTGTGTGAATCAAGGGAGAAACAAATAGAAACATAGAAACATAGAAGTTGATGGCAGATAAGGACCGCATGGCCCATCCAGTCTGCCCATTTCTTTTCCACCTTATAAATGTGCCGTCGGCCTTTGCTCTGTCAGTGGCCTATCTATTCATAGTCGTTTGTATTGCTCTCTTATGCCTATCCCATGCCTGTTTGAAGCCCTGCACTGTATTCATAGCCACCACTTCTTGTGGTAAGCCATTCCATGCATCCACCACCCTTTCTGTGAAAAAGAATTTCCCACATTCCCCTTAATCGGCCCCTCTAATCTCATGCTGTGTCCTCTTGTCCTGCTATTTTTCTTATATTTAAACATGTTAGACTCTTTCACCTTGTTAATGCCCTTAAGGTGTTTGAATACCTCGATCATATCACCTCTCTCCCTCCTTTGCTCAAGGGTATACATATTGAGCTCTGTTAATCTGTCCTCATATGTCTTCTGATGCAGTCCCTGCACCATTTTGGTTGCCCTTCTCTGGACTGCCTCAGTTTAGTTAATGTCCTTGTGAAGGTGTGGCCTCAATACTGCACGCAGTACTCCAGATGGGGCCTAACCAGTGTCTTGTAAAGAGGGATTATTACCTCCCTCTTACAACTTGTGATACCCCTACTAATCACACCCTAACATCCCCTAGCCTTACCTACTGCTTTAGAGGTCTGCTTGGATGATTTCAGGTCATCAGTGATGATGATGCCCAAGTCTCTTTCTTCCTTTGTGACTGCTAGCAACTCCTCTCCCAGCCTATAGGTGGCTTCGAGGTTTCTCTTCCTATGTGCATGATTTTGCACTTCTTTGCATTTAACCCCAGTTGCCACTCTTCTGACTATTTTGCTAGTTTATCAGATCTCTTCTCATTCTGCCCACCCCATCTGGATCATCTACTCTGTTGCAGATCTTGGTGTCATCTGCAAACAGACAAGCCTTACCCTCTAGTCCATCTGCAAGGTCACTAATGAAGATGTTGAAGAGGACTGGCCCCAGGACTGATCCCTGAGGTACCCCACTTGTGACTTGCATCTCTTCTGACTGTATATCATTTACCACCACTCTCTGTTTTCTGCCCGTCAACCAGTTTGCTACCCACTTGACCAACTTACTGCCCACCCCAAACCTACCCAGCTTATTTATCAATCTTCTATGTGGAACAGTGTCAAAAGCTTTGCTGAAGTCAAGGTAGGCAACATCAGCTGCTCCCCTTGGTCCCCACTCTGGTTACCAGTCAAAAGAAATTTATGAGATTAGTTTGACAGGACCTTCCTTTTGTAAACCCATGCTGTCTTGGATCCGTGCCCTATGAGTTCCAGGTGTTGCACTATCCTTTCCTTAAGGTGCCTCCATAATCTTGCCCACTACTGAGGTAAGACTGACTGGTCTGTAGTTCCCGCTCCTCCCTTCTACCACTCTTGTGGAGTGGGATCACATGAGCCGTTCTCCAGTCTTCTGGGACCTCTCCTGTGCTCAGAGACTCACTAAACAGTTCTGCTAATGGCTCTACTAGTTCCACCTTTAGCTCCCTTAAGTACCCTGGGATGTATGCCATCAGGTCCCATTGCCTTATCCACCCTAGGCTTATAGCTCTTGTAGGACCCTTTCTTTGTGAAGGGAGTAGTGCTCATCTCCCTCCCCCTGTGTCCATGATGCTGAGCTGTGGGCCCTGCCCTACCTTCTCTTCAGTAAATACTGAGCAAAAAGTATCTATTTAGGATAGATGCCTTTACAGGGTCCTCCTCCTCACATGCTCCCTTTTCTCCATTAAAGCAGCAATACCCCCTCTGGACCTTCTTCTTTCACTAATGTATCTATAGAAAGTCTTGTCACCTTCTTTTACTGTTGTGCTAGTTTTCCTCAGTTTGGGACTTTGCCTGCCCTACTGCCTTCCCTGCTTCCCTATCTTCATCCCGTTGTGTTCCCTTATATTTCCTGAAGGCCAGCCTTTTGGCTCTGACCTTTTCTGCTACTGTATTTGAGAACCAAATTGGTTACCTTCTTCTTTTTGCACTTCCTTTTCTGTCTAACACAGTGGGATGTTGCTTCAAGTATTGCATCTAATGCTTGCCCACTTTGCCTGTACCCCCTCACCTGTGTTTCTTTTGCCAGGGCTAGCTTAACTCTGTTGGCCATCTTACCAAAGTCAGCTCCTCTGAAGTCCCATATTTTTGCCTTGGAATGGGATGATTTAGATGTAGTAGCCAAATTGAACCATACCATGTGATGGTCACTGGCCCCCAGGTGACCTTCTACCTGGAGATCTGTGATCCCTTCCTTGTTAGTCAGTACTAGATCTAGGATACCCTGTCTCTCATGGGTTGCTGTACCAGTTGTTTGAAGCCCTCCCCTGCAGGAGTCCACTATGTGTCTAGTTCTGGCAGATGTCCCTGCTGGTATTGACCAATCTGTATCCGCATGTTGAAGTCTCCCATTATCAGAACCTCCTTTAGCTGTCATGTTTTATATATCTTCTAACAGTAATGTCTATGTCCTCCCCTGGTCTGGGGCCTGTAGACAACCCCAGTTCTTATGGCTGTCCATTTCCTGTTTCCAGGGTGACCCACAGTTCTTCTTGCTCCTATGTGTATTCTGAATTTCTGTAGCTTTGATATTTTCATTGACATACAGGGCCACTCCTCCCAGCCCTTGAGCCACATGTTTAGCTCCCCTATCTCCCTTCTCTGACCTTCCGTCCATTTAGCCCCTATCCCAGACTGGCAGGATCTCGGAGAAGGAGATGCAGACGAAATAGATGATAGTTTGTCACCCAGCCTGGTCAGGTGTTCTTTGGTCTCCACAACTGACCGGCTGGTGAGATCATTAGTCCCTATGTATACTAGGACATCAATGTTTTCTCCTGCTTTGTGAACAATTTTAGCAATCGGTCAGTCTCTCTCCATGCTGATGTACCTGGGAGACATTTGACCCTTACCTGGCTGGAGATGGGTATCAACTCCTCGAATCATGGAGTCTCCTATGATCAAGTTTTTGATTTCCTTTTGCTTATTTTGTTTTGGTTCCTGATTTGGGTGAGTTTTGTTGTGCTAGCTCCTGTGCTGCAGTGTCCTGCTCTGCAGTGTCTTCTGCCTCTTTGTTTGATTTCAGAGATAGAGGCAGATACCTGTTGTAGTGTTTATATGGTTTGGAGGTAATATGTTGGAGAGCAGAGAGTGATGGGGCACCGATTTACCCTCTAACCACCTGCCAACCTCCTGGACCAACTACCCTCTGCGGTCGAGGTTTTTCTGTTGGATGCTGGGGAAATGGCGGGAGGTTCTTATAATGTATTTCCTCTTGAATATGAAATTTGAGGCGTGCAATCTCTGCCCATGCTGCCGGCTGAGCCTAAGATCTCCAAAGGCCCAGCATGTAGGACAGTGTCCTAAATCCTGTAAGACTGTCCTTCTGAAAATTGTTCCACAGTACCTGCAGTTAATGATATCCATTCCAGATAAGTTGCTGGGTTTATAACCTAGTCAGAGTAATTAGAAGGAAAAAAAAAAAAAAAAAAATGCAAGTAATGGTTTGATTGTGTTTTGTTTAACTTGTTATAACAACAAGTTAAATTACTAGTGCCCTGTAAATGAGGCTCACCTTGTGGAGGCCCCACTGATCCACCCTTCCTGCTCTGCCACAGGAAATGTCACAACTGTGGTGCCCTCTAAAGAGTGTAGTGTGGGGTGGTTGGGGATGGGGGTTGGTGGCTGGGCCCTTCCCTGCGAAAAAAAAAACCGAGACGAAAGAAAAAGAGGTAAGAGCAGAAACAGTCAGTCAACAACAAATGCAGTAACCCTGAAAGCTTATCCTAATGTTAGATAAAACTGTAAAACCTGTAAAGCACCACCTGTAATAATTTCAGAAGATATCGCTGTAAGAAACACTTTGCTACAGAGAAAATAAAACAATGAAATGTTAGCAACAAACAGTAGCAATCCTGTGAGTAAAAATAAAAAACACCACCACACAGTAAATCTACGTAGCCAAAATAAGTCAATCCTTTTCCCTTGCTCTGGTAAGTTTCTCTACTCTGCCTTTCAAGCAGTCTTAGAAGGAAAGAGCTCAGGTGAATCATTTGAATGCATTAAAAATCTGGTAGTAACACAACAAAATGTGACAAAATCCAAGGAGGGGTGAATACTTTCTGTAGGCACTGTACTGGTGCTGCTAGAGGAAGTATATACTCTATACAGAAAAGGGCCATAGAACCAGTTCCTTGGGAGCAAAGGAACAAGGGTTCTATTCCACTACTTCCTAGATCATCTTGAGGTATCTCGGTCATCAAGTCCCTACGGATGGAACTTCACCGTCAGTGCAGCCAAGATCCACATGGGAAGATTTTCAGCAGTACAACTGTGGCAGCCCACAGCAATGTCGTCTGTCGACACTTCGCCAACCCTGTAAAGGCGTTGAGCGCCCTGCTTCCTCTTCGGTTCTTTCCAGCCATGCAACTTGATCACATAGATCTCCTCCGTGAGAGCTGTGCTGCAGTTTCACACCATTTTCACCTACGGTTTTTTCTGTACTTAATTCTTTTTAGAATCTCTTTTCTAAAGAGATTCCTTTACCTCGTTTATGTCGAGAGTTAATCCTTCAATTTCTCTCTTTGACACTGCCACTGAGGAAAGAAGATTGCCTCTTCAGATGAGCAGTCGCTCTGTGTCTGCTGTCTTGGGCCTGACAACGAAGTGTCGGAAAGTGAGCTCTGCCAGAGTGTAATCAAACCACCCTCAAGTGACGCTAAAAGGCTCTTAAAAATTCCTTCCTTAACAACAGGTAGCCAGTTCTGGGCAGGGGTCCTCCAGGGTCTGTTCTTACCAGTCGCCGGCAGGGTCATGGGCTCCCAGGCTGCTAAATTCCAAGACAAGTCTTGGGAGAAAAGTCATAAAAGGACCAAGATCAGGACCCCGGTGCGCTGTCCCGCCCCAACGGCCTCTTCCTCATCATCTGGGGTACTCCGTCTGCTGCGACTGCACCGATGCCTAAGCCTGGTGTCCAGATCTCTGTCCCTTCGACCCCTACCCAGCAGCATCTTCACTGGATGTGCAAGGCAGCCGGCCATCGACATCCGGGACCCCTCTTCATTGATGACAGGACCGTTGTCGACGGTCCTCCCGTTGAGCCTGATACTTCTCCAGGTCCTTGGGCTGTGGGCTCTTTGGGCTCTCAGTGTCTGTCTGGCAGATCATTGCCTCCTGCACCATCGACCCTGCCATCTACTGTCATCAACCTCAGTGACATTTAACAAAATTCACTATGGTTTTGGTCCACAGTTGGGCGCTTATATGCTTCCATCGTCTGCACTATCAATGGCACCGTCATCGACACCACTTCAGCCTCCATGAGCTGCTCCCTATGAGCCATCGGTACCTCGGTTATTGGACCTAGAATTGGAACAGGTTGACATCCAGGAGGAGTGCCATCCTGATAATATCCTACCCGGCGAAGAAGGAAGGGAAGACAGATCCACACTTCCTCAGTGGCGAAGACTCTCTCAAGCATACTGCTAGGTCTCCTCCTTAGGGCCCTACTTTCTTCAGTGTTTGACAGCTGTCCTCAGCCATGGTCTTTCATACTGAGGAGGAGGATGCCACCAGGTGAGATCTGGTGGATTTCCTAGAAATTCCAGAGTCTTCCTAAAGTCATTCCTCCTATCCTTCCTGTACTAAGGAATGCCACAACTGCAGCCTGGCACAGGCGTGATATAGTGCCATATGTGCCCTTAGAGGGCTGATAAGTTATATCATGCCCCCAGGATCTTCCTCGCTACCCTGCCCAACCATAAACAGATTCTGTGGTAATAAAGGCAGCCCATGATAGGTCCAAGGTGCCCAAGCACTTTAGCTCCCCAACAGAAAATCCAGTAGGATTGATCTCTGAGGCAAGAGGGTATATGCCTCATCCAACCTTGAGCTGAGGATTGTGAATTACCTTTCTCACATGGTCAAGTACCAGAATGCCCTTTGGCAGAAGGGCAAGGCCACGACTCAAACCCTTCCTAATTGTACCCAAAAGCAAGAGGTTCTTAAGTGCCTCAAAATGTTGAGGATATCAGCAAGCACCTCTTGCGGGCCCTCTCAGATATCTGGACACTGGTGCCAGGGCTGCTGCCCCGGCATATGCCTTCATAGGCAGTCCTGGCTGAGTGTCTCTGGTTTCCTTTTATTTTTTATTATTTTTTTTTCTCCTGTTTATCACCTGTCCCCATTCTTGGCTTTCAGTCTGGCGCATTTGGAGCATCGCATGCCACGGCTCGAGACACTCTCCGCAACTTGCCACCCCTCCCACCTACATAGCCTCCAGACCTCCACCCAGTGGTAGTGGAACTCCGGGGAGCAGTGACCACCCGAGAGAGGAGAGCTGCCTTATGGCTGCTCAATTCTGCTCTCCCCCCGTGCCAGCTCCTGATGACCTGAGTCAGTTCCCGAACCTGGGTTGCTGGCGTGACACGAGGCAAGGCGTCCAGCGCCTCAGCCCTCTATGCCACCAGGCTGGCTGGTCTCGCAATTTTCCTGTTGATGTTCAGTAAAGGTGCATAATGCCCCTTTAATGTCTCCAAGTTGTCCGGTCCAGATGTGCGGGACATCATAAAAGAGCTCAGACATCTGGAAGGACTATCAGGTCTCTCCATTCCTCTGTCATACACAACCCAAGAGCAGACAGCGCCTCCCTTTTGCAAGGTGTCCCACAAACATGGAGCAGCTTCTTGACCCCAAAGGCAAACATAGAGCCTCCACTTCCTTGCCTGCCCCTCTTCTGCCAGAGCCACGCCAAGCACCTCATGGGTGACAAACCAGCCCAGCGGCTGGAACCGCCACCACTTGACTCCTTGCCAGACCCCGGTTCCCAACCAGGAGGTAGTGGTCGGAGGTCGGTTCTCCCTCCATCTCAATCAATGAGAACCATCATGTCAGATGCCTGGATTCTTCAAATCATAGAAAGGGGTCACACTCTGGAGCTCATGAAGCCACTCTGAGACTCCCCAGTGTCCTTCAGCTAACCCCGCCACTTGTCAGTTCTCTGGGAAGAGGTACAGTCCTTCTGCGTTAAAAAAGACCATCAAGCCAGTGCCCAGGCACCAAAGAAACTAGGGTTTTACTCCATGGTGTCCTTTAGAACCCTAAGGAACAAGTGCAAACAAGCAGCAAAGGCTGCAAAGCGAAAGTATGTCAAGCGTCTCCAACAGTCGGACCTTGCTGATCTCAAATCCTTCTGGTGCACATCAGTGCCTTGATAAAAGGTAGCGGTACTCCACCCCAAGGCCCAATACAACGCAATGGCGCATACTGACTGAGGAATAAGATGTTGCCTCAGCCTTCTATAAGCTTTTCATGAACCTGAGGACTACAAAGCAAGTCTTCCCTAAGACCCCTGGGGCACCAACTCCCGGATACATGGAGCCCAGATAGACCACCATTTCATTTAAGGTTGGTAAGGGCAAAGGAAGTGCTCCCCTGCTCAAGACCATCAAACAGAAAGGCTCAGCAGGTCCTGATGGACTAGATCCAAGACTGCTTAGGGCAGCCCGCCCAACCGTATCTCCCGGTCACTTGGCTCATTAACAGGTCACTAACTGAGCAGGCGTACCTAACAGATGAAACAGGCGAATGTGGTTCCCATCCATAAAGGGGATCTAGAGTCCATGGGCAACTACAGGCCTATCTCTCTTCTATGCACACTAGCCAAAACCAGGAAAGGTTAGTCTACTGCCAACTCAGAGACTACCTGAAACTAACAAATTGCTAGTGCACACACATCATGGATTTAGAAGAAACCATGGGATCGGACACGGCCCTTATCAGGCTCACATGTAATATAATAACTGTCTTGGACAAGGCACCCCACTGGGGCTGTTTTATTGACCTGACCAAGGCCTTTGATTTAGTAGATCATGACCTCCTACACAAACTATGTAACCTTGGTCTGGACCAACACTCACTAACATGGTTCGGTAGCTACCTGACGGGGACGCTCACAACAGGTCAAGTGGAGAGGTGCTATATCCGAACCACTCACACTCAAGGAAGGGTACCCCAGGAATCCATACAGGGCCCCTCCTATTCACACTATTTGTCAATGATCTGAACAATCACTCACGGAGGATCCTTGCTGGTCCAGTATGCAGACTATGCAGTGATCTATCAATCCCCAGTTAACCCTACGGACATAGGAGCCCACCTACAATCGTGCTTTGACTCTCTAGAATCTTGGCTGGTAGAAAACAGACTAGTCTAAAATACCACAAAAACAAAGGCCATGGTTTTGGTTCTAGAACTATTGGTCAGGACTGAAACTCTCTACTCCATAGTCTCCTCTCGGGTACCACTACTGAGGTAGTGAAATTCATGAAGTACCTGAGTCTGTATCTGGTCCAAGTCCTTACCCTGAAGCCTCATGTCAATCAGGTAACCAAACTGCACCAGAAACTTGGCCTGCTTACTGCCTGAACACTCAGCTAGTTCCTGAGTCCAGGATAACAATAGCTAACAGCATTCTGCTCCCAACTCTGACGTATGCCACCTCTGTCATGCAGGGTATGGGAAAACAGGAATACAGTAGAATGCAGGTACTATACAAAAGGTTGCCTGCTTCACCACATCATCCCATAAAAGGACACACCACTGCGAAGCACTGGCCTCCATAACTGGCCATCACTCACCAACCGACTCCAGCATCCACTATTATGTAACGCATTAAGCTACTCGACCACCCCCAGACAGCCTGCCTGGGCTGCTGATCCCAAAGAGAGCAGGCAGGCATCTCCGAACCTCTGGAGAAATCTCCTGGAAGAGCCTAGGATACGCACCACTGCTGGCACCAGATCCTTCACCCATTCAGCCCTGGTACTGTGGAATAAGCTACCACAGCAGCTGTAGGATGCAACTTCCTGGAATCTTCCAGTCCAGGCTACCAGCACACCATCTAAGGAACAGCACTGCACTTGCACTAGAACTCTGAGCCACAGAGACTAGCTCCCTACTTACGCTGCCCCAGGCAAGCCCAGACCTCTACCAGTTCAGAGGGACTGTACTGTGTGTATGCCAAGTCCACTTCCCTTAACTAACTCCATTGTATTCTAATGTGTAATGTCTAATCCACACTGTGTACTAAAGCTTGAACTCTGCACTGTGCCAGCCAGTTTTTAACCTGAAAGCAGTCAAACGCACCTACTTGCTTTGTAAATTCTCTGTATGTGAAATGCTCTTCTGTGTAACTAACCTCGGGTCGCTCCTGAAAAAGGGACCTTCGGGCTCAGTGGGCCTACCCAGTTACCAAAATTGAATAAATAAATAATGTTCTCCTGGTCCCCAACAGAACCGGAGACCTGAGGCCATCTTGGGACCTCAATCTGTATGCCCAGCACAAGAAGTTTAGAGCAGTAACTCTGCCAGGCTTGCTGCCCCTCCTCAAGCAGGGCAACTAGCTGTGTTCTCTGGACATGCAGGATGCGTATCTGCACATCTCAGAGTTTCCACCTCACAGGAGATTCCTCCAGTTTCTTTTCCAGGGCGAACATTACCAAATCAAAGTGTTTCCCTGGCTTGTCCTCTGTGCTGCGGTCTTTACCAAATACTTGGCAGTGGTAGCTGCAGCTCTCAAAAGGAGGGACTGTATGTTTTCCCATGTCTGGATGATTGGCTCCTAAAGGCCCCATCCAGGGAACAGCTCCTGCTGACTCTGGAGAGAACTCTTCAGCTATTTATCTCCCTGAGCATTACAGTCAACTTGTCAAGTCGGTCCTAGTCACGTCCCAAAGGCTGCAGTATATAATGGCGGTTCTAGACTTGGCACAGGGAAAGGCCTTCCTGCCTCAGAACAGGGAGAGTGTCTTGATTGCTCAGGCTCAGGAGGTCACCCAGAGCCGTTATGTCCCTGCAAGAATGTACCTGAGGCTGTTGGGATTGATGGCTATGGCTGTCCCCACTGTTCCACTGGCCAGGGTCCACATGCATATCCTCCAATGCTCTCTACCCGAGTGCAATGGGAAGAGTGCATGGATGAATTAGATCAGTTAGTGCTGGTCTCCTCCATGTCTACAAGGTGCTGCAGTGGTGGATGGACCCCCTGAACCTGCTGCAGGGGTCCCTTCCAGATCTCCTCCCCCAGCAGATCTTCACAGCGGATGCCTCCAGTTTGGGCTGGGGGGCTCATCTGGGTCCCTTTCAAACCCAGGGCTCTTGGTCCCAGCTCAAAACCTCCCTGAATATCAGTGTCATGGAGATGCGGGCAGTCCTGTATGCCATGCAGGCCTTTCAGAATGATCTCCTCCTGGATCAGCTGTTGATTAAGTACAACAACCTCAATGTTATGTATTACATCAGTGCAGGGTGGGGAGACATTTATATTCCCTGTGCAGGTAAGCCATAAGAGTGTGGTACTGGGCATTAGACCATGGTCTAACTCTTTCAGCAGTTCACGTCCCAGTACTGCCAAACACTCTGGCAGTCAGCCTCTGCCTGATGCAGTCCAGCATGCAGTGTGAGCTTCTCTCATCCATCGCAGAATACCTGTTCAACAGATGGGGTCATCCAGAGTTGGACCTTTTGCATCCCACTCAGCATAAAACCCAGTTTCTGCTCACTCGATCCAGGGCCTGGGTTTGTGGTGAGACACATTGTCCCTCTCCTGGAGCGGAAGGTTCCTTTACACCTTCCTCCATTTCCTCTGATTCAGAGGTGCTACTCAATCTGCAGATGGAGGGAGCCAGCATGATCCTGGTAACTCTAGTCTGGCCCCGACAGATGTGGTTCCCAATTACTACAGCAGCTAGCGGAGGAACCTCTTATCTCTGTCCCTCTCTGCAGGAATCTGCCAATGCAGGCTTAGTGGACCTGGTACATCCCAACTTCAAGTCCCTTCATCTGCATGTTTGGCTGCTGAGAATGTAGCCATCGAGGTTTCATTCATTCATTTTTATTTTATACTGGAAAGGCATGAGGCAAGATGCCCATTTCACAAACATCCAGTTATAACAAAACATCGGTGGATATATACAAAATTACAGAGAGTACAATTATACAGAAATACACTTCTTACATAGGTGAGAATGTACGATTACAGAGAATGTAATTTTTACAGATGTACACTAGTTACTTAAGCACCAGGCGGTAGCATGATAAATGTACAGAGAACATATCAAAACAAACATTAGGACATTGTATATTTGTGAACAGCACCGGTAAGGACCTTGTTATATATATGTACAGACTAACAGGACCTGACAGGAGGGATGAGGTGAGAGAATGGGAAGAGATTAAAGAAAGAGGAGAGATTAAAGTAGGGAGATGAGTTAGACAGATGGTCAAAATGGGAGGGCAGATTGGGAGATGGAAAAACAGTTAAGGGATAAATTGTGGATGTGGAGATAAGTTTACCAGGGTGCAGAGGAGCAGTTGGGTGGGAAGCAGCTAATACCGAAGGTAAGAAAGGAAGAGACAGGGAGCACGGATGCTGGGGATGGAAGGGTAGTAATCATAGGGGACTCCATAATTAGGGTATTCACTGGGGAAGGAAGGGGACCCAAATGCAAGCAGGAGGGTGGTTTGTATGTCATGGATGACAGCGGGAAGGTGGGCCCAAGAATAAGGAAATAGTAAGGGAGGTTGGTGGAAAACCTAATTTAGTTATACATTTAGGAACCAGTGACCTAGCTGGGGAGGAGGTGGAGGTAGTGCAAAGTAGGTTCAGGAGTTAGGGAATATCTGCAGGGAGGAAGGAAGTTTACTAGCCTTCTCAGAGGTGATACCCGTACCAAGGGCCAGCACAGCCAGGAAAAAAAGAAAATAGAGGATTTCAGTGACTGGCTGAGAAATGGTGCAGGGAGGAGATGTTCATCTGTATTGGGGACTGGAGGAGACCTGGTCAAACAAGCACTCTTTAACCAGACAGGCTACACCTCAGTAGGGAGGGTTTGAGGGTACTAAGGGGACAAACTGGGGAATACATAACCACTACATTAATTTAAACTTCTGGGGGGACAGTGGGTGTGCAGGCCACAGACTCCGAGAGGAGAGATCAGTGAACCTCTCCCCACAGTGATGGAAGAGGTCTGGAGGGAGGAGGTGGATGGGACAAGGACACAGTTAGCAAGGGTGGAGGGTGAGGAACACATAACAAAGATGCGTGGAGGGTGTACACAGAGGGGATAAATGTGAATAGAAGAATAGAGGAAAGAAGGAAGGTCAGATTCTAGGTGGAGGTGGTGTCTCTGAATACACAGAGTCTTGGAAACAAGTTGGAAGACCTGCAGGCACTACTAGCGGACAGGTGTATGGACATAGCTGCAGTAACCAAGACTTGGGCAGCATCACACCATGACTGGGACCTTGATCCCTGGATATAAACTATTCAGGAGGACAGGGTAGTCAGGAAGGAGGGAGGGGTGGCAGTTTATATCAGGAGGAATAACACACAAGGGAGGTCTGAGTAAAGAATTGGAGGCATTATGGGTTCAGTTAAGGTCAATAGAGGGAAAGGTGAGAATGGTGGTTTTATAGACCACCCAGTCAGGATGAGGAGAGAGACAGGGAAACTGAGCTCACAAATATCGGAAGCTGTGGCGGAAGGGAGATGTGGTAGTGTGGGACTTCAACCTGCCCAAGGTGGATTGGAGCATACCATCCACGACATGTGCTAGAGTCAGGTGATCCTGGAAGGACTGCAGAGTGGGTTCCTGACTCAGGATGTTACTGAACCAACAAGAGCTGAGGCAATTCTTGATCTGGTGCTCACATGGGGAGCATGTACAGGAAATAATGATCAGGGAGCCACTGAGAGGAAGTGACCATTGCACAAGTGTGGTTCCAGTTGGATATGGACAGGAAAGCATCCCAGCTAAGACTAAATCTTGGATTTCAAGAGGGTGGACTTCAGGAAAATGGACGAAGTGCTAAGGAGCCATCTAGTGGGCATCAGAGCAGCTATGGGGTGGACCAAAGGTAGTCCATCATTAAGGAAGGAATGCTGGTCGCAGATGGTGTGTTAGGCTCAGGTAAGAACACAAGGGCCAAAGCCCAGCTGGTTCAGTTCTGGGGTTGTCCCAGGCAGTAAGGGAAAAGAAGTTGGCCTATAGAAAATTCAGGAAGACCAAAGAGGTGGATAGGAAAATGACCTAAGATTGGCTAGTGAGGCAAGTAAGAAAGTCAGAAGACGAGCAAAAGGCACAGAAGGAGCTGCAGATAGCGGAAGAATTAGAGGGAAGGCTTTCTTCGTCATGTAAGTGAGAAAGGGACAAGGTGAGTTATTGGAGAAGCAAGAAGGGGTGGGTGGGTGGAGGATAATGGAAAGTAGACATACTAAATGAATACTTCTGTTCTCTTCACCTGGGAGAAATACGGACCAGTGCCTTCAGGAGGAAAAGAGCAAGCGGAGGAACACAGATGTTGTGATAGAGTGAGGGAGGGGCTGCTGGCATTGAAGGTGGACAAATCACCAGGCCGGATGGAGTACATCCAAGGGTACTGAAGGAACTGGCTGAGGAGCTGGCAGGGCTACTGGCAAGCCTATTT
Organism: Neoceratodus forsteri; assembly: GCA_016271365.2. Taxonomy (NCBI): domain Eukaryota; kingdom Metazoa; phylum Chordata; order Ceratodontiformes; family Ceratodontidae; genus Neoceratodus; species Neoceratodus forsteri. The sequence continues at coordinate 1,101,233,281 of CM028132.1, read as the reverse complement.
AATAGTCCACCAGAGACAGGGTAATACCGCAGGACTAGAGAACAACACATGTAGTGCCGCTCACAAAAAGCAGTCCCAAGGATGACCCAGGGAATTACAGACCAGTCAGTCTGACCTCCATCGTGGGCAAGCTCATGGAGACCATACTAAAGGAAAGACTGGTGGAATATCTAGAGGGCATGGTCTCCATGATGCGAGGCAACATGGGTTCATGGGGAGATTTGTCAAACAAATCTGACTGACTTCTTTGACTGTGTCACTAAGACAGTGAGACAGGGGCCAAGCAGTAGACATCCTCTAGCTTGATTTCAGCAAGGTCTTTGACTCTGTGCCCACAAAGATTGATCAGGAAGTTGGTGGATCTCGGGGTTGGGAAAAAGATGGCCAGATGGGTGGAAAACTGGCTGAAGGACAGAACCCAGAGGGGTGGTTGTGGGGGAGAGTTTTCTGGCACAAGACAGGTAATCATTAGGGTCCCGAGTGCTCTGTGCTGGGGCGGTGTTGTTCAGTGTCTTCATCAGTGACATTGGAGATGGCATTAAGGGCAAAATGTGCCTATTCGCGGATGACATACCAGGCTCTGGCGAGTGGACACAGCTGAAGGGATACAGGACCTACAGGAAGATCTGGAAAAGCTAGGAGGTAGTCAGGACCTGGCAACGGCTTCAATGCCAGAAATGCAAGTTATGCATATTGGAGCCAAGAATCCTGAGACGAAGTACTACCTGGGTGGAGTCGAATATCTGCATCAGAGGGAGTAGAAGGACCTGGGTGATGATCACCAGTGACCTGAAGCACTCCACGTGGTGCAAGAAAGCAGCAACAAAGGCAAACAAGTTGCTGGGATGCTAACCAAGTTTGGTCTCCTGTATCGTCTGAGACCTTTTCTCCCTTAGACATCTAAGTTTAGGGTAGCCACGTGCTGCTGCCCACCCTGTTCTATGGGGCCCCAGTGCTACACTCACTACAAAACACGAGATGCAAAAACTTAAAATATTGTATCACAGAGACGGGCGCTTTGCCCTGGGTGCTCTGCCTCTAGAACACCACTGTAAAGTGTTGCACTCACTAAATTGGCCTTCCCTTGAGGGCAGACTGATGTACCCTTCCCTATGTCTGGCCTTCATGCTTCTACAAACTAATGCCCCCACAAATCTGAGTTGTACCTAACGCTTAAACAGCCTGGAAGAACCTTAAGGTCCTCTAATTGGCAACTCCTCCATGTCCCAGAGTCCAGACATGTCAAGGTCTTCGGTCTTTCTTGGCTTACATTCCTTCCTCTGAATGGCTCCTAGTAATCTCAAGACTGCAGCTTCCTTGGCGGCTTTAAAAAGCCTCAAGACCTACCTGTTGGGCTAAGCCTCTGTGCATGCTACTGCTGAGGATCAATGCAGCTCCATTGGGCTACCTCTGTAGCTGCTGTCAGCCGCCTGGTATGCCTTTACTCCCATATTGGGACCATTACCATTTGATGAGCCATTTGTAACTGTAATTTTTGTGAAACTGTTCCATTTCAACGAACAAAGTGTGACTGTCATTCTTGTGAAACTGTTTTACTTATCATGATAATCTTCAGTTGTACCTAACCTGCCTGTAAATCATACATGTCCCAGATGTAATGTCTGTATTACTCAATTTCCCTTGAGTTGTTCCTACTGCTTACTCGCCTGTAAATAATCCCGGTCGCTCTGATAAAGGGACCATAATGGTCTCAGTGGGCCTACCCAGTCACCAACATTTTAAATAAATAAAATACCTAGGGATCAGTAGTAGGAGAGAGGAGGTTATACTGCCCTTGTACAGGTCACTGGTAAGGCCGCATCTAGAGTATGGAGTTCAGTACTGGTGCCTACACCTCAAAGGACATTAACCTACTGGAGAAGGTCCAGAGGAGGGCTGCAAGATGATAGCTGGTCAGCAGGGTAAGGCATACGAGGGAGGTTGAGGACACGAACATGTACTCCCTGGAAGATGGGAGTGAGAGAGGACATGAATCTGACCCTCAAGTACTTGAAAGGGATAAATAAGGTTGATCAGGAGAGCCTCTTTAAGCTGAGTGGCAACCATAACATGAAGGGGCAGTCTTAAGCTGGAGGGTGGGAGGTTTAGGAGGGAGGTGGGAAGCACTTCACAGAGAGGGTGGTGGACACTTGGAATGTGCTGCCAGAAGAGGTAATCTCATTGAAGACAGTGGGCAGCTTTAAGAGGCTGGGACAGGTGTAGCAGGAGGGTAAGAGTAGTGGGAGAGGGGCAGGGACAGTAGCTCAAGCTGTGGACCCTGCAACACGAGCTGACTTGATAGACTAAATGGCTTTCTTCTGCTGGCTTCTTCGTATGTTCATTTAACATAAGCTGGAAAGGAGTAGCTAGAAACCATTTCAAGGGGCTTGTTGAGTAAGTGCTTTTCAGATTTTTTTTTTTCCCAACTCTACCTGTCACGGCTGGGGAACTCTCCAGGCATCCTCTCCCTGTGCCTGCCCGCCTGAGATCCGCTGTGGTCTTGTGCCTTCTCCCCCCACTGCTAGCATCCTGGTTTAACCCACCCAGGAGGGTAGCCCAACCTACTTGGCTCCTTGTGAGAGACAGACTCTGGCAGCGGGCAGGGCCTGGGTGAAGGAGCGATGAGGCTCGGCCAGTCAGATCCGGCGCTGGGCATGGAGGAAGATGCCGTCGCTATCCCCACAAGCCAGTATTTCCTTTTCCTTCCCTTCCTCCCCTTTCCTCGCACCCCGGCGCTTGGCACACGGCAACCCTGCCAGCGTCGGGCACACTGTAACGTGCTGCTTGTGCTTCTGCAGCATCCCTGATCTCCACCAGGGGTCGCCGGAGCACCAGACATCCCAATGTCCCTCCCGGGACAGGAGGCTGCCCACGGGTGCTCAATCCGATCCCTCCTGCGGCCCAAGCTCGGCTCCCGAACTTGGAGTCGCCAGTGTGGTCGTGAGTGGCGTCCAGCGCCTCAGCCTCAGCACCACCGGGCTGTGCTTTCAGATTAACCTTAAAGGAATCGATGGAGAACAAATCGCAAGGTTGGGCGGTAGGGTGTTAAAAGTTTGGGGCCCTTGAAGAGAGCGATTTCTGTCCCAGGAGGTGTTGAAAATGGGAATCTAAAGGCGGAGGAGGAATCGCTCCTGGTGGGACGAGCAGGATCAGTTCTTATGAAGAGAGAAGAGACACTGGGAGGAGGTTACTAAGAATTGTGTACATGAATGTATGCCTTCTAGGCAAACATGTCTTCTAGCGAGAACCATTTAATGGATTCACAAAGGGTACAGCTGTGGGTGCAATGGGGAGCAGTATGAATCTAATTATGTTATTATAGGCCGCTTTTAGCTTAGAGAAATTGATGGAGTTTGGAGGGTGAAAAGATAAAGGGATCCGTAGTCAAGTAGAGGAGAAGTAAGCTGGAGGCAAGCTGGGTTCTAGTCTCAGGGATGAGAAACTGACAAATCCTGTAAGGAGCCCAAGTCTCTGATGTATTTTGCCAATCAACTGGGTTATGTGTGGTCCAAAGAGAGGTGCTCATGAAGTGTTAGACCGAGTATTTAAATTCATGGACCTGCTCAATTGCGATGCCATCGTTGTCCAGGAGTGTGGCGTCAAAGTTAGAGGTTTCGGGTGTCCGAGAAAATAATTTGTTTTTGGGAGTTTAAGACCATTCTGCGGGAGGTAAACCGTGTGTGGAGACTGTAGAAATCCTTCTGGGGTTTGGAGAGGAGGGCAGTAGGGTTACCATCATTACAGTATATGGCGTCGTTGTCTGCATAGAGGCTGAGTTTAGTATGTGAACATACTGAAGGGATATGTTAATAAAAAAAAAAATAGAGGCCCCAGGATTGACCCTATGATGCATACATATTTAATGAGGCAGTTAGGTTTGGGGTTTTCCATAGGGTAGTGGATGTCCTAGTTGCCACTCAGAAGCCATCCACTCGAGCCACTTATGCCATGAAGTGGAAGAGGTTTGCCATCTGGGCTGCCAAACATAATCTGGACCCCTTTCACTTGTCCGGTGAGCCAGATTCTGGACTACCTGTGATCACTGTCGGACTCGGGTCTTCAGTACTCCTCCTCAAGGTGCACCTTTCGGCTGTCTCTGCATGCCATGAGCCTGTAGGTGACTGCACCATGGCTCAGCTGGATGTGTAGAAAGTAAGTGATAAAGGTGTGGTACTCAACCCTCAAAAAGGAGACTGACTCAACACTTTAATTCCATGTATCTTTTACTTGTCTTTGGTGTAAACTTTCACATGAACATCCAGTTTCACTTCACTTTCTTTTAGTTTGAATTTCCATATAAATCATCCAACTTCATTTCAGCTTTATTCCAAATAATAACAGCCTCATTCATTCTTGACTCTCTTGTAAATTTTACTAAATGTTGTAACGTTTCAGGACTTATATGTCCCATCATCAGACCCAAGAGTAGCTCCAAATTGGGCTGAAAAAATCAAAATGAACAAATATTTAATATAAACATCTATCTTCTCAGTAGTTATTATAGTTAATATAATTTCATTATATAACCATAAGCAAGTATGGTGGGAACAAACCTGTGAAAATTAATATAACTGTTCTAAATCATCAGCTAAGTGGCTCTTTCAAAGAAGTAATTATATGGAAAACTTCATTTCCATAAACAAGCATAGTAATACAAATAAACTATTTAAATATCAAAACTTTCCTTTTTAATATTTGAATAGTTTACATCATAGACATGAAATGGGAGAATAAATGGGGTTTTGAAAAGCGATTTTAGGCTGAAAATTATTTTGTATTACTATGCTTGTGATACATGGAATTAAAGTGTTGAATCAGCCTCCTTTTTGAGGGTTGAGTACCACACCCTTTTATCAGTTAGTTTCTACGTTCCATAAGTGCCCCCCTTTTTTTATAAAAGAATTAACAGGGAACCGAGGGAAACTATCTTTACAAATTCAGCTGGATGTGTCCCATACCTTCTTGAGGGCATCCTGCATCTGAAACCTCCAGTCCGTTCTCCTGTCCCGGCTTGGGATTTGAATTTTGTTTTGGAGAAATTGCCCTGTCTCCTTTTGAGCCAGCCATGACTTACGAAGCTATGCTTCCTTTCTTGGAAAGCGTTATTTTTGGTTGCTGTTACTTCTGCTCAAAGGATTTCTGAGCTTCAAGCCCTCTGGTGTGAGGAGCCTTATTTGATTTTACCAAGAGACAGGGTATCTTTGTTCACGAATCTAAGTTTCTTCCTAAGGTGGTGTCTTGAGTTTACCTAGAACCAATCCATCTGCCTTCCTGGTTGTTTTCCTAAGTGTTGCCAATCCAGGAAACACTGCTCCATACGTTAGATGTGCATAGCACTTTGAGTATTACCTGCTCTGGACTAAGGAATGCAGATAGTCGACACAGCTTTTTGTTTCTTTTGCCCCAGAGGCAAAGACAGCGTTCAGGTTATTTCTAAACAAGTGTTTGTCTAAATGGTTGGCAAATTGCATTGTGCTCTGCTACTTGAGTATGGCGAGTTGCCAAGAGTGATAAAGCTCATTCCATAAGAGCATGGCTACCTCTGTGGACTGTTTCAGTGGGTCTCAGCCACTGACATTGCTCAAACTGCCACCTGGAACACCGTCCATACCTTCATCAAGCTCTACAGTCTGGACATTGCCTCAAGAGCCTGTTCAGGTTTTGGTAGGGCTGTGCTGCAGGCCTCCTGTCTTAAGTTTAGGTATGGCCTTCCTCCTGGACTGTTTCTGTGCATATATAACTGCTTGGGACTCGTTCCATCTGAGGGACCTGATGACTGAGATAACCCGAAGAAGATAGAACAGTTAGGTAAGAATTTACTGTAATACTAGGTCTTGAGGGGATCTCAGTCATCAGATCTCCTCCCCCACCATCCCCTTTGTAGGGTCTCTCTCTTAAAACTGGCTATCTGGTGTATCCAGCCTTTCCATATGGGCCTGGGCACCTCTCTCTCTCTCTCAGTCCCCATAGCTTGAGCTATGCTCCCTTTGTCTCCAGGTGAAAGAACCGAAGAGGAATGGGGCTACTCACGGCTTATAGGGTTGGTGGCGTTGTGGGCTGTCCCAGTTGTGCTGCTGAAAATCATCCATGTGGATCCTGCTTTGCCGATGGTGAAGTTCCATCTGTGGGACCTGATGACTGAGCTCCCCTTGAAGATCTACTGATCTTACTTCAAGAGGTTCCTGCAGTAGGTCATTACTTGTGGGACTGCGCCACCTGGCATCAGGACACATGGAAAACTTTTCAGCAATGCCTGGTGGGGACCGCCCCCTGACGTCACTGACCGACATCAGTGTGACCCTATGTAGTGGGTGGTCCCACACCCACCCTCCAGTTCTTTCCCCGTTGTCCTGTGCATGGGACCTCATGGTAAACTGCTCAGCCGATTGCCGTTAGTTTTACGCTAGCAAATAACCGTTTACTGGGTTTCTCAGTTTCCTTTTTTCTCTGTGTTCTCCACCACTGAAGAAGAAGTGCGAGTTGGGGCCCAGATCCCACACAAAGGCGGCCACTGCAAGTGCCTTCTTTGCCTAGGCCAGACCACAATACCACGACTTGCCGGACTGCCAGCTCTTCCAGCAGGCCACTCGCGGGAGGAGGCAGCAGGCTCTGGAGGCCCGCCTTTTAAAGTCGTGGATGGCTTACTCGAAAAGGAGATGGCGTCACTTCAGGAGTCCACATCTTCGCTTGTCGGGGCTTCAGCCTCTTCACCCGACATCCGGTCAAGTCCAGGGAAGACGCCAGTCTCCCCCTTCTCCTCCCAGTGACCGTGACTTCACACCTGGCCACCCCAGAGAGAGAAGAGTCGGGAACAGTTGGACATAGTCAGTCTCCAGCTTCCATTCCTCACTCTCAGATGGGGTCTCAGGGAAGGAGGTCCTTCGCCTACCCCAATTCCAACCACGGAGGCTCCTTCCGGCTCTTTGGAACAGGTTTCTTTGGCCCCTACGCCTGCTTCAGCTCCTCTGTTGTAGCCTGCTGGGAGTGTCCGATGCGGCTCCTCCGGCGATTAGAGCTTTCTCCTACAGCGGAGCCCTTGCATCTGATCCCGATGCCCAACTCAAAATCAGACCTGGCTCTGGCGCCGAGCCACTTCATCTGGTTCTGGCCGCCAGTCCCTTTCACCATATTTGTTTCACGCTGCCCAGCGGCACCGGTTCTGATGTCAGTCATCCAGACACCCACCCGTCTCCTATATATATACACAATGGTGGGGCTTACGTCAGCACCCCGATGTCAGGCTCCCTGACATTTTGAGGCGTTACCTGAGACCATTTACTGTCCCAATTGCCCCTTGGATTCCCTCTGGACCTTCGCGGGGTCCACACCTGATTGGACTTTCTCCCACCTCTGGGGCATCACTACCGGGTTACTCTTAGTACCGTGGTTATTCCCACCCTTATTCCGGATTCCATGGGTATCATGATCCTCATGCCAGAGTTCCGTTTCCTCCTCCTCCTCCACCTCAGGCTCCGCAGCGGATTTCAAGACACTGATTCAGTCCTGGTGGAAGGAGGCCAGGATGGAGTTGGTCACTGACCAGGAGAGTCGTCTCCCAGCATCCATGCATTCTCCTCACAGGTCTTCGTTCCCGTGAGCTCTGGTCGATTCACAGTTCACATCCTGGGACTGCCCCACTGAGATCCCTCTTCCGATTTTGAAACCCCAGAAGACCATCCGATTCAGGGAGGATACATCGGAGGACTCTTCCAACCACCAGTCGCCAGTCCCTAAAGGAAAGCCCTCTCCCAAGTCCCCTCCAGAGGACCCTTCCTTTTCGGATCTTTGAGTCCATCCAAGAATTTTACAATTGGGAGACTGAGGAACAGGATCCTATGAAGAAGCAGCACGCAGATCATTTCAATCTTGAGTCCTTCTCCCGATCCCAGTTCCTCCCTTAGTGGGACCTCACGAAGACCTCACCACGACTATCTGGCAACTGCCTCATTCCATCCAGCAGTCCCTAAAAGGCAGATCGGGTCTACCGGGCACCTGAGGGTGCTCCTTTCTTGGATGTGCACCAAAAGGCGGACTCTGTGGTCATCACAGCTGTTCATGATCGCTCAGTGACCCCGAAGCACATGAGCACTTCTCCGGCAGATAAGGAGTCTAGGCAGATTGACCAGTACAGGAAAAAAGTTTACTCATCGGCTACATGTGCCTTCTATTCTCTTAACTATGTAGCCCATGTGGTGTCTTTTCAGAAGCGACCCTTGCCAAGCTCGAGGCCCCCGTCCAGTCTATGGAATCTTCAGACCTCAAGGATGAACCATGGACATTCGCCTGTCCAAATTTCTTGCAGGCATGCTCTTTGGGCCACCTATGACTCTGTTGACTCAGTGGCTTGTACCTCGGCGACTACCGTCTCCTTCGATGACATGCTTGACTCAGCATCTCTGGACTTGCCAATGATGCCCAGACTGTAGTTTAGGGCATGCCTTCCGGGACTCAGTGCTTTTTGGAGGGACACCAAGGATATTATTACGGGCCTACAGGACCAAGGTCAGCCCTCTGGTCTGTTAGGTCCATGTACCAGTTGGGCATGCAGGGTTAGCAGCCCTTTTGGAAACAGACCAGGATTCGGGCAAGCAAGCCCAGACCGCTGTCAAGGTAAGCAGAGGGCCACAGGCACCTTCTTCTCTCCCCCACCTCCAAGACTTGAGATGCTCAGGGGAACTCCCCTGCCCGTCCAACCACCTCCTGACTCCTTGTCCCCACCTCCTCCTCCTCAGCCCCAGAGCGAGGAGCCAGTGGGGAGGTTCGCCTGCTACGTGCAGGAGTGGCAGGGCATCACCTCCAAATCTTGGGTCCTGCAACTTGAGCCCAAGGACACACCTTGGAGTTTCTGAAACCCCTCCAGAGTCTCCACTGCAAAGGTTGTCCTACTTCCCAAACCAGATCATACTTGTAAGGGAGATTGTTCAGTCTCTGTTACACAAAGCGGCAATAGAGCCAGTTTCTCTTCGTCACAGAGGGCATGGGTTTTCTCCAACTTTTTCTGGTTCCAAAGAAGGCAGGTGACCTAAGACCCATTCTCAACCTCAGCAGAAGTACAAGAAACTCAGAATGTTGACTCTACAGAGCCTCCTGCCTCTTCTTCAGGAGACTCACTGGTTGTGTGCTGTGGATATGCAGGATGCATATCTGCATATTCGGTGTTTTCCAGTCATCGCCGCTTCCTGCTGTTTGTCTTCCAGGGAGCATTTCCAATTTCAGCCCTCCCCTTTGGTCTTTCTCGGCACCCAGGGTTTGTACCAAGTGCCTAAGCGGTGGGTCTGCAGCCTTGAGGCAGCAAGGCATTGCAGTTTTCCCCTACCTGGATGATTGGCTGATTTCAGCCTCGTTCAGGGACAATCTTTGGAGGCTCTTACTGTTAACCTGGACTTGTTCTCCTGCTTGGGGATCATTGTCAGTATCCCCAAATCTACTCTGACTCCCTCAGAGGCTCCAGTTCTTTGGAACGGTGCTGGATACAGTCCAGGGCAGGGCCTTCCTTCCCCAGACAGGGTGGAAGCTCTTCTCGAGCAGGCTACCTTGGTAGCCTCCTCCAATTCCTCAGCAGGAGCTGTGCTCTATCTGCTGAAGCTTGATGGTAGCCTCCATCTCCACAGTTTCCCTAGCAGGCTCCACATGAGGATAGCTCAGTGGACCTCTGTGGGTTCAGTGGGACCAATTCCGAGACAATGTGGATCACTTGGTCCTGATTTCCACTGCTCTCAAGAGAGATTTACAGTGGTGGAGGATCCTTGAACCTGACTCAAGGCCTCCTGTTTGAGGCCTGACTCCCTTCGTACACTAACCACAGATGCTTCCAATCTGGGGTGGGGAGCCCATGTGGGGACCACCAAGCCAGGGACTGTGGTCTAATTTGGAGAGGTCCCTGCACATCAGTGTTCTGGAGATGAGGGCAGTCTTATATGCCCTTCAGGCCTTTCAATCTGTTCTTCCCAGAGGGTTACTGCTAGTCAGATGGACAATATGTCGGTCATTTGGTACATCAACAAGCAGGGAAGCATTTCGATTGTACCCCGTTGCAGGGAGATGATGAGTGTGTGGAACTGGGCAGTCCAGCAGGTCTGTCACTCACAACTGTACAAGTTCAGGAGTGCAAAACGTCCTGGTGGACAGCCTCAGCAGAACTTACACCCTCGCTCACAGAATGGGAACTAAATCAGGAAGTGGCAGATTCTCTGTTTCAGAGGTGGGGTGACCGAGCGTGACCTTTCCTCTCCATCAACGCAAAACTTCCCAGTTCTAGGATCGTGGATATGTTGTTCATCCACACTTCTTGGCAGGTACCTTCCCTTTTAAGATGTGCGGAAAGTCTTCAAGCTGGTTCCTCCCACCCACCCTGGTGGTATAACCCTCAGCTCCACCCCCGTGATGCCAGATCTTCAGACAACATGAAGTCTTGCTATATTATGACAATTGCAGTTTGTCCCACCATTAGAACTGCTCCGGAGGTGAAAAGAGTCAACTCCCATTCTAAGAATGGAACTTGGGAGCGAGCTCAGTTAGAAGCTCTGTCTGGGTTATTTCTTACCCAAACTGTCAGATTCTTTACTCCACCTCACTGAACAGTCGCTCGGAGATTTCTCCTACTGCTCGGTTCATTTCTGTTTAAACAGTGTTTTCTCGGTTCAAATCAACCAAGAATATTATTATTTTAACATCAAAACCGATCGGTTCAAGCTCTGTCTGTAGTATCGTAAGTAATTACAGTTTATTTTCTGTGTGGAACTTGTAAATGTTATCGGTTCGGTTTTGAACCGATCATCTTATTTTAAAACTTGAAATTTAAGGTTTTAGAGTACGGTTCCCGGTTCTTATCGGTTCTAAAAAACGAATTTCATTACGTTTTTCCAAGACCCGTGACACGGTTAGGAACTGATAAGGGTGTCTTGCCTGGCACTGCCGTTTTAAAGGGCAAGTTTTTGGTTAGGCTGGCATTATGTCTGAGAAACCCAAAGAAAACCGGCCCACTGTTTCAACACTGTGATGTCTGTGGGGAAGTCTTTGCCAAGGCTGACCCACACACATATGTATATATTGTCTGGGTTTGACCACCTCAATTCAGACTGCCAGATTTGTAAAATTTCCCTGCAGCCACCCTGGATAAGAGAGTTGGCAGGCTCAGGGCGAGGCTAAAAAGTCCGCTGACCCGATGATGGCCGCCAGGTTCGGTGCCAACCGAATCGGAGGGAGTGCCTCTGACCAGGCGAGACTCTCGGCAACGTAAAGCTGGCTCAGAGGCCAGTTCCAGTAAAGAAAACAAGAAAATCAGCAGGTGGAGCCCAAAATTCCTTCTCCAACTGCTGCAGAGATAGCAAGAGCTATTCAGATTGTCCAGTCACTTTCTCCAGTTCCGTCCGAACCGCCACTGTCTGGTAAAGGTCGGTTCGGTCGTTCCACAGTTCAGGAATATGATGTTGAAGAGTTTTATGAACCAGAGGAGGGGAGGATGATTATGAACAGTATGAATGTGACTTGGAGGGTCTGGGTGTGCCCACTGAACTGGGCATCTCCCCAGACAGACCTTTGAATCTCCCCGTCAAGCTCTGAGTCCCCCTCTCACTTTATGTTTTACAAAAGTTGTGAAACCCTCCAGCTCCATTGGAGGAAGCTGTGGATGAGCAAGAGGAACCTGATTTTGTAGAAATGATGGATATTCCAGAGTCTAGAGATTGTCTATTCCCTTGCATAAATCATTTAGGAAACAATAAAAATTTTAAAACTCCTAATTCTGTGCCTCCTGTGGACAAAAAGATGGACAGGAGGTACACTCTGTCAGGTCCTGATACAGAATTCGTTTCACAGCAATGCAGTCACGTTGGTGTGGTTCAGGCTGCAGCCTGTGATAAAGCTAATATTCCCTTGGCTTCATCCTCCTGACAAGGATTCCAGGAAGATTGATGCCATGGCTAAAACAATACATGGCAGCATCCTTGGGACTCAGGCAAGCAAATTACATGGCTTATGTAGCAAGGTATCAAAAATCTAGATGGGACACTGTCATGGCTTTGGCCAAACAGGCCTCTGGCCAGCTTGCTAATGAGCTGGAACAGGTGGCTGCTGATGGCGTGAGGCATCTAAGGTGCAGTTTCATGCTGCTGTGGATTTTAATGATGTATCCTCTAGAGTCATGGCTACGTCTGTAGCTTTTTCGAGGTTGGCCTGGCTCAGGTGTACTAGCTTGTCACGGATACCCAGACTAAGGCTATGGATTTTCCTGTGGTTGGAAATTCTCTGTTTGGGAAGCAGACAGAGAATTATGAAGAAAATGGATGAATATAGGACTACCTATAAGAGTGCTCAGGCTAAGGAGGCGGCAAGTCACTCCTCAGAGGCAGGCCCCAGGGGTAGAGAGAGGCCTTTTCATAGGCCTTTTACCAAACCCAGGCCTCCTCTGCTTATGTTCAGAGGGGTTCTTCAGAGGAGAGGCAGGCGGGTGTGGGCAGGCCTGCTCCCACCCCTCAGCCTAAGCACCTGCCGAACAGACACCCTGATGGGGTGCCCAGGGCCGATTCTCCTTTACCTGTAGGGGCAGGTTGGCTTACTCGTTCAGAACTGGGTGTCTCTAACTTCAGACAAGTGGGTCCTGGAAGTAGTAAGCCAGGGTCTGGTTCTCAGCTTCAAAAAGTTCCCAAAGATGAGAATCAGATCTTTCCCACCTGCAAACTCTTTAGAGACCTTTACTTTAGAAACAGAAGTCTCAACCCTCCTGGCTCTCAGAGCTGTAGAAAGGGTTTCTCCCCTACACCAGGGCAAGGGTCTGTACTCCAGATATTTCCTTACCCCAAATAAGACAGGAGAATGGCGGCCCATTTTAGACCTGAGATATCTGAACAAACACCTTTTGAAACCAAAGTTCAGAATGGTAACTCTGGCAATGATTTTACCTCTCTAAGGCCAGGGACTGGCTAGCCTCCCTGGACCTCAAGGATGCCTATTTTCCGTCCAAATCAGAAGCTCCCACCGAAAAGTACCTCAGATTCAACTGCCCTCAGGTCACTACCAGTTCAGAGCAATGCCCTTCGGCCTCACCTCTGCCCCAAGGGTATTCACAAAATGTCTGGCAGTAGCAGTTGCTCATTTAAGAAGGCAAAGGATTGCTGTCTTTCCCTATCTGGACGACTGGCTCATTGTAGGCCAGTCCCCAGAACAGGTAAAATCTCACCTGCAAGTTACCCAGCAGCTGCTCACCTCCCTGGGCTTCTTGCTCAATCTTCCAAAGTCAGTTCTGGAACCAGTTCAGGTGCTCACCTTCATAGGTGCAGAATTGGACACAAAGCAGGCCAGAGCCTTCCTACCCTTAGAGGGTAAGGAACTGGTGGCTCTGGCCTCCTCCTTCACTCTGCAGGTCTCGACCAGCAAGACACTTTTGCAGCTCCTGGGGCACATGGCTGCGTCCACAGCTGTAGTGCAAGAGCAAGATTTCAGATGAGGACATTCAGTTTCACTTGAGAGCCTTTTGGTCTCAGAGAAGAGACCCCTTTCAAGTTGGTCCCAGTGACCCGAACCTGATCCAGGCCTCAGTGGTGGCAGGATCAGAGCAATTTAAGACTGGGGTCCCTTCATTCCTCTGTCTCACTCCTTGACCCTCACTCTCGGGTGCTCCCCTCCTGGGGTGGGGAGCCCACATACAACCTCTCCACTCAGGGAGTGTGGTCCCCTCAGGAATCTCTGCTCCACATCAATTTGCTGGAACTCAGAGCTGTCTTTTAGCACTTCAAGTGTTTCTGCGTCTGTTCAGAACAAAGTGGTACAAGTCAGAACAGACAACACCACAACAATGTGGTACATCAACAAGCAGGGGGGCACTCGGTCTTCAGCCTTGTGCACCGAGGCAATGAAGTTGTAGTCTCTGTCCTATTCCTGAACACTTCCCTCATAGCAGTTCACCTTCCAGGAAAGGACAATGTCCTAGCAGATGCTCTCAGCAGGATTTCCCAGGGCCATCACGAATGGTCTCTGGATCCTCAAGTACTGGGGATAGTTTTTGCCAGATGGGGCACCCCTCAGATGAATCTTTTGCAGCCTCAGACAATCACCAACTTCCACTGTTCTGTTGCAGGCCCCAGTGTTGGGCTCAGTCCCTTGATGCCTTTCTCCTAGATTGGGAAGGAAGTTTCTTTATGCCTTTCCCCCATCCCTCTCCTATTCAAGGTGCTAGTCAAAATCAGATCCCAGCCTTGCAGGTGATTCTGATTGCCCCAGATTGGGCCAGGCAGCCCTGTTACCCACTCCTTCTGTCCCTAGCAGTCCATCTTCCCTGTGTCTCCCCAGGAATCACAACCTGTTAACCTGTGCCCAGGGAGAGTTTGGTATCCGAACCTCAAATCCCTCAACCTCAAGGCCTGCCTCTTGAGGGAGTTAAATTCTGACCTACACCTTTCTCAGGGTGTTCTTGAAATCCTAAAAGGCTTCTAGGAAGCCTTCCATTAGAACTACTTATAATTCTAAGTGGAAAGGTTTTCCATTTGGTGTTCTGAAACATATTTCCCGGAATCTGCTGATTTGCCCATTGTTTTGGACTATATGGTCCATCTTAATTCTTTGGGCCTGAGACCAGCTACCTGAAAGTACATTTGGCAGCTGTCTCTGCTTTTGTGTCAGCAGGAAAGCCTCCTCTCTTTCCGCTCACCTGTATTTTCCAAGTTTTTTAAAGGATTACTTCATACTAATCCACCTTTTAGGGATCCGGCCCCTGCCTGGTGACTTAATGTTTGCATTGCCCAGTTAATGCAACCCCTTTTGAAACTCTGTCTTCTGCAGAGCTTAAAGTACTTAACTTGGAAAACTGTTTTCCTAGTGGCTATCACTTCTGCCAGGCGATAAGTGAGTTGCAAGCCTTGTCAGCAAGAAACTGACTTTATTTCTTTCCACAGGATAAGGTAGTCCTCAGGACTAACAGGAAGTTTTTGCCTAAGGTGGTTTCAGATTTCCATCTTAATCAATCTATCTCCTTCCAGTGTTTTCACTGAACATTCCTCCTCTGGCGAGGAGGATTGCTGGTTAGATGTTAGAGGGCCTTAAGTTACTATATAGAGCGTACCAAGGGTCACAGGTAGAATCCCTCCAACTTTTCTCATTTATGGTGAGGTCGGAAAAGGAGACCTGCCACTAAGAGATCAGTTGCCAGGTGGATTGTCTCTTGTATCCAATTTTGTTATCAGAAACTGAGGAAAGTTCCCCTCTGGCCTGAGGGCTCATTCTACCAGAGGTACAGCCGCGTCTCTAGCTGCTGCCAGAGACATCCCTATGTTAGAGATATGTCAACAGCTACCTGGAAAGCGGTACACACTTTCACCAAGCATTACTCCTGGATGTCCAGGCCAGGAGAGATGCTTGTTTTGCACAACTGTGCTTCAGAGCCTATTCCCTAAGTAGGTTCTGTCCCTCCTCCATGGAGGTACTGCTGTGTAGTCTGCAATTGTCATAATATAGCAAGACTTCATGTTGTTTGAAGAAAAATTACTCACCTTAGTAATGTTGTTTCTTCTAATGGAGTCTTGCTATATTATGACCTCCCCAACCTGCCCCTCTCAGAACTTCTACTTGGGTATGGGGTGGGCAGCCTTGTGGGCTAGTTATGCCCATTATATGTTTTCCACCCTTCTTGGGGTTTTGGGGTGTGGTGTTTTTATTTTATCTTATATTATTGCTTATATTATATTATTACTTCTGGTCCCCTGACTTGAGTCTTTGTGTTGGGACCAGGAATATGTGTAATAGTCAGGTAGCCAGTTGGCTAGTGTAGAGTTACAGCTTCCACACAGACCTTAGTGAGTTTTGCTCGTAAAGATCTGACAGTTTGGGTTTGAAATAACCCTGACAGAGCTTCTCTAACCGAGCTCGCGCTCAAGTTCCAGTGGGAGTTAACTCTTTCACCTCGGAGCAGTTCTAATGGTGGGACAAACTGCAATTGTCATAATATAGCAAGACTCCATTAGAAGAAACAACATTACTAAGGTGAGTAATTTTTCTTCCTTTCCACTGGAAGATTCAGGTCCCTCCTTAGCACTGCAGCGTGTAGTAGACCCTGGCTCTAGAATCTTTCGATTTGCTTCCAAACTTATTTTAAAACTCTCTCGAGTTTAGTCTTTGCATTTTCTCTCGCTACCACAGTGGAAGACAAATCTGTTCCTGAGTTTTCGCGGTGATCCTGCGGACGGAAAATGTCTCGCACCGATCCACATGCTGCGTACGTCTGTTTGGGACATGACCACGATCAGCAGGCTTGCGATCTCTGTCGGTCCTTTACCTCGGTTCTGGAAGACTGCCCAACTCCAGCTGGGGTGACCAGAAAGCGTTACCCACCAATTAAATCCAAGGATGCCAATTGGGTGGTCTCTGCAACTATTAGGGTCCGCCCGAGCAGCTGGAACAGCTTAAAACCTTCAAGGAGGAAGCGGCTCAGGCCTCAGTGTGCTCCTCTTGGCTTCGACCTTCATTCCGCTACAACTGGGATCCTCCTATTTGGCTTCCTTCAAGGGTTGCTCTAGTCTCTTTCTACCAAGGGACAGGGTCCTTGGATCATGTTTCGCATTCTCGGAAGAAAGAGTTGAAAAAGGACAAAGTCCTAGCGTTGGCGCTTATGGGACGGGAGTGGTCCTGCTCACAGGAAACCCGTTTGACTTGATGGCGTCAGGTAACCCCGTCAGACCAGTCTGCTGAGATGCCTGTCGATGCGGCTGAGATGCCTGTCGATGCGCAAGTTTTTCTCGAGCCGATCGGTAGGTTGTCGCCCGATCTGTCCGATGACTCTTTATTTGGATGCCAGGTGCCTCCAGTGCCCTCAGGCGGGTTGGCTCAGCCCACTAGGCAGGACCTGTCCCCAAGGAACCTGACCAGGAGGAACCACAGGTTTTTCAACTCCTTCTGAGGTCCTTATTCGGCCCCGCCGACAGTCAGTCTCGGTCTTGTTCTCGACTTCGACATCGGACAAGACTCACCCTCAATGGAGATATCCTCCCGATGCCATGGTTAGCGGTGGCGCTGCTCCTCGTCTTCGCCCTCCTTGGGTGAGGAGAGGCTCGGCGTAAGTTAGCGCCGGTGCTATAAAGACTTAATGTGGCAGCAGTTGGTCCTGTCCATGTCAAAACTGTTTCGGTTTCTACCCTGGCCATTAAGTGGTTTTCGCCCGGCGACCGGCGTCGGCCACGGCCACCATCACCAAGGTGCTGGTTAAGGCCTCGCTAGCTCTGCGAAGCTGGCTACTCCACCGATCTGGGTGGAACGCCATCGAGCAACCCGGAAGTCGGGGCTCTGACCAAGGAAGATCGCGGTCGGCCCAAGGCCTGCCCATCAGTTGTCGGTCACTCTTACTCCCAACCACCCAAAGGCGGGTTGAGAGTGGCGTGTGGTCGCCCGGCGTTACGAGGACTCCTCGGAGTCCGAAAATTCTTCCATGGTCTCCTGTCCTGTTGGCGCTGAGTCTCTTGAGGGTCTCTCCACCGACGGTCCTACCTCGCTGAGGGTACGTGGTTCATTTCGAGTCCATAGGAATGGAGCTCGAGTCTGTGCAGGAACTGGCCGTATCCCTCACAGAGATTCTGGACAAGGGATACTCTGATAAAGGCCTTTCAGGTGGCTGAGGGCCATTGTGGGCCCAGCCTTGGAGCTGTGGCAGCATCCTGCATCTTGCCCTGCGCCTTCTGCCTGCATGGCCCGTAAGTGTCGCGGTCCCTATGGGGTCCATTTTTGGGGTTTGGAGCAGCCCTCTGCGGTGGGGTTGGTGGCCGACTCCGTCTTTCAGCATTCAGGCAACAAAGGGGATGTGGACAGACCCCGGACAAGGAATCAAAACAACTGGACCATTCCAGGAAAAAGGTTTGTGCAGCCTCCTCCCATAGCCTTCATCAGGCCAGTTCAGCCGTTATCATGGCACATTTCTCCCATGCCCTCTTGGGCTTCCTGGATGAGGTGATCCCTCATCTCCCAGCGGACCTCAAACCACGGTCAAGCAGGTCCGGGACCAGGGTAGGGCTGTATCAAAGCAACAATTCCAGATGGATCTGGACATTGTGACTCCTGTGCCTGTTCGGTAGCAGCCGCGGTGGCCATGGCCGCAGAGCTTTGCTGCACATCTCCTTTATGGCTGATATGCAACACAAGCTGGCAGATGTACCCTTCTTGGGCACCGACCTGTTCAGGCCAGTATGGAGGGCCGCCTCCAATGTATAGAGAAGTCCAGTGCCACGTTGGACTCCATCTCATCTGCCAAGAAGGACAAGGGCCCCAAGCGTCAGAACCGCAGGCCCTTTTGTTTGTCCACTCCTGTGGCAGCACCCGCCCAGCAGCAGCAGCAGCAGGGCCAGCAGGCTCAGTCTTGGCATCCTTGGGCCAAGTCCATGGCCTCCTGTTCAGGAAGCCAGGGAAAAGGTCCTGGTGGCTCCTCCACGGACCCTCCTCCAAGTCTGCCCAATGATGGGTTGGGGGTGCCTCCCTCAACTCCACCACACCTCCCTGGGACCTC
Source organism: Neoceratodus forsteri (assembly GCA_016271365.2). Taxonomy (NCBI): domain Eukaryota; kingdom Metazoa; phylum Chordata; order Ceratodontiformes; family Ceratodontidae; genus Neoceratodus; species Neoceratodus forsteri. The sequence goes on along the minus strand of CM028132.1, from coordinate 1,101,214,803 downwards.
CTGTGGGGGCCAGCTCAGCCACTTCCTTTCCGCCTGATCCGCTGTCACCACGGACTGTTGAGTTCTGGAAATGGTCGGTCAAGGCCTGCCTCTGGAATTTCAGCAGGCCCTCCATTTTGAGCCAGCGCCCCGAGGGGATCTGGTGTCTGCAGTCTCTCAGTCAGCTCTCGAGATGACTTAGCTCAGCTCCTCCTCAAGGAGGTGGTGTGCAGAGTAGTGGAACCACCTTCAGACCCAGGTTCGTTTCCAGGTACCGAAGTGGATGGGGACTGGCGCCCATTCTAGATCTGCACAACCTGAACAAGTTCCTCAGGTCCTGCACCTTCCAGATGGTAACTCTGGCTCAGATTATACCATCCCTGGAATAAGGCATGTGATTCTGCTCCTAGATCTTCCAGATGCGTTCTTTCACATCCCAATCCGTCCGTCCCATCAACAGTTCCTCCACTTCCGAGCCAAGGAACCCTTTACGAGTTCCAAGGCATGCCCTTGAGCCTGTCTTCAGCCCCAGGTCTTCACCAAATGCATGGCAGTGGTAGCAGCTTACCTGAGGCGCCAAGGAGTCCGGTGTACCCTTACCTGGACGACTGACTGATAGCAGGTCCTCCAGGCAGGAGGTGGAATGATCCAGGATCTGGCCCTCCAGACTTGCCTCGACCTTGGCCTCCTGATCAATGAGGCCAAGTCGGAACTCGTGCCTTTGCAGGTGATTCAGTTCATTGGAGCAAAGCTCGACTCCTGCCAGACAGGCTCAGCTCTCAGTGGACAGGGCAGAGGTTCTCTCCTCCTTTGCCCAGTCATTTCTGGTTGGGCAATCGCGCCTGCCCTGGACTTCCTGCATCTTCTGGGCTACATGGCGGCCTGCACCAGCGTGGTCTGATGGGCCCGCTGGCATATCGTTCCCTCCAGTGGGAACTGGCCAGCCAATGGTCTTAGTGATCAGGTCATCTCAACCAGCTGGTCTCTGTGACCCAGAGGATGTGGGATGGCCTCCAGTGGTGGCTCCTCCCAAACCACCTGCAGGAAGGGATCTCATTTGTCTGCCCCAAGCTGACAGTCATCCTGATGACTGGTGCCTCTCTGATGGTTTGGGGTGCCCATCTGGGAAAGCACAGAGCCCATGGTGTAGGTCCCCCAGGAGTCCTGATACCACATCATCCTGCTGGAGCTTGACGGTTTGGCTAGCCCTGACCACATTTGCTCCATTTGTCCGGGGTCAAGTACTCCAGGTCCAGACGGACAACACCACGACCATGTACTATCTCAACAGGCAGGCAGGGCATGCTCCTTGCCCCTCTGCAAGGAAGCTCCCGCATTTGGCCCTTATGCTCAGCCTGGAGGAAGATCTCTAGCCATTCACGTGGCAGGAGCCTCGAATCAGCTGGCCGATGCCCTCAGCCGGATGGGTGGGGCATCTCATGAAGTCTGTCCACCAGGAGGTAGTACAAGATCTGTTCTCCCACTGGGGCACCCTCAGGTGGACCTGTTCGCCTCAGGAGAACTTGAAGCTGAGGCTGTATCATGCCTGCCCTCCTCAGCAGGGTTCGCTGCAGGGGATGCCTTCTCAAGGCCATGGACCCCAGGCCTCTTCTGTGCCTTCCTCCCTTCCTTGATTCACAAAGTGCTCATCAAGGTCAGGAGGGACAGGGCAGATGATCCTGGTAGCTCCAGACTGGCCACGCCAGTTCTGGTATCCAGATGTCCTCAGCCTCAGCTCCAGGCTCCCGAGGCGGCTTCCAGCACGCCCAGACCTGCTCTTCGTCAATCAGGGAAGGTACTCCACCCAGACCTTCAGTCCCTGCACCTGATGGCCTGGTTTGTGCGGCCAGAGTTCCAGGCCTTGGGTCTCTCCTGCACGAGGTCCTCAACGCTGTTGAGGCTTCCCGTAAGGAATCGACCAGAAAATGCTATGCCTTTAAATGGAAGAGATTCTCCATCTGGTGTCAGGGCATAGGGTTGGACCCATCGTTCTGTCCAGTGGCTAGCATTTTGGACTCTCTTTGGTCCCTCTCCCAGCAGGGACTTTGGTCGACAACCCTAAAGGTGCACCTGGCAGCCATCTCTGCTTACCAGGTGCAGGCCGGTCAGCAGTCAGTGGTGCAGGAGAAGGTGGTCTGAGTGCGTCTTCAAAGGCCTAGATCACATATCCCCTCCGGTGCGTGAACCTCCGCCTCCGTGGGATCTATTGCTGGTTTGGCAAAGCTCATGGGCAAGCCATTTGAACCGATGCACAAATGTGACAACTCCACATTTGTTGTAGAAGACCACCTTCTTGGTGGCTATCACATCAGCCAGAAGGACTGGGGAGTTACAGGCACTCTCTATCAAGTCTTCTTACCTGGTCTTCCACAGGGACAAGGTTGTCCTCGCCCCCACCGAAATTCCTTCTAAAGGTGGTGTTGGAGTTTCACCTTAACCAGGTGATTACTCTGCTGGTGTTCTACCCCAGTCACACTTCAGAGGCCGAGTACAGGCTACATACCTTGGACTTGAGATGAACGCCGCCTACTACAAAGAGCAAACGGCGGAAGTTCGGTACAGGTTCACCAGCTGTTTGTCACCTACGCTGAAGTCGCACCTGGCAGACCTGCAGCCAAGCGTACAGTAGCTCGATGGATTACATCTTGCATTGACCTCTGCTATGGGTTGGCGGGTAGGGAGCCTCCCAAAGGGCTTAAGGCTGATTCCACCTGCCATACCGCTGCGTCGGTGGCTGCTTCTTGGGACGTCCCTGTCCAGGAAATCTGCAGGGCTGCTACCTGGAAGTCAGCACACACCTTTATTTCCTATTACCACATCAACCTCGAGTCATGCTGGGATGCTGGTTTTGGAGCCTTAGTTCTCCAGTCCCTCTTTCCTAAGTAGGGGGTGTCGTCTTGCCTCCCTCCTCCGGAGAACTGCTAGGAGTCTGCCGCCAAGAAGTGTGGATGAGAGCAACATATCCACGATCCTAGAAAAATAGGTTACTCACCTGTAACAGTAGTTCTAGTAGTGGTATATGTTGTTCCATCCACACTAATACCTCCGACCTCCCGGCCCGACGTGCACACCTGGCTTCCAGTAGGCCAAGATCTGATGTCATAGGGAGGAGCCGAGGGGTATACTCTCGGGTGGGTGGGAGGAGCCTGCTTGAAGACTTTCTGGCACATCTTAAAGCGGCAAGGTACCTGCCAAGAAGTGTGGATGAACAACATATACCACTCCTAGAACTACTGTTACAGGTGAGTAACATTTTGTTTTGCTCACTTGTTCCAGGGCATGGTGCTTTCTGGCATGACACATTGTCGCTCTCTTGGACGGGAAATTCTTATCGCTTTCCCTCCCATTCCCATTCTTCAGAGGGTGCTCCTTAGATTTCAGGCAGAAGGGCTCGGATGATCTTGATTGCCCCTCTCTGGCTGAGGCAAATATGGTTCCCGCTGCTACAACAGTTGCAAGGGAACCCCAGTTCCACTTCCTTTGATGCACAACCTCCTCACCCAGAATCAAGGCCAGCTTATGCATCCGGGGCTCAGGACCCTGCATCTTCATGCGTGGCTCCTGCAGAAGATAATCAGATGTCTTTGAGGTTTCCTTCCAGTGACCCAGGTTCTAGTGGAAGCAAGGAAGCCTCCACTAGATCCACTTACGCTATGAAGTGAAAACATTTTTCTATCTGGCGGCTTGCAAGGGGTGGGACCCTTTACTTGTTCAGCCCACATATTATGGAATATCTGCTCCATCTTTCGGATTCAGGTTGTCCTACTCTTCCCTCAAAGTTCATCTCTCTGCCATTTCAAGTATCACATGCTTGTGGATGGTAAGTCTGTGGCCCAGCTGGAGATTTCTAAAACCTTTCTGAAGGGAATCCTCCATCTGAAACCCCCATCCACAGCCCTACACCACCTTGGGATTTGAATTTTGTGTTGGAGAAGCACACGCTTCCTCCTTTGAACCAGCGATGAGCTGTGATCTGCGCCATCTTTCCTGGAAAGCACTGTCTTTAGTTGCTATATACTTCTGCACACGGATTTCCGCTTCAGGCCCTAATGTTTAAGGAGCCCTATTTGATTTTTCATAAGGACCAGGAGATCCTTAGAACTAATTCTAAGTTCCTGCCTAAGGTGGTGTTAGAGTTCACATTGAACCAATCGGTGGAACTACGGTTTATTATCCGGCTTCTGAACAGAGGTGAGGCACAATTGCACACTTTAGATATGCATCGGATCCTGAGATGCTACATCCATCGGACTAAGGATTCCCATAAGGTCGACCAACTTTTGTGTCCTTAGCTCCCAAATCCTTGGGGCGGCTGTCTCCAAACAGTGCTTTCGAAGTGGTTGGCTAACTGTGTGTGGCTTCTGTTATCAGAAGCATAACAAACCTGCCGGAGGCTATTAGAGGTCACTCCACGAGAGGCATGGCTGCATCCCGGCCTTTCTTCTTAATGTTTCTGCAGCGAGATTTGTGCAGCAGCACCTGGAGTTCGGTCCATACCTTCACCAGGCATTACGGTTTGGACATTGCTTCTAGAAGCGTGGGGCGGGTTCAGCCTCACCATTCTACAGGGACTATTGTCCTAGGCCAGTCCTGATCTGTCCTTTTTGTTGCTTCTCCTCCCGTGTTTCTCTTGGCCTCTCTTCTGAGGGACTGCTTGGGATTCAGTCCTACAAGTAATGACCTACTTCAGGAACCTCTCTCAAAGATCTACTGTTTGGTAAGTTCTTACGTGACTTTACTTTATGGTAAGTTCTTACGTAACTGTTCTTTCGAGATGCACAGGGGACTTGAGGCCCATTCTGGTCTTAAGACATCTGAGCCTCTTTATTCAGTACCAGAAGTTTAGAATGGTCACTCTGCAAGGCCTGTTGCCACTGCTGCATGGAGGGAGCGTGATCTATTCTTCTAGACAATGCAGGATGCTTACCTGCATTTTCAAGATCTATCAGGTTCCTTTTCCTGTGGGAGCATTATCGGTTCAGTGTATTGTCCTTTGGCTTATCATCTGCACCTCATGGGTCTTTTCCAAAAGCTTACCAGTGGTGGCAGCAGCCCTCAGGAGAGAGGACTGTATTTATTCCCCTGTCTGGACGACTGGCTGTTCAAAGCTCATTCTAAGAGCAGCTTCACCAGACCCTAGCTTGCACCAGGCAGTTGTTCATGCCCCAGGAATCATGGTCAATGTGCGAAATCAGTCCTGACTCATTGTCAGCGCCTGAACTACATAGGGTCAATCCTGGACACAGCCCAAGTCTTAGCCTTCCTGCCCCAGGACAGGGCAGACACCTGATTGCCCAGCCTCAGATGGTATACAACAACAGGTACTGTATGTCACAGCCAGGACATTCCTGAGACTGTTGGGCCTGATGGCAGCCCATTATTATGTTATCACTGGCCAGACTGCATATGAGAGTTCCCCAGTGGACATTAGGAGTCCAGTGGGACCAAGCGCACCGATGACCTAGAGCAGAAGGTTTTCGTAACCTGTCCGAAAGATGCTTCAGTGGTGGGTCGGAACCCAACTTTGCTGAAGGGAGTTTCTTTCGTGATCCCTCCCTCATCAGATCCTTACTACAGATGCCTCAAGGGTGGGGGCATATCTGGGGCCTCATTAGACACAGGGAACATGGACAAAGTGGAGAGAACCCTCCTCATAAATGTCCTAGAAATGAGGGCTGCTCTCTATGATCTGCAAGCCTTCTAGACCCATCTATGTGTGGGACATCTGCTGGTGCAAACAGACATCACCACTGAAGTGCATTATATAAACAAGCAAGGGGAACTCACTCCTACTTCCTGTGCAGGGAAATGATGAGGGTTTGATGAAGACATAGCCATTGCAAGGTTTGAGGTGTCTGAAAAAGTGGCCGATGTTCTGGTAGCTGCCAGAAAGCCTTCCACCGAGCCACTTTTTCCATAAAGAGAAACGGTTTGCTTTGTGGGCGCTTCTCATCAACTAGATCTTTTACATGTCCAGCAAATAAGGTTCTAGAGTATTTGCTGTCCTTGTCAGATGCAGGATTGCAATACTCTTCTTTTAAAGTGCACTTGGCTGCCATTTCAGCTTTCCTTGTGCCTACTGATGATCGTATGGTTGCTCAGCTGGGTTCCATGTCAAGTGCGTGCAAAAATTCAGCACTGCAATTTAAAAGCGCTGTGATTTCAAGCATCCAAAACAGCGCTAAGCATTATTACCTCATGTAATTTCACTGCAAAGTTGAGGTGTTCACTATAGCGGGCAAGGCTCAGATTTACTTGGACAGACTATATACCGTTGGTCCCTGAGAATTTTGAAAATGATCCACATAACGAGACTTGAAGAGTTGTTTGATCTGAGTCGATTGGGCTTGCCGCCTCAGTGCCCCTGTTTTCCCGGTCTGAGCACTCTCCGGAGGTGGGGATGAACTCGAAGTCCGACGGACAGTCAGTCAGACTGGAGAACTGTCTGACACACTCACTGACCCTCATGATTGGCTGCTGTGGACTGCAGAGAGTGAATGTCAGAGGAGTAACAACAAATCATGCAGCGTTTGGCGGCGGCCGGCTCCACTTCCGTACTGACTGTGTGCACTGTTTGCAGCTCACCTCGCTCTGTCTCCGACTCTCCAGTCTGATGTGCAGGTGATTTTATTTTCTTGATCCTTGCCCTTGTTACATCTACAGTGCTATTTCTTACCAAATGTGAAGTAGCTAAATTAAAGCGTTTATTAAATACACACTGTTTGTAAGACTAATTGGTGCTTTGGGTGCTCAAACATTTGCACCACTGTTGAGCTCGATCTTGACTTTTGGTCCATGAGTTTCTGCACCAGAGATTGGAGGATGTGTTGATAAAATCTGCCATGAAGGTAAAAGACCAACCTGGCTCTGTTGTGGTATCGCTAAACTGTCACACGCTGTATTTCAATACACACATACTGCAATGCTGAAATGCTCGCCTGAATTTGATGCACAGAATTGATGTGATACCGCTCAGCTGGAGGTGGCCCGTGACATTCTTGAGAGGCATTCTGCACTTGAAGCCTCCTGTCCAGTCCAGTCCTAGCTTGGGACCTGAATGTTGTTTTAGAAAAGCTTACTTTGACCCCTTTTGAACCGGCTACGACTTGTGGCCTCCGCTTCCTTTCTTGGAAAGCATTATTTTTAGATCTTGCTTGAGGGGACTCTTACAGCAGACAACACTGGTAGGACTGAAGCCATTGGTGCCAGGACCACATGGAAAACTTCTAGCTAGCAGTCTACAGAGGGTCTTCCCCCACCGACATCAACATGCTGACATCCCCTATCCTATAAAGGGTGGTCTCCCAGACCTACCTCAGTTCTTTTCCGCCATCGACGATTGTCGTCAGACCTCCACGGACATCTGCTTCAGTCGACTGCCATTTTGTTTGTGCTTTACCTAATATATTTTTTCCTTTTGGTGTCTTTAACATTGAATTTTGGTATGTTTCTCCTTCCCATTTATGTCTTCTTCTCCAGCTTTGTCTTCCGACTGGCCTATGAAGTGCCTGTGGCAAGCAGATACCTGCCATGGACAGCCACTCTTCCTGCCTCCTCTGTTTAGGCCCTAACCACAACACTGAGGCCTGCAAGCACTGCCAGGACTTCTACCAGAGCCACACAGAGATACTGCTTGAAGATCCTTCAAAGACACTTGCTTCAGCAGAGGTTAGCCACGATGGAGAAGGAGCTTCAGACTAAAGTTCTTCTACCTCCCAGCCTGCGAGCTTCATGATGCGTCTTCTCAGAAGGAGAAGAAGTCTAGCAGAAATCACAAGCACCGGGACCTTCCTTGGTCGGCCTCTCATGGTCGCCGCATAAACTGGCCTCCACGGGTCCTCCTTCCTTGGAGGTCGGCCCTTCAGCCTCAGCAGCCCTCACTCCCTCCAGGTTACCTGTGGCTCTGCCGCCTGCCCTCATCTCTGTCACAGGCGGTGGCTCTTGGGGCAGTAGAATTCTTCCCCTGCCTCCCAGCCCTTGACGCTCAGGTCCTTAGTCCCCATGGGTCCTCAGCCCGGGCAGCTTGACCGGGGTTGATTCCCCAGTCAAGGCATTGCCTTAGTCGGTCCCCAACTTTGGGGCTGGGGCGGTACCAGGCCTTCCAAGCATTGCCCGAGCAAGTGATCACCTCTTTCTCGATGCAGGTGATGCCTCTGACCTTGTCTGGGGGAACTCCCTCCCAGACACCAGCCTCTCCTCTGGGGCTTGTGTTGGTTCCTTCTCTGGACCGGCATCAGCCTTTACCTTTGAGCTGGCTCCGCCATGACACCTACACCAACAACGCCTCCAACCATTGTCAGCTTTGCCCTGCCTGCACCTCAGCCGCGCCTGCTGGACCAGCCAGGGTACCCTATGCTGCCTCCCCTACTGACCTACCAGTACCCTCCACCTCACTACCATTATCCACCATACACTCCTCCTCCTCCAGTGGATTACAATGCCTTTTCATAGCCTGGTGGGCCTTTATGAAGGACAAGGACACTCCTAGGGAGGCCCCCTCTTCACACACCCGGGACCCCCCTCCTAGAGACCTGGGCTGGGCTGAGCCCAGTAACTCCCATTATTGGGACTTCTGCGAGTAATACATGTTCCTCCCTCCATACGGAGGACGTTGCCCACTGGCGAGGTCCCAGAGAGTTACCGTTAGGAGATGACTTCTCTTCCTCATCAGAGTCGTCAGAGGGCTGCAGCACTCTCCTGATACTCAGGGGTGGGTTAAAGAGACCCCCAAGTCTCCCAGAGTCCCAGTCTTCATGGACGTGATGTGCCAAATTCAGTCCCTCATAGGATAGGATACAGAGGAACTTGATCCAGAATGCCGTTGTTTGGCAATTTACTTGAGAAAGTCGGAGACCCTTCCTTGGTGGTCCCTCTCCTTGATCGAGGCATATGATGATGTAACCATGGCAAAGTGGATTCATCCTTCTTTGCTCCAGCCTCTACCATGTGCCAGTGGGCAAGCCCTTCTTTGGCGAACAACCCACAGCAGATTTGGTGATCATGAATGCTGCCCACAACTGTCGAAGAAGCCTAAACATTTGAGCACCCACACTTCAGACAAGGAATCCCACCAGCTGGACCAGTTGAGCAAGTGGGTATACTCTTCCTCTACCCTGACCATTTGGGCCCAGAACTATTTAGCCCACATGGTGAAGTACCAGAATGCCATTTGGGATCAGGCGAGAGATTTGGTTGCAGCCCTCCCTGATGATTCCACAAAACCCAGTTGGCCCAGCTTCTTAATTTGGATCTAGTGGGCATTCATGTACTCAGAGCAGCCTATGACCACGGTTGACGGTGCTGGTCATGAGTGCGTGACAGGAATCTGCATTCCCTGCCATTTCTGGCTCTGGGTGTCGGATTTGCCTGATGCCAAGATAATGGATGCCCCTTCGGGGCTCGGTTTTGTTTGGTGGAGATGCCCAGGATATAATTTCCCCACCTCCATGAATTGAGTAAGGTCCTGAGTGGGGTACATTCCATGTACCGTTCCCAGCCATGGTCCTCAAGCATGAGCCCTTTCACTGGTTCTCCTGCTAGCCTTCCAAGGACTAACAGTCAACGGACCCTTTAAATGCAAGGCAACCACCCCGCCTTCTGGAGCAACCACACCTACAGCCCCCAGAGTGCCCTCAGCCACTCTGCCCACCCCAGCTCAACTACTGACTCCTTGTCGACCCCCACAGCAGAGGCCTTGGGAGGCTGGTCAAGGTTGGGTCTCCCTATACCTAGACGGTAAGGCACTGTAACCTCAGATCAATGGGTGCTTCAAATCATCGTCTGGGGTCGCACCCTCAAGTTTCTAGAGACCCTCCTGGAAGGCCCTCCCTGACTCTCCCATTACCCATGGGTCCACATCTCCCTCATCCAGTCTGAGATTCAGATGTTCCTGCACAAGAGGCCATAGAACTCCTCCTCCCAGGTCAAGAGGAAGGGATTCTACTCCAGCTTCTTTCTAGTCCCCAAGAAAACAGAGGATCTGCATCCAGTCCTGAATCTAAGCCACCTGAACCTCTACATAGAGTACAAGTGCTTCAGGATGGTGACTCTTCAGGGACTGTTACCCCTTATTCACCAGGGGACTGGCTTTGTTCCCTGGATATGCAGGATGTTTATCTCTATATCCTGGTTTTCCGGCCCACCACTGCTTCCTCCGTTTCTGCTTTCAGGAGACCACTTCCAGTTCGGGCCCTCCTCTTTGGCCTTTCCTCAACTTCGAGTTTTGCCAAGTGCCTAGTAGTTGTAGCGGCGGCTCTATGGAGACACAGATTTTATGTGGTCCCTTACCTGGGCGATTGGCCACCTCCAGGGATCGGTTTGCTGCAGACCCTGGAAGGCACCTTTCAGCTCTTGGAGATAACTATAAACCTGCCAAAGTCTTCTCTCCCCTGGCCAGTGCCTCCTGTATATAGGAGTAGTCTTGGACTCATCACAGGGCAAGGCCTTCTGCTGGAGGACAGGGCAGAACACCTGAGTGCGCAGGGCCCGGCTGGTCTCTTTCAGACGCCAGGTTCCATCCAGATAATTTCTTCGTCTACTGGGGCAATGGCTACCATAACCACAGTTCCTCTGGCCCACCTGCATATGAGAGTTCCCAGTGGACCCTTCCAAGCCCAATGGGACCAAAGCACTGATAATTTGGAACAGCCAGTGCTGGTCTCTGACCCCATGAGACAGACCTTAGAGTGGTGGCAGAAACCCACCAACCTCCTGATAGGGGTTCTCTGTCGGTTCCCCCAGCAGATTCTAACCATGGATACTGGGCTAGGCTGGGGAGCTCATTTAGGAGGACCGTTTGACCCAGGGAGTTTGGCGAGTTGAAACAAATCCCACATCAACGTGCTGGAGATGCAGACAGTTCTTTATGTTCTGCAGGCCTTCCAGACCCACATTCTCCCAGGCCCACTATTGGTGCAGATGGACAACATGTCTGTAGTCTTAGGGGCACTCACTCTTACCCCCTTTGTCGGGAAGCCATGAGGATCTGGTACTGGGCCATCGAGCATGACCTGGAACTCTCAGCCATCCATGTTTCAGGCATCCAGAATGCCCTGGCTGACAGTATAAGCCAGTCCAGTTCAAGGGCACACAAGTGGGAACTCCTGCCCTCGGTGGTCAAGATCTCTTTGGTTATTATAATAATATAATTGCACCCCCCATAAGGACTGGCTATCTAGTCTTCATAAAACACTGTAATAATCTACAGAATTCGTAATAACTCAATAGCAGGTTATTATGGCATTTTCACCTAGCGTTCTCACTTCACTGAAGTGTGAAAGAAACACACTATGTTGTTGCAGTATGGTGGCAGCTCAGAAACGCTCACACAAATACAGTTTTCTATCTGAAACCTTGCACCAGTTATTATAAAAATAATGCCTGTGCAACGCTTATTTTATGAGGACTTTCACACACCCTCGGTGTATCTGTTGCACCATACCTTGGGTGTGTGAAAATCTTCATAACACACACCTGCACAGGAATTATTCTGTATATAATCATCATATAGCAATATTTGCACCTTCCCAATATTAATCTGTGGGCTGTGGATCATGCATTGTAATTTTTAGCCAGGGTTTCAGTACACAGAGAAAATAACAGGGATATAATAAGCACCCCTGTTTTACTTTCTTATCAGTCATAATAGCCTTCGTCACTGCACCATCCCTGATGACTCTTACTTTTGCAGATATATTTCTATGTAACATTTTAAGAATTAGAAATCTGTTATCAGTCCCTAGTTCTATCAGGATTTCCCATAATCTCTCTCTATTCAAATTATCAAAAGCAGAACTGATGTGGGAGGCTGCTGAGCAGCAAGATGCTTGAGCTCCCAGGAAACCATAACAATTTAAGTAATTCCATCACTGAAAGCTTCCAGACTGTTCCAGATTGTGGCTGATACTGTGCTGATTGGCAAGATGGGCAAAACTAAGGGGCTACGCATCTGCTGGCAACCTTTTTGCAGAATCGGGAGAGAGCCTGAACAACGTGGTGGGGCCTTGGATTCTACCTACAAGCAATCGAAGGGCCTCATTAATCTCTATCCTCACCACCTCCATCAGCTTGCAAAACGGAGTAGATCTGATAAAAGTTTGATACTCTCACTAGAGTTTCTGCTTTGGAAACAAAATGGAGCAGCGTGAAACTATAGTGCAGTGCTCAGAATCCTCCATCCTTAAATCAATGGACGCAACTTCTAAGTTGATAAAACAAAATATGCATCTATGTCAAAGGTTGAGGCTGTGGAGAACCAGGCAAGAGAGCATAATTTATGAGTGATTTGGCTGACTGAGACCGCTGAAGGTGAAGATAGCCTTGCCTTTGCCAGAACCCTGTTACCAGCCATACTGGATCTCGATGAAGCCTACCCTCCGTGTCCATAGAGAAGGCTTACTGAATTACCCTCGGTGGGCAGTGACAGATTCAATGACCCCAAGGACCTTTCTGGTAGTTTGTACTGGCATCGGGGACAGGGACTGGGCCCTTGCGATTACCAGATGCCGCAGGACTCTGAAATATGGCAACCATGTTCTTATGCTGTTTCCCGGATCTTTCGTATAGTACCCACTAACACCATAAAGCATTCGATGGTCTGTGGGGTCAACTTCAGCAATTAAAGGTAGAGCACAAATTGCTTCTACCGCCAAGCTCCGATTGTTGTGGAGCGGACAATATTTGTTCAACAAATCAAAAGAAGCAGACAAATTGGTCTAACGTATGGAACAGGAGCTGATCGGGGAGATGACGGACGGGACTCCTCCGATGAAGACTGGAGCCTTTCGGCAGTTCTGTAACGTAAGCTCTGGACCACGGGCCCGGGGTTGTTTATTCTAGAGACTGTGCTGTAAATAATGCAAAGCAGGCATTTAATGTTTATTATGGACTTTCTACTGCATTTTGAACTGTAATAATAGTGGCTGTTTCAAGTTCGGTCCTTCATTTATGCCAGGGCAGTTTTAAAATGGTGACATCTATATGATCTAATACCTTTGACTTCAGAACGTTTGTGAAACCACAAATTTCTGGTTTAAGTTTCCTTGTCATACAGAATTGTTAAATGTGTGGTGGTCTTCTCTTTCTTAGCTGGCGTCTGTCACGTTAAGTGAGTATAGCAGGGGTACTTTGTTATTAAGTTAAAATGACCGAATGACAAATATTCCTTGTATATTGGCTCATTTTATTGTTGTTGCTGTTATAGACCCACAATAATGGAATGACTTATTCTTTCCTGGGAGTCCTAGGAATAATGTTTTTTATATGCAGAAATTGTAATGGGGAATCAGTTAGACATTAAAGTCACTTTGGTAATAGGGTAATTCTGTATACACATCCTTTTGAGATTTCTGTTGTCCTTTCCTGGGCTCCATCGTTAGGTAAATATTTTTGTAAGCAGTATTAACTGGAATCCCTCCTATGATATAACACTAGAGGATGTCTTTCAATAGCTCTTGTATGTGAATATAGTCTGTACTGTATGCTAATGCTCTCCTCCTATGTAACTGTGTCTTGTAAGTTTTGCTTGCAAATCGATAAACAAAAAGTTACAAAAAAATAAAAAGAGCAGAACTGATAGTGTCTAAAAAGCCAGGAATGGTTTCTCCTTTTACGCTCCACATATTTATAAATCAGAAAATCCAGGATAAATATGTGGTCAGTTGTACCATAAGACTAACAATTCATGAAGATTGAACTTGCTAGTGCAGTTGTCTGAGAATCGTCCAATCAATTTTTCATCTGAGTTATGTGAAAAATTAGCCTTCAAATAAAGGTGGCGGATTACATTTAGATTCCCTATTTGAAATCCCTATAAATTAGTACACATTTATGCAGAGTACTTATTTATCCAAGCTTATGGGGGACTGGGACAGACATGAAGGACCTAGAGTCTCTTCTGATGCACAAGGATTTGCATACCCTTGATGCCTTGCTCAGGAATGAGGCTTGAGAGCATGTGTGGTTTGAGAGATGCACTAAAAACAGTTCCAACCTAAAACTATTATGTTAGACTTATATTAAGGCATATTAGTCAAGTTTGCTAAAGTCTTAAAATAAGGGTCCCTATTCCAGAATGAACCTGATTTTACAAAGTACTGTCCTCGAACTGTCTAGTCATTAAGATGAGTAATGTGGACAGTTTACTGTTTTCTGTAAACTGAGTCTGTAACTGGTCTCAGACCTCCATATCAGTCGCCATCTTCTATGTTGTTTATGTTCTGCAGCTCGAGGGTGCTGCACTACAGGACTAGATGATGGTCATCTTCTGGTCCCATTGACTTCAGTGGGACCTAGGGACGAGCCTGCATCATTCTGTCCTGCACTGCAGCCTCTGGGAGCTTCAGAATGTTCTTGTAACAGAAAACAACAGACTGTTCTAGTTAATCTCAGCAACCAGACACTTTCTGGCAAACATGCTGTTCTGGAATTTGGACCGTTCCTTAAATACTTCTGTTGCTCCTAAACAGCTGACTTAGTTTTCTTCAAATTCTTTTACACAACTAACCTCCATATCAGTCTCGTGGATTATATTTTAATGTATGTTGGATCATAGGGAGTTGACTGATGGGCATCTTTGGGAAACTTGTTACTGCAGTTGTTTTTAAAGGAAAGAAAATGCCAGCTCTGTGGCACTGAGCAATGGTGCATTGTTCTGGCATGCTGGTGACCTGGATTTGTGCCCTGAGCCCAGGATGTCAGGCGTGGAGGATGGCTGGGAGGGATTCAAAGTGTCTTCAGATGCTTCCTCCCAAAGGGTGTGACACCCAGCTCTTCTTTCCTAGTGGCTCCAAGTGGTGGCATTGTTGTAGTGCTCTTGATAGCACGGCTGACCATGCACTGTTGAATGTCCCTGCCCCCAGAATGCTACAGAGGTGGCATACACATTGGGGTGAGCAGGGTCCCAAAACAGAATGGCACCAGACAGACTAGGTGGCAGCCCTCTGGCAGCTCCTTCTTCACCATCAAACCCCTGAAACTAGACAGCCTGCTACCACCACCTAGAGTGACTGATCAACGATGCTGCTCTCCTGATGGCAGCAGGAGGGCCCTTAACAGGAGTAAGTTGGAATCTCCAGCAAACAGAGGACTCCATGGACTGGCAGCAGGACCGCAGCACAGGATGTGTCCAGCAGCCAGCAGGGAGTATATCTTGTGGGGTACCGAATGAGTGGGTGCCTGGGCCAAGGGCACAAAAATAAGGAAAAAAACGTTATTGGGGTAATTTAAACTGTGAAAGTCCCCAAAAGAGCTTTCAGATGAGGCATTGGGCTTACTTGTAGGTGCCAGGAGTCCTTGATAAAATTAAATTAAATCATGTGAGCAGCCATTTTATGGAATCTTGAGTCAGAAAGTGATGTCACTGTGGAAAAACTTGTATGTTGTTGATTACAGCATCCCTCAGTCACATAACTTTCTGTCTCAAGATTTCATGAAATGATTCTCCCTAATTTAATTTACGTATGATTTAGAGTATACATGTCTCCGGTCTCCTGACACCTAAATGCAAGCCCAGTCCCTTGTTTCAGAGACCTTTAATGGGCTTACACAGTTGACTTTCACAATTTGAGTGAACTCAGCAGTGTTTTAGAACATCTGTAACATTTTATTTTATTTATTCCCTCCTGCGCTTCTCCTACTCAAGCTAGTGACCTCCAACCCCATCATAAATTAACCTCTAGACTTTTTCCTCCATTGCCCCGAAAGTCACATCTGGTGAGGGTTGGAAGTAGAAGCCCAAGAGTACCAGACTTCCTGTTGGCACTAAGATGCTTTCTCCCCTATAGAACCCTGTGACCCTCTCTAGCACTACACACAGCCCATCTGGGCCTTGCATGTAGTGGTGATGCAATACATCTCTGTCAAAGGAGCTCACTTCCTGGCCTATCGCGAAGGTTTGTTGTGGTGTGAAGCTTGAACCCATACCTTTCAGGCTGGAGTGTGTTACCTGAGGCAGTGCTCCACCCCACCTTGGTCATCTGTAGCAGGCAGGCAGATTGCTCCTGAACCCCAGTTGTGTGCTTGGTAGCCCGACGACTACACATAGAACCATAGCAACCATCCTTCATATTTAACTAAATATTTTGCTTTAATGTACAGATGTTTTGATTATATTTTTAGGAATCCAAAATAACCCTCAAACGTGCAGCTGGGAAAACTTAATGTAAAGTAGATGGTTGGGGTGTTTAATATAGCTCACACAGGCTGGATTATAAAGTTGAAATACTTAATAAAATACACCCTTTTCTTGTTTATTTTTATATATAGAAACTGACATTAGTCAAGCCTTTATCGAAGCTTACTGAGCCAACCTCTGTACCTATCCATAAATTGTCTGTTACAAGCATGGTTCATAGTGCTAAGAAACGGATCCACAAGGCCCACGAGTTGAGGAGTCACCTTTGAGTAGTGAAGTCCTTAATTCTATACTGCAGTAAGCACAGTGTTTACTATCCATATGTTGGAATGAGTGCAGTGTAAGTTTTGTTAGACCATTATTGAATTGGTCTACTTCTCAGAACCACACACTTTGGTCTTAAATCAAGAAGCACTAGGACACAGAAGGTGCCAAACACTTGGGTCCAATGAGGCATTAGCATATGGTGCCATGCACAGCATTTAAAGCAGCCCTAGCCCCAGCTGCCTTGGTTCCTTTTTTTCCCTTGCAGTTGTTTTGCACAACTCACCTCATCTCATCAGGGACCAGAACTAATAGTGCTCTTCCAAGAATCAATCTTCACCGTTGATTCATACTTATGAGCCTAGGGCCAGAGGTACTAAACCCCGCGGAACTTTTTCTACAGTGAGGAGTGAGCTGACTTTGGCTGCGGTGTGTCATGTGCAGCTCCTGTGGTGTCACATGCACTAGCAATAACTGTCGTCAGCTCCCTCACACACCTTATTTCTGTTCTCCACACCATCGAGTGCATTGTAGGAGTGAGGCGTACATGAGTTCAGCCATCGCCGTATTGTAAACATAGTCACCACTTAGTTATTATTTGAAGTGCCTTCTCCTTAGTTATTTTTCATCTCAGTGATGCCAAAATCTGAAAGAAGATAAGGGTCTGAGAAGATGAAGAAAGTCCGGCAGCCTCCCATCATATGATTGACTGGCATCAACTCTGCTGGACCTGCCTTGGCTCAAGTCAAGGTATAGTCTCTGGGCCTTTTCCCGGATCTCTTTCCAGCAACACTGGTGTCGAGGAAGCAGAGGGCCTCCTAGACCTTGCCCGCTGTGGCATCGGAGGCCCTATAGGGTGGATCTTGTGGAGAGCTTGCTCCTTCTGAGTGGTCAGCTGCAAACCTTGCCTTCTGCCTGTGCTGCTCAGCAGGTGTCCTTGGTGGTGAGGCCGAACTCAGTCTTCCCTAGCGCCACCTGATGCGTGGTGGCCTGGTGCCGCTCTGGCTCCTGGCATCATTCCGCTGCCGGTGAGTGGGTGATGTCAGGCCGTGACGTCAGGTCCTCATCCCCAGTGATGGGACCAGTGTCTTCCCAGGTGGATGCCTTGGTGTCTTGGTGAGCAGGGTGGTGCCAGCCATGATGTTGGGTCCCCATCCCTAGTGGTGGGTCTGATGCGTGTGCTCTTCCCCAGTGGACACCTTGGTGTTGCTACCTGGTGCCACCTAGGCTTTTAGCACGTTCACAGTGCCAGTGAATTGGGTGGTACTGGCCAAAGCGTCAGATCCTTCTTTCACTGGGGCTGTGTGATGACAACTGGCTAGGGGTGGTGATCCTTTCTTATGGTAGTCCTGATGGCACTGTGAGGAGCCCCGGCAACTGGGCGCAACACCAGCCATGGAGTTGGTCCGGGACCCGACACCAGGCGCAACATCTGTGATGATGTCTTCTCTGGGCTGGTTCCCAGCACCTCATGATGCCAGGAATGGCCCCGAGACTGACATCAAGCCTGGCGTTGGGCCTGATTCTGGACCCTTCAGCAGGGACAATGCCGCCATGGCAGCGGGGAACCAGTCTCCAGACAAGTTGTCAGCCTCAAACTCAGTGCCAGAGATACCACCAGCTCAGGGTCAGATGGTGACAGAGAGGTAGACTGCTTTCCAGATCCATGTACTGTGCCTGTCACCAGTGAGGACCGGGCTGCCCTGAGGCTGTTGTACAGATTCCCTGTCCTCACCTGGAGAATCCACCCCCACAATGTGCACTGACTGGGTCATTCCTCTTTCAGTAGATCAACCTTATTTGGGTGGTCTTGGCAGGCCCTTCCTGGGGTAAGGTCTTGCAAGCATCCCTGCAGCCAGGTTCTAATTGGTCAGTTTTCCTATATCCTTTTACTATCCCTTTGGGTAAAAAATCTAGTACTCTCTTTATTTTCTCTCCATTTTGTTTCTGTCCTGGTGAACATAACTGAGGTGCATGAGGGCCCTCCGACAACTGTTGTTGCCTAGTGCTCCGACATGATGTTGGTAGCCGTGTTGGCACCCTCCCGTAGAAAAAAGCTGCTAAGGGGTCCCAGTGCCTCTGGTCCCAGACCCATAAGTATGAATCAGTGGTGAAGATATTTTAAAAGATCTGCAATTATAGTAAGTATGCAATTTCCATTTCTTGTCCAGCTTGCCATGTTGCTTTTCTCAGATTTTGTTGCATCTTCTTTAGCTTTTCATTGCCATTTCCACACTGTAAATTTTCATCCACACTGTTTTTGTTTTCTTTTGTGTTGGTGCTGTGGTAGCCTTACTCTTCATCTTTTGAAGGCTTCAGACAGACAAACCTTTTAGTTTCTGATTCTGCACTATTTTGTAAACCACAAAAAGTGAAGTGGCATCTTTTTCTGTTATGTTGTCTCAGTTTCTTTGGATGGTGCTGCATTACTTTACCAGGACTGCATGATTCCTGGATGAATTATTTCCTTCAGTCATATTTCTGTTATTAAGCATTAGTATGGCTTCCTTATGTTTGCTGTTAGTTCATTTTCTGTGCATTTCCTTATCCTTAATGATATTTGCTTTCATATCATGTACAGTGGTAGCCGGTACTACTGTATATATCTAGATGTTGTATAAATCTAGGTGTACATCTGAAAATATAACAGAAACCAAACTGAAATGAAGGGGATTTCCTGCGATATATTATGGTATGTATAGACATTTTGCATCATGTCACAGGTTATCACTGTATATCCTACGGTTATTTTATGGGTGTACTAAAGGTCTGCTTAATCAGATCTCTCATACATCGGAGTATACATCTTGTGTGGTATACTCTATTTTTATGGTTGCTTGCAAAGTGTGCGAACATATTGGTATTGGTCTCTACTATGAGAGAACTTTTGGAGGCACACCTCTCCTTCACCTGTCACAGCTTCAGAATACCAAATCTCCTCCTTAATTCCACCCAGTCTCCTCTTGCTCCTCCTTTTGCCTTTGAAGTCCTTGTCCAACCACAAGACTGGAAAATACAAGCTGTAAGGTTTTCTTGTTTAACTCCTAATTTTACTTGAGGGGCTCTTGCAGTGAGGCAGTAACCATGGGACTGAGCCACACCAGGCGCTGGACCACGGAAAACTTCTAGCCAGCGGTATACAGTGTGGGACGGCGTGCCGACCTCCGACATATGGTATAAAAGGCAGTCCCCAGTCCATCCACAGTTCTTTTCCAGCTGTTGACCCACGCAGTTCTGACATCCACAGACTCCTGCTTCTAGTTGACCACCATATTCATCGATTTCTTCAAGTTCTTGTATGTCTTCTGCTCCAGTAATGTCTTCTGACCAGCGGGGAGTAGTGCCTGCGGCAAGCAGATCCCGCTAAGGCGGCCGCTCCTCGTCTGCTTGCCTAGGCCTAACCACGAGGTCCGGTGACCTGCGAGCACAGCCAGCAGTAGTTTAACCAGACCACAGAGATGCCGTCAAAGACCCTTCAGGCTTTCCTTCTACAGCAGAAGTTAGTGATAATGGAGAAAGAGCTCCAGGGCAAAGCTCTTCTTCCTCCCCAGCCTCCGGGCTTCTGCTTTTCCTCCCACAGAGAGAGTCATTGAGCAGGAAGCGCAAGCACGGGACAAGAATAGGGATTGGCAGTCGGCTTTCTGCTCCAGGTCACCGCACAAATCGGGGCTGCATCTGGACCATCCTCCCATGGAAGGTCAGGCCCACCTTCTCCGGCAGCCCTCACTCCTTCCGGGCTGCCCATGTCTTTTCTCCGCCCTCATCACCATTTCAAGTGAAGGCTCCTCCGCATGTTGGACGTCATCCCCAGCCCCTGAAGCTCAGGCCCCTTTTCTCTGCTGGTTCTCAGCCAGGAAGGCAGCTGGCTCTTGGATGGTGGGTTTGCCCTCCGCCCCTCTGGTCTTGGCGTTGCCTGCATCAGTCCTGCATTCGGGACCGGCGCCTCCTAAGCGGCCTTAGAGCATCGCTTGCCTCTCCCTCAAGGGCAAAGCCACTGTCTCTGATGGGGCTTCCTCCCCGCCAGCTACCCCAGCGGGTTGCTTCACTTGACCGGCATCAGCCCCTTCTCCTCAGCTGGCGCTGGTCACAGTGGCATCGACCCCAGTGATGACTTCATCGCCGTTAGTTAAGCCTCAGTCAGTGCGGTCTCTCCTTCAGGACAGCCACAGCACTGGCGCGGGTCCGCTCAAGAATGGCGCCAGCTAGCCTGGCGCCACAAGAGCCATCCTCCAGTCACTCGGTTCCTCAGGACCAACGCCAGAACCTGCAAGCCTTAGGGACCAGCGCTGGGGATCCTACACCTTCCCACCCGTGCCGCCCCTTCCACCATCCTTTGACTACACTGTCCTGTTCACGACTTGGTGGGAGTTAGGTAGAACAAGGAACCCCGGAAAAGGCCTCCTATCCCACCTCCGAGGAATCTTCCTCCTCGTTGGTCGGGTTCTCCTTCCATTCCCGGTCTCCTGGTGATAAGGAGGACCGGACGTAAGATCGCTGTCCACTGAGGAGGACTCCAAGGATTCTCGGTTACCCTCTGAACCTGAGGAACCAGGGATACCCCCAGATCTCCTCCTGATGATCCAACTTTCTTAGATGTCATGAGGCACATTTGGTGCCTCATGGGTTGGGACTCGGAGGAACGGGACCCAGAACGCAACACTTGGCAGCCCTCCTCTGTAAGAAGGACACTTTTCCTATGGTCATCCCTCCCTTATTGACTCCTTCAAGGATGTCAAAAGGTCACCTGAGTCACCCATTTTCCACCCTGGCCCTGCCTAAGAAGGCAGACAGGCTTTACCACACCCCAGGGACAAACCTTTTTATGGGGAGCATCCTGTGGCTGACTCAGTGGTCAAGAATGCTGCTCACAACCATTCTAGGAGACCTGGATACCTCAGCACGCACCCTCCAAACAAGGAGTCTTGTCAGGTGGACTTCTTGGGCAAGAATGTCTATGCCTGGCCACCTTGGCGTTCTGTCATTGAACTTCCTTGCCCACATGGTCCAGTATCAGAATACGCTGTGGGACAAGGCTCTGGAAGTGGTGCAGACCTCCCAGAGGATGCCATTAAGTCTCAGTTGACCCAACTTCAGAAGTTAGGATCCAATGTTGGCAATCATGTCCTAAAGGGCATCCTATGATACTGCTAGCATTGGCCAGCGGGTGGCGACCATGGGCATCTGTATTGCCACCATTCCTGGCTCAGGTTTTCTGCCTTTGCCTCTGATGTGCAGGCGAAATCCTGATGCCCTTTAGGGTCAGTTCTCTTTGGCAAGGATGTACAGAACATTATCTTCCACCTGCAGGAATCTGGCCAGGCCCTGACGCTGGTACATTCTTTGTGCCACTCTCAGCCAAAACCTCAACAGCGTCAGAAGTCCTGGGGACAGCAGACCAGAGGAGCCTTAAGCGTAAGGCCCCTGCCAGGCAAAGGAGCTCAGCCCCTAGAACCCCTAGGACCTCCCTGCCGCTCTGCCCATCCCAGGTTCTTCAGCATGACTCCTTGCCCAACCCCTCTTCCCCAGCAGAGACTTTGGGAAGCAGTGGTGGGTTGCTTCTCCCTTTACCTGGATGGGTGGGCAGCATCACCTTGGATCAGTGGGTACTTCAGCTAGTAGAAAGGGACATACTCGAATTTCAAGAGCTACCCCAGACAATCCTTCCTTGCACTCCCACTATTCTCCAGGTCATATTGCCCTTATCTAGGAGGAGATCCAGGCACTGCTGAGCAAAAGGCCATAGAACCTGTTCCCTACATCAAGGGGAAAGGGTTTCTATTCCCATTTCTTCCTGGTCCCAAAGAAGACCAGCGATCTGAGACCAATTCTGGATCTCAGCCACCTTGATTCTATTTATAGAATACAAACACTGCAGGATGGTCATTCTTCATGGTCTTCTGCCCCTTCTTCATCAAGGAGATTGGCTCTGTTCAATGGATATGCAGGAGGCCTACCTCCACATCCAGGTCTTCCGGACCTCAGGAGGTTCCTATGTGTTTGCTTCAGGGGAACCACTACCAATTCTGGGCCCTACTCTTTGGCCTTTCCTCGACTTCCCAAGTCTTCACCAAGTGTCTGGCAATAGTGGCTGCGGCCTTCAGGAGACAGGGTCTTTATGTCGTTACCTACCTCACTGATTGGCTCTCACAGCCCCCTCCATATACCAGCTGATCCAGACAATGGAAATCATCTTCAGTTTGTTTGGATGCTGGGCATCATCCTGAACCTGTCCCAAGTCCTTCCTCTGGCCAGGTCAAAGACTACAGTTCATCAGAGTGATCTTGGATTCCGCTTAGGGCAAGTCCTTCCTGCCTTCAGACAGAGCAGCGGTCCAGAGAATACAGGCCCAGTTGATGTCTTTGTTCGCCAAGTCCTGGCAGGTCGTTTCTCAGACTTTTGGGACATGGCAACATCCATAGTCACCAGTCTGCTTGCCGCCTGCACATGTGGTGTCTCAGTGGACCCTACGGTCCATGTGGGACCAGCACATGGATGATTTGGATCAAGGAGTCTTAGCATCCAGTCCTGTGGCAGACACTGTCTTGGTGGATGAACCCTTCCAGCCTCCTCAAAGGTTTCCCTTTCAGTGTGGAATCTCCCAGTCAGATTCTCATGAAAGACGCATCCTGTCTGGGCTGGGGTGCCCACTTGGCAGACCGTCAGACCCAGGGGACCTGGTCTCAGCAGAGCAGCATCTCCACATCAGTGTGCTTGAGATGCACTCAATCCTCCTTGCCTTTTTGGCCTTCAGAATCATCTCCTCCTGGGCCTCTCTTGATTCCAGACAGACAACATGTCAGTACTCAATTATATCAACAAGCAGGGGGACTTACTTGTACCCCTGTGTGGGAGAGCCATAAGAATTAGGCACTGGGCCATAGAACACGACCTTATTCTAACAGCAGTTCATGTTCCAGGCATCCAAAACGTCCTGACCAACAGCCTAAACTGGTCCAGGTCAGCAACACATGAGTGGGAGTTCCTATTCTCTGTGGTCGAGGATCTCTTTGACAGTTGGGATCATCCCGAATTTGACTTCTTTGCATCCCCACTCTACACAAAACTGCCCAGTTTCTGCTGACTAGATACAAGGCCTGGTGTTTTCTGGTGAGACACATTGTCCGTCTCTTGGACAGGGAGTTTTCTGAATTCCTTTCCTTCCTTCCTGCTTCTGCAGAGAGTTCTTCTCAAGTTGCAGTTAGAGAGGGTGGTCATGATTCTAATAGCTCCTTTGTGGCCATGATGGATATGGTTCTTGCAGTGGAACCTCTTTCTCTGCCCCTTGCTGTGACCTGCTCTCACAGGACCAGGGCACTCTGATTCACCTTGACCTCAAGTCTTTTCATCTATAGCGTGGCTCCTTCAGACTTAGCATCACATGATGTGGGGTTTCCTCTATTTATTTATTTATTATTTATCATATCTTGGATTACAATACCTCTGAGACAAAAAACAGCTCTTTTACAAAGGTTCAGAAGGGGTGGTAAAACATGCATTGGGTAACAGTACCAGAGTTTCTAGCTAAACAGTTATACAGATGTATCTAAATAACACATAAAAACAGTAAGATAAGGTAATAGAGAATAATTATAAACAAAAATTAAAAACATTTTGCTGGTGGATAGCCTAGTCAGTAAGGAGGACAGGTGCAGCCTTAGGAGGCTTTATCATTCATACGGATGGGACTCCGGTACAGCGATTAAGAGTCAAAGGAGCAAAATATTGGGGTGTGGGGGTAGGAAGAACAAAGTATGGAGGGAGGGGAGTAAGGGAGTTGGTGATGTAGACTGGGTAGAGGGACAAGGTGTGATATAGGACAGTCAGAGAGGGTAGGTAAGGGCAGCATAGGACGGGAATGCAGAGAGTGCTGTGGACAGCATCAGGGAGAGGTAGGCAAGTTACCTGAGACAAGTCACAACTACTGTTATCTAGAAGATGTTGACGTAGTAGGTTTTTGAAAGGGCCCAGTTCTCATGCTGATGAGATTTCTACAGAAGTTGTTGAACCAGAGATGCCCTGTATGCATATGACTGCTGACCTTGGGTTGTTCTGCATCTAGGGTGGCAGATATTCTGGTGGCAGTTAGGAAGCCTTCCACCAGAACCACTTATGCCATGAAGTGGAAGCAGTTTTCCATTTGGGCCACTTCCTGGCATTTGGATCCTATTACCTATCCAGTGAATCTCATCCTGGAGTACCTCCTTTCCCTTTCAGACTCTGGTCTGGGTTACTCCTTTATCAAGGTGCACCTTTCTGCCATCTCTGTATACCGTGTGTACCATGCATCCATTGACGCAAAATATTGCCCAATTGGATCTGTCCCACACCTTCTTGCAGGGCATTCTTCATTTGAAACCTCCCATTAGGGACCCAGTCCCGCCATGGGATTTGTTGTTTATTTTGGAAAAGCTCACACTTCCTCCCTTTGAACCTGCTGCAAGCTGCACTTTCTGTCGTGGAAAGTGTTGTTTTAGTTGCCATTACTTCAGCGCAGAGGATTTCGAGCTTCAGACTCTAATGTGTTAGGAGCCTTACTCGTTTTCCACAAAGACAGGGTATCTTGGCGGACCAAAGCTAAGTTTTGCCAAAGGTGGTGTCTGAGATTACTTTGAATCAATCCATCCACCTGCCTGTTTGTTTTCCTGAGTATTCGAATTAGGGAGGCTTTACTTCATTCTCTTGATGTTCATCGGGTGCTTCATTTTATCTGGACCACACCCAACTTTTCAGAAAATCTGACCAGTTGTCTGTTTTGTTTGCCCCAGGACAGAAGGGCTCCTGTTCCGAAACAGTGTTTATCTAAGTGGTTAGCTGATTGCATTGTTTGTTGCTACATAAGTACTACAAGCCTTGCCAAGCCAGGTCAAAGGGCATTCTACAAAGGGCATGGCTGCCTCCACTGCCTCCTTCAGAAATGTGTCTGTTGCAGACATTTGCGCAGTCGCCACTTGAGTTCTGTCCACACTTTCATCAAGCATTACAGTTTGGACATTGTCTCCAGGCGTAGTTCCTGTTTCGCCTTGCAGTCCTCCAGGGCCTCCTGTCCTAAAGTTCTTACAACTGTTGCTGTCCTCCCAGTTGGCGTAGTCTTTTTTCTACTGCTTGGGATTCAGTCCTATGCTTATTGCCTGCTGCAAGAGCCCCTCAGTAAGATAGTACAGTTACATAAGAACTTACCATAACAGTAGATCTTTGAGAGGGAGCTCTTGCAGCAGGCACTGCATTCCTTCCCTCCTTCCCGATTGCTGTTTCTCCATCGCAGCTCCTCTGCTTTCCTCATTTATGAGGAACCTCCTTAGTTCTCCTATTTCTGTACATGCTGGGATCTCTGGCGGGAGAACTGGGGATGGGCTGAGGGACGCCCTTTATACCATAGGGGTCAGACATTGGTGCCCTGCTGTATACTACTAGCTAGAAGTTTTCTGTCTGGTCTTAGTGCTTGGCGACTCAGTCCTTATGGTTATTGCCTACTGCAAGAGCTCCTCTCGAAGATCTGCTGTTATGGGACGTTCTCACGTAACTGTGCTATTCCTGCTTGAAACCTGTCTCGTGCTTTTGGTTTCATTGCTCTACTTTACACTGGGGCACTGTGACAGGGTGGTGAACTGGACAGCTTCTTGGGGAACACTAACAGAGAGAACACTCTGAACGCTGGTTTAAATTAAGTGAAAACTGCTTTACTTTTGATAACACAAAACACAAAAGAGCTTGCATTCAGCTTTACAAATAAGCTTTTTGCAGTTTAGTCTCTGGTTGTCTCCCATAACAGAAAACAAAACCTCCTTTTCACCCTCGTTCATCCTCCTCATTTATTGGCCCAGGTGTTACTTGTTAACTCTCTCCCAAGTGATAGCCAGCAAGGGAGTATGCAGTGGAGTGAGGCATTAAAGGGCCAACTTTAAAGCAAGAAGGGCTTGGTACAAATCTCCCACAGCCCCTGTCAGAATCTGTGTTGTAGGTTTGTGCAGGGGTTTATGGATGAAGGATGCCTAATGGACATACATTCCATCACAGGCACTGTCAGCTTGTAGTATATATTTTGGTCCTGTGTGATCAGTGTGCCTGTCAAAGACTACATGCTTGCTGACTGTATCTAGGCCGCCCATTTGCTATATTCATTAGTTTATTGTTATTTTTCAATCACAGTGGCCCGTGTTTCTTACCTCGTAAGCGCATCTTGAGTTTCTGCCCACCCGATGCATCTGCCCATTCCTGGGACAACAGAATGCACGTCAGAGCAAAGTGGCTACAAACTGTTGTGAATTAGTGCATGCATATTATAAGCACACTGAGATAAACTTATGGCCTGAAGGTAGGCTTTGTCCTGAACATGGTAGTGTGTTTTTTTGTTTTTGTTATTGAAAATCGAGCATGGGAACACTTAAAACTATTGCTTTAGAAATTGGAAGTTGTGACTCGGACATGTGCATAAGGCCTAACCTTCACATTCCCCAACCCAAACATGGAGGTCCTCAGAAAAGTGCCAAGAAGTTGAGTATGCCTTCAGTGTGTCCCCAGTCTTCAAAGTTAAGCTTTACTGTCTCAGTATGCTGGTTTGCCAGAGTGTTGGTACCCAAGTGTACCAGCACCTCAAGCTCCTCCTCCCTATCTGATCCATATCCCAGAAAGCTGATGCACCTTGAAGGCATTTCACCACACCTCCTTTCCCTTCCCTCATCACCCTCTCCAGCCTCTAGTCATAGTTTACCTTGCTGCTAGGCTACTCCATTCTGTCTTCTTGTTCTCTCCCGTGGGTGCCACCAAGTCATCCTGTTCACCCTTCCTGATTGTCTCAGAGCCTCTCCCAGGAGTCATGTACCTGTGCCTCCTTCAGTGGTGCAAAGCAGTTTGTAGTTAGGATTCCATGTCTTCCTTGTCATTGCTTCTGACACATTTCCTTTCTCCTCCAGTAGCCAGAGAGCCTCTGGGGAGTGTGTGTATGTGGCAGCTGCCTGTGGGTACCAGCTCAGTTGATGATGTTGCAGCATGGATATCTCTTCTCATGCAGCTACTAGCTGTTGCTGGAGGCAGCGCCAGGATGGAAAGGGGAGTTGCAGAATTAGTGGGCTAGTGGTGAAGAAAACATTTGCAAGGTGCTTTCATGTAGCGATCAGAGAGCGCCTTGAAGATATTCAGGCTAACAGGGCAGCTCAGCTTCAAGTTCCTTTGTAAACCGTTCCACAATGTGGGTAAAGAGAAGCTTACAGCAGCTTTGCCGAAACAAGTTTTGACCCTTGGAACTTGGAGGGCAATTAGGGAATAGCTCCTTAGAGCTTAGATGCCTAACACACTCCGGGAAATACAATCTGCAACATATTAGGGGAGCGTGTCGGTCACTGCTTTGAAGGCCCATAGGGCGGCATTTCTATTCCTTCTATAGTGAAGGGAAGTCCAGCCTAATGATGACTACAGGAAGCAGTGGTGTGTGGAAAGTGGAAGGCCAGTAATGAACCTGACAGCTCTGTGGCAGAGGGTATCCTACTTAGCCAGTGCAGTGGCTGTAGAGCAGGTCCGCGTAATCTATTAAAGATAGGAAGGTAGCTTGAACCAGTTGAATCTTGGCCTCCTTTGTGAGCAGGTGGTTAATTCTGTAGAATAGACCTAATCTTTGCCTTCGTTTCTTCTGTAGTTCTTCGAGATGGTCGGCGATGGAAAGTTTATAATCGAGCCAAACTCCTAGATAGTTGAATTTAGCTACATACTCTAGTGTTTCTCCAAGAGCAGTGGTAATTTTGTGGGATAGCCCCCAAAAGCAGGAACTGCATGCAAGGAGGGAAGAGCATATTTTGTGTCTTGCATTGAGCAAAGCTTTTTGTTTATGAGCTGATATTGTAGAAGGTTAAATTCAGCTTGGAGGTCCTCACAGGCTGCTTCACTGCGGACGACTCAAGTACAGTGTCATTCGCGAATAAGTGGTTGTTGGCTTTTGATAGGGCATTGATGTTGTTAATGTAGACTGCAAAGAGGAGGGACCAAGCATAGAGCCCTGGGGCATGCCACTCAGCATAGATTTTAATGGAGAAAGATCACCTTCAGCTTTAACCTGCTGTTTCCGTTCTCCGAGGTAGTCTGCAAACCAGCACATAGATTTATGGTCCAGGCCTAAGGTGCTTAGGGAGGAAAGAAACAGGCTGTGATCGACTGTGTAGAATGCCTTACTAAGATCCAAGAAAACTGCACAGACATGCTTCTTGATGTCAAGGTCTAGGAGCCAATCATTGGTCACCTTAGCTAGGGCTGTTATGGTGCTGTGCTTTGCTCTGAATCCAGACTGAACCAGGTTTAATAGGCTTCTGGATTCTAAGTATACCCCTAGCTGGCCACACACTTTTCTAGTAATTTAGACAGGATGGTGAGGAGGGAGATCGGTCTGTAATTATTTAGATCGCAGGGGTCACCTGCTTTTAATAGAGGGATGACATGGGCTATTTTCCATTGAGGGGGGAGGCTACCCTGTTAGAGTGACATGCTGATTAGGTGGGTGACTGGCACCGCAAGCACATGGTAGGCACATTTCTGATAGTATGGCTCATGGTAGCACATGGTAGGCACATTTCAGAGAGTATGGCTCTATGAAGCCGGAGCCTACTCCCTTCCTGGTGTCCAGTTGCAGCAAACAGACCTCACACTAGCCTCTCTCACATGCTAACCACAAACTCAGTGCAAATGAAGATATATATAGACAAAAAAAGTACTGAAACTTACATAATGCTAATAGTGCAGGGCATGATGCCAAGGATTCGGAGGCACAGCCACCTTTGAAAAAGCACCCATAGAGGTGCGAAATGCCGCTGGGAGACGTTTTGTGGCTCCTACCAGGAGACTGTACCTCTGAATCCTTGGCATCATGCCCTGCACTCTTTAGCATTGTATACGTTTCAATAAACACTTTTTTTTTTTTTTTTTATCTTTGCTTGCACTGAGTTTGTGGTTAGCCTGTGAGGGAGATTGGTGTGAGGTCTGCTTGCTTGTCTTGGTTTTTGACCTTATGCACAGCACTAGCTCAGGGCGGTTCCTGTTTGTCTTGCTAGTAATAGTACACCTGAACCAAAAATTCTTCCTGCTAACCCTCTGTAAAACAATGTATGACCAATCTCTAACTATTAATCTACATCTTGTAAGGCTCTGAGGGGATTCTATGTCTCCATGCCATGCACGTTAAAGAACATAAATGGCACACACATTAAATACAAAAATCTCATAACCATTAAAAGAACTAATATGACTTCTTTAGGAAAAAGAGTTAGCAGTATAAATATAGGAAAAGACAGAACAGAGGTACTCAGTCATGAAGGCGTATATATTACTATTATATTGAAAAAATGGGGATTGTCTGACTACATTTGGCTCAACAGCAAGCAGTTAAATTATCTTCAGCTATTATTACATTATCCTATTTGAACTTGTCTAGTCAATTTAATTACCCCTAGTTCCAACCTTCCAGCAAATCATTTTGAATTTGATAAGTTAATAGATGTCATTAATATCCAATTTCTATAATGGTAATCACAGGAGCAACTGTGAGCCAATATTTTTTAATTTTTTTTGTACATTCTTTTTCTCGCCTGTCAGACTGGGGCATCTCTCAGGCAGGCTCGCTCAGCTTCAACCCTAACCGCCCGCCTGAACCACTCCTCCGACCGAAGCTTCTGTATCAGGATCCCCTCCTCTCCCACCGGCCCCACACAGGAGGAGGCTGAGGATCCCCAGGAATAAGATTGGGATCATGGTCGGCATTGGGCGTGTGAAGTTTCAGCCCCAGAAGACCAGCTGTCACCTCACCTGGCTGCCAGAGTTTTTCATTCTTGGGTCCCCTCAGAGTGCAGTGTATAATGACGCCTGCGCACGGCTGCCCTGTTAGCGACTGTCACACTCAGCCCCTTACGTTAGCTGGTGTACCTGCACTACCCCTGGTCTCCATTGGGGGTCATCAGAACACTAAGAAGCCCTGGATCCCTCCCCAGGGAGACGAGAGCTGTCCTCCGGATGCTCCATCCTCTCCCTCCCCTGCTGACCTTCAGATACCAGAGTCCATCACCAAACCCAGGGTCGCCGGTGTTGCGTCCAGCATCTCAGCCCTCAGCACCACTGGCAAGCCTTAAAACTAGGTATTGAGTTACCTTTGGTTTCAGATAGCTGTAGACTGTTACGTGGGTACCTTGGAACAACAAAGTTCTCTGGCCCAATAGGGTATATCTAAAATGAACTTGAAATAACCCGGTCTCCATTGATTGTGAGCTGCTGCTGTTCAAGTTCTGAGATACTCAACCCTTGGGCTGCCAACAGAATTAGAACGTATAGGAATTTTGGACTGATATTAGTCCATGGCGCAAAAAGGGTTAACAGGTGCTTGCCCAAATAATTTTAGGTGAGAAAACTGCACGTGGTCTTTGAAATAAGAACAACCCATGTCCTTATACAGATTACAATCCTGCACTCTAATGGGGAGGACAGTAGCAAAATGGCACACAAAACGACAGAGGATTCTAACTCTAGACAGCACCCCTTCCCCAGCAGCCAAATAGCAGGCCGAACCATAATCAATTAAGCAAAATAGGAGACCACTGGCCAATAGTCTCCTAAATTCCTCTAACAGATTTTTTTTTTTAATTCTGTACAGCACTTCCATCCTTTGACTGACTGCTTTTATAAATAGATTGGTAAGTGCCTCATAGGTTCAGAAGCTGTCCAGGGTTAGATCCAACAATTTTTAAATTCATTAACTGTTTCCACCACGTCCCCATTCTTTACTTTAGCAAGATCGATGTTTCATCTCTTCTGTGGCCCAATGAAAATCATCACCTTTGTTTTTTTCTTAGTTTTGTTTTATTAGATTTTTACATTTAAAAGTAATTTGTGTTGTAAAAACATGTAGGAATCATTTAATCTATCCATGACTAAATAAAGGGAAGTTGAGAAAACAACTCTCTAAGACTGCTTGCAATATTTTATCAAATACTATGAGTGCTGAACTGGGAGGAAGGGAATTTGAGATATTTACTGGCATGAATGAATAAACAACATTGGATAAATTAGCTTATGTCAGAGATAACATTTAGGCAAGTAAAATCTAGGGAAAAAGCTACACACTGGAATCCCTAGATATTTCTATTGTTAATAAGCTGCCTCTACAGACCCCAGGGACTCAATAAATTGCACCAGGGAACTGTTCACAGAATACAGTGGGAAATAATGAATATATCAATATAGTAACAATCCCTAAGAGAAACAGATACTCCCTATTAAAACAAATCAATGAGTGACTAAATAAATGAGATACAGCTTCAAATTCAGTTCAGAAATCTTGAAACTTGGTTTACAAAAAAAGGAAAACCTGACAATCATAATTTGGAATATAATATGTGGACAAATTAATACATTTACTGATAAACATCAATGTAGCTAGAACCAAAATACATAAGTTCAGTAGAAATAGTGGGGAAATAACATGCATGTTCTCTGTCTCTAAATGATTCGTACTTGAAAAAAAATTCATTAAACTAATAATATATTGGTAGTTTTATTTAATTCACCCAACTTGCAGCTTGCCATATTAAATATTTACATACTATCTACTAACACTAAATAATACAAGTCCACAAAACTAGTTGTCACTTGACACACTAGAAGAAACCAAACGTAATTATCCTGATACAGTCAGAATACTATCAGCTGATTACAAAGAAAGGACTGGACTGAGTTACTCTGAGCTACTGTATGACCTAGGGATTTCTCTGTTCAGTCTTTTGCCAATAAAAACATCTGGATTAAAACCAACCCTGTAATAGCAGACTGAATAAGAATGGGAACAAACTATTAAATATATTACAAGACAGTGGACTAGTTTTATTAAACTAAAGAACTACTGGTGTTAGACATGAAGGATTCACACTTTGGATCAATGGGATGTTTGATAGTGGACTATGGACTGCATGTCTACAGATGTTTTAGAATAAGGAATTATCAAAAATGTTAACATTATTAATAGACCTGAAAGTGATTACCTTCCACTTACGGTAACAGTTATTAACAGAAGATAGAAAAGGGAGTGAACTTGCTCATCCTATTGAAATGATTGTGATAAAAAAAAGATCACATTTGAGGGATGGCTGCAGCCAAAGTAAACACAATTCTAACTGTTGAGCTACAGCTTGATCGATGTTCTCAGTAAGCTTGCTGAAAGCCCTGATTCACTGCCTTCATACAAAATGCTGGGAACTATTTTGAGCAAATTTGTTCCAACAGTACACAAACAAGCTAAAATAAAAACAAATATGGCTAGACAGGCACTGCTCAAATGCCAAAGCTTGACAAAACAAGATCTTAAGAATGACAAGAAAATCTCCACACCATAAAAATATCAAACTACTGAATAATACAATAGAAAATTACAACACATTACTCAATTACACAAGACAAACATAGAACAAAGCTTGGGAAAGAGCTTCTTCATGCTATCATCAATGATACAAAAAGAAATCTGGCTGCAAGTTCCCAAGTGTACTAATAAAATGAAAACAAATATTGAGGCCCATACTACTTTCAAAGTATAGTTAACCTGCTGTAAGAACATATTTTACAAACAAGCTGAATAATTTACAACGTATACCCTTATAGAAGATCTCACTACAGAATTTGACCCAATAGCTAAAATTATTTGAAGTTACTGATGCTGTAGTGTCATTTAAGTCAAACAAAACAAAACAAACATATGAGAGTAGGTTCCAGTTCTGACCTCCTTCTTTAGTTAACTCTTAGAATCTAGGTTATTCCCAGCCAGTGGATAGGGCAATTTAATCATCCTTGTACACAAAAAATTTAATCCTAACAATGCTACAATGTACTGATCCCAGTGTGTGACAGAGACACTTGCTAAACTATTTTTAGAAGTAGAGTAATACTGAATACACTCGAAAAATTGATTGTTAAAAGAACATAATCAGTATAAGCTAAATAACATTTTGTTAAAAGTATTCGACTATCAACCACTGCCTTACCATTTCATATTTAATTAAAACTTTTTTTTTTTTATAAATAAACAAAAGCTCTATTTAGCTTTCATAGAGCTGACAGCACCCTTTCAATCCCTTTCTCTCAAAAGTCTTTGGGAGACGATGTCAGCGCTTGGTATCAGTGAGGAACTGAAACTCATAACTGCCAATAAGCATGACAAATCACGGTAAAAAAATTAGACACAAACTGAATGGTTCATTCACTGAAAACTTCCAAACAAATCAGGGAGTCAATCAAGGTTCCACTTTATCACTGACTGCATGTAACCTCTATGACAATACACTACTGAACAGTTTGGACAATAACTATCATGCTCCAACAATAATGGGTAAGAGTACAATATCCCAACCAGTGACAGCGGTAGGGGTCCAGAAGCATGGGTCCAGTTGGACCCGCTACTGTCAAAAATGTGGGTCCAAAATCAAATTTGTGGGTCCAAAATATGAAAACACTCAAAATAATGCCTAAATGCCATAATATTGTGTGTATCAGAATAATGCAGTATGTAAAGCACTTTACAACTGCCCCTTGTGTAAAATGTCGATATTTTGACTTTTTCCAGATTATACACCAGTCCCATCCAGTTAGCTACACAATACAGTTGTTCAGCTATGCCCAGACAAGAAAATGCAGAGAAAGATGGAGATAGTCAAGAGTAGCCAGTCAGTCTACAGGTGTTCTGCATGATACTGCCAGCAGCGACCTGCCTGTTGTGACCAGACTGTGTAGGAAGAGAAGTTCTCTTCGGTACCTGTTACTGCCATTATCAATTAGAGCAGATTACTGTTATACATACCTTTTGGACCAGCCTAGTATTGTAATGCTCCATATTGATAGTCATACAGCACTGAATCACATGACTCAACATCATGACAAGTCACAAAAATAGTTTGTTCAAACTTTTACTTGATCTTCAACTGAATTTGCTATTTTAACAGTTTATAAACAGTGTTACAAATAGTGTACTGCACTTCACACTCTGTCTAAGCTGAATATAATACAAGTAAAAGCACGTTTTACAAATTAATACTTTGTCATAACAATCCATCATACTGGACCTCTCTCCAAACTACGGTGAACTAGCATGCAACAGATGCTTTTCTCTGAGATAATGGGACAGCTAGTGTATGTTCAGAATCAACTGGAATACTGATGCTGCCTGACAATATAACCTAGAGGTTAGTACTGAGCTGTGAATAAGCTTGGTACATCCAGCAAGCAGACCTGGGTTTGATTCCCACAACAACCGCACTCGGTTACGAATTAAAGAAATAAATGAAAATAAAAACATTATTTAAAATCTTTAAAAAAAATGTTTAAGCAGTCTCAGCATGGGAGAGGGAAAAGGGTGTGCATGTCACAATACTGGAGAAAAGGGGCATTAGGACATAGAATAAAAAGTAACACGCACTGTTGCTTTAATGCACACCTCTCAACCTTTCTTCCCCCAAATGTGGAACATTGCCTCTCAAAATGTGGAACAAATGAGCAAAATGTGGAATGCTTAATCAAATCTTTATCTAGGAGGCTCAGAACACTGTTAAAATGTTGGCATTTATGTTCAGAAAGTCTGTTAGTAATTGAATAATATATTTTTTGCATCATTTACTATAGACTTTTGCTTTTAAATGTCAATATTGAATGTGGAACAAGTCCTCACAATGTGGAACAGGGAGTTTTTGTGAAGTAAAATGAGGAACGTTCCTCGTAATGTGGTACAGTTGAGAGGTATGCTTTAATGTCATCATTAATTATGTTTCTCAGATGTGATACTATGACAAACCTCCATGTTAGCAAGCATTGCAATATCACCATGATTTGCCTGCTTCTGCATTTTAATTTTTATGTTTTTAACAGTGTCTTTACCCAGGATAGCCCAGGCCAGCTCTGATGCAGCACTTCGTTTACAGTGGGGTCTTGCTTCCACTCATTTCCACCGGTGGCTAGACTAGGCAACTGAGAGGTTACAAGACTTGCCCAAGATCACACAGTGAGTGATTATGTAAGTAATAATACCCAACAGGGTGGGCGTTATTGGGATATAACGGACCGCTCAGGGGCGTAATAAGGCCCGACGTCGCGGGCGGAGGGCCTTATAGCCCTGGAAGGTCCGTTATATAACGCCTACCCTGAGGGTATTATTACACTTAGATAATGGGTTACAGAGAGTAATTTTTAAAAATAATATATAAGAAAAATTTAGATACAAAATAAATAAGAAAAAGCAAGAAGAAATAATATTTGTTGTAAAATAGTCCCAAGTGTGAAGGACTAGAATAGTCACTAGAAGTCGCTGCTGTGTATTTTATTTATGGTGTTTCTCATTATGTTGCCCTCTTGCTTCTATTTTTATACACACACACACACACACACAGGGATTGGAAAATGGTGTGAGAACAGGAGAAATGCAGTTCTATTTTAATACAGGATGGCTTAGAACTAGCGTGAATGTGTAGCTGGATTTAAAATTGCGCACTAGGATTTACAAGGAGCGCAAGTATGCTCGTGAATGAAAAAAGAACACGGAACATCGGAGAGTTGAGTTACGATATATATCGTAAGTGTTTAAAAATAGTTATTTTGTGGTGGTAAGGAGGAACAGAGGCAGTTGAAAAGGTCATATGAAGGTATAAGTGGAATTTTCATGCAGCAGAGTGGCGGGGCTGGAGCTGGTGTGCCAATGTAAATGTGGACGGTACAATGGCGGCTGGCAAGTTTGGGGTGGTGAGAGATCAAACTGGCTTATTTTGAAGCAGCCGTTGTTGGAAATAACGCCCGGTGGCAGGCTGTTTCAGCCAATCAGGATGTCCGTTTAAGTTTACCCATTATCTAATTGCTTATAATAGGGTTTTAAACCTGTGACTTCTGGCTGTTCCCTAACTGGTACTCTCTGAATTACACAGCCACCTAGGTGCATACTGTGTGATCCTGAGCAAGTCACTTAACTTCCTTGTGCTCCCAGGTTGCATCTGGAAACAAACTTGACTTAGTGTGCTACTCCTGGTTAAACAATGTTCCCTTCCTTCCTTCTAATCATCAAACTCCTCTTTCAATAAGACTAAGACCCTGGTTGCTGGTTCCCTCATTAATTCACTTATCAAGTGTTGCAGTTTCTGGTTCATTTGTTCACCCAACTGCATTATGGGGCTAGGTATAGCCAGGGGTTACAGTAATGAGCTGTGAATCAGCTTCATACATCCAGCAGACTCAGGTTTGATTCACACAACCTCCACTTACATACTGCATGACTCTGAGCAAGTCACTGGCTTAACATCCCAGTGTTCCTGGGTCAGTTCTGAAAATAGGCACTTGTGCCTAGTGGGTCTTACCTGGTTACCAAGTCAGGTTGAATCCCATCATGTCACTTACTTTGTGGCCATAAAAACCTCATTGGTAGGGATGTAAGTTTGTCATGGCAGTCATACACGTCATTGATTCCATGACGTTTGATCTTTATTCAGGACTTCCATGACTTTCACTAGTGTCATCAGAATGTAGCAATGATGACAGTGCCACAACATTTACTACTGTTTACTAATGATTTCATGAACAAACAATGAGTCTTTAAAACCTCATCCATGAGAAACTTACATCCCTACTCATTGGATGTAGCATTCCTATCTCTCTTTCTTTGTTCTTTAACTCCGTGGGTCTTTCCTAACCTTCTTTTGGGCATCCGATCCTCCCATTGCAGACAAACTGCATAAAGCCTGCACTTAGAAAAATAGTTTAAATCAAAGTTTGCATCATTTTGTTTGGCTGTAACTGTGTCAAAGCTCATGCTGGACTGCATGACAAATCCACCTTTAAAATCCAGCACCGTATATCAATCTTTGCAGACTATCATATGAACTACTACAGGCGGCAGTGGCTACAGCACACATGGGTGGATTTGTTATGTCCAATCCCCATTTTCAAGGTGGTCTGGAGTGGGAGGAGACTGACTTGCACGGTGCTAGAGATCTGACCATCACTATTACATGGTATACTGTCTGCATCTGGCAGTCACATGAGATTTGCCTCAGCAGCCAAACAAAATACTGCAAACTTTGATTTTTATTTTTTATATAAAAGTTGTATTGCCGTTTGTCTGCAATATGCAATGAGCATTTGACATACATTGTATGACTGGCCTGGCAGAGATAACTCCATGTAAAGACAGAATAAATATAATTACTAGTCAAGAGTCATAACACTATATAGTTTCACAATAGGTAGCCTAAATAGTTCTTAAAACTCATTTAAAATGAACCCCTTAGAAAGGACAAATTACTGTGAACAGAAGAACAATAAACAACATACAAATACACTTGCTTCCTGTGTCACTTATTTTGTAAGATGCAGTCATGGACTCATTCAAAGCACAGTATGACACTCGGGATGTTTTCTGAGATGTCCTTATCCTTTCCTTATAGTTACAGGAGAGGGTCTGGATGGAGAGTGGTACCCATGGTTGCTGAATGAGTAAGTCCTCTAGCACTAGTCAGTGTGACTATGTGTAGGTCAGATAGGGTCCCTCCTGACTCCCCAGGAATCACTAGATTTGTCCAAACCAGAGTACCACTGATTGTGTGCTGGCTAGAGTAAACTGAGACTCTTTACAGAAGTCCATCATGTCCTAATAACTCCCAGACACCCCAATACTCTTGTTATGTTGTGGGATACTGACAAACACAATTTGTTATCAACACAGCTGCACCAACAAAACTTGATTCCAGCATTTGGAACTGTGATCACCTTGAAAAAACAAACAAACAAAACACACTATTCACTTCAAACAATGCTCCACATGAGGGATGATGTGTCTGTCCTGGCTGGTTTTGACTGCAGACCTCACTGGGGCACTACCCTCTGACAGGGTCATCCTGACCAGGCAATGACACAGGTTGAACTGACACCCTCTTCTGCCCTGTTCTGATCACCACCAGTTCTACAGAGGGATGCATGCATCATCCTGCATGTACACACAAGGGAGCAGTCTCAGGAGAGTCAGTGACCCACTTCTGCCAGCAGCCATGTTATGCTGAAAATCAGTTAGCAACCTCACCCCCGGACTTCCAAATCAAAAACCAGAACCTCATGTTATACACGCAGTTAGCAGAGTGCCCCCGGTACTCCAGTAAATAATCATCTTGAGTCTCAGGCTCAGCCACGCCAGAAACATAGAATTTGAAGTTTCCCAGCATTAGCCCTCTAACTAACATTCCTCTGCTGGACTGGACATGGATTAGGACTCTCTCAAACATGTGTGCCCGTTCTTAGAGACCCCTCCTTTGCTGT
This sequence comes from Neoceratodus forsteri, assembly GCA_016271365.2. Taxonomy (NCBI): domain Eukaryota; kingdom Metazoa; phylum Chordata; order Ceratodontiformes; family Ceratodontidae; genus Neoceratodus; species Neoceratodus forsteri. The sequence goes on along the minus strand of CM028132.1, from coordinate 1,101,176,135 downwards.
TTGCATTGGGGGCCAGGTAATAAACTTGTCATACTGTACTACCCTACTGACATTCTTACCTGGGTTGGTGAGTTCGATGATCCCCTCCCGATTTCGGATGACAGGTGGACGGTCCAGCAGACAGCAACAGAATACGGAGAACACGCCCGAGTCAGACGATGGTCTGACCGCAATCCACGTACCATAGACACACAGCGGAAAACACAACATGGCTGCAGCAATGAACGAGTCAGTCAGGCTAGCAAGGTGAAATGTGCTACCACATGGACCTGTAGCTTTATACCTGCCTTGCTAGCCTGGCTGCTTTGATTTCCATTGTCTTCTACAGCAGACGAAGAGACAATGCTAGACATTTCAAACACCTGCAAAGTGCTCGAAAGCAAGAGGCATGAACAAGGCAGTTTGAAATAGATAGTATTGGGGTCTGTTTAAGGGCAGGGACACAGACAGTTAACAGTTCCGGAAACAGGTGTCTGCCAGCCCGGCCCTTAAGAAGCCCCCAACACTAACGATTCCTTATCTGCCTAGTTTCTTTCACACTTCTTTGCTTCTGTGGGGACTTTGAATTAGCCAGCAGCTGCTCTTTTGGTTTGGGAATCTGGGCGGAGTGCAACACTAGATTAAAGGCAGCAGTACAGCACCCAACAGTTTCGGCACCTATGTTAGTCACAAATGGGGACAAGAACCAACAAACTTAACACTGAGCACAAGCGTGTCCGTGTTGACTTGCTGACACATCGGGACCGTGCCTAAAAATAAAACTCTGTGTCTTTTTCCCCTTCAGACGCATGTTAGCGCGGTCAATGATCTCAGCTTATGCAGATAACATGGTATGATCATTATTTCAAATCAGTAACATACACTGAACAAATTCTGAAAATTAAGTTTTCATTAAAGTAATTAATCAGTTCAAAAAAAAAATCAAAAATAGTGACAATTGGGTCAAGCTGCAATGTACCTAAATGGACAACAGGGACTAAAACCATTGAAAGTGTTTCCAAACCAGCATGTGCAGGTTTGCCTTGATGCTGCCTTACTCCATGCATCACTTTTTTCTCAACCAGGTTCTTGGATGGCTCCCCCTCAGGCCTGCCAGGACTACCACCTAGGCTGCCTAGTTGACAAATCCTTCAAAGAAAAAAAGAGGTGCTCCCCTCTACTCAGGCCAAAGCCCTGCCATCGAAGCCTCCATACTTCCTCCACCCTACTATTAGAGTACCCACAAGTCACCAAGTTTATGGGCTAGAAGGCCTTCTCCTCAGCTGCCTTGAATCTCTGGAACAACCTATTTGCTTCACTACGGACCCTGGGATCACACCCCTATTTAAATGCCACGACAAGACGTCCCTCACTGCTATCATCACTTATAAATGCCCCCCCTCCGTATGATAAACTGACACCATCCAAGGACAAAGCACCTGCTCCCCACCGCTTCCCATTTTGCTGGGAAAACCAAAGTGCCTCAATGACTCTGAGAACTGTTGTTTTTATGATGTTTGACTCTGAAAACTGTTATTACTGTAATGATATATACTGGACACTGCCATAAATTCTACGTACTATTAATTGCTTGCGCTGTGGTCACTTGATGCACAATTTACTCAATTCTGTGCCATTTCAGGGCTTGCATTAACATTAGTAAAGTGGGGGTCAGTTTGACCCTCTGCTTCAAATGTTGGGAGTAAGACCAGAAAATAGTACAGTTACGTAAGAACTTCCCATAACAGTAGATCTTCGTGAGAAGCTCTAGCAGCATGCCACATCTGTAGGACTATGCCGTAAGGCACCAAGACCCCATGGAAAACTTCTACCTAGCAGTCTACCATGGGGACCACCCACGTCGCCAACAGCCGCCGACGTTAGTCTATCCTATAAAGGTGGGTGGTCCCACACAGCTACCTCAGTTCTCCCACCAGAGATCCCAAGTGGGCAGCAAAAGAAGAACTGAGGAAGTTCCCGAGAGCCAAAAAAGAAAGGCAGAAGTAGTGTGAGAGAAACAAAAAACAGCAGAGGGAAGGAGGGATGGAAAGCAGGGCCTGCTGCAAGAGTGCCTCTCAAAGATCTACTGTTATGGTAAGTTCTTACTGAACTGTACTATCTTACTTGAGGAAGGCTCCTGAAGCAGGCCACACCGGTAGGATTGAGTCCCCAAGCAGTACCAGGTATGACCAGGAGAAAACATCAGGAGGAGAACAAATCAGCAGCCAAGAGCGCAGGAGAAGGGCCCTGAAGTACTGCTGTTTGAACTGGCCTCTGCGCCGAGAGGCGGCGGCCAGACTGTAATGCTTGGTGAAGGTGTGGACACAACTCCAGGTGGTAGCTGCACAGATGCACATAGCAAACACATTTCTGAAACAGGCCGTGGAGGCAGCCATACTCCTGGTGGAATGGCCTTTAACCACTCCTGGAAGGGCCTTGTTTTACTTGTGGTAGCAACAAAAGTACAGTTACGTAAGAACTTACCGTAAGAGTAGATCTTCGAGAACAGCTCTTGCAGCAGGTTACACCATTAGGACTGAAGCCGCGAGGTTCCAGGACCCCAAGGAAATTTTCTAGCTACCAGTCTTCAGTGCGCAGGGATCGCCTCCCGACGCCGGTCCCTACCCGACCGCCAGGCTTAGTACATAAGGAGGCGGTCCCCCAGAGACTCCGCCCGGATGACATCAGAAGAGGAGACTGAGGATCCGCCACCAGATGGCAAAAACAAGTGAAAGGCATGTCCCATCTGATAAGATGGATGCTTGACTCTGACCTACCTCCAGAGGGGATGGTGGGAGGGAAGGTACCTGCTGCAAGAGCTGTTCTCGAAGATCTACTGTTACGGTAAGTTCTTACATAACTGTACTATCTTACTTCAAGATACAGCTCTTGCAGCAGGTTACACCATTAGGACTGATTTCCAAGCAGTAGTGGCAATCATGCACCATCGGGAGGAGGAAAGGTAGAGACCTCGAGATAACTCGAGCCTAGGACAGAGGTCCCTGAAGGACAGCTAGACCGAACCCCGCTCTTCGCCTCAATGCAATGTCCAGACTGTAATGCCTGATAAAGGTATGCAGAGAGCTCCAAGTAGCTGCAGTGCAAATAGCTGAGGTGGAAACATTCTCTTAACGCAGCGAAGTAGCCAACCCTCTTGTGGAATGACCTTGACAGCACCCGTAAGGGTTTATTGTGCTTCTTAACAGAAAGTAATGCACTAGATGAGCCACCTGGAAAGTGACTGTTTGGAGACAGGAGCTCCTTTCATCCTGTGAGCAAAGGAGATGAAAAGTTGGTCCGACTTTCGGAGCTGTTTGGTTCTGGTCAGGTAGTATCTGAGGCAACTGTGCACATCTAGGGTGTGCAGAAGGGCTTCTCCTCAATTAGAGTACCTTGGAAAATACACTGGTAGATCGATATCCTGATTGAGGGTGAGAGCTGAGACCACCTTAGGCAAAAACTTTGGGTTTGTCCTTAGGGATACCCTGTCCTGGTGGAAAACCAAATAAGGCTCTTTGCACATAAGAGCATGCATTTCTGAAATCCTTCTGGCAGAAGTAACTGCAACTAAAATAACGTTTCCAAGAGAGAAAAACGAGCCTGCAACCGCTGGGCTGGTTCAAGGGTGGCAGCACGAGCTGCTCCAGGACAAAAGGCAAGTCCCAAGGAGGGATTGGATCTTTAATGGGAGGCTAGTGAGGGACGCCCTAGAAAGGCAACGTAGTGTCCAGCTGGGCCACCGTCCGATGGCCTACGGGGCATGGTAAGCAGAAATGGTACAAAGGTGCACTTTAATCGAGGAGTAAGCCAGTCCAGAGTGGAAGAGGAAAGCAGGTAGTCCAGGACCAGCTTTTCTGGACACTCCACCGGAAGCCGCACTTGAGCCCGAAACAGAATCTATGCCATTTCATGGCGAAGTTGCATGGGTAGCCGTTTTCTGGTGGCAGAGAGCCGTCTGCCACTTCTTGCGAGACCCCATATCGCATCATGGCTATGTCTCTAGGAGCCAAGCGTGTAGGTTCAATGAGCGTAGGTCCGGATGGACCAATGAACCCGCCTCCTGAGGCAGTAGATGGGAGCCGATTGACAAAGGAACTGGAGGTTCCTGGGATAGCTGGCGTAAAAGAGGGAACAAAATCTGTCTGGGCCAGAAGGGTGCGACCAGAATGAGCGTTGCTTGCTCCCTCAGAAGTTTTAAGAGAACTCTCTGGATCAACGGGAAAGGAGGGAAGGCATAGAGGAATCTGCCTGCCCAGGAGAGGGACAACGCTTCTCGCCAGAAAACACCAGGCCCTGGATCTAGCGAGTAAAAATTGGGCAGTTTTCCGTTGGATGGGGACGCGAAAAGGTCCAACTCTGGAGTGCCCCATCTGTGAAATAGATCCTCTGCCACCTCCTGCAGAAGTTCCCACTCGTGGACTCTGGCCTAAGAGCGGCTCAGGCGGTCTGCGATGGTGTTGTCCACTCCTGGGACATGTACTGCAATTAGGTTTGCGCCATGCTGCAATACCCACTCCCAAACTTTCATGGCCTCCCTGCAAAGCAGGTAGGAGTGAGTGCCTCCTTGTTTGTTGAGGTAATACATCACCGCGGTATTGTCTGTTTGTAACAGAATTGTACCCGGTGGGATCTCCGACTGGAAGGCTTGCAGAGCGTAAAGGACTGCCCTCATTTCCAAGATGCTGATGTGGAGGTGAGACTCCTGGGCTGTCCACAGGCCCTGAGACCGAACACCGTCTAGGTGTGCTCCCCACCCGAGCTCTGAGGAGTCTGTGGAGAGGGTCACAGTCGGGGACGGTGCCGTGAAGGGAACCCCTGCAGAGAGGTTCCCTGGATTTAGCCACCATTGCCAATCTTGAATTACAGTCTTCGTGACCCAGATTGGATGCTGCAGATGGTCTTGTCTTTGGTCCCATTGCACCAGTAGCATACACTGGGTTACCCGCATGGAGACGGGCTGGGGACTGCTGCAATGGCGCAGCCATGTGTCCGAGCAGGCAAAGGACCAGTCTAGCTGGGACGGTCTTCTCGCCCGACAACTCCCTGATGAGGGATCCAATGTGTTCCACTCTGCCCAAGGGAAGAAAAGCTCTCCCTCCGATGGTGTCCAGAACTGCTCCTATAAACTGCAATTTCTGAGACGGCACCAGGAGTGACTTCTCGTAGTTGATGAGAATACCCAATGATTGAAAAAGCGACTGGGTACGGTGAATAGCCATCATCAAGGCCTCCCTGGAGGGCGCCATGAGAAGCCAGTCGTCCAGGTAAGTGGCCCTGTCTCCTCAGAGACGCCGCTACAACCGCCATGCACTTCGTGAATAAACGAGGTGCCGATGACAGCCCGAAGGGAAGAGCTCGGAACTGATAATGGCAGCTCTGAAACTCGAAGTGCAGGAACCTCTGGTGCGCTTGAGCAATCGGAATGTGCAGGTAGGCATCCTGCATGTCCAAAGATGCCAGAAAGGCGTCCTGCTTCAGCATGGGAATTAGGCCCGGAAGGGTCACCATACAGAAGCGCTTGTAAACAACCGAAAGGTTGAGGTCGCTGAGGTCCAGTATTGGACGGAGGTCCCCTGTTTTCTTTGGAACCAGGAAGAAGTGAGAATAGTACCCTAGTCCTCTCTGGTTCTCTGGGATGTGCTCTAAGGCTTCCTTTTCCAGAAGCGCGAGCACTTTCTGCTGTAGACAGGGCATGCTGACCCGAATATCGAGAGCAGGGGAGGTCTTGTAGGTGGGCTGCCTACAAATTCTATATAATGGCCTTGTTTAACCAGTTGTAGAATTCCACCTCGTCGGTGGTGACTCGATTGCCACCCTGGGAAGTGAAGGCATTTACGCGACCCCGACTTTCTTTTCCCGTTGATCCTGGGAAGGGGCGGGGGCCATGAAGGAGTCATGCTGTGGCAGCGTTTGATCCGGCAGGCTAGGCCGACTTTGGAAATCGTTGGCCTCTGCCTGGGGATGACTTGGCCTGGGCCTTGCGGGTGACAGTGCCCCTCTGCTGCTGGACGGAATGTTGCTGTTGCCTTTGTAGCCAGCCACGAAAATGGCTCTGGTTCCTACAAAAGGAACTAGGCCAAGACCTGTACATAGCTTGTACAGATCGGACTGCCTTCCCTGCGTCCTGGAGTTTGGTGATTACTCTCTCGGAGGCTTCACCAACTAGGACCTCGCCATTATAAGGGACGTCTAGGATGTTCTTCTGGATGTCCGGGGTAAAGCCGGAGACACGGAACCAAGAGTGTCTCCGGAGACACACGTCGGAGGCTGCAGCTCTGGCTGAAGAGTCCGCAGAATCGTATGCGGCTCTGAGCACTTGGGTCCCCACATCTGAACCCGTGAGGAGGAGGTTCAAGAGCTCCTCCTTGTGGTCGCATCAAAGCATCTTCTACCATGGTCCTGTCCCTGTTCCCACAGTGTGTTCTGGAACTGAACCATGTGAGTGAGGTAGTTCAGTGACCTGATGGCACAAGTCATGACGATACATGCACCTTCCCAAGACATCCAACTGCTTGGATTCCTGGTCCGGTGGCTGGGTGCTCAAATGCTGAGGTCTCCGAGACCCGTCATGCGAAGCAGTGATGACCAGAGAGTCAGCCAGAGGATGGTTCGCCAGATACTGGTCCTCCCTAGGAGCCTTGTATAGTCGGTCAGCCTTCTACGGCACCACGGGAGTAGAATGCGGATGCTTCCAGGCAGCCTTGGTGACGTCCACGAAGGTATCCACCAAGGGCGGCACTACCACAGGCTTCGGGTCTTTTTGCTGATGGTAGCGGGCAAGGCGTTGTCTCTCGGGGTCAAGCTCCTCAGCATCCCACACCATGTTCTCCTGGATGTGCCTCATGATCTCTTCGAAGGAGGGATCATCCGGGGGAGACCTGGGTAGGTCGTATAGGTCCGGAGAGGGAATGCTGATAGAAGAAGGTGATCTGAAGCACTCCGAAGTGTCGGATCTGGAATCCTCCCCCGACACAGTGTACCGGCGTCGTCTGGGTCTCTTGGGGCTGGGTGACCCTGAGGGGGATTTGGAGGGAGGCCTTCTCCTTTCCGAAGATCTGCCCCTAGGAGGTGGTGTCTGCTCCTTGGGGGTCGGCGGTCATCCTACGGGCCCCCTAGGTGGAGGAGGGGGCATAGGCGGTGAAGGAGTGGGTGGAGGCGGAGTAGGAGGAGGACGGTGGTGACCACACCTTTTTGATGGTGTCCCACAGAAGGTAAAAAGTTCTTTTACCTCTGCCAGATTCATACCGGCGATGGGCCTGGCACGGTGGCCTGTCACCGGGTGCGGCGTCGGTCCCCGAGGTCTCCCGATCCGGGGAAGGTTCCCGTGGGAGCCCGGCATCTCCAGTATTGCTCGCCTGGTCCTCTGGCTGTGTGGCGTCCTCTTCAGATGATTCCTTCTGACCGGCATCCGCCGGCGATGGTGGTGCGGTCCTCTTCTCGAGTAGCCAATGTCGGTCCCCTGCCCGCTCTCGGGCGAACGCCTGGCTGGCGACGGGTGTCTAGGTGTTGTCAGCTCTTGAGAGCGCCGGTGGTGCTTGACCGACGTCGGGTGGGCCAAGGTCGGGTCCGACGTCCATTTAACGAACGTCAGGTCCTTGGTTTTACGGGGAACCGGATCCAAACTACGCGGAGGCTGGGAAACTGACCTGGCGTCGGTGTCCCGCCGACGGGAAGATGATTTGTGGCGCTCCCCAGACTTCGATGAGGCCTTGGAAGGAATGGAAGAGGCCAACCGCCTGGAAGTCTTCAGAGGCTGAAGAGAAGAGGAGCCGCTGGAGGACCTGACCTGGACCGGGGGAGGCTGTGACCGAGACCTGAAGGGAGAGTGGTCCGATTTCGAGCTAGAGCTTGAGTCTGAGACCCTCGCAGGACCTGGATCTTTCCTTTTCCGGGGTGCTTGTCCGGTGTTTGTGGGTTTGCCAAGGCTCTCTCCGGGAGGAAGGTTCCTTATCTATGGTTTTAAGTTTCTCCTCCAGGAGAAAGCAGCTTGAAAGTGCCTGCTTCTGGCGGATCCTGGTGCAACTGTTGAAGCCCTGGCAGAGGAGCAGACACTTGGTGTCATATTAGGGCCTAGGCGCCACACAGGCCGAATGGGGATCCTTGAAGGGGATCTGCTTGCCGCAGGCGCACTTCATATGGTGACCCTCTAAAGAAGTGGTTGGAGAGGACATCAGTTGATCAAAAGTCGAAAGATGGACGAAAATCATCGTAGTTCTAATGGTCGTCGCACGCTAGAAAGGGAGACCGAGAGGCCGTATACTGGCGAGTCGACGCAAGAAAAGAACTGAGGATTACAGGGGACCACCTCTCATGTACTACGCCTGACGCTGAAGGAACCGACATCGGAGGCGGTCCCCGCTGAAGACTGCTAGCTAGAAATTTCCATGGGGTCCTGGCACCTGCTGGCTTCAGTCCTAATGGTGTAACCTGCTGCAAGAGCTGTATCTCGAAGTAAGATCAATGAAATTCGCTAACCACTTAGACAAACACTGTTTGGAAACAGGAGCGCCCTCTCTCTCAGGAGCAAATGAAAGAATAAAATAGTCAGATTTCCTTAGAGACCTGGCACGGTTCGTATAGTACCACAAAGTCCTGTGAACATCTAAAGTATGGAGCAAAGCCTCTCCCTGATTAGAGTACTCGGGAAAATAAACTGGAAGGTGATGGACTGGTTCAAAGTAAACTCTGACACCAGTTTGGGTAGAAACAAAGCATAGTACACAAAGACTTCGTGAAAAATGAAATAAGGCTCCTTAGACATAAGAGCCTGAAGCTCATAAATCCTTTGAGCAGAAGCAACAGCAACTATAAAGAGTGCTTTATAAGACAGAAAGTATAGCTCACAACCCGGGCCGGTTCAAAGGGAGGTAAAGTGAGTTTTTCCAACATGAAATTGAGGTCCCATGGAGGGACTGGGTCCCAAATGGGAGGTTTCAGATGCAGAATGCCTCGCAGGAAGGTGCGGGACACTTCGAGCTGGGCAACAACTTTGACCTTGATAGGTGCGTGGTATGCAGAGATGGCAGAATGATGCACCTTGAGTGAGGAGTACCCCAATCCAGAGTCCGAGAGAGAAAGAAGTTTCTCTAACACCAGATTCACCAGAGAGGTGAAGGGATCCAAATGGCGACCAGAAACCCAAAGGGTGAAACGCATCTATTTCATAGCGGAAGGGGCCCTCATGGAGGGTTTTCTAGCAGCCACCAGGATGTCTGAGACGCTAGAGGACATTTCAAAGCGGGTGATAAGATAGGTCCACAGGAGCCACGCGTGGAGATGCAAGGACTTGAGGTCTGGATGGACCAGGGTGCCCTGGTCCTGGGAGAGCAAGCCAACACACAGGGCCAAAGGCACCGGAGGTTCCACTACCAACTGCTGCAGCAAGGGGAACCAAATCTGATGTGGCCAGAAGGGAGCTATGAGAATTATCTCTGCCCCTTCCAACTGGAGCTTGAGCAGAACCCTCTGTAGGAGCAGGAAGGGAGGAAAAGGAGTACAGAAACCTCCCCTTCCAGGTGAGGGACAATGTATCTTGCCAGAAAACTCCAGGCCAGGGATCGAGTGAGCAGAAGAGCAGCAGTTTTCCATTGAGTGAAGAAGCAAAAAGGTTCAGCTCTGGACAACCCCACCTGTTGAAGAGATCTTCCACCACCAAGTTCAGAAGCTCCCACTCGTGAGCCCATGACCTAGAGTAGATGAGACTGTCGGCCAACATGTTTTGGACAACTGGAACATGTATGGCTGAGAGCTCCAGACCATGCTCGATGGCCCAATACCAGACTCGCATCACTTCCCAACACAGGGGGTAGGAGTCAGTCCCCCCTGTTTGTTGATGTAATACACCACACACATGTTGTCTGTCTGCACCAGCAGTGGCCTGGGAAGGAGATGAGTCTGAAAGGCCAGCAGAATATAAAGAACTGCTCGCATCTCCAGGACGTTAATATGGAGACCCTGTTCCAATTCCGTCCAGGTATCTTTGGTCTGGTGGTTGGCCAGATGAGCACCCCATCCCAGGTTGGAAGCTTCTGTTGTGAGAATCTGCCGGGGGTCAAAAGCTGGAAAGTGACACCCCTCAAAGTAGATCGGCCGGCTCCAGCCACCACGACAGGTCTCTCCATACCGGATAAGAGACCATGACCCACTGGTCCAGGTCATCCGTGCACTGGTCCCACTGAACAACCAAGGTCCACTGAGGAACCGCATATGCAGATAGGCCAGGGGAACTGTGGCAATGGCTGCCATCATCTGGCCCAGAAGTCAGGAAAACCCTGGCAGGGACCGGACTGGAGGAAACCAAGCATGCCTGCTCCATCAGTTGCTCTGCCCTGTCCGCAGGGCAAAAGGCCTTGCCCTGGCTAGTGTCTATGTATTGAAGGCTGCAAGGAAAGAAGCAGGACTTCAGCAGACTGATAGTGATCCAGGCCTGAAATAGATGGAAAGTATAGTCTAGAGTCTGAACCAGGCGGTCTCTGGAGGGGCTGCTAGCAGCTAATTATCTGGGCTGGGGAACACATGAAGCCCTGCCTCTTCAGAGCAGTCACCACTACTGCCAGGAACTTGGAAAGACCGGCGGCAAGAAAGACCAAAGGGAGGGCCCATAATTGAAAATGGGCTCCTGAAAGTGGAAGTGGAGGAAGCGGCAATGGGCAGGAAAGATCTGGATGTGCAGGTAAGCATCCTGCATGTCCAGCGAGCAGAAGCCAATCACCCTGGTGCAAAGGGTAGAGTCCCTGGAGACTGACCATCTAGAATCGCATGTACTCAATGTACAGATTCAGATGACTCAGGTCCAGGATGAGCCAAACATCCCTGATCTTTTTGGGTACAAGGAAGAAGTGGCAGTAAAATCCCCTCCCCCACCGAGCCAGAGTGACGGGCTCTATGGCTCTTTTGTGGAGGAGAGCCTGAATTTCTTCCCAGATGAGTGACAGGTAGGCTGGGGGGGGGGGTTAAGAGGAGTGTTCTGGAGGATTTTCTGGAGTCTGCTCTAGAAACCCCAACATGTGACCATGCTCTATGATGTGAAGCACCCAACTGTCTGTGGTCACCCCTGCCACCCGCCTAGGTGTGGAGGATAAGGCGCACCCTGATCGCCTCTTCTGAAGCCTCAGCCTTTGGGGGCCGGCTAAGAGTCAGGAGGTGGGGGGCAGGTACTGAAGCAGCTGCAGGTGCCTGAGGGGCTGCTGCAGGGGACGCCATGGCCTTCTGCTTGTTCTGACCCCTGGCAAACTGGTTTCGGGACTGCTTGCGAGAAGACAGATGAAAGGATGGACATTGGCCCACCCTAGGTTTAATGTGATAGAACGAATGAACCGACTTAAGGGCTTGGCCCAACTCTTGCACGGTGGAAACAATGTCCTGGACATCCCCCCCAAAGAGGACCAAGCCAGGGAATGGGGCATCCAAGATCCTGGCTTGCACATCCAAGGCAAAGCCAAATACCCAAAGCCAAGAATGGTGCCAAAGGCAGAGCCCAGCAGCTGACCCTGCGCCCAGAGGCATCCATAGCATCATAAGCAGCCCGGAGAATGTGACTACCAATGTCTGAACTTAAAGAGCTGGGCAAGCTGCGTCTTGGTGAGGTCTTCTGGCAACGCCTGCACCAGGTCCCTGGTTTGGTCCTAGAGGACATTCTGATACAGTTGGTCTTAGCTGTTGTTAATGCTTGTACTTAGGACTGTTTTGATGATTCTTGCTGATATTACTCTATAAAATGTCAGTTCAGTCAGTGTTAGTGTGCTGTCTAGCTGTTAGGGTGGGACTTGGTAGATCACTGCTTATGTTAATCTGCCTCTCAGCTTGTCAGTTCACCATGTGGGTTCCTAAGCTCCTGCTCTGCTCTTTTGGAGTGGCATCTCTACTTCTTGCTCTTCTCTTCTCTGCTGACCTACTCTCCCTCCCCTCAGAAGATTCTGTCTCTCACCATAGCTCTGACGGCTGAAGCTTTTTCTTCTCAAACCTGCTGGTCAGGGGGGATACGCCCCTCTCTGAAACCTAGCTCTTAAAACTTATCCCTTTTTCTAAAATAGCACACTACCTCACCCTTTCTTTCTCTCATGGGCCTCGGAGGGGCCATCTCCTAACTTCCCTTTCTGAAACCTGGGCACCTCTATGCCTGCTTGCTCTCTCTGGTGACACTGAACCCAACCCAGGCCCTTTTGCTAGGGCTGCTCCTACGGACTCCTCCTTCTGGTTCTCAAATAAGGAGTTAAGACTTGCACACATGAATATTAGAAGCCTTATCACCAACTTTGCGCAGCTAGGAGCCTGGGTGGCTCACTACTCCCGACATACTAGGTCTGTCAGAAACTTGGTTGAAACCCCACACTCCTAACTCTATATGTGCAATTAAAAGGCTATAAGCTCCACAGGTGTGACCGTCCCAATGCAGAGAAGGAAGGGGGTGTTATGTTTTATACTAGGGAGAACCCCACATCCCTGTACGCCCCGTCAACACAAGCTGTTTATGTGAAACTATTCACACAGTTGTTACCTTAGGCCTCACTAAAAAGCTGTACACACTGTGCATCTAAAACCTCCCCAAAAATGGTTTATTTGGTTTGACAAATGTACTCCGATATCTTGCCTCGTTAAAAGGCAAACATGGAGGGGGAGTGGCGGCCAACAGCCAAGCTTACAGATGCATTCAAGTAGAGCTCTGCTAAAGCAAGCCTAAGTTGCTAATTTAACATATAAAAACCGTTTGTTTTTTTAACAGAAATTTGACCTATTTTTTGCCGATCGTTTGCTGCACTGAACAATACCTTTTTGGGAACTCTACTCACTTGGATCCCAGCGTTATAGGAAGAACTAACAGAGTGGGTGCTGGAGGGGAGGGAGCCCGACCAAAAGACCTAAAGCCGGGTATCAGTATAGATCTGAGATTGGCGGCGGGTGAAGATCTCTCGCCTCAACCTTCTAATGCAGCACTCCTGCAAGCCATCCAGAGGTTAGACCAAAAAAATGGAAGACTTTACTTCATAATTTAAAATCCTAGACACTAAGGTCGGTATGTTGGAGGAAGTAACTAAATCTGCAACTACATCGGCAGCAAAGGCTATGACAGTGTCTACTGGCCTAACTATGGAAAACGTGGTGCTCAGACAATGTCTGGAATATTTGGAAAATGCCTCCAGAGCCTCACATGTAAGGATCCTGGGTCTACCTGAGGATGCTGAAGGAGAGGATCCTGTGCCTTTTCTGCTTACCTTACTCGGAAAGGCTTTGCAGGTCCAAGAATTGATCAAGATCCTGAAAGTTTACAGCATTAGCCTCCACGGGTGGAAGGAGTCAGACAGTCACTGATCAGCTATTGTCTCAACTCTCCTCGTGGTACTGGGGACTGTTAGAGACAGAGCAAGCAAGCAAACTTTATTTATATAAGCGCTTTCATAGTCAAGCAGCTGTACACAATATAAATTACAATAAAGAAGTAATATACTAAAATTTTAAAATCAGTCAATTAAATAAACACTTAATTAGGAAAAGCCAAAAAAATAAATATGTTTTCAGGAGAGATCTTATCATTAACAAGGCAAAACAATGGGGACCACTGGAGTGGGGCGGTGGCAAAATACAAATTTTTCCGGACTTAAGCTTTGCCACCAGACAACAACGGAAAAGCTTTGATGGCATCAGAACCCACCTGAGACAACTTAGGGTTCATCATGTCCTTCTGATGCCGCTAGCCTGAGGATCACTGAACAGGACAAAACTTACCAATTTGCAGACTCTGGAGCGGGAAATAAACTGACAGACCATAAAGAATGGGAATTTTAGGCAAAAGGAGATAACCCTGATAGTGACTCTGGGGACAGTGAGTAGTTATAATAATAATAATTCTTTATTTATAATCGCCTTTCATAACCAAGAGCTAACAATAAAAGCAGTTAAAACATATAAACCAAAACATCAGCACACTCAGTAAATACATACTTGTTAGCTGACACCTTCGCTAAATGCTTTATTCCACAGAAATGTTTTTAAAGCCTGCTTGAACCCCCCCACGGTTGTGCACTCCCTAATCTGACGGGGTAGAGAATCCCAGTGGGTCGGGGCCACGAACATAAATGCCCGGGCTCCTGCAGATTTTAAGGTCACCCTCGGAATCTCTAGCAACCCCTCTTCTACCGAGTGGAGCGGTCGCTCAGGGAGATAAGGAATCAGGAGCTCTTTCAGCTAGTCAGGGCCGAGTCCGTGTAGGGTTTTATATGTCAGTAACCTGACTTTGAAGGAGATCCGCCACTGAACAGGCAGCCAGTGCAGTTCCTGCAGCACCAGTGGAATATGGGAAGATCTCGAAATCCCCATCAACAACCAGGCTGCGAGGTTCTGCACCAGCTGCAGGTGATGGATAACAACCCCGGTAGCCCAAAGTAAAGCGAGTTGCAGTAATCTAAGTGCAAGGTCACAAAGGCATAGATCAAATGTAGGCAGGTCTGCTGTGAAACAAGGTGCTTAATCCTGGCGATGTTTCAAGATGGTAAAAGAAGACTTTATGATGGCTGACACCTGCGCATGAAGTGTCAGCCCGAGTCTAACTTACCCCAGGTCTCGCACCTGTTCAGAGGCCTGGAGCTCAGCATTCCTAGGAATAATCCCAGGAACAGCCTGCCCCCAGCCCCACTATCCGGCGGCCTGGATCCAAAACCATCACCTCCGTCTTCCCAGGGTTCAATTTCAACCAACTGGACTTCATCCAATCTTGGATTTCATCGAGGCAGTTATTAAATACTGAGACTGCTCCTTCCTGGTCGGAAGCGAAAGACAGGTAGAGCTGGGTATCATCGGCATAGCAATGAAACCTCAGCCCATACTGTCTTACAATGTCTCCGAGGGGAAGCATATACACCACAAACAACATGGGAACAATACTGAGCCCTGAGGGACCCCACATGACAGAGGGGAATCAGAGTTAAAAAAAAAAAAAAAAAAAACCGACACCACCCTCTGAGTAGTTCCAGTGAGATACGATGTAAACCATCTGTAGACCAATCCAGAGAGTCCACAGATAAATCTCAGGTGCTCAAGCAGAACCCCATAGTCGATGGTGTCAAACGTTGATGACAGATCTAAAAGTATCAAAATGGACTGTTTTCTCTGGTCTCTCGCCATCAGGAGATCATTGAGTACCCGAACCAGTGCAGTCTCGGTGCTATGCCTCTTCCAGAAACCAGATTGGAGAGGTTCGTAGAGGTTATGGATGGTCAAGTGGTTCTCCAGTTGTGCAGCCACTACTTTCTCGATCACCTTGCCCAAAAAGAGGGGAGGTTCGAGATCGGCCTGTAGTTTGCAAGAGAGTCTGGGTCCAAAGAAGCTTCCTTCAACAACAGTGTCACCACTGCCTCTTTCAAGGAAAAGGGATAGACACCGGAGTCAAGGGAGCACCAAACTATCTGTGTCAGAACAGGGCCAATAAGATCACCACAGCCCATAATCAGGGAAGTCGGACCCGGGTCTAAACTACAGCATGTAGGGCGCATCCCCTGGACAATCCACATAACATTCACGACTTTCAGATGGTCGAAGGTACTCCAGGAGAATGGAGGAACAGCGACCAAGCCCTGATCCTCCACAACTCGCATAAAATGTGTCGTAAGGATCTCTGACCTAATATCAACCACCTTATCAGCAAAGAACCGGGCAAGCTCATCATACTGTAATTGTGAAAAGGCTCTTCCGGAGCTGCATACAGGCTGGGTTACACAACCTGTCGACGGTTCTGAAGAGCTGGGCTGGTCGGTTCTGAGCGGCAGAAATTTCCCTGGACAGGAACTCTGCCTTCTTACGGGAAATTTCTGACTGATAGGACTGGTAATGTTCTAACAGTCTAAGGTGGTAGGCATGCAGGCCGGATTTCCCGCCAACAGCGTTCTAACCTGTGACCTAAATGCTGCAACTCCCTCAAGGCTCCATCGAACCATGGAGCCCGAGGGTGGAGAGAGAGGTGTCGCACATGGACTAGTGCAAGAGTATCCAAAGCCGAGGAGATGGCGGTATTATATGCCAAAACCAAGGCTTCAGGATCATTGTAATCTGCAGGAAGTTCAGATAGGTCAAGGACCGCAGCTAGACCATCAGAAGTAATATTCCGTAAAGATCGGAACTTTACCATCTCCACAGGGGACGGCCTACAAGGGGAGGGGATGCCACAATTGAGCTTCACCGTGAAGTGATATAGACAGAGTATAGTTCCCTTGTACATGTCCAAATGCCATTATAAGTAACACTTTGGTCTACTTTAATATCCAGTAAAAGATCATTATGATGGTTTATTTTACATGTTACGCCTCTTTGGGAACTGGCTGGGGGTTTAAGTAGACTAACTATGTGGCAGCTAAAATGGCAGCTATTACGACTCTTTATTGCAATCTGGCAAGACACCTTTCTTTATCAGCCAGAGGGGTGCTTTTGGCGCAATTAGACCACTGGACATGTGCAATGTATAGATATAATACCTCACATTGCAAATGTTAAAATAAGTTAAAAGAAATTTGGTTATTGTTCAGACTGAATGAAGTTTGAATTACTTTCTTCATGATTTCTGCTAAAAGTTATTGATGCGGGACGCTTAATGGGCTATTGCTTATAAGGGGAATGCTGCTGAATTGTACCAATGACTAACTAACTAGTATGGATTGGGGATGTTTTATCCGAAATAAAGGGTGTTCGCTAATATCAAAACGTTGTGATGGTAATCCCGACTCATGACAGTACTGGCCTGTTATAAATCAGATGTTAGGAAATGTTTAAAATATAATGTACTTCCCCCCCCTGTGATGTGTCAATATACAGGGGCTCATCAACTCCTTACTGTGACAATGATGTTAAGCATTACATGTAGTGTTTATAATGTTTCTGCAAGCCTACCTAAGAGGGTAGTGTCCTGTGTACTTCATACAGCTAAGTTAATAAACAAAAGTTGAAAAAAAAAAGAGGGAAACATCAACTTGTTGTAATGGGTGACCTTAACCTGGACTGGCTGGGCAAGAGCACCAGTCTATATGCTGCTGAGTTAGGAAGGCTCCGCCTAACAGTTGGTATCTTCCCAACTAGACTGTTAAACAGCACCAGTCCACAGTCTCAACTAGACTGGATCATCTCTAATAGACCTGCCAGGATCAATGCTATGGGCATCTTACCTATCAGTGACCATTCTCCGGCCTACTGTATCTGGTAGCTAGGGCTCCCAAACCACCACCCAGAGAAACACAGTTCAGGACTTCTCAAATCTGGGTAAGAGGGCTCTTATCTCCGACCTTTGCAATACTGACTGGGCACCTATGTACCAGACCTCAGACACTGAACCTGGCACAATGCTTCCTCTCCAAGCTCCTAGCCTTGCAGGAAAAGCATGTCCCATTAAAAGCGCAAAATTTGAGGACGGCCACTTGTTGACTAAATTCTGAGCTTCTGGCCTCTATAGAACTGATAGACAAAATCTGGATAAAGCAAAATGTCTCAGTCCCTGCTGACTGTGGTGAGTACAAAAGGCTCAGGAAATTTTGTAAAGTATTCATTAGAACTGCCAGGAGCACCTACTACCGGCAGCTTCTCCACACCTCTGTAAGCGACGCTTGAGAGTTCTGGAGTCACGTTAACTCTATCATGGGGACAGACGAAAGTGAAATCATAACTGAAGTGGTCTTGGATGCAAAAAGCTGCAATAATCCTCTCACCATAACTGATGCTCTTGACTTTCACTTCTCGGACCTCTCTGCTTATGCATCGCCCCCTGCACCTTCATCTGGACCACCTCTGGATAACAAGGAACCGATCAACCCTCCTTTTAACTTCCACCCGGTCACTGTATCTGAAGTCCTCTGCCTCCTTAACTCCATTCCTCCTATCTGGGGCTGACGGGATACTTCCAAAATTCATGAAATCCACTGCCCCTTCATTGCTTCCCCAGCAACGTGCCTCTTCAATCTGTCTCTGGCTACAGGCCATGTTCCTGCACCCCTGGAAGACTACATGCTTTGTCCCCATCCACAAAAATGGTGACACCACAAATATGGACAACTACCGCCCTACTGCCATCCTATTGACTTTATCCAAAATTCTGGAGAAAATCGTGGCTGCTCAGGTCTCAGACCACCTTCACCTCCACCTCCACATTTCTCTCTCCTGATCAGCATGGTTTTCGGCGGAGGCACAGCAATTCCTCTGCCCTCATCCAGTTCATCAATGATGTCAGGCTGGTCATGGACTAAGGCTTTCTCACAGGGGCTATTTTCATAGATCTCACGAAGGCCTTTGACTTGGAGGACCACCCACTGCTCCTAGCCAAGCTGTCCACCCTTGGGTTCTCTACCTCCGCAACTGCCAGGTTCTACAATTATCTCAGTCAGCGTCAGCACCTGGTGCAGATTGGCAGTGCCAAGTCTCCTCTTTCTCTCTCTCACACACCTGGATCAGAGTTCCTCAGGGATCCATTTTGGGCCTGCTACTTTTTTACATCTTCATAGATGATCTCCTCCCTTGCTGTCCGGTTCATGTTCTGCTCTGTTATATGCTGATGACCTGATACTATACTCCAGCTCCTCTGATTTATCGGACATAAACTGGAACCTAAACCCAAACTTCAACACCTTCCAACACTGGCTGAAGCAAAATAAACTTGTCCTCAACAACAAAAAGACAGTTTCCATGCTCTTTGGTGCAGGACCCAAAATTAGGGCCCGTCACCATCCGTTATCTATCAGTGCATCCGATGACACCCCGCTCAACACTGTCTCCTCTTTTAAATACCTTGGGGTTACCTTGGATCCAGTCCTGGACTACGACTTGCACTTCTCTACTACTGTTAAACTGCCCACGCCGCTCGTAGGATCCAGAGCGGGTTACCTACATGTTCTTACATCCTGCATGTGTGAGAAGAGCAGTTCAGTGTTGCCATCTCAATGAACTGTGTGCTTTATAACAACTGAAGCTGTTTCTGTAAGAGCCCTGAGAGACATTGCAATCTTCAAGTTCAGAACATAGCCAGTGTGCTGAGAACTGCATCTATCATCCGGTAATTGCTAAAGGGGCTCTGTAGTTTAATTGCCCGCCACTGTGAAGCGCGAGGCTTGAGGTGCGAGCGCCTACTCGAGGTAGAAAATTTGGTAGAGAACATAGCCACTTCTGCAGCTATTTGCACAAACAGGTATGTTTAGATACAAAATGGGTTTTAATTGGGCAAGGATGTGCTTAATCAGTTTTATGTTCATAGTATGTCTGGATTATTTAAATTTTGGGTTGAAAGGAAGAGGATCTTTTGTGTGGGACTTGACCAAATCAGGGAAGTTTACCCAACGCAGAATGTAAATGCTGGGGAGAGTTCCATCAACAAACGAGATTTTCGGATGGGATACAATGTAGCAGCTATAATGAATCTGGGGTAGTTACTCCATCTACTGCATTTACTACCTCCTGGTACTTATTGCTAAGGGGCACCAGATTGAGGTTTGAGATCTGGTACAGTTTTGAGGGTAAAAACAGCAAAATAAACTGTTTTTGTCTAATATTGTTAATTATATTAGCAGGAGATATACAGACTAATCCAGGCCCTTTAATTATGCAGGACCTGTCGGAAGAAATCAGACCGGGGCTGCAACTGGTAGCATTGAATATAAGAGCCTGCAACCCCATTTAGACGAATTAAGAGTCTGGATTGAGCAGGCAAATACGATGTTGTTGGCATAACTGAGACATGGTTAAAACCTCATGTTACCTCAAGTCATATTACGGTAGATGGTTATTCAGTTTATAGGCAAGAGAGAGAAGGGAAAAAAAGGCGGGGTACCATTGTATATAAAGAATGATATAACAGCTGAGGTTGTTGATAGTGGCCCTTTGGACAATTCTATTAAAAATTTTATTAGGCACATTGGGCTGTAAGCATTTATATTGCACTTGTTTTTACTGCCCTCCTAAATTGAAATTGGCTAACTATTCTATTTTTGATGTATAGCCTAGTATTCATCAGAACAGAAGGAAGCACATTATTATGGGAGATGCAAATACCGATTGGGGTCATGAAATGAAGTTGTAAAATTAAAATTTCAAATAAATGCTTTTTGTTTTGTACAGCTGGTTAGAGTCCCTAAGCTTTAATTACAAAACAAATAATCATTCTATTATAGATTGGATCACGACAAATCGTCCGGATGCCTTGTGTAAACTGGACGTTATGTCTGACTATCTCAGATCATTGTCCTACATTTTGTACAAGAAAAATGATTAAGCAACAAATTCCTCCAAAATTTATTTTTATGAGGAATATTAATAGACTCAATGTGGAAGCATATAGTAAAGAACTGGAATCGACTGACTGGGCCAAAGTAATGGACTCATCTGCCCTTAATCATAAAGTAGATCAATTTACAAACTCCATATTTGATTTGTTTAACAAAAATACTCCAGTGACAAAATGGAGGGTAAAGGGTAAATATTCACCATGGTTAAAAAAAGACCTATGGGATTTGATTAAACACAGGAAAATAAAAGAAAGTATTACTTAAAGCTTAGGGACACTGAATCTTTGAGGCAGTACAAGACCTACAGAAACGAAGTTACAAAAAACAGAAGAAGCTAAAGCTCAATACTTTAAATCCAAACAGTTACGAAATCTGAAAGACCCTAAAAAATTCTGCCATTCCTTTAAACATATTTATAATCCACAGGAATCTAGAGGTATTAAAGGATTTAGGGAGGACGGATTCTGATTTCAGGTGGGTTAATTATGGCAAATGCCCTTAATAACTTTTTGTCTCAAAACAGTTAATGGGAAGTCACTGAGCCAGCCAAGGGGATTGAAGAACACACTGAAGGGGACAATAAACAGTCATGCTTTTATTTTTCTGAGATTGAGGAATCAGAGGTTCTAAAACGGTTATTAAAACTGAAGGATGGTAAGGTGAGAGGAAGTGATATGATTTCGTCTACCTTATTAAAATACTCTGCCCCCTATGTGAAAAGTCCCTTGGTGACTTTATTTAATTTGTCACTGCAACAGGGTATGTTTCTAGCTCTGTGAAAGGATTCCATTGTGGTTCCTTTTCATAAGAGCGGTGTCGCACTTGTTATGTCAAATTACAGGCCAAATGCCCTGTTGTCTGAGATTGGCAAACTACTGGAGAAGTGTGTTCACCAGCAAATTCAGGTGTATTTTCAAGAAAAAGACATCCTTCTTGAACAACAACACGGATTTCGTGCTGGACGATCTACTGCAACGGCACTGGCCAGGTTTGCGGATGTTGTATTGGTGGCTGCTGAGGAAGGTAAAGCCACTGGTGTAGTCTTCATGGACCTGTCTAATGCCTTCGATATGGTAGATCACAGAATTTTGTTGTTTAAATTAGATAAACTGGGAATTAGGGATGTTCAATTAAACTGTTTGCAAGTTATTTGTCAAAACGTACTTAAAGAACTAAGGTAAATGATTACCTGTCTCAACCCAGAGAAATACTGGCTGGGATTCCTCAAGGATCAGTGCTTGGTCCCCTTTTATTTTCCATTTTTATTAATGATCTAGCCCCTTCCTTTACCAATGCTAATAGTTTAATGTATGCAGATGATACTGTATTTTGGGCATCAGGAGTAAACCGTAGTGAAATACAAGATTCTCTTGAAAAACATTATAATGCATTTTCCAATTGGATTCAGTCAAACAAACTGGTCATTAATGAAATTAAAACCAATGTTATGTTATTTGGTTCTTTAAAAAAACTTCAGAAGATTGATTCCTTACACATAACGGGACTTGCTGGTGATCTTCTCCCTTTGGCTACTATGGTCAAATATTTGGGTTTGTATTTGGACTCAGATTTGAGCATGGTTTCTCATTTAGAAAAAGTAGGCACTAAAATACATCAGAAGCTTGGCTTTCTTTATAGAAATAGTAATTTTTTGTCCAGAGAGGCTCGTCACATTATAGCGAAACAGGTTCTATTTCCAACATTAGAGTATGGAAGTGTTAATTTTGCAAACTATAATCAGTTGTTTGAGCCAAAATTTTAAGTTTTGTACAATGATAGTTGTAGATTTGCATTACATGTTTCAGTTAGAACCCATCACTGTCGGTTATACAGTGATCTTGGGGTTCTTTCCCAATTAACCATTTGAAATGTATATCAGGGAAATACAGGTTACTCACCTGTAACAGGAGTTCTAGAATGGTATATGTTGTTCATCCACACTGTCTGGCAGGTTCCTTGCCACTTTAAATCTTGCCGAAAGGTCTTCAAGCTGGCTCCTCCCACCCACCCAGTGGTAAAACTCTCGACTCCGCCCCATGACACCAGATCTAGCCCGCTGGAAGCTGGTCAAATGGCCGTCAGGAGGCCGGTGGTTGTGTGCATGAACATATACCATTTCTAGAACTCCCGTTACAGGTGAGTAACCTGTATTTCTAGGGACATGGATATGTTGTTCAATCTACACTGTCTGGCAACCCTAGCAGTTCTCTGGGAGGAGGGAGGCACACCTCACTTAGGAATAAGGACTGGAGAAACGAGGTCCCAAAACCAGCATCCCGGTGTGACTCAAGGTCGATGTGGTAATGGGTAATGAAGGTGTGTGCTGACTTCCAGGTAGCAGCCCTGCAGATTTCCTGGATAGGGACATCCCTGGAAGCAGCCACCGAAGCAGTGGTATGGCGGGTAGAATGAGCTCTTATCCCTTTGGGAGGCTCCATGCCCGCCAACTTATAACAGAGATCTATGCAGGACGTGACCCACCTGCCTATCGTCTGCTTGGCTGCAGGTCTGCCAGGTGCAGCTTCAGCGTAGGTGACAAACAGCTGGCGAACCTCTCCCCGAACTTCAGCCGTCCGCTCCTTATAATAAGCGAGCGCTCTTCTAGGGTCCAGAGTATGGAGCCTATATTCGGCCTCCGAGGTGTGATTGGGATAGAACACCGGCAGAGTCAACACCTGGTTAAGGTGAAACTCCGACACTACCTTCAGAACGAATTTCGGGTGGGGACACAGGACAACCTTGTCCCTGTGGAAGACCAGCTAAGGAGACTCGATGGAAAGCACCTGGAGCTCTCCCATCCTTCTGGCTGACGTGATAGCCACCAAGAAGGCAGTCTTCCACGACATCGGTTCGAATGGCTTGCCCATGAGCTTAGCCAGTACCAGCAGTAGATCCCACGGAGGTGGAGGTTCTCGCACCGGAGGGGATATGTGATCAAGGCCTTTGAAAGCACCAACCACCTTCTCCTCCACCACCGACTGCTTCCTGCCCGCCTCGTAAGCAGAGATGGCTGCCAGGTGCACCTTAAGGGTTGTCGCATCAAGCCCTAGCTGAAGAAAGGATCACAGGTATTCCAGAATGCTTGCTAAGGAACAGGAGAAAGGGTCCAGCCCTTGCCCTGACACCAAATGGAGAATCTCTTCCATTTAAAGGCATAGCATTTCCTGGTCGACTCTCACAGGACGCCTCAATGACGTTGAGGACCTCGTTGGAAAGACCCAAGGCCTGGAACTCTGCAGCCAGGAACCAGGCCATCAGGTGCAGGGATTGAAGGTCCGGATGGAATACCTTCCCCTGACTGACTGAGATCAGGTCCGGTGGGCTGGAAGCCGCCTCGGAGCCTGAGCTGAAGCTGAGGAGATCTGGATACCAGAACTGGCGGACCAGTCTGGGGCTACCAGAATCACCTGCGCCTTGTCCCACCTAGCCTTGAGAAGCACCTTGTGGATCAAAGGAAATGGGGAAAGGCGTAGAAGAGGCCTGGGGTCCACGGCCTCGAGAAGGCATCCCCTTGCAGCGAGCCCTGCTGAGGGGGGCGGGCATGAAACAGCCTCAGCTTCACATTCTCCTTGGAGGCAAACAGGTCCACCTGAGGCGTGCCCCAGTGGGAGAACAGATCTTGTACTACCTCCGTCAGGAGAGACCACTCGTGGGACGCAGCTCCTATCCGGCTCAGGGCATCGGCCAGAATGCTGGAGGCTCCTGCCACATGGATGGCTAGGAGATCCGCCTCCAGGCTGCGCATGAGGGACCAAGTGCGGAGAGCTTCCCTGCACAGAGGCATGAGCGTCCCGCCCCTGGCAGTTTAGGTAGTACATGGTCGTGGTATTGTCCGTCTGGACCTGGACCTCTTGACCCAGTACAAAGAGAGCGAAGGTGGTGAGGGCTAGACAAACCGCCGAAGCTCCAGCAGGTTGATGTGGCATCGGGACTCCCGAGGGGATCAGAGGCTGTGCGCTCTGTGTTCCCCCAGATGGGCACCCCAACCCATCAGAGAGGCGTTGGTCAAAAGAGAGACGGTCGGCTCGGGGCAGACAAACGGGATGCCCTCCTGCAGATAAGCTGAAACGTTCCACCACTGGAGAACGTTCCACATCTCCTGGGTCACTGCCACTGGCTGGTCCAAAGGACCGGAGCGTTGTGACCACTGGCTGGCCAGTCCCCATTGCAGGGGACGAATGTGCCAACGGGCCCAATGGACCATGCTGGTGCAGGTTGCCATGAGGCCCAGGAGGCGCAGGAAGTCCCGGGCAGGGCGCAAATGCCCAACCTGAAATGATTGGGCAAAGGAGGGAAGAACCTCGGCCCTGTCCGCCAGGAGCCGTGCTCTGGCTCGCAGAGTCTCGAGCTCTGCCCCGATGAATTGGATCACCTGCTTTGGCATGAGTTCCGACTTGGCCTCGTTGATGAGGAGGCCAACCTGAGAGCAAACCTGGAGGGCCAGATCCCTGGACCGCTCCACCTCCGGTCTGGAGGAGGCCACAATCAGACAGTCGTCCAGGTAAGGGTACAGCCGGACCCTTTGGCGACACAGGAATGCTGTCACCACAGCCAGAGCTAGAGAAATGCCGAAGGGCATGGCCCGGAACTCGTAAAGAGACCCCTCTGCTCTGAAGCGGAGGAATCGCTGGTGGGACGGATGGATTGGGACATGAAAGAATGCGTCCTGGAGGTCCAGAGAACAGAACCACACGCCTCGTTCCAAAGATGGAAGAATCTGAGCCAGAGTGAACATCCTGAAGGTTCGAGACCTTAGGAACCTGTTCAGGTCATGCAGGTCTAGAATGGGGCACCAGCCCTCCTCATCCGTTTCGGGACCAGGAAATACCTGGACACAAACCCTGGGTCTGGTGGAGGATCCGTCATCTTCCTGATCACCTCCTTCTGGAGGAGCAGGGAAATGTCAGCTCGACGGGTCGATAGAGAGACTTCGGACCCTGTAGCCCCCCGTGGGGCGATGGCTCGGAAGGGCGGGGCCTGCTCGAACTCCAGAGGCAGACACTTTCCTACCACTTCCAACACCCAGCGGTCCGTGGTGATTGTGGACCAGGCGGAAAGAAAGTGGTGGAGCCGTACCCCCATGGGGTGAACCCGGGGGTGACGCGGCCTTTTCCTCCCGGCTTCCTGCTGGAGGAAGCTGCAGGTTTGGCTTTGGGATGCCAAGTGCAAGCCTGCTGGCCCTGATGCTGGTGCTGCTGGGCCGGACGTACCACAGGGGCAGAAGGCCAAAAGGGCTTATGCTGCTGCTGGCGGCCTTTGTCCTTCTGGGCAGACGTGACCGAGTCCAAGGTGGCACTAGACTTCTCAATCCTCTGGAGATGGCCTTCCAACCCGGGTCTGAACAATTTGGTACCAAGGAAGGGTACGTCTCCCAGCTTGTGCTGGGTATTCGCCGTGAAGGTGGAGATCCACAGCCAAGCTCTGCGCCGCATGGCCACTGCGGCCGCTACTGACCGGGCACAGGAGTCTCCAATATCAAGAGCAGTTTGGAGCTGTTGCTTCACCACCGCCCTTCCCTGATCCCGCACCTGCTTGACCGTAGTCTGGAGGTCAGCCAGGAGATGAGGGATCACCTCATCCAGGGAGCCCATAAGAGCGTGGGAGAAGTGCGCCATCAGTACAGCCAAACTGGCCTGACGGAGGCCTAGGGAGGACGCAGCATACACTTTACGCCCGGCGTAGTCCAGCTTTTTGGACTCTTTGTCGGGAGGCTTGTCCATGTCCCTGGTGTTCCCAGAACGCCGGAAAACACTATCGGTAACAAGCCCCGCCGCAGAGGAATGCTCCAAAAAACCGGACAGTGACCCAGTGAGGACCGCGTATTTCCTGGCCATCCTGGCCGAAGGAGCCGGACAAGAAGCCGGCCGCTGCCATAACTCCAAGGCTGGGCCAACAATGGCTTCAGCCACCAGAAAGGCCTCCGTGGGAGAATCCCCTCGGTCCAGTATCTCTGTGAGGGGATACTTGGCCCGCTTGGATACGGGCTCGAGCTGCATCCCAGTAGACTCTGAGATGAGCCGAAGCAGAGCCATGAACGAGGATGGGCTCTCATCCATCGACTGTCCTCAGAGGACTCCAGGTCAAGGGGCCTGGAGAACAGGGAAGAGTCGTCATCAGACTCCAAGGAGTCTGAACAGCTGCCTAGGCCTGAGCCACCCTCCACCTGCCGGGGACGGTCGGGAGTGAGGGTGACCAACAACCGTGGGGCAGCCCTGACCCGACCGAGAATCCTGGTCAGAGCCCCAGATTTAGGTTGTGGAGGCGGGGCTTCCACCACAATAGGTGGCGCAACTGGTTTCGGCCAAACAACCAGCACTGGTTTGGGCTCCTCGACAACCACGAGGGGTTGTTTCGGCCTTTCAGGTGACAGCCACTTAATGGCCGGGGAAAGCGACGGGGTCGGCTTGTTCCCGGTCAGAAGGAGATGCTGCCATATTAAGTCCTCGTAGCTTCGACACAATTTGCGCTGAAGCCTTTCCTCCGAGGAGGAGGAAGAAGACGAGGACGAGCGGCGCCACCGCTTTCCTCGGTGCCGACACCAAGACTGCCGGTGTCGGCAGGATCGGCTGGACCGAGAAGAGGTCCGAGACTGAGACCGTCAGTGTTTCCGAGGGTGGGTCTGGAGGGAGCGGGGGAAACCCATTCCTCCCTCGGCTTGGGAGCCTTAACGGGGAACTCCGGCACAGAAGGCGCAGGCAAGTCCTCGGTTTCCACCAGGGGATCAGGTGAAGAAGGGTTGTCGGCTTCTCCAGTCGACAGCCCGTCTGACGGGTCGAGAAAGATCTCGACCGCATTGATGGGTGTCTCGGCCAGCTGTCCTGACGGGGACACCGTGAAGCCAGCGGCCTTAGCCACAACCTCGACCGAAGTAGAGTGTCCACTGTCCAGGGAAGGGGACCTCTCCCGCTCCCACGAACGCCGACGGTGGGACTTACCCTTCGAATCCTTCTTCTTGGACCGAGAGGAGTGTCCCGATGGACCCTCACCTTTCATGGAGAGGGATTGACAAAGCTCCTTAAAAGAAGCTGTATAGGAAGAGCCCAAGGAGAGCCACATAAATGCTGCGACCGAGGAGGACGAAGATGTGGCCTGGGCCGCCTCCTCCTCAAGGGTGATCATCTGTTCAAGTTGCTCAGCCGAGCCCACTGCCGCAGAAACCGCCCAACAGGCCTTCTTTGACTTCACCAGCGAATACGCCTCACAAGTTGAAGCCTCATAGCACGGTCTTTTTTTTTTTTATTACTTAATTTTTATTGTTGCACAGAAAATACATCAGCTTGACATAACAGTTAATCTGTTACATATTCAACAAGGAGTACAAATCGTGTTAATGTTCTTATCGCCTAGAGGAATTCTTATAATATCCATTTTCTTTTTTGTATGGTCTGTGAACAGAGTCTCTAGATATGGACCACAAATGTCCATACTGGTATAGTCCAAAAACATTCTACAGTTCATTTTCTTTTGTTCACACATATTTTGAATTATCCTTGTTGTTGCTTATTTAACTCCATTCTTAGCCCAGACTCCTCTGCCTGTAACAATACACCTTCCAGAGTAAAAAAAAAAAACTGGAAATACATTTAATAGGTCGTGGCCATAGGCCATGTGATTGACCAACACTATTTCAGAACAAGAAAATTAAATATTATAACTAATTAATTAACTAAATAAATGGCTAGCTAACTGATGATGGTGTTTGCGTGTCGAACTCATCTGTGTTATGTTAATGCTTTTTGCCCTTCTACCCTTTCCATATGGACTCATATCTGAGATGGGGAACCTTTTCGTACCAGTCTTTCCACACCAGAATCTCTCCACATTAAACCTCAAAGCTGCTGTAATTTTCTTCCATCTGTTCAATCTCATTAACCTTGTCTCTCCAGGTCTGAAGAGTAGGTGGGTCTGTAGAGCACCAACGAATTGTGATGCTTTTAAAACAGCCAATCTAAAGGAGTGATATAGTTTCCTCTGAGGCCTAGAAAGTTTAAACTGTTCTTTGTTTTGAAGTCCTAGACACAAGGCTTCAAAAGTTCCTGGTAAGGAGACCCCCAGAATTCTCTGGATCTGTACATGTACCCGCGGCCAGAAGCTGCCAAGCTCTGGACATCCCCAGAGAATATGATAATGGGAACCTACCTCTCCACACCCCCTCCAACATTTATTCGTATAGTTTGGATTAAAATGTTGAGTAGTCATAGGGGTTCTAAAAAAGCGCATCAGGATCTTCCAATGGAATTCACCCCATGTAGGTGAAGCTGTAATGTACCAACTTTGGGAGAGAGCCCTCTGCCACTCTGAATTCTCTATATGTAAGTTTGATTCCCTTTCCCATCTAGTCTTGGCCACCTCGATTAGTCCCGAATCTTGATCTATCAGCAGCTTGTAGGTTTGGGAGATAGGTTTCATCTTAACTTTTAAGGTAATCCAGCTGTAAATGAGCTGCTCCAAATCTGTCAGTGGCCTTAACAACTGTTGTACATGGGAGGACTGTTGAATAAAATGCCTTACTTGCAAAAAGAAAATGGTCTTCTTTTCTAAGGCCATATTTTAACCTTAATTGTTGGAATGTAGTGCATATACCCCTTCAGGAAATGGGTAAACCTTGTAAGACCCTCGGCTCCCAAAATCCACATCCTGCATCCAGACTGGGGGGGCCAAATGATTCATGATGGCGAATAAGAGACAGCAGGCCCAACCCTCCAGGGACTCCTAGCCGTTTACATAACATAAGTAATACCTGCAGGGTATGTCTAGTCCAAGGATTCTTCACCTTGCTCACCATGCCCAGAGAAACAGAGGCTGTAGGAAGGGTCCAAAGTGCTGTCTTTTTGGGCTTGTTCTAATTCCATAGTGTACCATCTGTTATCCACCTTCTGCTTCGCCCAGGCATAAAGCCAGGGAGCCTGTGCCGACAAATAGTAATTTTTGATATCTGACAGACCCAACCCTCCCCGCTCCCACCTAGTACACAGGAGTGCCTTTCTTAGCCGGGACTTTTTACCGTTCCATATAAAACTTGTTATTAGATGGTCAATTTCTTTAAAAAACTATTTGGGAGGGGTAATCGGCAGAGTCTGAAATAGGAAAAGTAAACGCGGCAACACGTTCATTTTAATAGAGTGTACCCTACCAAAAAGGGTCAAAGGGAGCAGTCTCCACCTACCCAAGTCCTGCCTGATAGAATCTCGGAGTCTGTGGTAATTAGCGGGGGAAAAGTTGAGAAACATCTGCGGAAACCCTTATTCCTAGATATCTTATTGTGTTATTTGGGGCCCAAGTGAACTGGAAGTGAGATTGTAATTCAGGTGGAGGACGTCCACTCAACCGTATCGCCTCAGACTTCGAAGGGTTAATTTTATATCCCGCTATTATACTGAATTGGTTCAGGATTTCCATAAGGTGGGGAAGGGAGCCAATTGAGTCACCCAGGTAGATTAGTGCGTCATCAGTGTATAGCGAAAGTTTATGGGTCTGGAATCCTACCTTGATTCCCACCACCTGGGGATGTTGTCTGATTTGTTCAGCTAAGGGCTCTAAGGAAAGGGCAAATAGCAGTGGGGAAAGTGGGCATCCTTGACGGGTTCCTCGAGACAGAGGAAACCTGGCAGAAGCACAGCCATTTACATTTACCATCGCCTCTGGTTGGGAATAAAGTGCTGTGACTGCTCTAATGAAGTTATCCCCTAAATTAAATTTTTTAAGGACTGCTTGGAGGTAAACCCAGTCCACCTGTCGAATTCCTTTCAGCATCGATACTCACCACCAGTTTAAGTGTGGAGGCTATTTTTGAGCAGAGATTATGTTCAAGAGGCGCCTTACATTATCTTGTAAAATCTGCCGAAATAAATCCAGTTTGATCTGGATGTACCAGATCGCTGATAACTAGTTGAAGTCTCTGGGCCAATATGCCAGTAAATATTTTAGAACTGTATTCAACAGGAAATGGGTCTATACGATCCGCATTCCTCCGGTGGCTTGCCAGGTTTTAACAATACAGAATATCCTGGCATAGTTCCACGACAGAGGATCGGGGAGATCCCTCAAGATTGCATTAAACACTTCCAGTAGAGGAGGAAGGACATCTGCCTGAAAATGTCTTATAGAATTCAGCGGATACCCGTCTAATCCGAGAGCTTTGGTGTTACTAAGTGCGGAGATCTGGTTTCTTAGTTCTTGCATTGTAATGGTGGCTCCCAGCCTCTCTCTACAGCCAAATCCAGGACTGGAAGACAGATCTCTCCCAAGTATTGGGCAATTTTAGTCTCGTGATCTGGGTTCCGTTCCGCTGTATATAATTTTTGGTAATAGTCCGCAAAGCACTTCGTTATGTCCGATTGGGACGTAATCAAGCGACCGTCCGCTACTCTCCTAAGTCTCAGCACTGCCCTGGATGCTGCCTCTTTACGTAGCTGAGCCACTAACAGTTTACCTGCCCTGTTACACTTCTCATAATATAGCTGCCTGGCAAACCGGCAGTTAGCTTCTATTCGTTGATTTATCAACCGGGACAGCTTTTCCCTGGCTGCATCTAACTCTTTCTTTATTCCCACTTGATTATGTTGTTTGTGTTGGGCTTCTAGCTCAAAGATTACTTTTTCCAGCTTCCTCTGAACTTCTTTTCTGTCCTTATTAACCCTAGATGCATATGAGATAATTTTACCCTAAGATTGGCTTTAACGTGTCCCAGTATATCGTGGGAGGGTATCTGCCTGATTATTTAATATATGGAACTGTTTGATCTCTGCTCTGACCATAGATTTGAATTCTTCTTTGTTGATTAAACTCAGGTTTAATTTCCAAGTCAAGGAGCGGTTTGGTGTTCCCAATAACAATTTCAGCAGGATCGGGGCACGATCAGACAGAGTAAAGCTGCCTATCTACGGGCTGAATTCAATGCCCAGGCCCAGTTTGTAGAACCAACAGGAGATCAATCCTGCTGTAGCTGGAATGCCTGGGTGAATAGAGAGTAATCTCTCATGGTGGGGTGTAAAAATCTCCAGGCATCTGTCATGCCAGGCTCATACATAAGTCTGTGAAGAGTAGTCAAACTTAGATCGCCTACCTGGCTGTGTCCCAGACTTATCTAATCGAGGGCAAAGAATTGTATTGAAATCTCCACCCACTATCCTGAGGCCAGCCTCCAAACTTGGGAAATCTGACAATATTCTTGTGAGGAACGTTGATCTGAGGTTTTCCTCATTGGGGGCATATATGTTCAGGATGCTACATCTATGAGCCCCCAGATCTGCCTCCACATATACGTATCTGACCTCGGGGTCAGACCTTACCTCTATCTCCTTAAAAGGAAGATTCCTTCTAATTAGTATGGCTACTCCCCCGTTTATGCGGTTGGGTTTGACAAGAAGAGGAAAATACCTGCCCTACCCAGGATCTTTTTAATTTGGAATGCTCCAATTGTGTAAGGTGGTCTCTTGAAGCAAGGCAATGTCCGTCCTCAACTCCCTCAACTCTTTCAGCAACCTGGCCCTCTTAATTGGGCTTCCCAAACCCTTTACGTTGTAAGTGACTATCTGGATTTCAGCCATATTCTTTCGACTGTGATATTGGTTTGGTCTGACCCCTGAGGGCTTTCCTCACTAAGGATTTGTTCGACGCACACTCCATCGTTTCAGAGCCAAGAAAAAAAATACTAAATTTCATAACCATTACTTTAACTATAAACAAGTTAACAGATCTTATCGTTCTGTTCTGCTGTGCAATTTTATATTGCAATCCACTATGTGCTTCAAGGTGGTACTTTAGATGTAACAACATAGAGTTTAGAACCCTAATTGGGTCTCGCCTGTAATCGATGGTAAAAAGGGAGACCCTGGGGAGACTACTCTAGGTGCTCCCTGGCTGACCACTCCTCGGTGGTCAGTAGGGTGATAAGCTGAGCCGTTTTGTGTGAGGTAGCAGTAATTACCTCTCTCGAGGACCAAACCAGATAAAGTGTCTGGGCCTCGATGCTCCGCTTACCCCACCCAAAAAAAAAAATCGGTACTTTTCCCCACTGTTTCCTCCTCTCCTTCCTCTTAAAAAAAAAAAAAAAAAAAAAAAAGGAAAAGAAAAGGAAGCGGGAACATAGTTCTCCTTGGCGTGAGGGGGAGGGGGAGGGGGAAAGGACAAGGGAGTGGGCCATCAATATCCCTGGTTCGGGCTTATTCAAGCATCTACCAATAGGCAGTTCATTTGTCTCTCTAACCTAATACATTCTGCCAATGTCACATTTGCAGTCTAACTCAATCCACATTACCCCCATATTTTCTCGCGGCGTGACACTGCCAGTATAGCATTTCTCTAGTTACATGCCGCCTATTATGAGGGGATGCGTAAAGACATAATTTTAGACTTAGAGGATATAGTTACCCACATCTTAATAATGAACATTTGCTGTGAAATTGAACTGACGACCATAACTACATCGTGGCTGTCAACTCATGACCCCCCCCAAACTCCAACTTTATCCCAGGCATATTTAAGATCTCCCCTATACTTTAACTATTGAGAGCTCTAAGGGATCACTTTTACCAGGAAACCCATGTATTTTAGATATTATCCAGTCCTGTATAGTTGATCATCAGCCTGCTCCGTTGGTAGTCTGAGCCTGCATACGGGATTCTGCTGTCAAGGGCTCCTTCTCGGTTAAAGCTGTAAGCGGTCTGGCTGCATCTCATACTTCTTGCCAGATACTTGTGGTCCGAGGCTCCAACCTTTTCCCAGGGGTCGACTGCCAGGCTAGAAGCTCCAGCTCCTGTCTTGGAGAACGTGCCTGCAATTCCTCCACCTTAATCCCTTGGTCTGCTAGGAACTCTCTCGCCTCCATGATGTCTGCAAAGCGTCTGGTTGTCCGTCTCCTGTCTTTACCCAGAGCTTAGCTGGGTAGTCCAGGTGCGCCTTAAACCCCTTCTGTTTCAGGGTCTTCATTGCGGCCAGGATCAGTCGCCTTTGTAGTGTTGTCGATGCAGCAAAGTCGTGATCAAAGTACAGTTGTTGGTCCCCGAAAACAACCTCCTTGCGGCTCCACGCTGTTTTAAGAATTTTTTCTTTTTACTCTGAAGTCCAGAAATGCAAGGATTATTGACCTTGGCCTAGCGCTCGAGTTTACTGGAGGGGGTACCAGTGCTCGATGAGCAAGAATAATACCAAGAGGTACCTCCTTAGGCCAACCCAAAAGCTCTTGTAGCAGGCTCTCAATAAATGGCACCATATCACCAGATTCTGTTTTTTCAGGGAGCCCGTGGATTCTTATGTTATTTCATCGATGACGGTTCTCCAATTCCTCCAGTCGTCTACTAAGTTGTACCTCTCTGTAGTGTAGATCTAGAAGCTCTGTGTTATGCAGATCTGTTTCTTTACAGTATTCAGTAAGACAGGCCTCTACCGCTCCTACTCGCTTTTTGGCTATGCGGAGATCACGCCTGGTGTCCGCTACTGCTGTCTCGATGCGCTGCAGGGTATCTCCCAATTTTATTTAACTGGGCACATAGTTGTTTGGAGGTGATTGTAAATTCAGGCTCTTCTCCAACGTCTCCGGAATGTTCCGAGTCTGCCATCGTGCTTTGGTGACGCCGCTGGGTTGCCGGCGGTTGCCAGTTAAGAGTCCATTGAAGTTTCCTAGATATGTTACGCTCAAATTTCTTAACTTCTGTCATGTAGCCATATGTAGGCTACCGCTGCTGTTTTTGGCTCTCTGTTTTCTTCTGGATGCCAGGATGGTATTAGATTTTGCTGGGTTGAGCGGAGATTCAGATTCAAGCGGCCATATCCGGCGCCTACATCACCGGAAGTTCGGCAGCACGGTCTTTGAGGACATTGGCCGAGAAGGACTTGCACAAATCGCAGGCTCATGGATCGTGGTCAAGCCCGAGGTAGACGCACGTGGAGTGCGGATCGTCCGAGACATCTTTGCCGCATGGGCACCTCCGAAAACCGGGAGTCGATTTATCCATCACAGCCACGAAGGAAGAAACAGACCGAAGTCTTGTAAACTTTAAAATTAGTTTCGGGTTAACCAAAGAGTTTGGATCCAGTCTAAACGCAGAGCGCTAAGGAGGGAGCCTAAGCTTCCAAGCGGTAAGGAAGATCGGGCGTCATGGGGCGGAGCCGAGAGTTTTACCACCCGGGTGGGTGGGAGGAGCCAGCTTGAAGACCTTCCGGCAAGATTTAAAGCAGCAAGGAACCTGCCAGACAGTGTGGATTGAACATATCCATGTCCCTAGAATTTTGTATTTCGGATAAAAGGTCTGGGAGATCCAATAACTTTATCCAAATTTATAGTAAGAAAAGTCCATGGCAGAGATACTAGACAAAACTGTTTAAATCAGTATGTTGTTCCAGTCTATACGCTTCAAATGAGTAGGAAGGCATTTTCTTGGTATGCACCTTCATTTTTAAATGAATTTGGAGATTTAATTCAAAAAGCACATTCAGAATCTCATTTTAAACATTTATTGTTAAAGAAACTTTATTGTGATACTGTTTGTAATTGTGATTAATGTATAGACTTTTGTGTAAATGTCACTTTTTGTTGTATTGTACTGTTATATGTCAGGCGTGGCTGAAAAAAGGCCGTGCCCAGTCCACTTCCTGGTTAAAAATGAAAGAAACAAACAAAACAGTCAACGTACAACTCGGTCTGGCATATAAAGTTAGGCACAGTGTCACCTCTGCGGCGAGGCTGGCCATCGCTCGGGGGTTCTGAGACCTAAACTGGCCTATGGGATTATTGCCCTTCCAGAATCCTCAAGAGGGCTCCTCCACAAGTGGGATGTATGGTATAACAACATCTGCCGCTTTGCTCTGTCAGTACCCAAGCTCACTCACCACTGCTCTTTCTACTCCAGCCTGGGCTGGCTAGCCCCCACAGCTTTCTGGCAATACACTACCACTTGCTTCATCAAAAACATCATCATCTCCCAGAAACCTGACAAGCTGGCCCTACTGTTAAACCTGCTCACTCTGCCTACCTCCTGAGATCCTCTGATAAGTCCTACTATGCCCAACCCAAGTATACTACTAAAATGGTGAAAATGCTTTCTGCTAGCACTCAAAGTGTGAAATTCCACCGCTCGCTCTCAGGAACCCCCTAAGTTTAATACGAACTCCGTGGGTACTTGTCAGTTCTGAACTCTGCTCCTGTGGTGGGTGTAAACACTCACTTGCCTGACCCTCTCAGCTCTTGCCCTGGTACCGTTTCCTATTCTCCGTGTCCTGCTCTCCCAGAGCTTTACCAGATTCCAATTATTCCTTCGCACCTACCCTCTATTTGTGCAATATTGATAATGTCATGTTTAGGGGCACTGTTTCTGTCTTTTCTTTGTCTATGCTACTGTAATGTGTTATGTTTGTATTAATTCCATGCTTGACTTATTGCTTCATTTTGTAGTTACCCGACTAATGCATTTGGCTAAGTTGTACTGCTTGTTGTCACCCAATTTATTTTTTGTATTTCACAATTATTTCCCACCCCATGGTATGTAACCTCTCGGGTCGTGCATGAAAATAGGTAGCTTTGCTGTCTAGTGCACCTACCTGGTTAACAAAAACTAAATAAATAAAGAAATAAATATGTGTCAGGTAATTAATGGCCTGGATAGCGGGCGTAAAGCTGGCAAGACTCTCTGTCTGGGGAAGGGCACTAAGATGCTTGGGCTTTTTGGTACAGTCATGCACTGCACTGATGACCACTGAATCAGCCTCAGGGTGACTCCTTAGAAGGGTTACCAGCAGGGACATGGTAAAGACGGTCCACCTTCTTGGGTAATGGAGGGTGGAAGAGGAGTGATTCTATGCTGCCCTAGTGACATCCTCATAGGAGTCAATCATGGTGGCACCACCATGGGGAGGGCATCCCACTGCCTTAAATACATGGCCAGGCGGCACTGCTCTGGGTCCTGCTCCTCCGCTCCGGCCCACAATGGACCGGATGTGGAACATGATGTCCATAAGCGTCAGGTCGTCCGGGGGGGGGGGTGATTTAGGAAGACTCCCCAGGTGAGGAGAACGACCTCAAATAATCCGAGTGATCCTCATTGGTCTTGCTGTCTGGGTCTGATGCCGGTGGCATGAGCTCAACCAGATGACAGCCAGAGCCGACGTCGGGTCGAGACCCGGAAGGCCCCAATGTTCAGGGTTCATTAGGCCCAGTCTGGCCCAGATCCTAGGGTAGTGGGTCCCAGGGAGGACACTGGGGGGATGCTGGAGGCAGTCCTTGAGGAGCAGGGATCTGCCTCTGGACAAAAGATCACCAAACTAACAACAAGGCATTATTTTTTTTTTTTTGCAAATATAATTTCTATTCAACTTTTACATGTACAGCATGTTTCAACCTTTGACATTATAACAATTATAACACGTAGTATAGTAGGCAGAGCATAATAGCACAACATAAATATCCACTGATAGCATTGTGCTAGCTTGACCTCTCCTCTACCTCCTTACACACAAAGCAGAGGCGAGAAAGTGCGCAACATGTAAACAGTTATTTATGCCATATACTGCTTACAGTATTAGCTGTTGGTATGTTGGTGCCCTGTCTTTGGCATAGCTGAAGCAGAGAAGAGGGAGGCGGCCAAGGGACTGACAGGTGGGCCCACATCCAGACATAACGGTTTCAAAATATTTTAGGGTCTACATCAATCCTAATCTTAGCATCCCATCTCATGGAACTACAGTGGAGACTCTGCTCATGGCATGAACCAGCCATCTTTGTCATCTGTTGGTGCAAAGCTTAGTGTAGTGCAAAGCTTAGTGTAATTGTTATGGGAGAATATAAGCCTCTCCATCTGGTAGATTTGGTAAACTAGCATTCTCCATTTCACAATATCAGGAGGGGTAGGGGTCAGCCATAGCCTAGTAATTA
This sequence comes from Neoceratodus forsteri, assembly GCA_016271365.2. NCBI lineage: Eukaryota > Metazoa > Chordata > Ceratodontiformes > Ceratodontidae > Neoceratodus > Neoceratodus forsteri. The sequence goes on along the minus strand of CM028132.1, from coordinate 1,101,139,046 downwards.
TTTTTACTGGCTAGCGTTATAAGGATTCTGAGTTGGTACCATGAGGGGGATCTCTTCTGCCTTGAGGGTACTGTAACAGAACATAAAACTCTAGGGATAGCTGGATAGAGGTGTCAAAGATTTTTTGTAGTTCAGTTTGGATGTCATTAAGATACGGCTTAATTACTGGGCAATCCCACATAATGTGTTGCTCACTGCAGTTCCTCCAACAGTTGGGAACTGCCACTGGAAGGTAGTGTGTGGTGATTACTGGGGTACAGAAGAACCTGGTGAGCTGCTTCCAGGCATATCTCTCCACTGGTGTGGACTTGTTACCTTTGAGCAGAATTGGCAGACTGGATCCATGTCTCCTCACTGATAAGGCAATCCATTTCTGATTCCCATTTCGGCTACATCCATAGAGATAAATAAGGCATTATAGTTCAGTGGAGGTGGAAGATTATACATTGGTGAGTAGGGATAGGAAGGCGCTGGGTAAGTGCACATGGCAGGGGGGCCGCATAGGTACGTGGGAAGAGGAGTGCCTGGCGCCAGCTAAGGATCCAGTGTCGGGCCAGTGGGCTTTGGCTGCAGCGCAGGTCACGGAACATATCTGGCCCACTGGCTGAGGCAGCAACAGTACTGGTGGTGGCTCAGTGGGTGGCTGGGAGCATCTGGGGGTAAGGGTAAGCTGGCGCCAGCCGAACTGGAGAATAAGACACCTGGGGAAGAGACCCCACGGCAAAGGCAGAGGAGATGCCAGGGTAGAGGAGCAATGGTAGCCTGTTGCGGACAGAAGTTCAACCGAGGTGGGGACTGACAAAGACAGTGCCATAGCAGGGTGACAGTGGAAGAACCGACGTCCGATAAACCAACACGGTTGAGCTGCCTGGCTGACAGCCCATACAGGAGATGGGCCTGAGCACCAGGGGCTGGGAGGCAGGAGACGAAGTCCCCTGCCCTGAGGAGCCACCACCTGAAATAGCAATGAGGTGGGCGGCTGAGCCACTGGAAGCCAGGTAGAAGAGAGGGCTGGTGGGACCGAAGGGCTAACCCCCTGCGGAAGGACGACCCTGACACAGTCAAGGTTTTGTGAGGTGACCACGAGTGGGAAGCAGACCAGTCCCAGTGTTTGTCCTGGTGTTTGTGCTTCTCACCGGATTTCTAAGAAGAAGAGGAGGTCCCGGAGGTCTGCGTCAGCGAGGCCAAAGAGCTCCTGGCTTGCAGCTCCTTTTCCATCGAGACAAACTTCTGCTTCAAGAGATGGCTTTCCAGAGTCTTAAGAAGATGTCACAGAGTGGCCTGATTGAATTTCTGGCAAATCTGGCAGGCATCAGTGTCATGGCTGGGACCTAGACAAATAAGACATGTAGAGTAGCCGTCAGTTTCAGAAATGTGTGTGTTGCAGGCACACTTTGTGGAGCGGTTGGAAGACGAGACTGGTACAGAAGACAAACTTGTTGATGAAAACAATGAAAAATCGATGTTAAACACTCAAGAAAAAGGAAAATAAAAAAAGAGCAGCAAGCATGGGAAATGGTGGTCAACAACAGCCTCGGCGTCCACAAAATGCAGTGTGTGGGTGAAGAAGGAAAAGAACTGAGATAGGTGTGGGGACTGCCTGCCTTTGGAGGATAGGCTGATATAACCAGTGGGCAGTCCCCGTGGTAGATTGCTAGCTAGAAGTTTTCCCTGTGGTCCTGGCGCCTGATGGCTTAGTCCTACAGGTGTGGCCTTCTGTAAGAGCCTTCATCAAAGTAACATTTTGAGGTCAGAAATTTCTGGGATAGCTTTGTATGACGCTTTCCAATACTTTTTCTGCTAACTATATTGGTGCAATCAATATAGAGGGTCTGTGCTGAAGCACTGCTTTTATTTTTACTTAAAATCCTCAAAAGTCCCATTTGGGGACTTCAGCAGAAGGGTGAACACAAGCCCTGCCATTTGTTTTCAGATTACCCTAATGTTTCACGTAATGCACTCCATCTACTCGCTGTACTCAGTATCTTTTGTACCCGTTTTCCTTTTTACCTGATTATACCATCTTTATGGCTCCGGCTGTGCTTGAAAACAGTCCATGGGATCAGTGTACTAACCCGGTTACTTAATTAATTAATGATGACAGCATAATGTGCTTAAGTCTGGTGCAGAGCAGACAAGATGCTAACACACTGCATAAACCAGAGGAAAATAACTTAGCATACAAAATCATCTGTGCAGTCGAAGACGAGCAAAAAGTGCTTAGTGCCTGTTAAACTTCCAATGAAGTAAAACCAAGGGGCTGGGGGACAGAAAAGTAAGGGATGGTCGAAATTGGAGAGAAGGGTAAGGAAGGGTTCAGGTAGACAGCTGGCAGGAGCGGGGGTGAGGACAACACCATCTCTCTCTATAAATACATATAGAGACAGACAGAGACAAATGTACTGTAGCTATACATACAGATATACATATATCTTGCACACTGTGATGGTGGGAGAGAAAAGTAAGGTATGGTTGAAACTGGAGGGAATGGTAAGGAAGGGTTCGGGTAGAGGGGGCTGGCAGGAGTGGGGGCAGTACAACACAATCTCTCTCTCTCTCTATAAATACATATAGAGACAGACAGATATAGATATATCTTAAAACACCGTGATGGTGTCTAGGTGTGTCACGCTTTTACCTGTAAACTACTTCTCAACCATGCAACACAGGCAATGCAGGTTTGACTGAGCCTGTGGTGGGATTTCAAGCAAACCCTTACTGTTTTCAAGTTGGCCCTTTAAAACCTCACTGCACAGCTTGTTCTGGGTATTAGATTTACCTCGGGGGGGGGGGTGTCTTAACAAGCAACACGTGGGCCCAATAAAAGGAGAGAGGTACAGGTTTCCATTTCAGTGAGATGCGACTACAGACAGCAAGAGACTGAACTGCCAAACGTTTCTGTTAGGCTGAATACAAGCTGTTTGTTTTTCTATTAATGAAAGTAAAGCTGATATAATTTACTTTAAACTGATGTCCACAGTGTTCCCTTTGAGAGTGTTCCCCAGAAGATGCCCAGTTCGCTACCCTGTCACAAACACTTTACACAATAAATCAATGTATATCTCAGATTAAGACTAGAGTAAAGAACATTGCTAAACAAACAGATCTGGCTCAATGTGTCATGATACAGTCCTTGATACTTCAGCAATAAGGCACATGACAGGGTGTGTGTCGTCGCTGAATAACGTCACACTTAGGGTGGATTACAGCCGAGCGCCAGACGAGAGTGCTTCCGCCACCCTAGGTGTGGCGTTATTCAGGAAGACACACACTGGAGTGCCTTATCGTATTATAATATGGCTATAAAAAATCTGATAAGACTAATGATTAAGCAATAAACATGAAACAAATCCGAATTTACAACTTTATTGTAATTTAGACATAAACTAGAGATAAAACAGTCCCTTCAAGAGCTTTACTGCATCCCTCCATATTGCTTACACTAACTTTATAGCTGATTTTATTATTTTGCGATTAGCAATATTTTTTATATTCCTGCTTTTATCTCATTTTTCACGTTGCAGAATTGAACACATTAATACTGACAGTCCCATTTAGTGCCCCTACAGAGATCAATTGTGCCGCGGCAGAGGCATCTACATGATTATTTTCTCTGTTTCCTCATTTTTTTATTTTTTATTTTTTTAACAGGAGTGAAGACTGCACTAAGAAACAGAAAAAAAACAATTAAGCAATAAGGCATGACAGGGTATGCGTTGTGGTTGGATAGTGGCATACCTCGGGTGTGGCATTGCCAAATGCCTTCACTTCAACCACCTGAGAAGTGTTGTTATCACACCACAATGTACACCCTGGAATGTCTTACTGTGATTATGAAATGGGTCCAAGATATTTGTGTGTGTGTGGGGGGGACCAAATCAAAAAAAACGAAACATTTTTATTACTTTTTTAAAACAGTCCCAGCACTGACATGCCACCTCAGGTTTAAATATTATGTACAGCAAAATGCATGCATTTATAATTAGCTCTTAAAACCTCTAGTTTCCCAACCCACCCCTTTTACCCATTTCCCTCACCTTTCTTTCTTCTTCTTTATAATATTCCTTCCCTTTTCTCTGTCTTGTTTATTTTCTGTCTTGCCATAATATTCAAGAGATAGAATATCTACTACAGATGGAATGCAAGAATTCAAACCTCTGCTCAGTTCTGCTGGCAGAATGTTTACTCCTACTAGCACATAACAGCAGGCCTCAGATGGAACCAGGGCTTTTGTTTTATCTGTAATAGCTTAAACATCATAGATTTCCCTAGTAAGCAGGTGCGGACTGGAGGGTTTTTTTTCATGGTCAGCAAAGAACCACCATAAATTAAAATTCTAAGTACTGTAGTACTTCATTTTTTAAGTTATGTATGTGCGTGTGTGTAACAAGAGTATTATGAGGGCAAATGACATTTAATTCTTACGTTTATAAATTTAAGACAGTTTTATTTTTAGGGTCTAATTGAAGGTTTTTAGTGAATAAAGGTTGACAGCCACATTTGTGATGGCAGTCAGGAATGGCTAGTACTATTGATTTTATTGTGAAGAGGCTACTGGACTTTCTTCCAGTGCTATCATCATGGGATATCAGCACTGGGTTCCGAGCTCCTCAGCCAATCAAATTACTGGATTTATTAAAGCCATATTATAAACTATAATAAAGAAAACACAAGCAACTGAAAATATGTATTAACTATCAAATATCCTATTAAAAGAACAATACTGACAGTTACTTTTATGTTTTTAAATATGCTAGAAAAATGGTGTAATAAACTTTGAAGTTGAAGTAATGTAGTGTGCTCTACAAAGGTCTACTCTGTGGCCAGATCAGATACCTGCAGCTTGCTTCCTCACTCCAGCCCTCTGCATCTTACTGTTGTGGGTTTAAGTAGGAGAAAAGGTTACATATTTTAAGATGATTAATATTACCTTTCAGTGTGTGTGAGAGCCAGCTATGCTGCTGTTGGCACAGTCAACAGAATGTAGACTGTAGACATTTCCTACTCAACTTTTCTCCCAACAGATTTCCATATTCATGATGCTCTGTGCAGGGTTTGCAGCTTTAGATGGTATGTGTTTATCAAAACCATATATTGGAAATTATCTGGTTTCTTGTATCACATATGAATCCTACATATTTTTTTTTTGTCTTCTTACCATTAAAATTCTCCTATTTCTGCTCACTACAAGCATCTGAATGTTGTCTGTCCTATGCTCCCAGTAAGCTAAAGCAAGTGAATATACAGATATATGTACTATATTAGTTTCAGTCTGTGTTAGAAAACACTTCAGCTATCTGGCTGTGGTCAGTGATGAAGTCTGACCCTGAAGCATGAGTACTGGCTGTAGCTAGGGTTGCACTTCACAGTGCCTTGGTTGACCCTCACTCTTGAATGTGATGGCCAATAAACAATGGTGCATGCTTTTCTTGCTCTGTCCCTCAAGTACTGCACTGTGTCTCATAAGGGTCTGTCCAGTGGCCAGATCTGACTCCTGCAGTCTGTGCAAAGGCTGCAGCTCATTGCTCCTGACCTACTTGTGGAGGTCAGAGCGTATCATTCCTGCACTCCACATCTTAGATCTTGGGTCTTAGAACGGGAAAAAAGAACAGTTTCAAGCAAGGACTAGGCATGTTCCCAGAGCAAACACTTACCTCATAATTATAAACAACAGATAGCTCCGCTGAAAACATAAGTCACTGTTGGCTATAGCCAATGTTTGTTTTACATGCACTTTCTTTCTTTTGGCACATCTCTGTACCAGTGGTACTTTGATTAAAATACTGTTAATATTTGGTCTGAATTATTACAGTAGAGAATTTACATTTATGTAGTAATGTTCTTACACTGTGTCTCAAAGAGCTTTACAATCAATTTATTTCTACAGGATAGCTTAGTTGAGATGTCACATCTCATTTTCAGTGTTGGCAGCTTGACACCTCTCAGTATCAATGGTACTTGGATTTATTCACTGTTGTGGTGTCATAACAACTAAATTACAAGTGTAACTCATAGCTTTGACATCACATCTGTGAATTACAAGTAATTGTTTTGCATGATTTACAGGGTAATTCTTTACCATAACCCATACATTATATTTCGGTGTTCTGTTGCGCTAACCAGGTACCCGGCTGAGACAGTGATGGTGGCTTATTGATAATGATAATTCAGAAAAATAAGTCTTTGCAATTAGTTGCTTTTTGCTGCACTGTTATTACTAGTAAAAGCCCATTCTGGGGCAACCTTTGATCCTGCTGAAACCTCTCAGCCTGCTCCACACAGGGATTTGAATAAACCTGCCCCTAACATGCTGTACAGTGTTTGAGGCCTTAGTGTGTGCATGTGGCTTGGAGGAAGACTAAAGAACAGTTGTTTAACAATTTACCATAACAGTACATTTTCCTTAAAATCTTCTCCATTAGGGCACATCTTGGGAACTGTAAGCCAGAGGACCACTTGGAAACTTTTTGCTAGCCAGGGGCCACCCACAATGACGTGCAGCGTCGATGCACATATAACGTGGGCAGCCCCAACATTCCTCAGTTCCCTGCAGGAGATTCATCTTGGACGGCCTCTACTCATGAGGAACCAGGAGACTAAACCAGTATCAGGCAAACAAGAAGAAGCACAGAAGTAGAAATAGGATGCATGGAATAAGGCATTAGGCACAACATCTGATCTAACCCTCAAAGACAAAAGGGAAAAGAGGCAGGGAGGATATGGCCAAATGGAGGAGATTCTCTAGAAGATCTAGTGTTACAGTAAGTTCTTATGGAACTGTTCTGTCTTCATCCAGATTATCTCCTCCATTAGGCCACACCTTTGGAACAAGTCCCAAGCAGCACAAAGCAGTCCAGGAGGATGATACAGTTTCATCAGTGGTCAGGACAGAAGACCTTATAGTACAGCAAGCCCAAATCCAGCACATCTACAAGAGACAATGTCCAGACTGTAGTGTTTAGTGAAAGTATGGACAGTGCTCCAAGTGACAGCAGCACCATGTCTCAGCAGCAGAAACATTTCTGAAGCAAGCAGAAGAAGTGACATACCCCTAGTGGAGTGACCATAAACAGTACCAGGAAGTTCCTTTCCATACTTACGATAACAGAATATAATACAATCAGTCATCTGGACAGGCACTGTTTAGGCACAGGGGTGCCCTCTTTCAAAGGGGAGAACAAAACAAAAAGCAGGGAAGTTTTCCTGTTGCTCAAAGTGAGAGTAACAAAATATCTCAGTGTTTTATGCATATCAAGAGTATGGAGCAATGTCTCACCCTGGTTGGCATGCTCAGGGTAATAAACAGGAAGGTGAATCATTTAATTTGGTGTAAATTCTGATACCATCTCGGTAAAAACTTAGGATTTGTATGCAAAGAGACTCTGAAAAAATCAAATCAGGAGGCTCACACATCAAGGCCTGAAGCTTGGAAATTCTACAAGTAGCAGTTATGGCAACTAAAATAATGTTTTCCATAACAGGAAACATAAGCCATAAGCCACAGCAGGCTCAAAAGGAGCCAATGTCACTTTCTCAAGCATGAAATTCAAGTCCCAGGGTCAGACTGGATTATGTATAGGTTGTTTCATGTGCAGAATACTTCGCAGAAAAGTAACACCTCCAGCTGGGCATCAACAGGGCATGGAATGCTGATATAACAGCCACATGCACATTTTAGTTTGGTTTGTTCGTAAAATCTGTTTACTGGCAGAACAGAATTTCTTACATATAGCAAAGCATGATACCATGTACATAACAGCAGTGGGTGACAGAAGATAAGAAGTCAGGGCAATGTGACCCATCAAGCTGTAAAGTTAATCAAAAGCAAACAAACAACTGTACTGAACAGGATCATGTGCCCTTACATGCTACATACTACATACTACACACAAAAGAAAGCATGACAGGCATAAATGCATTGTTATTAGTTCCAGGACCCTTAATAATTTGGGAGCCAGTTTGAGGCAAGTGCGATCTCCAAGGGGGACCAAATGTTGTCATATTACATTGGTTATGTTGGACAGAGTATTGAACCATGTCTACTTTCACACAGGACACGAGGGATTGTACCCAGTTTGCTATCGTGAGGGTAGAGCAGCATACCAGTGCTGCACCAGTAGCTGCTTAACCACTGCTATTCCAGTTTCCAGAGGGGGTGTCTGTGGTGTATTCCCCCACTGTGTCCTGCATATAAACACAGCAAAAGTCCCTCTGACGAAGGGGGTACCTGAGACCCCAAAGTCTTAGACAGAAGGAATGCTATCCCACCCCAGTATCCTTATATACTAGGGCAGGATCAGATCCTGTGAAAGAAGGTGCCTTCTCCAACCTTACACTTTGAGCATTCTTACGGTTTTTTGGGATCTAACTTTTGGTCAAGGCTGAGAGTGAAATAAGTGTGATGGAAGACACTGAAATGGATCTGCCACAATCTGTTGCTTACTGAAGAAGACTATTCCCCTGAGAACATGCAACCAGTCCCCTACTGTCCAAGGTACAGTATGTTCCCCACATCTCTCTCCCATTTGTGGCCCAAGACCTGGAGGGGGTCCTGCAGGCTCCCCAGGGGCATGGCATAGCTCTGCTGCACTGGTCTGGCTGTTGTCTTGGTATTTAGAATTTCCTCTGCTAGTGAGCAAGATAATGGGAAGGCAAGTGAGGGTAGTATACTCTGGATACAGTTACTGGGCTGCAAACATGCAAAGAAATCAGAGGGAGTAAGACCATAGCATGTGGAGAGGTCACTAAAAGGAGCATAGGGCACCTTCGCTGCCCAAGTGAGAGAGCCCTTGGTCCTCCATATCATCAGTGCCAGTCCAACTGAGGTTACTGGTGGGAGCAGGCGCCAGGGTGAGCAAAGAATATCTGCCTCTCAAGAAAGGCTTTTGGGGTGGCTTATAAGAGGCATGTTGCCAACCATATTCTTGCTGATGCTTTGATGAAGGGGTTTACTACGGGTTTAATGAGACCATCTGTTAGTGCCTGAGTAAGGAGGGATCTGAAAAGAGAAGTGAGGACAAAGGGTTCATCCTCCAAGGTTACACAGGCAGGGCGGCTCTTGCTTGGGAGCATCAGGTCTTTGAGGAAAGATAAGTGGGCTGCCAGACAGTAAAAGCAGTAATTCGGGAGGTCCAGGCCCCCATCTCTATTGGAAGCTACAGTATATACCATTTGACTCAGACCCTCTTACCCTGCCATAGCAAACTCATCAGATAGCCTTTTTAGGGGTTGTGAAAAACTCAATGGGGAGCTGGACTGGTAGGGGCAGAAGAGGTAGAGACATTTAGGATATACATTTTAACCAGACTGATCCTACCTATTAAAGTCAGAGGGAGGGTGCGCCACCAATCACAGTCAGCTTTAAGTTTCTGTAGCAGGGGATGAAAGCAGAGGTGGGCCAATGTGGGTAATTTTTTGGGGAGGCGAGTCTCTAAATATTTAAGGGATTTTAAAATGCTAAAATGATGCCAGAGATTTGTATAAGGTCTCCCCCTTCCTACTAGTAACCATTCATATTTGGCCATGGTCCGAGAGATGGCAACATCATCTGCAAAAAGGGAAATGGCATGTTCCATTCCCTGGTGACGAAAGCCGTGAATGTCTGGATGAACCCTAATGACCCTAGCCAGGGGTTCAATAGTGAGGACGTAGAGAAGTGGGGAGTGGTAGCACCCCAGGCAAGTTCCTCTCGTGAGTTGACAGGGGATGGCAAATGCCCATTTGTAAGGACTTATGCCCTTGGGGATTCATACTATATAAGGCAGCTATCCATGAATGGATATGTGGTCCTAGCTCGAATTTCTCCAATGTGGCGAATGTGAAGGGCCATTCAATCTAATCAAAGGACTTTTCAGTATCAAGTGCCAGCAGGCTGGGCTAGGTGGAACCCCCACCACATGATATCAAGAGTGCGACATATGTTCTGCTTGCCTGTCGCCCTTTAATAAAGCCCCCCTGATCTGGATGTATTAAGAGAAGGACACAGAGTGGGGTCCTTACCTGGCTTAGGAAAGACTGTTATGGTGGCTAGCGTCTGAGACCAGGGAAGTCCGCCAGAAGCCAGGGCTTCCCAGATCATTTCTTCTATGATGTCATATAAACTCACCCCACACCCACATGCTGCGGGTGCAAGAGGGGAAGCCTCACAGTGGCTTGGTTCAACCAGTTCTTGAAGGGGGACACAGCAACTTCACAAAGTAGCTTTTACAGATTAATGTAACTTAATATAGCAGGACTGTTTAAACAAGACGGGACAGTTTCTGTTAACAAGGTATTTTTTAGCTACATTTTAGCAGTAGATATCTCTTCAGAAATTATGACTACCAGTTAGCTTTCAAAATAAACACACAAAGCAGCAATGTACTTGGAAATACAGCAGCAAAACTGTGGAAAAGTAGTGTTTTTAACGTTAAAACGATATGGCAGAATGGGTGATAAGTGTGAGTCACTGTGACACCTGTGCAGACGTGAGGCTATTTGACAATCAACTGATTTATTAACTTTCCATTTAGAACAGATTAGCTAAACAAACTACCTTAGGAGCAGTCAGGTCCACATATTCAAGTAACTTTAACCAAGTTAATGAAAGCTATGGTAGAGCTTTGCTTCATAGCAAATTTTGTAGCATGTCAGTTCAGTTGAATGTAAAGTCTGAGGACTGTTTCACAGCTTTCTAATGATGACAAGTATAAAGAACTGAAAATTTAAAGAGCTTGGTATAATATTATGATCTGCCATTTCTGCAAAATAGCTCACTTTGCTTTAACACAGTCAAGGGTACTACAGCCATGGTACAGGAGATTAAACTATATTACGTATTATGTTACAATAAAGTTGTGAATATTTTATCTTTGTCAGCAGGAGTTTAACACATCATCACTCAAACACTTGCTTAAAAAAGGTTTTTAAGAAGCCGATTGGATTTTACTAATATTCCTAATAATTGGATCAATATTCAAAGTTAATCATTTTTGCTGTCCTGCCCACCCCCGCCCCCTTTCTCTCTAAAATCTGAAAGTTTTCGATTTAATTTTTCTATGAACGGTATGGTTTAAACTGCCTAGTTCATATTGTTGAAAACCATATATATATACATGGTAGTACTGTTTACAGCTCTTGAGATGCAACACACAATGAAAAATTACAACATAACTGTGTCCTGGTATGTTTCCAGACTGACAAATAACAACACCAATGAATCTTAACATCAAGCTCCAATGAAGCACTATTTATACATTTTTCACATGCTCAGAATGATTTAACCTGGTGAAAAAGTATAAGCATTTACTTTGGTTTAGAAGTGTATCACACTATTGGTTGTTATGAAATGCTATTTCACTATTAATAGAGCTTTTCATAAGGGTGAATTTTTGATTTTAGGTATAATTTGACTATAATTACTGGCAGGAGCTTTTTCCCATAGGAAAACCCAGTTATAATTTGCCGTTATAACGGCAAACATGTGCCAGGTTTCCCTCTGATCAAGCATGCGCCAGTCACAGTGTTCCTTTAATAGGCGACGTTCATTGTTCCGAGAAGCAACACCGCTCGCTGTCAGAGATTTTTTTTTTTTTTGAAAAAAAAAAAAAAATAGACTTATTCTGGTGAACAAAAACCAGCAGAAAAGGAACACACCGTCTGGTTTCCCTTCACACACGAGAGCTGGCGGGTCTCTCCTCTTCATACCGAAGAACACTGCAGCTCTGCAACCACTGTTTGCCGGTAAGTAAGAATACGGAAAACAAACAGAAAAAATATAGACACAGCTACCGTTACTTTCTCCACTTCTTATTACCTCACATATGCTGAGCACTATAACTTGTCAGACCGCAGAACGCTAAGACTTTTGACAGGTCCGTGGTTGCCTGAAAACGGATCATTTTATTTTCTATGATTGCTGAGGCAAAAAAGCACATGCCAGCAATTACAAAAAATAAAATAAGGGGTGGTGTGTGTAAAACTCGATTTTACACACACCCTCGTTGTGAGATGCATTTTATAAACACAACTCTGGTGTGTGTAAAATGTCGTTACACACACCACCCCATATATTATTCTCTATATTATGCTCTCTCTCGAGTGTTGGCAGACAGGCCAATGAGGTCGATAAAATTGTAATTGTAGCACTTGTATACACACTGTAAGATTATGGGGGAATGCTAGGATTGATACCCCAAGGAAGACCCCAGACCTCATTTGCCAGGACTCAGAACAGCCAAAACCATAAGGTTTTTCTTTTTGCTGCTTGCAGGATTGGGGCGGGGTGTTAGGGTTGCAAACCCTAACACCACATTTTCTTACTTCTGTTGGTTTAACCCTAACTGATGCATTAACAAAGTTTTTGCAATGAATTGTATATAAGTGGAACTTGGCATTAACTGTGTTTTCTTAAGCATTCTGTATCAAAATTCCTAGATTTCCCCTGGAAGCAGCCATTAGAAACGCGGTGAACATTTATTTGTTAACCGGGTAGGTGCGCTGGTCCAAGAACCGTTTTCAGGCATGACCTGGGCTATGGAGATGGAACAGGAATACTGCAAATACAAAGTATCAGGAAACAATTATAAAGCACTGGGTAGTTAAATACAAGGAGGGAATTATACATGGGTAATAAAAATTGGGGGAGATAGATTAGACAGCAATAATAAATACAACACACCAAAATGACACAGCACTAGTAGCCAGATTTGCATCAACATCTAGGCAAGGCAGAGGTTGGGGTGTTTAAATAACAGAACATGAGAAAAAAGTATTTGTGTTATGCGTTTCTCTTTGCCCAACAGCAGTCCACCACCCACAGTTTACATTCACAGTGACCCCCTACAGCATTAAACAGTTCTCTTGCACAGGAAAGGTGTGAATTAGAGCTTCTCTGGGATCGTCTTTAGAAGCCAATCATCCAGTTAAGGAAAGACATAAAAGCCCTACCCTGTGAATGGCTCTGCAACAACTGTCAAGCATCTGGTAAAGACCCACGGCACAGAGGATAAGCCAAAGGGTAACACTTGAACTGATAACGCCTGCCCTTCAGCATAAAGCAGAGGTACTGTCTGTGGCACTTCCTGACCCTGATGTGATGGTATGCATCCTTCATGCCCAGGGAACAAAGTCAGTTCCCTTTTTGTAAGTGGGGAGTCAAGACTTGGAGACACCATCTGAAACTTCTTCTATTCTATGTACAGACTGAGGTCTCAGAGATCCAATACAGGATGTAGATCTCCTATCCATTCTGGGACTGAGAAGTATCTGGAATACCCTTTGTTCCTGTCTTCTTGAGAAACTTGTTTGATAGCTCATTTTTGAAACAGGATTTGGACTTCCTCTTTTAGCAGGGACAAGTGACCTGAAGGATATAAGGAAGGGGAAAAGGACACAGGATGATCTTGAGGGGTTTCTGTTAATTCCAGACCATGTCCCTTTGAAATTATCACCAGAACCCACTCATCTGTGGTGACCTCCCACCACTGTTTTAAATGCAGGGAGATCCTTCTTCCACACTCACTCCAGAGGAAAAGGTTAGGGTTGGAGACAGAAGAGTCAGGCAGAAGAGGGGCAGCAGGGCCACCAGAATCAATTACTTTGGGTGCTCTGGCATAGGCAACAGGGGACCACCACCACCACCTCTGCCACGGCCATGATAACAGTATGTGGTAATCCGGGCAGCAGGCCGACAATAGAATCCTCTACCATGCCCTCTAATTGGAGTGGGGTAGACACAAAGAGCTTCTTCAACTCCATATCCAAACAGTCTCACAGCCACTGATAGCATTCAAAACAGCCTGCTGCATATCAGTAGCAAAACCAGTTACTCTAACATCTAATGCAAATACTAGAAGCCCACCCCTGGAAGAGGCATCAGACCCATCATAAGCTGAATGAAGCAAATGTTTGCCTACTTCAGCACTGACAGGGTTTTCTGCAAGTCAGTCTTGGAAGGGTTATCAGGTTAAGCCTGGGCTACAGCCTCTCACAAACACACTCAGCAGGTCAGGCCCTCTGCTTCCACAGTGCCAACCTCCAAGCACAATAGTGTGAACAGGTACCAGACAGGGTAACCCTCCTGTCTGCTTGTGGGTCTGAATCACCTTTGGTCTCAAGTTCTGGGGGGATTCAAACTGTGAACCTTATGCTAGCGTACCCAAATGTACAGGCTCAGATAATATTCTCTTCAGGGGAATACAATATATCTTTCGTCTAAGGGCACCTAACCAGGTATCCAAAATGAACCCTTTAAAACTCTATAAAAGACCTTAGGTATATTCTTACCTATTCTAAGGTTAGTAACACCATCAAGCTTTTGAACAGTTTTTGTCAGTCTTAACACTTTATAAGTCACATGCAAAAAAGAACTGGCAGACCCAGTCTTTCAAAATAAAGATTTTTACTAAAGATGATAAAAATATGAAAAATGTAAACACAGAAAAATATATCAAAGAGCATACAATCACTTAAAAGAAAACAAGGAAAAGTACAAAACAAAAACTCCTACCACAATACCTTTAGACTTTTTTCAGTCTAATGTATTACCTCTATAAGTGCCTTTAAAGTTAGATCAGGGAGCTGTCTCTTTCTACAGTCCCAAGATGGAATATCACAAAAACAGTTCAGATACAGTATTTGTTTAAACTGTGTCTCACCACACCCCTTCTATGAGTCATCTAGCTCCTCTTTTTAGAATATATAAAAAAATACAAACATGATGTCCTATCAGGAGGCATTTTAAATAAGGTGACATCAGCAAAAACGAATTTCCCAAATTATAAGTCTTTCATTTCCCAGTTCCTTCTCTCAAGGCATTTCAAAGGGTTTTATAGCTTTTTAACACCAGTTGATACTAAATGTCCTTCCTCTTAAGATGTCATAAAAGTTTATGATTTTCATCCTCTGGCAGACTCATAAAGTCCCATTTCATTTCCACTTCAAAGAAGCAAACAGGTCATAAAAATGCCATAAAATGCAGTGTCTCAAGGAAGTTAAATATATTGCAGAGATCTCCTGGTTTAATATATATATATCCTGTCATTTCACTGAAACCTGGTTTGGGGGGGGGTCACCCAGGAACATAGGCTGTCTTATGTGAGACAATCACACACTATATTTTTACACTACAAATATCACAGAACAATCATAACCAGCTGGCCAAGCGTCACAGTCCTCCCCACCTAGACTGAATTTGGGGGCTCTATCCCCTGCATGGGATGAGCTTCCCAAGTCAGCTCACTCCTCATACAAACACGACAAGTCATCTGTGTTCTGATTGGTCACTCCAGCCCTATGTAAGATCGTCATGTCATAGCCTTGCAAGGCACAACTCCATCTTAATAGTCTACCATTAGTTTTTCCCATTTGGGTCAGCCAAACCAGGGGCTGTGGTCCGTTTGTACCTCAAAATGCTGCCCATACAAGTATAGCTCTAACTTCTTTAGGGCCCACACTATGGCAAGACACTCTTTTTTCACAGTAGAGTATGCCTGCTCCCTGGGAAGTAACTTTTTACTCAGGTACACTACAGGGTGATCTTTCCCTTGGTTGGATGTCTGACTCAGTACTGCCCCAATACCCACATATGAGGAGTCAGTCTGGACTATAAAGGGTCTGCTATAGTCAGGACTTGGCAATACAGAAGTACTGCACAATGCCTCCTTCAGTCTGGTAAAGGCTTTTTCACAAGCTGGCTCCCATGTAATTTTCTTAGGCATCTTTTTCTTTACCAGGTCAGATAGGGGAGCAGCCAGGGCACTGTAATTGGGTACACATTTCCTATAGTACCCTGTTGTCCCCAGAAAACTCCTGACCTGCTTCTGCGTTTCTGGTCTGGGCCATTCCTTGATCACCGCTATTTTTACTTGGTTAGGATGAAGCTGTCCCCGGCCTACCACATGCTCAAGGTATGCCACTTCAGACATGGCCACCTGGCACTTCTCAGCTTTGACAGTGAGCTCCTCTGAACCTGCCCAGCACTTCCCAGGTGGGACAGGTGTTCCTCCCAGCTGGCACTAAAGATGGCAATGTCATCCAGGTACGCCACGGCATATTCCTCAGCACCATTTAACACCTGGTTCACCAAACTTTGGAAAGTGGCTGAGCGTTCTTCATTCCGAAAGGCATTACTTTAAACTCAAATAAGCCTACTGGAGTGATGAAGGCCAACCTTTCCCTAGCTCTGTCAGTTAACTCTACCTGCCAATACCCCTTTGTCAGGTCAATAGTTGTAAGGTATGTCGCCCCTCCCAATTTGTCTAGGAGTTCATCCGTCCAGGGCATCGGGTGGGCGTCTGACTTCATGACTGCATTCAGTCCACGATAGTCCACTCAGAAATGAGTAGAGACATCTGGCTTGGGCACAAGGACTACAGGTGAGGCCCAGGGCTGTGCAATCTCTGGATTACCCCTAAATCCAGTATTTCCTCCACCTCCCTCCTAATGTCCTTTTGGATAGCCTCTGACACCTGATATGCTGTCCACCACATGGCGTCTGTGTCCCTGTCTCCACATCATGCGTCGCTAAGGGGGTTAGTCCAGACTTGGCGCTAAACAGGAGGCAAAGCCTGCTAAAACCTCCCTTGCTTCCTGGATCTTGTCCAGGGCCAGCTGGAGAGACAATTTAACTGCCTCCACAAAGGACTCCCGCTTGCTTTCTTCCAGCAAGTCCAGAAGAGGGTCTCCTTCATTTGTACCCTCCCCCGGACTGCATACTGCAAACACCATGTCAGCCCTATTAGCATGTGGCTTCATCATGTTGACATGGTACATTCTTTCTGTCTGTCTTCTGTCAGGTAACTCTATGATACAGTTCACGTCATTTACCTTCCTAACTACTTTGTATGGTCCTGCCCACTCAGCCTGCAGCTTGTCTTTCCATACCGGAATAAGAACCATGACTTCCTGACCCACTGCGTACGAGCGAGCTCTGGCTCTGCGGTTGTACCACACTTTTTGTTTCTGTTGGGCAGCTGCCAGGTTGCTCTGGGCTGTCCCCATAAGCTCCTTCAGCCTTTCTCTAAACCTAAAGACGTAATCCACTATGGGAGTGCCCTGGGTGGCGTGCTTGCCTTCCCATTCCTCCCGGATCAAGTCTAGGGGCCCACGTACCCGGCATTCATATAAGAGCTCTAAGGAGGAAAATCCTGTCGACTGTTGGGGCACCTCCCTGTATGCAAACAACAGGTGGGGAAGGTATTTCTCCCAGCCCCTTCCATGCTGTTCAGCAAACGCTTGGAGCACTGACTTCAGGGTGCCGTTACATCTTTCCACAAGCCCACTGGCTTGCGGGTGATAAGGTATCGTGCACCTCTGCACCACCCCACACTTCTCCCACAAACATTTCATCAGGTCCGACATGAAGGAACCCCCTCGATCGGTGATAACCTCCTGCAGAAACCCAACAAAATCCCAAGTAAGGCATCTGCCACTTTGTCTGTCCTCAGTGAGAATAGGGAGACTGCCTCTGGGTACCGGGAGGCATAATCCACCACAGTCAGGAAGAACCTCTTCCCAGAGGAGCTGGGGGTATTTAAAGGACCCACAATATCCATTCCCACCCTCTGGAATGGCTCCTCCACTATGGGCAATGAAATTAAGGCAGCGTGGGTTTTCTTACCTGTCTTCCCTATTTCTTGGCACCGGTGACAAGACCTGCAATACTCCTTCACCTGCTAGGTGAAGTTGGGCCAATAGAAATTCTGGGCCAACTGTTGCATAGTGTGCACGATTCCCAGATGACCAGACAAGGGAATTTCGTGTGCAGTCTTAAGCAACTGATCATGACACCCTTGGGGAACAACACACTTCCTGCTTGTCACCCCTCCCTCTGTCTTCACAGCCTGAGTATACATCAGTCCATTTTTCCCAATAAACTTTATATTTACCGTCACCTTCCTGTGCTCCGTCAGAGTCTGCCCAAGCCCTCAGCTTTTCTAGACTAGGATCACTTTTCTGAGCAGCTGCAAACTCCTTACACATTCCCAAGGCATAGGATAGGTTCCCTTAAGTCTCTAAACTAGGGTCTCTAGCACTAGCGTCAAGGCACTCAGGATCACTGCCATCCCTAACCCTCTGACAACAGGTCACCCCTCCTTCTTTGGAGTAACCCTCCGTAGCTGTGTGATTAACTGCTACTGGGGAAATTTCTACCCCCATTTTCATTAGTCTCCATATCAGGAGACACAGACTGGGGAGCCAGCCTCCCAGTGGTTTCCACAATGGCTTCTGTGGTGTCCAGGGAACTACAATTTTCCCTTGCTGCTTGGCTATGGGTAACTGCACACACAATCCCGCGTTTGAGATTGTTGCCAAGAATGACATCAACTGCTAAAGTTTGGGCTACAGTCACCTGTTGCACAGTCCCCCCCGGTTTCACTCCAGTTTAGGAGAACACCAGCAAGTGGCAATGTTTTCTCCTCACCAGTGAATTCTTGCATGGTTACAAATTCATTGGGTATAATCTGACCAGGCTCTATCAGATCACCTTTTACCAACGTCAGGGATGCCCCTGTGTCCCTTAACCCTTGTGTCTGTACACCATTCACTGTGACTGGGTGCATGTGTTCCCTCATGTTCACAGGCATGCTTCCAAGGACACATAAACAACCCACTTCTTTCCTAGCCCCATGTTGCATATTGCTCATTCTTTTGGGACACTGTGTGGCAATATGCCCAGTTTCTTCTCAAACCCAACATTTATTTCTTTTCTCAGAGAACTCTTTTCTTTGAAACCAGGGCTAACTGGTTTCGGTGGAGGCAGTGAGGGTTTCAGCTGCCCTGAAGGCGCGCTTTCCCCCTTCTGCGCTGCCACGCCTGCCCCATTAGCTCTCAGAGCAGGTCTGCTCTTGGCATAGTGGTCCGAGAGTTCAGCAGCCTCTCGCACTGTTTTGGGATCTCGGTTCCTCCAGCCAGGTTTTCAGCTCTGCTGGGCATGCAAAAAAAAAACTGTTGTAACAAAATAGCATTTTCAATTTTAGCTACAGAGTTTGTTTCAATTCCTTCCCACCAATGTTTTAAACACTAACGTTGTTTCATGGCTAGCTCCTCAGCTTACGGAATTTAGCTCTGTATGCTTCTGCAGTTAAATCAAACTTTTTTTAAAGTGCAGCTTTAAGTTTGCTGTAATCATTACTGTCCTCATTGTCCATTTGACCCAATGCATCCCGAGCTTTCCTAGTAAGTAGCGGGATAGCTGGAAGCTCCAGGACCCTCTAGAATTTTTGCCAGAATACAAACTTTTTCAAACGAATTTAAAAGGCATCCATATCCTCTCACTCTTTAAATCCAGCTATCAATTTGGAATTCAATTTATAACCCAGTCCTGTAGTTCCAGTTAAACCCAAGACACTTACCTGCTCTGGTGCTGGCGGTTGAGTTGTAGCTTCTCAGTTCATGTTGCATCTGGCACTCACGCTCTTCATGGTCAGCTTCCGCTGTTCTTGCTCCCTCTTCTCTGCATCTTGTTTCTCTCGCTCAGCATCTCTCTGGAACTCCAGCTCCATTCTGCACAACTCAATCTGCAGCCTGATTGCTTCTGGCTCCAGAATGCTGGTGCCCTTCCCCTGCTGCTGTGGCCCTTCGCTTGCACTGGCCCTGCTGTCCTCCTCACTGGATCTGGACACTGCACCAGCTGCTGGCCCCTCCACTCCCAAGGTTTGGTCCTTTACAGTCACAGTCTGTGACTCAATGCTCTGGGCTTCTGCTGCCATCAGGGCATCTATGAAGTTTTGCTTGGTAGCTCTCACCTCGTGCAGGACTCCTTTTGTCGTGGCACAACTGCCTCAAGTAGTCTGCCGTGTACCCGCTGTAGTTGGAAGCCATCTTCTTCCCCAACTATGGCTACTTTAATTTGCACATTAGAAAAAAAATAAAACAGGTAGGAACTTGACCATAAGCAAAATGATATAGTTCTAATTCCTTTTTAAAAAATAAATTACTGCCTTATTTTGCAAGTGAGCTGTACAGTATTAAGTGGACACACTGAACAGTTAAAGCTTGTGTTACCAAATTTATCTGCACCGCTGCCAACCAAATCTGTCACAAACGCACTCAGTAGGTCAGGCCCTCTGCTCCCACAGTGCCAATCTCCAAGCACAATAATGTGAACAGGTAACAGAGGGTAACCCTCCTGTCTGCTTGTGGGTCTGAATCACCTTTGGTCTCAAGTTCTGGGAGGGATTCAAACTGTGAACCTTATGCTAGTGTACCCAAATGTACAGGCTCAGATAATATTCTCTTCGTGGGGATGCAATATATCTTTTGCCTAAGGGCACCTAACAAGGTATCCAAAATGAACCCTTTAAAACTCTATAAAAGACCTTAGGTATATTCTTACCTTTTCCCAGGTTAGTTACTCCATCAAGCTTTTGAACAGTTTTTGTCAGTCTCAACCCTCTATCGTCACATGAAAAAAGAACTGGCAGACCAGCAGTCTTTCAAAATAAAGATTTTACTAAAGATGTTAAAAATATGAAAAAGTAAACAGAACAATATATCAAAGAGCATACAATCACTTAAAAGAAAACAATGAAAAGTACAAAACAAAAACTCTTATCACAATACATTTAGACTTTTTCTAGCTAATGTATTACCTCTATAAGTGCCTTTAAAGTTAGATCAGGGAGATGTGTCTTTCTATAGTCCCAAGATGGAATATCACAAAAACAGTTCAGACACAGTATTAGTTTAAACTGTGTCTCACCACACCCCTTCTATGAATTATCTAGCTCCTCCTTTTTTTAGAATATATAAAAAAATAAAAACATGATGTCCTATCAGGAGGTATTTTAAATAAGGTGACATCAGCAAAAACTCATTTCCCAAATTTTTAAGTCTTTGATTTCCTAGTTCCATCTCCCAAGGTATTTCAAAGGGTTTTATAGCTTTTAATACCAGTTGATATTAAATGTTCTTCCTCTTAAGATGTCATAAAGTTTATGATTTTCATCCTCTGGCAGACTCATAAAGTCCCATTTGTTTCTACTTCAAAGAAGCAACAGGTCATAAAAGGCCATAAATGCAATGTCTCAAGGAAGCTAATTACATTACAGAGATCTCCTGGTTTAATATATATCCTGTCATTTCACTGACACCTGGTTGGGGAGGGGTGTCACCCAGGAGCACAGGCTGTCTTATACGAGACAATCACACACTATATTTTCACATTACAAATATCATAGAACAATGATAACCAGCTGGCCAAGCATCACACAGCCTTCCATAGGCTAGTCTGATATTTTATCATACAGTATGAGCCTAGTAATTTGCAGTCCTCAGGCCCAATGATGCAGAGGCATACGTACGCTTGCCCATACCATCCACTTTCCTAGAGTCATTATTTGGAGGCAAAGTAATCCTGTGCCTAGGGGCTTTAGAGTGATTATGAGCAGCCATAATGACTACAGAGTCTGTTTCAGGCTGGGTAGCATAGTAAGGCTTAGCAGACAGAGCAGGGCACTGCTTACCAGCCTTTCTTTGAACTGCAGGCAGTGTATTTGGCCTATGCCATGCAGCAAAGACAGCATCCTCTAATGCAGGATACAGAGGAGAAATTATAATGGAAGGTGTACAAGGAAACTCCAAAACTTCTGTAAGATTCTTTTTAGTGGAATCTTTCACCTGCACAGCAAAGTTCAAGGCAAACTGCATCTGCTGCAACATGGCTTGGAAAGATGGATCCTCAAGGGGGAGATCTGAGTGTAAAAACCACAGAATACTACTGTAGGATGAGAGGGTGAATCTGGAAGGCAGGTTCCCTTCCTCAAACTGCCCCTCACTCTCATATTCCTCATCTAAATCCCCCCTCAATATCCATGCAGTCAGGATTACATTCAACCTCACTGTCATCATCATGAACAATGATAGGAGCCATAGACAGAACCAGCGACACTGGCAGTGGCTGAGAAGGAAGAACTTGTGGCATGCATGAAGAAGCTGTCAATGGCGCTGGTACAGGCGGCCCTGCTGATGGCACGGCTACAGTCTGCGGCAGCGATGACAGCAGGCATAGAAGCATGTCTGAGAATGATGTCAGCACAGCCTGGGAGTTGACAGTGCCCTGTGAAGGGTCTGGGACTACCTGCATTGATGGACTAGACCCCGATGATGGCAGCAATTTACCGTCCATAGTAGGAACAGCACTGCCTGAGCCACGCCCCAACCATGGGGTCTCAATGATGTTTGTTTTTTTTTTGGGGGGGGGGAGGCTGTTGTCAAAGCTGCCAGTGCATGTCATGCCAAGGATGTACCAGTTTTCAATGCCAACATGAACCTCACCGGTGAAGCAGCTTTATCTTTGGGCTTATGCTTATGGCGGAAGATGAAGAGGCCCATGATGACAACTGCTCTTAATCTTTGTAATTCAATTTTGATGACTGATTCTCAGTTAACAGCAAGAGACAGAGAAGCAGTCCTGGAACCTGCAGCCTTTTCCATGGCTTTTAGCGCCTTTTGGCGATAAAGTTCTCTTAAGGTCTTCAGACAGCTTGGCTTGTAGCCTGGCTGAAACTCTGTGCAAATATCACAGTCCCTCATGATGTGACACAGGCCCACATAGCACACACAAAAATGTGAGTGTCGTCCTTGTAAATCTTGTAGCCATAGATCCAGTAACAGAACAAGGCTCACTGTCCTTTGGCAGCACACAGAGATGACAGTGGAATAAACTACACTTAAAACTGAAAATAACAAACAACAATGGCTGTTGCAATGTTGTTTCTCTTCACTAGGTCAATGAGGATGATCAGCGGTGGAAGAAAAGAACGTGAGGAGTGTTGGGGTTGCCCACATTATATACGTGTCGACGCTGCATGTTATTGTGGGTGGTACCAAGCTAGCAAAATGTTTCTGAGTGGTCCTAACCCTGAAGGCTTACAGTCCCAAAGGTGTGGCCTAATGGAGGAGCTATCCTCTTTGAAGCTCAGCTATACAATTTTAACTTTGACTGTGATTACTGCTAAGAGATCTCACTCACCCAATGTCAGCTTTGTGCTCAATAAGGGTGATATCATCAGGGTTGAATTCTGGAATCCATTTCTCTAGTTCTTCTATCCATAGGTACTTCAGAGATGATGGGACCACAATTAAGAGGCCATTCTTCTCTATAAAAATAGGCCACTGGAAATGGCCTGTATCGTTTTTCCAAGGCCCATCTAAAAGGAAGAAGCACCACAGATGACATGAGCATTAATAAGTATGTACAGTTCCACACATCATTTGCTTCCATTTAAATGCATTCATATCAGCCTTTTTACAATCAGAGAACAGCAACTACATTAATTATTTTAAAAATTCACTGTGCAATAATTAATTCAGGTTTTATACAGTTACGAAAATTTTTTTTTTTCCCACACAAACTTAAGGTAGCGTCTCACATTTAACAATGTTTAAATCATTACAGGATACCTTTCTTTGAATGACATGAAACAGAATCTCAAGCTCCAGATAACGATTAAAACATCATCTCATGATTTCTGAATATATGCACCCCCTCCATTTTTAACGTTCTTGTAATCCTCCTTAGAAGGTTTCCCAATGCTTTGCTGCCTTCCAAAATGTTTCCACTTCTTCACCTGCGTCAGAATCTTGACAACAGAAATTCCACAATAGCCTGCAGCGAAACCCATTCATCCAGGTAATTTTAACATGACACTTATTCAAAGAAATCTTACGGTATGATTTTATTTTTTATTTTTTTTAGTTAGTTTCTTTCTCCTTCCAGGCGGCTCTCATCCTACCCAACCCCCCAGCCCCATCTCCCACTCGCAGCTTACCTTCCGCCTGCCTCCATGGCTTGCACCCCCCTTGGCAGGGTGATGGGGATCCCTCAACCCATTGTAACGGATCCGGTGTGGGTGTTAC
Organism: Neoceratodus forsteri; assembly: GCA_016271365.2. Classification (NCBI taxonomy): domain Eukaryota; kingdom Metazoa; phylum Chordata; order Ceratodontiformes; family Ceratodontidae; genus Neoceratodus; species Neoceratodus forsteri. Next base: position 1,101,115,205 of record CM028132.1, on the reverse strand, counting down.
TGCCCATCTGCAGGAGCGGGGACTGTGGGGATCGGGATTCATCCTGCCGCGCCAGGAACGCTTTCCTCCATTTTCTCCCCTTGGGAGAGGAGGTGTGCAATGATGCCCAATGGAGAGAGCGCGCATCTGCACGCACTCCTCCAAGTGTCTGTCTCCTCTCTTCCCCTTCTGAAGTGTCGGTGTGCTGTCCCCCAGCCGCCACTAGGAGCCAGTCATGCAGCGACTGCTGGTGACCCGCCCTCCCCAGATAAGGAGAGCAGTCCCATGGATGCTAAATCCTTCTCTTCCCCTACCGCCCCCGGTGGCCCATGCTCATTCTTGAACACCGGTTGCCGGCACAGTGCAAGGTAAGGCGTCCAGCGCCTCAGCTCTCAGTGCCAGCACATGGTATGATTTTTTAAAGAAAATCTACTGTAAGACTTTGAAAACAAATACGACATTAGTACTAAGCCAAATGTTCCCATTGTCAGTTCATACGGACAAAGACTACTGCTCTCTGATATCAAGATCTTAGTGCGACTTGTAGAAAAGCTATCTGGAGCTGGCAAACAAAACATTAAAAATAGGGGATTAGCTGAGTTTTAAAGTCACTACTAAATGTGGAAAATATGGAGATACAGATGAAACAAGTAATTTTAATGTGGAATTCTTTCCATTCAGAAACCAAATATGAACTTCCAACTTTGACACAATTAACTATTTTATCAAATCTAGAAATTAGCCAAGCCAGCTGATAGTACACTGCACTTCAAGGGCAGGCCTAGATCGAATCCTGATCCAAATTTCTCTGCCCCAGGCTGATGGATTACACCTGCAATGACACTGTACACTGCCCCAGGTAGTGGAACAGGGCTGCCCACTACCAATGCCTGCTACTGACAGGTGTCACTGACTTTGGTGGGTGATCACACAAAGTTGCCCACCCTTGTCTACTGGATGGTGCCACAGGTGCTCTTTCCATCTGACTGGGTGATGGGAGAGCTAAAGAGAGAAAATGCCTGCCTCAAAATGCACTATGTAGGTTGCCACCCAGCCAAATCACAGTCACCTAAGCCTGTAGTTCCTCCAACCCCTCCCAGGAAAACTGAAGACTGCTTTCTTCAGGACTACCAGCCACAGATGTGTGCTGACAGGAGGCCACAGTGGGGGCCAGTCAACAAAGTCTTAGGGCTGAAGTATTTGATCAGAGATATTCAAAGGTATAAATGTGTAAGTGGGACAGCTGCAGTGGAGGATTGTCCTAAGGCAAGGTATGAGGTGCAAGGGCTGAGGAGGGTAAACAATGAATTTTTAAACTCTGTAAATTTAACAATAATATGTCATATAAAATGTAAGACAGTCTGCCATTTTGAATAGATCACAAGTTTTAAGTCGGTATTATTTGCTGCTGTTTTTATAAAAAAAATACAGAATGTTGTCCCACTTTGCATTCTTTCAATGGTGTGAATCAAGACCACACAAGGCAAAAATGACATACAAAGAAACTAGTACTTATTCTTTTTTTGGTAACTGGGTAAGGCTCACTAGGCACAACTTCCTGTTTTCAGGGGTGACCTGGGAGCACCAGGAAAATTAGTTGCTCAGTCACAAAATATTAAAGTGGAGGAGATTATGTGATGCTGCCTGGGTGAGTGGAAGCCTTCTGCCTTAGCTACACACCCTCCCACTAATAATCAATAAAATTAATGAAAAAGCTGCTCAAAACAGAGAACAAAAATGCAAAACAGACATTGGAGTAACCACAGACAAGAATGCAAGATTGTAAAAGTGAAGAATTCAGTACTCCCGACTTAATTCATAAGGAACTGAAGCAACTCAAGATCGAAGGTGTCAGTATGATAGCAGATCGCTGGCCCGGTGGCACTGTGGGTTGAAGAGCTGGACGCCACACCTCACGCCCGTTGGCAACCTGGGTTCGGGGAACAAGCCCGAGTCAGTTGGGATAGCAGGGAGGAAGAGGATTGAGCATCCAATAGACTGCTCTCTAAAACAGGGCAGGATCTGGGGTTGCTCGGTGCAGCAGGGACCTCTGATGAGGACCAGAGGTACTGCTAGCACTGAGCTGTGCTAAAAAGGAAGGGGTGACAGACATCAGCCATATGGACGCGCAGTTGTTATTGCACATCTGCATTTGGGGAAAAATTACTTGAGAAAATTCCGTCCTCTGGGATAGCAAGGCACCTCTGCCCCACCAGCCCACCTCCCAATACCGGGCACTCACCTCTCAGGGCATCGCCCAGCCATACACTACATTGTATACAGAGCACCCTGTGGTGGACAGGCCCCACATCGGGGGGCCATCGGGCTGGTCGCGAGTAGGAGTGTCTCAGGTGGAAGGTAGAGCCTGGAGGTGGTGACAGGTTGCTGGAGAGAGTCCCCTGAAGGATGGTGCAAAAATAGAATTGGGGAGGGGGAACAGTCGATAGCAGAGCAGCTCTCTCATATACTTCAAGAAATGGTAGCCTTGCCATCAGCGGTTTCTAATGCCCTCAAGGAGTTAAAACAAAGGGTATCATGGAAAATCAGACACTAAGGCTCAATAATGCTGAAGCAAGTATAGCAAGCTTAGAGAAACCTTTTGAGAAAGAAAAGGAAGAACAAACCTGGGGCACAAAATTTACAAAACTGGAGGAGAAAAGTCGAATACCAGAAGAGTTACTCCCAGACAAAACTGCTACTCTTCGATTCCCAGAAAACAAAGAAAGAAAAGTATTTATTTATTGAATTTTGTTGACCAGGTAGGCCTAAGACTAAAGTCCCTTTTTCAAGGCAACCCAGGATTAACTACACAGAGACAGAAAAGAACAAAGTATATACACAGAAGTCAAGGGAGATAAATAAGGAAGGATGCAGCGTTTTAGTTACAACCAGTGAGTAAACATCTGATTAAAAAGTAAAACTAACCGATTTCACAGGCATGCTAAAAGACAAGGCACCCCAGTGCAAAAGTACCAAGGCAAGGGTTACCCAAAAGGCACTGGCAAAAAGCCAAGTTTCAAGAAAAACAAAATCACATATACCCATGATGCAAAGCATCAGGGGATGTATACAAATCACCATGAAAATTTAGCCTGGTTCAGCTTTAAGAAAAATGCATGATGCCAAAGGGCCTCTCACACAATCTGCAAAGGCACAAACAGGAACAAAGATACATGTTTCATCCTACACAAAACTTACCAGTGTGCCTAATCTGCATCACACACCATGGAAATAGCCAGCCCTAACTTGGTCTTACAAGTTTGGGTCATGGTGAGCCCAAAATAAGAAAGACAGCTAAAAGACAAAGAACCACTCAGCGCCAAAGCACTGAAGCAAGGGTTACCCAAAAGTGCATTGGCAACAAAGCCAGGTTTCTAAGAAATACAAAATCACACATTGCCCCATAATACAAAGAATCATTCATGGTATGTATATGCAAATCACCATGGACATTTAGGCTGGTTCTGCTTTAAACAGGAATACATGGTGATACATTTTCATGGTGATCTGCATATACATCCCATGATGTTTTGCATTATGGGAGGTATGTGTGATTTTGTACTCTTTGAAACTTAAGCTGTTGTCAGTGCCCTTTAGAGTAACCCTGCTATAGTGCTTGCACTGATGTTCTTGTCTTTTAGCTTGCTTTCTTAATCCTGGGCTCACCATGACCAAAATCCATAAGACCACTTAGGGCTGGTTTATTTCCCCCGGGGGTTGATACAGATGAGGCATACTGACAAGTCCTGTGTAGGATGAAACATGTGTCTTCTGTTTGCATCCATTGTAGACTATGTGAGAAACACTGTGGCACCATGCATTACTGCTTAAAGCAAATGGTGATTTATGCATCCCATGATGCTTTAATTTTGTATTACATAGGCATTACTGATTCACTATTACTTTAAATAAGAAATTATAGTAGGAAGTACATGGTAAAGCCGGTTGAAGTAGGTTGGAAAACCCTGTATACAAAGTATACACAAAATGCTGCAGTCGTTATGCGGACTACCACCTGGTAAAACTGAATACTCCATCAAGTGTGCTCATAGAGTCTGCGCTAAACTTTGTCCCAATGGGAGGCGAGGTGTTCATATTTTGCTTCATTAACTTCCAGAAAAAATGTTTGCACAGCAGCAAGCTAGGGCTAAGCAAAGCTGAAGTTAAATGGGGGCTAGCTCAAAAACGTTCAACAATCACAGTATGTAAGTGGAGGCTGTGGGAATCAAACCCAAGGCTACTAAATGTACGAAGCTCATTCACAGTTTGTTACTCTACCTCTGGGCTGTACTGCCAGCCTGCAAAACGAATAAAGTTCACCTCAAATTACTGCTTACAGAAAAAAACATTGCCAATCGTTTACTGTTGTGTAGTTCTTGTTTTGTATCTGTGGAGACCAAATGCACTCCTGTTCTCTAGAACAGACTGACTAAGACTACATTCTTGAGATTCTGAGCTACAGAGGAGATCTTAGAGTGCTAACCAACATCAGTCTCCTCTGACCTGGATCGTATACTGTATGAACGTTATCACTGGCTGAGGAGCAGAGAGTAATTTTTTGTACCATGTACCTAAAGTTCATGTTTAACAAAAACCCTGAAATGTTTGGAAACCCAAGAGAAGGGTTTACTATTAGCAGTTACTTTTCAGGTTACAGCACTGCAGACCTAATGAAGCCATTAAGGGTGCAATGGTTATTACATCCATAGTACAGAGTTTCTCAACGGACACTTGGAGTGCAGAGGCTGTGTTACATTTAAGTGATAACATTCAGTTAACTGCATGGCTGGCCTGCCAGCGCATCAGTTGGATTTCTGCTTGTGATGCCGATGACCCGGGTTCTGGAATGCACCCGGGAGTCGGAGGGCTGGTCGGGGAGAGAAGGACTGAGCGTCCTGATGACTGCTCTCCTTCTCGGGGAAGGGGAATGGGGGCCCCCCCCCCGTGTGTCCAGTGCTACGTTGACCTAAAGCAAAGGCTGGGATGTATCACAATCACAGCACCTACTTTACTGAGGGGAGGAACAGACGCAGCTGTCACTGCATGTTCCTCCCCTCTGAGGGAATTGTCCTACTTAAAAATATACCGCCTCCCTCTATGACGCTCTGCTCTAGTGCCCATTCATCCCCCAGCCCCACTGACGACCGATAGATGAGAGTTCCGCTGGTGTGTGTCCCGGTCCTGCAGCCCCACCCTGGGGGGCAAGACAGAGGGTTCCTCCAGTAGGGATGCCTACTGGAGCCCCAAATTCAAGTCCGCGGGTCCCGGGGCCGGCCAGTGGCCCCACCCAGTAAGGGGCAAGCCTGGATCTCCAAGCAGTAGATCTCAGGGGCAATCGGAGCTCGGAGTGGGGCTGATCCCTGGAAAGGTGCGGCAAATAAAGCATAGTAAATCGCAAAAAAAAAAAAAAAATAAATTCAGTTAGCTGGGGTATATGTAAGCAATAAGACACAATAGGGTGTTCGTTTAACAGATATTATTGCACGCCCAGGGGCGTTGTGAGTGCCTTCAGTCCCTGGAAGTGTGGTAATATCTGTTTAATAAACTACCAGATTATCTTATTGTGCTTATAAATAGGCTACACTTTTGTTTTGCTTTTTAATGTTTCAGAAACTGTCTTTATAAATGTAAAAAATGGCAATTATTATTAGAATTTAAGATAAAATAGTCCTTCCGTCAAGCACAAAATAATGTCATTTCGATTTTGCACTTTACTCAGCATTAGAGTCTTCCCAGGCAGAGACATCCATTGCATTTTAAGATGTAACTAAATGCTTTGGAGAAAAAGCCAGCAATACCAGCTCATTTGCAAGACCAAGTACATTTTACCCACGGGGGAAAAAAAAAAGTTCTTTAATGCTGCAGTCGCAGGTTGAACCGCTTCAACTACATGAAGTGAAGACAGTTTGTCAGTTTCTTTAAAACCAGTTTCTGTTCGATAACTACAAAGCAAGTTTTGGCAGTTCTGCTGCAACATTAGGTATTGGGCTAAGCAACTGCATGATTCTGCAACAAACACAAAGAAAAAAAAAGAGGTTTCAGGAGTTAGAGGGAAAAAAGCAACTACAGGTTCAGTATGCACAGACAAGTGTCGAGGACGAACAGTAGGCTGCAAGAGAAACAATGAGTCTGTTTCTAGTAACTGCACACACAGCTCAGGTTTATGCTTGCCATGGTTTTATTAGGGGTCAACACACCAAGTTCCTTGCTGGCTGCCTGGTGAAGGAGAGATGAAAATGATAACGAAACAGGCTCTTGATCAACATGCTGTCTGAATTACAACTAACAGAAAAGAAAGCAGCTGCAGTTCGATTCTTAAGTCTGGGAAATCTGATCGCTTTACATAATTTTGTTCAGCTCAACAGTTAATGTGTTATACACGTTGAACATTCAAACACATCATTTCTCCCCAAAGCATAAATATAAAAACATGGGCTGGAAATAAAGCGGGAATATTTTTATTTAACTGACAAGAGTGGATTAGTAGGTACATCAAGTGAATCTGAGTGATCGATCGAGTGGCAAGAAGGTGGCGGTAGGGAAAAGCGTCAGCTGAACTCACATAAGCAGACAAGAGCTTTAAGTACATTTTAATTTAAATTGTAACTCATAGATGTGTAGGGCTGGTAGTTGCAGTACCAAAAAAAAAAAAATTGCCGAATATGTTTACTGGAGTCAAAGGCATTTACTGAAGAATCGTTTCCTAGCTGAGATCGGGAAAACAATGGAGGCATTTAAAAACTTCAGTGTTCTAATGGCAGAATGATTTGTGTACTGCAGCTGTACTTTCGGGACTTGTTTTACCTGTGCATCAAATGGATTTGATGCACAGGTAAGACTCAATCAGGATGCAGGAATTTCCAAGCCCATTTTATAAAAAGGAATAACCAGCTAATGGGGTGATTACGCTGAGACTATCGCTGAGGTGTTTAATCAACTGAGGAAGTCGGTTATTCCGAGTATATTCTAGCCAACTAAATGTCACTACTATTAGACCATTAGGAACTTTGAACTCAGGATTTTAAAAGTTCTGTAGTATTTAAAGTGCAACGAGCCTTTTGTCTCATTTCTTCAGTTCACTAAATGGATAACCTACTGTGACTATGTCGTAGATGTGGATAATCTACTGTTGCCATGCAAAAATGTGGATAACCTACTGTGGGTGTGTCCAAATGTGAATATCCTACTGTGCACATGTTTAAAATGTGGCTGTAGTATTTGTGAGGTGTCAGATGCCAGCTTACCTCTGTTCTGATCAGTTTACAATAGATACCAGTCGTATAATTAGGGTAATAAGGATATTAGCATAATGCAGTTCAATGAGGAATGATGATGCATAACATACTCAATGGAAAAGAAAGGATTCTAGTTTTATATATTATTTATTTGAAGATATTTTTATGTAATAGTCTATTATGCCCAGAGGCTTGTTTACATGAGGGTCCTGCCCAAGATGAGTATGAGTTACACAGACAATGATACATGATAATAGAATACAATAAATGTCCACATATTTTGTTTCCAGATTTAAACTCAGTAGTTCTTGGTTTCAAAGGGTTTACTGACCATTCTTTTAAAAGTAGCAAGGCTGGGAGCTTTTTTTTTTTTTTTTTTTAATTTACATTTTTTGCATTTTCTCCCCGATCCCAGGACCCTAGCAGACACAGCCGTTCGTGCACGTGCACACGCATGTCAGGTACGAGCTTGGTCCCTTCTGCCCCACCCCATGGCTGTCGCCAGGCTCCCCACTGCCTAAATTGCCACCCATCCTCCACCAGGTAGCAGCCAAGGACTGGGGAAATCCTCTCATCCCTCCTCGGGAGAGGAGAGTCACCTTGCAGCAGCTCAATCTCGATCCTCGCCCTGCCCCCCCACAACCCGGGCTCATTCCTGAACCCAGGCCGCTGGCGTAGCGCAGGGTGTGGCTTCCAGCGCCTCAACCCTCAGTGCCACCAGACTGGCTGGCTAGGAGGTATTCTAATGTCAGTGGGGAGTCAGTTATGCTGCAAGGTCTGCATACAGAAAATATGAACTGCCATGATTAGTTCTAACTACAGATTACATTTATACTGCTTCTTGTTTCTCCAGACAGACAGATAGTAAAAAAGACAAACAAACTTTCCACAGTTCCATGAACTGTAGTTTCAAAAGAGATAAAACAAACAACAAAACACAAATAATTGCATATAAAACAAAATATGGCATATATACATCTGAAAGTATATGACAAGTCTTGTTTATAAATAAAGCACAGTTTTAAATGGCCAAATCCATTCACAAACACTGGCTGGAATAGCCAAAAGATCCTGATGGCCCAGTCTGTTCAGGTCCTTTAAAGATTAACAAAAAAACTTTTAAATCTATCCGACACCTAACTGGTAACTAACTGCAGCCTTTGCAGAGCCGGAGAAGTATGGTCTCTCCTACTGACTCCAGTATGGAGACATGCTGTATGAAAATTAGGTAAAGACCGACAATTCTTCATAAATCAGAGCTAACACTCTGTGTTTGTTATTTTATTAGTACGTATGCAAACATGCCAAAGGATCTGGGCTAGTCATTTCTGAAAGATGGCTTGTGTGGACAGAGGCTACAGAAGAAGGAACACTTTAACTAAAGTTAAGTAAGTTTAAACTACCTGCTCACCGCCTAACCACACACATCCATACACATGTATGCTGACGACATGGTTATGTATGCATCAGGCCCTTCCACTGCTGAATCAGCAACCAGGTTGCAGCAGGACTTCAATGACGTCCAGCTCTGGTTTCACGCAAATCAGCTATTCCTCAATTCCAAGAAGACTGTCTCCATGACCTTCAGCACGAGGCAGAGACTCTCGGGTCCATTCCACCCCTACCTTCCACACCTGGATGGGACCACTCTGAGGCCTGCACCTCCTTTAGATATCTTGGGGGCTGGCTGGACCACTATCTCGACTTTTCTGTACATGTGGACGCCATTCTCAAAAAGCTACACCCAAAGCTGGGTGCCCCCTGTTGCAATCCCTATCTTCGACTACAGGGATGTAGTCTACAGTGCCACACCTATGTCCACCCTAGCCAGACTGGACTCCCTGTTCCACTCTTTCTGCCATTTCGCCCTTGATAGCCTGCCCTCCACCCACCACTGCATGCTCTACCTGACTCTCAATCTTCCCTCGTTACATGACCATCGACAGTCTCATTGCGTCAAGCTCTCGGCCAACTACTGGTCCCAGTCCTTGCCTCCGTACCTCGCTACTGTGTTAGCTGACCATTCCTCTCCTGTCTACTCCCTCAGGAATTCGGACACCCCGCCTTCTGGCTGTACCGCACATCCCTCTTTGATTGGCCAAGTAGCGTTCAGACACTGCATGCCCAAATTATGGAACTCCCTCCCTATATGCATTTGGCAAATTGCCCCATTGCAGATCCTCGGACACCTCTTAACTGAGCACTTTTCCATGACCTGTGCATGTGGCTAATATGTTCTGGTATACTGAACTGGTCCACCCTAGTATCCGCATTCTGTATTTTGTCCCTATCCTGGTTCCTTGTTCATTGCCTCAACACAGTACCACACGTGTTGTGATGAGGCCATGTTATGTGTCATGCTTTTAACTCATACCTCTGTATGTCATGCTGAATTACTGTACACCTTATGTATTAAATGACTGTTTTCCCTATGTTCCCCTCTCCCAGGATGTACCTGGAATCGAGCAGTATTCTGCTCTGTGTGCCCTACTGGTAAAACTTTTAAATAAATAAGTACAAATATGAAAGTATGAGGAGAAAAGAGTTAAAGTCACCTCAAAAAATGAATTTCTCTTGGCTAGGCTCTCCTTTCCCTCCTCCATTCCTACCTATATTAGGCAGTATCTATGACTCCCATAAAGCCTCTCTAGCTGGTCTGTCTGAAGTGATCATCTCACTGGCCTCTCACTCCTCACCTGCGGAACTCATTCTTCTCGGGGACTTTACAATTACTTGGTTATCCCAGCTGCCAGATTTACAGTACCATCCAAACGATTGCATCCTGAAACCAATCCCAGCTCATAACTGGTGAAGCAACTCACTACAGTCTACTCCTCCACCATTCACTCGTCGACTGGGTACCCTACTTCCATGTCCACTGCATCATTTCATTCCTTCCTTGTACCCTACACCTGATGCCTTCAGAGATTACAGCATGATCTACGGCATCAGAAAAATTCAGCACCCCATTTTCCTCTCTTAAATTTATCCGGTCAAGGCCGCTCAGCTCTCTCAGTTTAGACTCCTTCCTCCTTGACCTCTCAGATGACTGGTCCTCCTTAAAGCTGAGCTAAATTTTCAAATTCTGCTTTGGCAGGAATTCCAACAAATTTGGAAAGTCTACTTAATTCTACAGAATTCCAAAATTCTGAAAGCAGAATCTGAACTGTGGAACTGTATCTCCATGGTTTATGTAAATCATGGATTACATGATACATGTAATATTATTGGGCTCTATACAAATGTGGGGCTGGGCATATGCGATTGAGCGTACCCAGCCTGTGAGCTTCACACCTGTGGACAAGTGCACGATATGTGGTATAAACTACTGTGTGTCTCCACAGGGCGTCTGTCTGAGACTCTGCCCTCAACACGCTACTGCATGGTGTGGTGGTGGTGGCGGGGTGAGAGACTGAAGGACACGGGCGTGCATCCAATCGAATGCCCATCCTGGGTCCTGAAGTGGATCCCCTGTTCTGCATGAGCAGGGGATTCTGGGAAGGTGCACGAGACTAAATTTTAAAAAGTCGAAATGGTTACTCCCAGCCCTCCCCTGCTAATCAGAGGGCTGGGGCAGCACTGTAGTGGGGTTGTGCTGTCCCCCTGTAGCCATCAAGGTTTCTCTGGGGAGGGGCAGAAAAGATAAGGCAGTGTCCGCACTGCCATATCCTGTTCCCCCCAAGCCCGGCACTCTTTACCTTCATGAATGACGCAGAGTGTGGGCACGCCCCAAGACCAGCTGTGTGCATAACTGCAGAATCAGCCAGGGAATTGAGTGTGCAAGGGGGGTCCCTGGACGTCGGTCTGCAGCATTCTAACTTAGGGTTGCCTCTCGCACCATGGTGCATAGACAATCAATACATTAATTGATACAGACCCCATTCGCAGTTTTACATAAAATGGCTCTCAGAATTCCACAAAATTAAAAGGAATTTCAAAAACATTGCATATGTGGCACTGCCAATCTGCACAAATCCCGCCAGCAGAATTCCACATTCCACACAGCTCTAGTCCTCTATTCGTACTGCCACTGACATCAATAAGCCCTTCTTGTTTCACTCCCACTTTGTCAGTGTTTGGGACAAACGGGTCCTCTTAGGAAGCCTTGTGCAAAAGGGTCTTACTTCCCCCGGGTCTCAGCTGACCTCACTGATCTATGCAGAACAGACAGCAGAAAGCAGTTGCAGAAAGCACTGACAAAGTCTGCCTTTTTTTTCTGTTACAGGCACAAAGTTGTTTCTTCTATAGGTTCATAGAGACATACAAGTTCAAGAGGCCATAGGCCTATTTAGATCTTGCCACCATTATATTCTAATGGTGGAAAGACTTTTTTAATACCCATATATTCATAAAGTCTTTTTTTAAATAAATCAATATTATCACTCTCTACTGCACTGTTGGGTAATGTATTCCAAATAGCTGGCACTCTCTAAGTAAACCAATTATACCTTCTGGATATCCTATTTATTTCATTTTTTAATTTTAAATTATGCGATCTTGTGTTATTTCCTGTATGCCTAACCAGGCCTATTGTCTCCATAGTTGTGACATCATGTATGTCTTTAAATGTAAGACAAAGATCTTCTCTGTTCCTCTGTAATTCATGGAGTACAGTCCTAATTTATTTAATATTTTGCCATAACTGAGGCAGTGCAAGTTCCTAATTCTTTTGTCATCTTTCTCTGGATCTTTTCAATCATTACTTTTCCTCCTATGGTGGTAGGGGCACAAAAGAAAGCACAGTATTCTAGGTGCGGTTGCTGAAGAACATATTGAAAAGGAACATAATTTAAAACCAGTACACATGAATATGGTATCTAATGAGTGATGCCAATTAAAACTGTTAAGGATGGAGAAGCATTGAAAGCCCAACAAAGATGACTGCTGCTAGTTAGAGCTCCACACACTGGAGCATCAGATTGTGCTTACAAACGTTGTTTAGCAGGTGCTAACTTTTTATGGGACTGGTACCACAGTCTTCAATTTCTGGTGTTTATAATGGGTAGCTACAGCATGGTGTTGCAGTGAACCAGTGCAACACATGACTCACAACCTAACAACTTTAAACAAGTGGCTGCTATGCAACATGGAGCAGCAGCCTAGGCACCAGAGGAGACTTTGAAAACTTTTGGAGAAAACTCTACTAGTGTATTGTGTCTGTCTTGGAGATGATTAGAAAGTCAGACACTATGTCAGAGCCACTCTCAATTGTAGAAACAATGGTGGATGTTCTCAAAGTTGATGTGTAAGATTCTCAGAGGCAGGCTCCATCCACCATACACACCTCAACAGCAGTCATGATATAGCCACAGTACAGCTGCAATACCATTAATCTCACTTGGAGAGAACTCATTTGATGTCCTACAGGAGAGGGGGGGGGACTCCCGAAAGGAACTCAAAGTCAAGACCAATGAGGATGTACAGGTTGCCCAGGAGGATGACCAGAGGGCAGGTAAAGAGAACCAAGAGGGTAAAGCTACTCCTGGTGAGGCACTCAACTGTCTGGGGCATTGATTTGGGTACAAGACCAGGGAGGAGAGGGAGGTCAAATGCCTTCCAAGAGGCACTGCTAGGCAGGAGGGAGCAGACCCTGGGGATCGCTAAAGTAGAGGCAAGGGTGGGGCTGGAGGGTTGTTATCCACCTGGGGACAAATGACCTATCCAGTGAGAGGTAAACATTGATGAGGTGAGGGCGACTTCAGGCAGTTGGGAAGTGCCTTGGAAAGGTAGCAGACTCCATGACTTTTCAGAGGTGCTACCAGTCTACGGCAGTGGGAAGCTAAAATCTCTGTATCAGAAGCTTCAACAATTGGTTGGAGGGCTGGTGCAGAGAGAAGGGACATGGCTTCATTGGGGACTGGGACCCGCGTGGAGCGATGCAACCCTATACTCTGGTGATGAGCTGCATCTGTCCAGGAAGGGGAAAACAGTCCTAAATGAAAGGTTTATGGGTTTCCCTGCACAGCATTTAAACTAGCTGGAGGGAGGGGGGCGCAATGGGAGAAGGGAGGCTCCAACATTCCAGCAGCCCACCCCCACTAGTTAGAAATTCCATAATTGAAGAACTGGAGGCCAAAATACAGACAGGAACACCTGGAACAGGCATAAAGTGGAATGCAGAAGAAGGAAGATCGGGGTTGAGGGGATGAAGCAGGGGAAGAAAGGCCCAAAAAAAGGAGGATAGGCAGCAAAACATGGAAGGGCATGATTACAAATGCACGCAGCCTGGGTAACAAAACCCCAGACCTGGAGGTGTTGCTAATACAGGCAGACCTAGACATAGTAGCAATAACAGAAATCATGACTGGGATGTAATTGTACCATGGTATGCTCCATTCAGGAGGGTTAGGGGGAGTAAGAAGGTGGGGTGGTGACCATATACATCAGGAATGGTATAAAAGCAACAGAGGTACAAGGTAGACAGGGGGAGGCCGAGGCACTGTGGGTCACCCTTGAGTCTGGCAAGCTCAGAGCAAGCTGCACAGGGTGATCTACAGGCCTCCAGCGCGGGGAGGAGGTGGATAGATGGCTAGTGGATGAAATACACAAGAATGCTGCAAAGGGAGTCAGCGCTGGGTGATTTCAATTTACCAGATGTGGACTGGACCATCCCAGTTGCTGCCTCAACCAGGAGCAGAGACATCTTGCTTTCCCTACAGGAGGCAGGCCTCAGGCAGCTAGTGCTTGATCCCATCAGGAACAGGGCAATTCTGGACTTAATTCTGACAAACAGTGACAAAATCACAGAAGTCAGGGTAGAAGGTCAACTGGGGTCCAGCGACCACCACATTATGTGGTGTAGCTTGGGGACAAGGGCACAGTCCAGTCACACAAAGGCAAGGAAGGGTCTCAGATTTCAGGAGGGCAGACTTTGATAAGATGGGGAGGAGCATCAAAGATGCACTGGCAAGGAGGGGAGAAGGAGGAGGGGTCGAAGCCCAGTGGGAACACACAAAAAGAGCGATAGGGAAGGGGAGGTAACAAGCCAATGCACGTGGACAATAACCAAAGGAAAGAGACAAAGAAAACCACTATGGTTCTCTAAAGAATTGGCAGAGAGAGTAAGGGCAAAAAGGGTGGGCTTCAGGAAGTATAAGGAGACTCAGAAGGAAGACAACAGGCAGGAGTACCTAAAGTGTCTAAGGGAGGCAGGGAAGGCTGTTAGGAGTGTGAACGCAAGGACAGGGTCAAAATTAGCACAGACGGTAAACAAAGAGGACAACACATTTTTTAGGTACATCAGTGAAAGAAGGAAAGCCAGGGAGGATTGTAAGGCTCAAAGGGAGAAGGGGACTGTAAGGAGGAGCCCTGGAAAAGGCGGAAATACTGAGTAAATACTTTTGCTCAGTTTTCACTGAAGAAGGAGAGACAGGGACCACAGTTGGGCAACAAATATTAATGGGGTCAAAACCAGTCCATTTACAGTGGAAAGAGTCCTGGAGAAACTTGGAAACTGAAGGTGGACAAAGCAATGGGACAGATGGCATACATCAGAGAATGTTAAAGGAGCTAAGGAGGGAGTCAATGGCACCACTGGCGGCCCTGTTCAGAGAGTCATTCAACACAGGGGTGGTTCCTGAGGACTGCAGGAGGGCACATGTAGTCCCTCTTCCCAAAAATGGTAGCAGGGAGGAGGTGGGAAACTATAGGCCACTTAGCCTCATGTCAGTTGTAGGTAAAATCATGGAGGCATTGCAAATAAAGAATAGTGGAGTACTTGGAGTCCAGCGAAGCCCATGATCCAAGACAGCATGGATTCACAGCAGGGAGGTTGTGTTAAATGAATCTAATAGATTTTCTTTGACTGGGTTACAAAGGAGGTGAATTGGGGGGAGTGGTGGACATGGTCTACCTCGATTTCAGCAAGGTCTTCGACACCGTCCCACATAAAAGTTTGGTAAACAATATGGGTAGTCTGGGCATGGGTCACAAACTGATAAATTGGGTTAGGAACTGGCTAACAGACAGGAGGCAGAGGGTGGTACTAAATGAGATCCAACCCTGGGAGAGAGGGGTATAAAGTGGGGTACCTCAGGGGTCAGTCCTTGGGCCAGTATTATTTAATGTCTACATCAGTGACCTAGCAGAAGTGCTGGAGGGAAAGGTCTGCCTGTTTGCAGATGACACCAAGATCTGCAACAGGGTAGATACTCCAGAAAGGGTGGAGAAAATGAGGAGGGACCTACGAAAACAGGAGAACTGGTCCGAGGTGTGACAATTGGGGTTCAGTTCCCTCTCTAGAAAATCGTCGCCACCTCCACTGTGCCAAATTCATCTCTAAATTTTGGTTTGGGATGTTCCCCTCATATCTTAACTCCTCTCTTTCCAACCTCCCAATACCAGACCGCTCCCTGAGATCCTCGGACTCACGTTTATTGGTAGTTCCTCGTCAGTCAACTACCGTAGGCCAGTTGGACTTCTCGCATCGCTTCCTAAACTATGGAATGCCCTGCCTTCCCAGATCCGCCACTCATCCTTCACCCACTCCATCTCTTCACCTTACATAATTTCCTCTGAGTCAACTGTACCTGTGGCAAACCTCACTCTCTGACCCCTCACTCACCTCATCCCTCTGCTTGCTGGTTAATTGCACTTTTGGTCCCCTTCCAGGTTCTGCTCCCTTGAGATTGGTGACAACTAGTACCGCCACTGCACTTATGCACATTGCCATCTGTAACTTCTGAAATGTATTGGGGAGGGGAGTTCTGAGTACTGCCACTTGACTGCTACCTGTCAGAGGCCAGGCAACAGTGCTGGCAAGACCAGCAGATGTGGGGTGGAAGTCTGCTGACACAGCACGCAGGTGCATCAAACACACCCGCTTGCCTTGTGTCGCACAGAGACACCCTGGGATGAAAACTGAGTCAAATGCCCTGCTCGCCTCAGCATCTCCCACAGGCATTGCATGACCCTAAGTGGCAGGCCACCTGCCAAAAATATGGCTCTGTGTAAGTGGTGGTTAATCTGATAGTCGGTGACGGAGCTGGAAGTAACGCTGCCAGGGACAAGGGATGGAAGGAGGAAGGGGAAAAAAAAGAATAAAAAATGTATATGTGGGCTGGTCAAGTAGTCACATGGACTGTAACTTTTCCATATGTCCTCATTCTAACGCTGGGATAAGGGATAGCCTACCCGACTTATTGATAGCTATACAGCATATAACCTCAGCAATGCCAGTTATACCTTTCTTTTTGTGTAAGAATAACAATGTTGGAGGTATCAGTTGCTCATTAAAGTGTCTGTAACTGCTTTTTGTTCTCTCTGCTTGTAATAGAGCGTTGCTTGTTATAGGGTATTACTGCAGTCCTGCAATCAATCCAACACAGCTAGCTGCTTCAAATGTTTAAACTGGATTATAAATACAGATTATCCAGCTCCGGATGTTTATCAATTTTGGGGATGTTAAAGGAAAACTACACCCAAAACTTGAAAAAATATATGTTGTACAGAGTGTTTTAGTTTGTATGTGAAGTTCTAGTGTTTCCTTCCCTCTGACTGGTATTAGGAGTTTTTCCCAAATTAGCCTGCTAGCTTTACAACCCCTGGGGATCTTCATCCCTGATAGCTTAATTGTATTTCTTGTTCCCACAGTGCATCTTGTCTCGTGACTGTGATGTAAGAGAGACCTAACATTCAGCACACACATGCCAAACAAACTAAATATCTTGGAAGCTTTACAAGCTGCACAAAAATTACCAGCAGCAAAGTTTTTCAGGACAGTAAACCTTTAGGATGAGGGTGGTCACCAAGCTGAATTCTACAGATTTTAAAATATAGCCATCCCTATTGTTGTGAACTGATTGTAATGCAGTGCTTTCTGCTGGATTTATGGGCTCTGCTACATCACCATCACATGAAACAGGTGCATTGTAGGACAAAGAAATACAATTAAGCTATTTGATATGGAGATCTCCAGGGGTCGTAAAACTACCCTAAAGCTAGCAGGCTAATTTAGAAAAAACTCCTAATACCAGTCAGAGGGAAGGAAACACTAGAACTTCACATACAAATTTAAAACACTCTGCACAACATATAGTTTTTAAAGTTTTGGGTGTAGTTTTCCTTTAATGTATTTTTCCAGCTATCATCAATAACCATCAACTGATGTGTTGCCCCCTGAAATTAATTTTGCCATATGCTTCTTTGGAACAGAATAAATGTAACATTTAAACAAACAAAAAATAATGATAAAAAAGTTTCATTATTTATTTACAAGTTGGTACACTTACATGTCCCTGATTTTCACATCACCACAATGATCTGAAAGACAGGCCTCTGTCACCAACCAACATAAATGCAGCTGACATCGGCAGAGCTCAATTACAAAACTTTTACAGTTTTCTTACCGTTGAGTCCAAGACAGGAACAAATTCATAATTTCTTTGCTTGTGACCTCGCAGTGCTGCTATGGAAATGACTATGATGTCACAAACAGGTCAATATGACCAGCTCCAAAATAAGCCTCAGCTGTAGATGAACTGTAAGGTGCAAAGATTCTGGGGTTCCATATACAATGTGGTAAATCCAATGTCCCAAATACTGCATCCTGATTGGTTGGCTGGCACAATTACCACCATGATAAATCTTCCAGTGTACCCACTGGAAAAAGTGCCAGCCAACCTTATATCATGCTAATCCGGTTGCTTTCACTTCAAAAGAAACTGTCGCGATTTGTCCTGTCATCGTCAGCTAAAACACCACGCTAATTGTTTACAAAATGACATGCTCTTTCAAGTGTAGGGACCTCAGCGAGTTAGAAAATAGTTAAAAACATTAAAGAAACAACATTTGCCATTGTATAATATAAATTTATCCCTCCAGGTGTGGGTACAGAGGACTTAACACGACTGGTGTGGTTCGGTCACTCGGCTGCGCCTCGTGATCGAATCACACCAGCCGTGGTAAATCCTCCAGTGTACCCACATCCTGGAGGGATAAATTGCTTAAGTATTTACTGGCACAAAAAGGTCAGAACAACCATTCTGGACCAGTGTTCTGTTTTGCACCCAGGGTTGCAAGCCTTTCCCTGCGTAGATACGCAGTGCACAGCCAGCACACAGGAGAAAGGGACAGGCACTGTGATGCAAGGGTTGACATGATAGAAGCTGAGCTGTGCTCAAGCACTCACTGGTTCCTACACCCTTGGCTGCAAGCCACAGCAACCCCTTCACTATAGAACAACCAAAAAGCAGTTCTATAGTGGGTGCTGGCTTGCGAACATGAAGAAAAAATTACTCACTGTAATGTTTCTTCTCAGGGATCCCTCACTATGATTTACTCGGTATGTAGCTAGCTCCATGAAGACAGATGCCCGAGATGGAACCTTAATTCAGATGATGGAATTTAGAATTTGATTCAAACTCTGCATACTCAGCCCACTCTGACAGTTATCTCAGATATGCTTCTATAAAGGAAGTGGAGCCGTGGCTACTAAAACTAGCTAAAAGGCCATCAAAAATGTACATAAAAGTTTAAATATTTGTTTAAAACATCAAACAGAGGAAAACATGTAAAATGTTAAGACACTGAAATATTTAGGTAAAAACAACTTTACAATTGTAGAGTAACTGCAACAGTAATATTCAAGCACCATATTAAACAAACTGCTTCTTATGTGAACCCGTTTTCAGTTTCCGGAAGGGGAGGTAGGGATAGGAAGTGTAAAATCATACTAAGGGATAAGTGAGAAGAAACATTACTATGGTGGGTAATTTTTCTTCTAACACCAGGAATCCTACTCCAAGATCAACACTTTATGCAGACTCTACAGCAGCACCCTGATTATATCACAGAGTGCCTACAAGCAAAAGTAATTAAGCCAGGTTTGAGGTCTGCTAGAGGAACGAGGTATCACTTACCCAAATGTAATACAGAATTGGGCAGGGCTCACTTTTTAAGGCTGGGCGCAGTCTACAGACGTTTTGCGAGAGCTCTGTAGCTCTGAAAACTGCTGATTGCAGAATCCCTTCCGTTGGACTTTTAGAAGAATCCTTCCGAAAGCCCAACACAGCTTAAACCCCTCAGCCACGATCGGCCTACAGAATAAAAGCCACACTATTTCGGCTGTTATTTGCGCATTCCGATACGTGGACTGCACAAGCGTACGACTCGTGCGCATACGCAGTTCTGCAGGTTGTCACCATGTTGTGAATGGCAAAATGCCATTCAGTATTTTCTGTGCCCCCCCCCCCCAAGTACTGCCAGTCATCTAGTGGCACACTGGGAGCCCATCCCAGTGTGCGGATTTTTTTTCTGTAAATTAGAAAACGGTCCCTTTCGGTTTCTTTTTCCCTGGTGCCCTCTACCTGAGTCATGCCCGACATTGGGGTGCCCAATCCCCATGTTGGTATCTATGTGGCACACTTGGAGCCCATCCCAGTGTGCCAGAATGTTTTTTTTGTTTTGCTGAAAATGGTCCCTCGTTGTCGCTTTTTCCCCTGTGAAACTGAAACGGGTCCCTCGTCACGCTGCAGTCCCCCTCCTCCCTCTCCCACTGAGCACCCACCTCCCCACACCCCCACCCCATACTTACCTCTGAGATCAACACTGTCATCTTCTCTGAACGGACACGGCTGCATCTTCCAAAGCCCAACTACTGAACTGAAGAACTAAAGGTTAAGCATGCTATGCAGCCATTCAATGGGAGTTTCAACTTATGCTGACATCTCAACCACTTTTTGGAATTTTTGCCCCAAATTTTCAACATGGGGTTCTTGGGACCACACCTTGTGAAAACTGTCACTGTCATTCTGCTACTCGGCCCCAAAAGATGATTTTTCGGTCACTACATGGAATCACCTTTCGGGACCAATTCACGAAATGACAGTGCCACTGTTCATGAGGTGGGGTCCCAAAATGCCCATGTTGCAAATTTGGTGAAAAATTTCAAAATGATCATGCTATTTAGCCGCAGTGTTATGTATTTTCTATGAACACTTTAACGTCGCTAATTTTTAATATCTTCTACCCACATTTTTAACATTGCCACTTTTGCATACCTCCTTCAAAACAGTACAGCTGTCATTTTCCACAACCTGCCCAAAACGTGTTTTCGCACTGTGGTGCAGAATAGCACGTTTGCTCTGCGCAATCACCTTTTGGGACAACTGAATAAAATGACACTGGCACTGTTCATGAGGAGGGGTCCAAAAAGGCCACGTTGAAAATTTGGTGCAACACCTCCAAATAATGACCAAGTTACACCTGGGCGTTGAATAATTTCTACGTACGTGTAACTTTTGTCACTTGGTAGCTCTTCATAGCCCTATCGGCTCTGGCTCTGTTTTATAAGGGCCCTGCTCTTTGGAATACACTGCCTGTAGAATTGAGGATTCAAGATAGTAAAAGACATGTAGGCCGGATAAAAAACTGGTTTAGGAAAGGAAGGATTAAATGATTTAACGGTAACACTGGAATGACATTTGATCAGTTAATGACCTAACAGTTGAATTAGTGCAATATATGCCCATCTATTGTGTACTTGATATTTGTGATATTTATTGCCTAGATATTTGAGAGATTTGTAGTTTGTATGTATCATTTTTGTCCCATATGTGATGTAATTGAGGTATCTATGAAGTAGTATAACTGTGTTATCTTGCGTATCTCACTGGAAATTAGTTTTTAAACTCAGTTGAGCTGCCAATTCATTCATTATAATGAATAAAAAATGTTACTACTTACTACTACTACCCTGGGAGTATGGGTCCATAACTCACATGAGAAAAAGGTTTTACAAGACAGCAGCACAAAGCTGGCATCCCTTCTGGACTGTTTTTTAATTTTTTTAACTTTTCTGCACCACCTATGGGGAACTCTCTCTCGGCAGTCCCTCGCCCAGAGCTCTACCTCCTACCTGAAGCACCCTACTCCTCACCCCATATCGACTGGTAGACTCCCTGGCTCTGTACCCTCCAATGTAGGGCAGCCTTCTCCGCCCAGGGCACTCTATCTATAATCCAATTTGCCAGTCGGACGGGGGGCTGGTGCAAGGAGAGGTGCCCAGTCTTGGAGGGTGGCTCATGGGTCCGTGGTGCCTTCGCCCATCCCCACAGGCAGGGATTTCCTTAGTTAAGCCCATCCAGAGCGCGGACGTGCAATGGTGTCTGCATAGCATGCTGCTGACACCCACCACTGCTCCGCCCCCTTCTGCCAGCAACACTGCTACAGTGCTCCCGATCTCCATAGGGGGCTGCTGGCGAGCAGTGCAGAACCCACTACCCTCCCTAGGAGAGGAAAGCAGTCCATTGGATGCTTGATCCTCTCCCTCCCCTGCCGACCTACGGCGACCCGAGTCCGGGTCGCTGACGTGTGCGAGGTGTGGTGTCCAGCGCCTCAACCCTCAGAACCACCACCGGCCTGGACTGTATATTTTAGGCAACAGTGCTGTGTGAACATGTGCACTGTTTCCCAAGCAGCTGCTTTGCAAATATCTAACAATGAGGCTGCCCCTGTTGATGCCACAGAGACAGAGGTTCAACTGGTGGAGTACACCATAAGCCTCGGTGGCATTTTCCCAGCTTTTCATAACAGAAATCAATGTAAGAGACTGTACAACGAGAGACAGACATACTGGTTGCTTGTTTACAGTTTGCCAACCTCCCATATGTAACAAAAAGCTGACTTGTCTGGGACCTAACATCCTCTGTCTGGTCCATGATACTCAGAGCTCGCTTTAAGTTAAGGCTGTGCAGTTTATGCTCAACTGGTCAGAAGTATTCCGTATAAAGCACGGGAAGGGCTACTGACAGGTTCAAGTAAAATTAAGGACACCGCCTTAAGTAATAATTTCCTATTGGTTATAAGGACTACCTTGTCCCTGTGGAAGATTAGGTAGTTTGGTTCTGTGTAGAGGGCTTGCAGCTCACTTAACCCCATGGCAGACGTAATGGCAATCAGGAAAATGGTGTTTCATGTGACAAACTTTAGGCCAGTAGTGTCCATATGCTCGAAAAGACCCTCCATAAGTTGGGCAAGGCAGACAATGAGATCCCATGGTGGAACTGGGTCTCTTGTCACTGAGGCCTTTAACAAACCTTTTGAAGTTAGGTTGTGAGGCCAGTGACTTTCCCTTGCCTGCTGACACTGCTGCTTGTGCACCCTGAGTGTGGATGGCTTTAGGCCTAGGGATTGCAAGTGAACTAGGTAATCCAAAATGAACACATAGCCCTACCTTTATTGGGATTATCTTTATAGGGACACAACAGAATGAAAATGTCTTCCATTTAGAAGCATATGCTTTCCTGGCTACTAGTCTCTAAGAACTTAAGCACCTTCATGGCATCCTCTGCGAGACTGAGTCCAGAGCACTCCAGATCTTCAAAACGATGCCCTCAGGTATACTGTCCTGGGGTCTGGGGATGCTATTCTGCCCTTGGACAGCATCAGCAAGTTGTGACTCAGTGGCAGACTGACTGGTTTCTTGCTGGACAGGGCCAGAGCACCGAGTACCAGGCCTGCCTGGCCCAGTTTGGAGCCATTAGGATCACTGTTGCAGACTCCTTCCTGAGCATTAGGAGTAATTAGGAGTCAGAATGGTGGGGAGGCATATAGGAACCTCCCTGTCCAATCCAGAGCCAGTGCATCCTCTGGGAATGTTCTCTTGGCAGCTGGTCTGCAACAAAACTGTGGGAGCTAATTGTTCTCTCAGGAGGCAAACAGATCTACTTATGGAGTGCCTCACCTCCTGAATACTGTGGTCAGAACCTGTTGGTTCAGGGCCCATTTGTGATTTCTCTGGATGATATTACTT
Source organism: Neoceratodus forsteri (assembly GCA_016271365.2). NCBI lineage: Eukaryota > Metazoa > Chordata > Ceratodontiformes > Ceratodontidae > Neoceratodus > Neoceratodus forsteri. The sequence continues at coordinate 1,101,092,240 of CM028132.1, read as the reverse complement.
AGGGAGTCTGCCAGTGCATTGTCCTTGCCTGGCAAATCAGAAGTTGAAATTGGCACCACCTTTAAGTAGACCTGTGGGCTTGTACTGGAGAAGGCAACATTTCAGTAAGTACATCAGTTGGGCTACTGGAAAATTCTGTTGGGCTAGTGGATTTCCCCAGTCACTAGCACTGTTGGCTAGTGGCAGTAAAACTTAATTTTGACCCCTACAAATGCACTGAAGAAATTTAAGATTCTAAGGTATATGCCAGGTCCCAGATCCTTTTTTCAAACTTACTTTATTTATGCTCTTTTCCAAGTATATGACACCACATACAAGATTATACACAGAAAATGAATAACAAAATACAGTACAATATATGGACATACAGACATAGGGCACTTACATAATTAACCAATTTCAAAACTAATCAAGGTCTAGGTACCACCTGGAAGAGGGTGGGAAGGGGATGGAAAGAGAGAGTGGTAAGAGGGTTTACAAATAACATCATTAAAAATATCATATTTTAGAGACTTAGCTTATAAGTTCTCTGATAAGCACCTGTAATAGACCCACCTTCTATGGTACAAAATCTGGTCTTACTGAGGCCATAATACTACCCATCTCTTCCAAATTAACTCAAATAGTGATTGCCTCTTAATAACTGCTGCAGTAAGGGCTTCTGTTCTATATCCCGAGATCATAATCCTGTGCCATTGAGAGCGGTCCGGGCCTTGTCTAGAGATCCATTTTTTTGTAATTGCTTTTTGGGCTGCCAAAAGGGCTATCTTTAAAAGTTTCTTTGTATGTGGATCCCCCTATCCCCACGACACATCAAAAAGAATGTATAAGGTAGAATTTAGTACCAAATTAGGGCCAAAACAGCACAAAGAGCCTGCTGTAGTTCTCTACGAAATATGGTCAGAGCTGGGCATTCCACATTATATGATGTGGGGCTACTGGGGAATGTCCACAATCCCACTCAACAAACTGGGTCCCTGTGTCTGAAATTTCGTTGGATCGCTGGGGTCCTTAAAAAAAAAAAAAAAATCGGATCAACATTTTTCAAGCAAACTCTCTCCATCCTATCGTTGACAGACCTTTATATATCCTAACATTGCCCTGCCCCATGTTTCATCCTCTGTTGTGATCCCAAATCACGAGACCAGGTCCCTCTAACCAACTGGGTGGTGTCTCCCTTCCAGGTTAATAGGGCTTTGTATATATGGGATATAATACGGGTTAAAGGGGCCCTACCTTCCATCGCAGCCTTACCTAAAACCACAAGATTTTTGATATAATCCCTAATTTGAAAATAGCAAAATCTGTCCTTCCAGGTAAGCCCATACTTGAAAAGACAGGATCCCTGTCCCCTCCATGAAATGCCAGATCATATGTAAATTTGTCTTCTCCCATGTCTTGAACCCCAAATCCCACTTCACTGGGCAGAACCCCTCCAGGTATGGGACAGAGAATAAGAGGTATCTCTATTTCCCCAGGCTCCTGTCTTCTAGGACTCCATACCAAATGCCTAACGTGAGGTATGTGTATGAATTGGATTCCCTTGTGGTTACCAGATTTATTTTATCCGCTAACAGGGCATATGAAGGTTGGTGAGTTCTCCTCTAATTCCAGTGCCTTCCATTTGGCAATGTAGTTTCTATTGCACCAATACAGTACTGTCCTGAGTTGAGCTGTCTTATGATATCATTTAAAATTTGGAAGAAATAGTCCCCTTCCTCTTCGGGATCTGAAGAAGTGATAATCGGACTCTTGGTTTTGTGAGTCCCAGATAAATCGGAGATCTTTCTATTTAAGGTACTATAAAAGGAGTCAGGGACACACACAGGTAAAGTCTGCACTAAATCTAAGAACCTAGGTAACACAACCATCTTCACCGCCTGCATCCTCTGTAACAATGGGACAGGGATAGTTGCTCACCTCTTCAGTACAATACTAATGGTTTCAAAATTGAGTGTAATTGAGGTGAACATGTGCTCATATTCGAGCCAAGCTGCACCCCAAGATATTTCAGATGTCCCAGATTCCATTTAAAGGAAACTGTTGTTGGATATGTTCTGAGGGACATAATGTATCTGTAGGACTACAGTTTCTGTAGTATTTATTTTGTACCCTCAACCTGTCCAAATTCCTCCAGACAGTTACACAACCGGAGAGCCCATTCCGAGTGCCCAGGTATATTAATAAATCGTCATGATAATGCCAGCTTCTGCATTTCTCCTCCAAGCTCTCCCCCAGTGCCCATGCCAAAGGCTTCAAATGCAAGGCAAGAGCAACGGGAAAGTGAGCATCCCTGTCTCGTACCCTTATGAAGGGGGATTGAATCAGATATCCTACCGTTGATCTTAATAAAGGCTCTAGGCTTGGTATAGATATTATTAATAATTTTAATGTAGGACTCCGAGAAGCCAAAATGTTTTAAGGTTAGACCCAGAAAATGCCATGCCACCCGGTCAAAGGCCTTCTCCACATCCAAACTCAGGAGCACAAATGGAGACCAGAACGGGCAGTATGGTGTAAAATATGCAATGTTCACATAATATTATCCTGGGTCTGCCTGCCAGGTATGAACCCCGTTTGATCAAAATCAATTAAAGTGGGTAGAACAGATTCCAATCTTCTTGCCATGATGCTGGCATATAATTTATAATCGATGTTGAGGACCGAAACTGGGCAGTACGATTTACATTGGGTGGTATCTTTGCCTGGTTTTGGGATACATGATATAACCGTGTAATTCCAGGTGTCTGGAATCTTTCCACCTAATTGCGCCTCCTTACAGGCCTCCAGAAGGGGATTCTGCAACTCCTTCTCAAAGAATTTAAAAAACTCTGGGGTGTACCCATCGGGTCCCGGAGACTTACAGGGTTTCAGATTTTTTATTGCCTGAGCTAGTGCTCCAGGGTCTCATGGGGTTCCAGATGCCACTTACTGTAAGAGCCTGTAGGTGGGCATCCCATCCCAGGAGTGAAGCATCTATTGTAACGATACTTGGTGACTGCTGAAGTAAGGGAATGCTCTCTCTGAGATTGATTTCCACCACTTCCGTGACCTTACCAATGTTTTTGTAACTGGCACTAGTTTTGAGAATGAGTCCCATCTTTGAGATCATGGTCTCCTAAATGGAACTGGATATCTCTCATATGAAATCAAGCCCATGGAACCACAGCTGTGAAGGTAGCCATGTATCCCAGCAGTTGCAAGAAACCACTAGCAGGTCTCTGATGTAGTCAGAGTTGCCTCTCTGCCCTATGGAAGGAATGCTTTCCCCTGCAGGGTGTGCAGTTCTGCTCCTATTAAGTCCAGCATCTAAACAGGTTCTGTTTGTGACTTCTGCAGATTTATCAAGAACCTCCAATTGTACAAGTTGCTTTTTACAGCCTGAATGGAGCACCTTGTCTCTGCTTCTGCTTGAAATGTGAAGGTAAGCATCTTTCAGAACCAGTGATCTCAGCCAGTGCCCCGACTGCAAAAATGTTATCACTGTTCTCAGTGTGACCACCTTGAAGTTGTTTTTTTTATGTTTGTTCAGAGATCTGAGACCTAAAATGGGTGGCCACTCTCCATTTTTCTTGTGGATTTAAAAGTACTCTGAGAATAGGCCCTTGCCTCACTGAAAAGCAGGACCTTTTCACTGCTTTTGCTTGTAGTAACTTTTCCACTTCCAGTTCCACAGAAGTCTCTCTGATGGAGAGTGTGCTGGAAATTTTTGTGTTTATGAAGTTTGGAAATATTCTGAACAGCAGAGACAAGACCTAGCCCACTAACTCCAGAACCCATTTGTCTGTGGTAATGTTTAACCATTCTTGAAGAAGGTAGTGTGCAGCCTTCCCTCCATTGGCAATGGTTGGGTGACACACACAGAACTGTCGAGGGTTTGTTTTGTCTGTGGTTTGGGGCTACAGTTGCAGCAACTTGTTTAGTGCCTCTCCTACCTCTGCCCCTATAGTAACCTCTTTGAGAATGGTACTCATAAGATGCACTGGGCCTTCGCTAGTAACCCATACTCCAGCCTTCCTTTCCATAAGGCCTGCAGGAAGTAGAGGCATTTTCTTCTTCTGAATTATTCTTATAAGTAGTTTTGCATCTCTCAGCTTTTTTTTTCTCTACATACACTTTATTCTCCTTCTGCCCCCTTATGATTGACTCCCCTAGCCCCGTCACCCCAGTATCATCGGGACTTACCCCTGCCTAGTCACCTGAGTGCGGAGCCTGTGGGAGGTCGGTCTTCATCCTGCAGCCGGAGGTGTTTTCCCTTTTCTCCTTCTCCGCTGCTGGGAGTGCAGATGCAGGATGTCTTGCGATGGAAGCGTCGTGCATCCGCAATGATCCTGACATCCTCATGTATGGCCTCTAACCTGCACTATCTCCAGACCTCCACCTGGGGTAATTGTTTGGCGCGGAGGCAGTCCTCCTCTCCAGGAGGAGAGTCAGCCCCCAGGCGCTCGATCCTCTCCCTCCTGCCGACCCCGACAGCCCCTGCTTGTTCCCGAACATGGAGTGCTTGTGTGTGGCATCCAGCCTTCATCAGGTTTCTTCATATGCCTCTATGGGTTCCCTCAAGGGAAATCCACTGCTTTGATCTGAGTGTCCTAAGGAGGATAGTTGTCCTTAGCTAGGAAAATCTTCTTAAGGACAGTTCAAGGCGAAGATTCTAGCTGCAGTGTCATTAGTGTCCACTGCCCTGTGGAGAGGATATTTAGTGGCATCAAGGGCTGATGTTGCTGTTGCAATTAAGACTCATGCCAGGTCACTATTCGATTTCTATGACAGTGCCAGGATTGTGTTTCACAGTGCTTTCTGATACCGAGCAATATGGGCCAAATAAGCTGCCTGCCTGATAAGCAAGGTAACTGACGTGTAAACTTTTCCGGCCATAGCAACCTATTATTTTTTAGTCCTTTTCAGGGGGCTGCACAGAGATGGGGACCTTTGCCCTCCTGTAGGCAGTAGCCTGGACTATCCCTTGGTGATCAGGGTGGGCACAGAGGTATTCTACCCCACATCTGTCCACCTGATACTTCCTTTCACTTTTCCTATCTATGACTGCAGCAGGGGTTGGTACAGACATGATTTTTAAAGTGGCCTTTTTAACAGATTTATATATGGGAACTAGCAGTCTTCTTGTAGGTGCTACTCCCAACATATCCATGAATTCAGCTTCCTCTTCATCCTCTCAGCTTCCTGACAAGCAGATAAGTTGGAGCCAGAGCCTGAGCCTGGGCAGTAGCAGGTATATATTAAAATTTCCCATGGACTGGAAAATTCGCCACACTTTTGAAATGTCCTCAGATGAGAGCATTTTATCCGAGTCATCTGTCTGTTGCTTTTTCTTTTCAGGGGGTGCGGCACTGACGTTTTGTTTTCTTTAGGTTTCTTTTTTGCATGCACTTTTTCCAGTATTTGCTCTGAGGCCCTTTCATTCTTATTTTTGTCACTGATGAACTCAGGGTTCCTCCATCCTTCCTCTACCATCTCACCAACAGGCCCTTTACATTACATTCATCTCCAAATATTGGTTCAACACTCTTCCCTCCTACCTCTCATCACTCCTATCTTTAATCCCCCCCTGCCTGCCAATCCCTCCACTCTAAGGACCATCACACTTTTGCCATTCCTCACCCATGCTCCTCTGCTGGACAATCTGCATTCTCCTATAGGCTTCCCTCTTTCTGGAACAAACTCCCTCCTTCATCTCTCCCCATCCTTTAACTCCTTTAAATGCCTGCTGCAACTTCAACCCCAACACTTGCTCCTGCTACCCTTGCAGTCTTGAATTTAACCCATACATGTTTTGGTTGTGATTCTAAACACTACTAAAGTTCACTGCACTTTGTTTAATTGTGGTACATGCAAAGTCTCTTTATTTTATTGTATTACTGTAACACACTGCTCGTCTGTCTGTTCAAATGTTGTTTTGCTATTATCTACTGCTGTTCTGCTCCATCTCCCCCTTCCCCAGGTCACACCTGGAAATGAGTCTTGGCTCAGTGTGCCTTTCCCAGTTACCAGATTTTACACAAATAAATAAATAATTTTGGACACCCTGTTATCTGATCCATCATCACCATGCTTATCAGATGGCTTTGCAGCTTTATCTTCTTTCTGTCCCCTTTTAGTGGGAATGCCACTATACATGAGGAGCCACGGACCCTTCTGATGTGTGCTTTCCACCATCATTAGGAACTCCCTCAGAGCCTGCTTTATTTGTTTGGTAACACAGAGACAGACTGTGCATCTATACTTTATCTTTTTTAGACCTTTTTTTAAGGTTGATGGTCAAAATTTAAAGCAAATGTTACAACAGTAAAGTTACTATGGACCCAGGAATTTTACACAGCTCATGGCAATGTCTCTCTGCCAGGAGCTAAAATACTTTAACAATTTACATAGATACACAGATACATAGACAGTGTCGGCAGATAAGGGCCTACAGCCCACCCAGTCTGCCCATTTGAGTTTGTAAGTTCACTTTGTTTTCCTAGAAGTCTGTTGCCTTACCCCGACCTTCAAGATTCTTTTATGTCTATCCTATGCATTCTTAAATCCCATGTTTGTTTCACCCCACCGCTTCCTCTGGCAGGGTGTTCCACTAGTCCACCACCCATTCTGTGAAAAATTCTTCTCTCACGTTTCCTCTGAACCATCCTCCCTCCAACTTCATCTCATGTCCTCTAGTCCTGGAACATCTTTTTTGCTTATAAATAGTGTATTCCTACACCCTATTCCACCCTGTAAGATGTATGTCTCTATCATATTCCATCTCTCCCTCCTCTCCTCCAGGAGTACATATTCAAGTCCTTCAACCTGTCCTCATAGGACTTGTGATGCAATGTATGTACTATCTTTGTTGCCCACCTCTGAACCTTCTCTACCCTGTCTATGTCCTTACATAGGTAAGGTCTCCAGAACTGTACACTGTACTCCAGATGGGGCCTCACTAGTGTCTTGCATAGTGGAATTATGACCTCCCTTTTCCTGCTGGTGATGCCCCTGCCTATGCATCCCAGTGTCCTATTTGCATTACCTGCTGCCTTGTTGCACTGTTTCCCTACCTTGAGGTCATCAGAGATGATAACCCCAAGATCCCTTTCCTGCTTGGTGCATGCTATATCCTCACCACCACAACTGATATTTTGTGCCCCATATGCATTATCTTGCACTTCTTTGCACTGAATTTCAGCTGCCAAACCCACAACCATTCTTCAAGTTTCTGCAGGTCCCTTCTCATTCTGTCTACACCCTCTGGTGTGTCTATTCTGTTACAGAGCTTTGTGTTATCAGCGAACAGGACATTCTGCCTTCTAGGTCCTGCGCAATGTCACTGATGAAGATGTTGACTAGAACCGGTCCCTTTTCAGTCCCTGTGATACCCCACTGGTCACTCTTCCCTCTGTGGAGTGGCAGCCATTTAACACCACCCTCTGTGTCCTGCCGCCCAGTCAGTTACCTACCCACCACACTACTGTCCTACCCACACTCATATTCCCCAGTCTGTGTAATAGTCTTCTATGTGGCACAGTGTCAAAGGCCTTGCTGAAGTCCAGATAGGCCATGTCCACTGCCCCCCCGATCCACCTCCCTAGTCACCCAGTCAAAAAATTCAATGAGGTTGGTCTGACATGACCTCCCCCTGGTGAAACCATGCTGCCTTGGGTCCTGTAGTCCATTGACAACCAGATGTTCCACCAATTCTCCTTCAGTAGTGCTTCCATGATCTTCCCCACTACCGAGGTGAGGCTGACTGGTCTGTAGTTCCCTGCTTCCTCTTTGTTCCCACTTTTGTATAAGGGGACTACATCTGCTATACTCCAGTCTTCTGCGTCCCGGTTTCCAGTGATCGGCTAAACAAGATTGCCAGAGTTCAGCCACCACCTCTCTTAGTTCTTTAAGGACCCTGGGGTGCACCCCATCTGGTCCCATTGCTTTATCAACTCTAATTACTTCCAGTTCCTTCAAGACCCTTTCTCATGTAAAGGGACTTGTGTCCATTCTGCACCATTCCACCCCTTGTACTCCTTCAGACCCATTACCCTCCTCTTCCTCAGTAAAGACTGAGCAGAAGTACCTGTTCAATATGTCAGCTTTACTGTTATCCTCCTAGCGACCCCATCCTCTCCTTCAGTCTCACTATCCCTCCCTTTGCCTTTCTTTTTCACTTTTGTACCTGTAAAGGTTTTGTCCCCTCTACCCACTGATTTTGCAATGTGCTCTTCTGTCTGAGCTTTGGCTTCCCTTACTGACCTCCCTGCCTCCTTTGCTTCTCCTGGTACTTTTCCCTATCCCATTCTGCCTGTGTCTTTTGTATTGTCTGAATGCAATCTTTTGGCTTTCACTTTCTCTGCTACCTCCTTGGAAAACCATAATGGCCTCCTTCCTTTTCCCTTGGTAACCTGCTTAATGCATAATTCTGTTGCTCTTGTAATTCCCATTTTAAAGCCTGTTGGCCATGATGTCCTGTAATTATTTTCTCAGGTCCTAAATCACCAATTTTGAGGACCAGAGATAAACTAAGTATATTTCCAAAGTAATAATGCTGCTGTCTAGAGCTTGTTGTAGTAAAAACAGCATTGCTAGTTAAAAAAAAAAACTGGGACAAAGTTCAAATTGCAGTTTCTGTAACAAAAACCGATCAATTTAGGTCACAGGATGCAGACAGGACCAGAAAGTGAAAGCGATCTGGTTCCAATTTACAGTTAATGTACAAAATGCAGCCACTTGGTTTTAAAAAGTAAAAATAGTGGTCCGGCCCTGGTGGAATGGGGGCACGAAGGCACCCATGCCTCACCTGCCACCATGCCAGCGACCTGGGTTCGGGGATGGACCTGGGTCGTCTGGGGTTGTCCAGGGACTGCAGGATTGAGCATCTGGAGGACTGCTCTCTATGACAGGGTTGAATCAGATGGTGGGGATTATTTTCCTTTCAGTTGCTCTGAATTGGACTTGTTTGAGAATACCTCCAAAATCTGGAAGTCTAGGAAAGAAAGAACACACCTGAAGAAACAGTGGCAACAAAAGACTGTCAGCGATAAGGTGCCAGCTGTCGAAGGGGGTGAGGGCATGGGAAGGTAATGCCTGGGGCACCGGTGATTGGGGGTGGGGGGAGTTCGGTGAATGGCTAAGCCTGCACAGTGGTGTGGGAAAAACAGCATTAACAGAAAAAAAAAAAGAAAAAATAGTGGTTTCTATTTAGAAAAGCCAAAAAATAAAAGTAAAAATAGTCGGGTACTCTCCAGTTCCTAGCAATTAATCAGGAACCGGAGAAACCTAACAACATTAAAATAACACCCTAACGCAGAACACTGAAGATGTAATTTGTAATTTAAAGTACCTTTTTTTTTTTTAACATATAAAGTAAGAAAACATCTGGAAATCATATACAGTGGCGTGAAAAAGTATTTGCCCCCTTCCTGATTTTCTCTATTATTGCATATTTGTCAGACTGGATGTTTTCAGGTCTTTAGACAAAATATAATATTAGATAAAGGGAACCTGAGTGAACAAATAACACTTTTTTTTTTTTACTTATTTCATTTATTTAATGAAAAAAGTTAACCAACACCAACTGGCACTGTGTGAAAAAGTAATTGCCCCCTAGTTAAATCAACCCAATTAAAGGGATAATTAGAGTCAGCTAATTGAACACAGCCAGGCTTGATTACAGCCAGCCCTGCTCAATATAAACCTCACGTATTTTGGCCCTTACCATCAGAGTCACGTTGCCAGCACAAAGATTCAACAAGCACATTATGCCATGATCAAAGAAAGTTCCTGAAAAGATCAGAAAAAATTTGTTGCCCTCTATCAGTCTGGAAAGGGTTACAAAAGCTATTTCTAAGGCTCTGGGACTCCATCGAACCACAGTGAGAGCCATAATCTCAAATGGAGAACACTTGGAACAGTAGTGAACCTTCCCAGGAGTGGGCCTGCCAAAATTACTCCAAGGGCAGTGTAAAATCATCCAAGAAGTCTCAAAGGATCCTAAAACAACATCCAAAGAACTACAGACTTCTCTTGCCTCAGTAAGGTCAGTGTTCATGACTCCATAATCAGAAAAAGACTGGGCAAAATGGGCTTCATGTGAGAGTAGCAAGTGGAAACCACTGCTAACCAAGAAGAACATAAATGCTCGTCTCTCATTTGCCAAGAAGCACCTGGATGATCCACAAGCCTTTTGGGAAAATGTTCTATGGACAGATGAGTCAAAAGTGGAACTTTTGGACAACATGGATCCCATAATGTCTCGTGTAAAGCAAACACAGCATTCCACAGTAAGAACACCATACCAATAGTCAAACATGGTGGTGGTAGTGTGATGGTGTGGGGATGCTTGCTGCCTAAGGACCTGGATGACTTGCCATAATTAAAGGAACCATGAATTCTGCTCTGTACCAGAAAATTCTAAGGAGAATGTCCAGTCATCCTTCCGTCAGCTGAAGCTGAGCGTAGTTGGGTCATGCAGCAAGACAATGATCCAAAGCATAAAAGCAAGTCCACATCAGAATGGTTAAAGAAGTAAAATTAAAGTTTTTGGAGTGGCCTAGTCAGTCCAGACTTAAACCCAATAGAGATGCTGTGCAGGACCTGAAACGAGCAGTTCATGCTCGAAAACCTACCAAATGTTACTGAATTAAAGCAGTTCTGCGAGGAAGAGTGGGTTAAAATTCCTCCACAGCGATGTGAAAGACTGATATTGAATTATAGGAAGTGTTTGGTTGCAGTCATTGCAGCTAAATGTGGCATAACCAGTTATTAAGTGTAAGGGGGCAATTACTTTTTCACACAGTGCCAGTTGGTGTTGGTTAACTTTTTTTCATTAAATAAGTGAAATAAAAAAAAAAAAACAAGTGTTATTTGTTCACTCAGGTTCCCTTTATCTAATATTACATTTTCTCTAAAGACCTGAAAACATCCAGTGTGACAAATATGCAATAATAGAGAAAATCAGGAAGGGGGCAAATACTTTTTCACGCCACTGTATACCAGAGTTAAACTTGGGTGACTGCTCTCTTGGAAGGAGAATCAAATCCTAAATTCCACCATTTGAATAAGGTTCCATCTCTGGGGCATCTGTGTCCACGGAAAGAGATGCATACACTGTTAAGCATAAGTGTGGGACTCCTGGTGGTAGAACAAACATTCTGGCTGGGGAAGGGGTTTGATGGTGCACAGTGCCGACGGACTTCAAGGAGAAGAAATGGGGCTGGGTAGGGATCCACTGGACACCAGGGAATATGGTATACTACATGTATGTTTGTGGGGCCATTGGATTACCAAGGATTACAGAATATATGGACACCAACCAGAGAAGTGGGCATCAAGGCTAAGGTTTGGTGGGAGGATAGAGGAAGCAGTGGTGGTAGCACCAATTGTTACCAGGGTACCATCCACAGACCCATCAGCAGCCACCAAACAGCATGTTAGTGGGTGCACACTTCTGTCTGTGCCCACTAACATCCTGATCAGAATTTAAATCTGGTGGCAAGCGATACTGTCTCAAAGAGGGAGGAGGACCCCCCCATGTGCAAATGCTCCCGCTTTGGGTATAACAAAAAAGAATGATGGCACTGAGGCACCCGTTGTCCCCATAAAGCACCATCAACATTTTTTTTATCTGCAACTTTCTATCCAAATCCTGCTCCCTCTTTGCCACAGGCGATCAAACCAGCTGTCGCCACCAACACTGGTCCTCATGTACCAAACCCCATCCCCAGAATGGGGTAAGATTCAGAAATGTCTCCCATTCACCAGAGTACCTAAGAGTGGTAAGGCAGGGCTCTGAATTTCAATGCTATGTGGTGTTCAATGTATAACAAAAATCACTCAAGAAACACTAAACAATATGGGCTGGTAACTCACACTGTATACCCGTTTCCAGTCCCTGATTATACCGACAGGCATTCTGTTTCTAGTCTTCAATTGGATTGTGGTGTATTCTGGTGCCTTCACCCCCACAGAGCTGAAAAAAGCCCCCACCACCACAACCGAGTAAACTGCACGAGAAATACACTGCCCTCTGTACATTTCCTGCACTCACACCTTCAGTAACAGCACAGCCCATGCTGCAACTTAAGGACTTTCTGGAGAAAGTCTGGTCTCTCTCTCACATCACTACAGCTCAAATGGAGTTATTAGACTCCTTAAACAACCACCAGAAGAGAGTGAGGACCATAACTATGGAACAGAAGTGGGTTCCTGACTGAAGCAGTTTGTTATGATCACTTGTCAGGTGAGACCAACCATTTTTTTTTTCCTTGGAATATCTGCTTAGGGACAGATATAGGAATAGCCAGAAATTCTGGGCAGCCTTAAAAAAGTTACTGGGGAAGGCCAATAAGGCCCCTCCAAGTATGCTAGCCACCCCCAGCAGTGTTATCACCTCCCCAGTAGACATAGCAGATGCATTCAATGTAGCCTTCACCGATCTAAGCTCAGAACTCCCAGCCAATCCGCCACACTCACAAGTAGCCACTGAAGACAATAAGCACAGTAGTCCAATCATACCTAAATTTTATTTTAGGCAAGTCGGTATAAGGAAACCGTCAAATATATTAAGCCTGTTCTAGCTAAAACAAGGCTCGGGAGTGATAGAAGTCGACATAAAGCTATTAGCTATCGCTCTGAACAAATTGGCTCCACCAGTTAATAAAATCTTCAACCTCTCGCTGAGACTCTCCCAATTCCACAGACCTGGAAGAAATGCTAGAGTAACACCAGTCTTCAAGAGCGGGACAACTGTCGCAAACTACAGACCTATCTCGATACTGCCTCCCCCACCAAAAGCACTTGAAATGATGGTGTCAGATCAGTTTAGGGAGCACTTAAATAAATGTAATCTAATGTGTGCCTAACAACGTGGATTTAGAAAGCAACATAGCACAGTCACGGCCCTCACTGAGTACAACAATTGTATCCTCTAAGGCGCTAGATAAAGGTCTAGTAGTTGGAAGTATTTATGTAGAGCTAACAAAGCATTTAATCTGTGGACCACACACTGCTGATCTCCAAGCTACTTACTCTTGGACCCTCTAAGGAAGCCGTGTCGTGGTTCAAGTGCTACCTCTGATCGCTACCAAAAAGTAAAAATAAATGGGGTCCTTCTGAGTGCACGGAGTCCTACAGTGGTCAATCTTAGGCCCTCTCCTATTCAATCTCTTTGTCAATGGCCTGCCTATGTCGTGTCAAAGGTGCTGTCATATACAGATGATGCTGTAATCAGAGCAGTAATGCACTGCACAAAAACCTTACACAAGAACTCCACCACAGCTACGAGGCCATAGAATCATGGTTTAAGATCAATAAACTTATTCTCAACTATAAAAAACAAAAGCAATGCTCTTCTCAAGAGTATATCTGAAGAATAAGCTACCACCCCTCAACATACACAACGCACTGGGCAGCATCCTTGAACAAGTACAATCCTTCAGATACCTGAGTGTTTATCCTCGATGACACATAATCCTTTGCCGAACAAGTTGACACCATTGTAGAGACTGGAAACAGGAAACTGGGTGCACTTTTTAGACAAAGACTGAATCTAACCACCAAAGCTAAATGCCTGGCTGTCTCCAGATCTGTGCTCCCACTTACAGGCTCCCAATTTATGGTTCAGTCATGGATACGGTCCCAGACAGAGTCAGGATGCTGCTTAACAAAGCCTGTCATAATTTTGTATCTGGCTCTCACAAACTCATGCACACCTGCAATCTATACACCCACACAAACTGGTTCACTTAGCTGCTCGACTCCGCTACCAAACACCCTTATTGGCCATAAAAGCTCTCCTAGGCCTTACACCGCCTTCCATCAGCTGCCTCCTCAGACCCATTCTTCTCAGCGTAAACACTACTCGGAGCGTGACCCGGAGTTATCTATTCCCCAGAATAAAACTAGCCTGGTGCAGTGATCCTTCGCTTATCGCACAGTCATGTGGTACAATGAACTCCCCCTCAGGCTGTTCAAGTGGGCCCTCAGGACACATGTTGCCCTGAACTCAGGCTGTCAGTGCTGTGACCAGACCTAAGTTATTCTCTCTCTCCACAACTCCCTCAACAACTCCCCCCCCCCACTCAGTGGAATCCTATTCAATTTGCAGTCTCCCATGCTAGTATACATGGCCTAAATTGCTCTATAGTCAACACGTGCCTGCTACCTACCAAACAAGACCATGCTGGTCGCTTCAGACCTGTGTTTCATCCCTATGGATCTCACTCTACTAATCTTACTACTTCCTCTCCCCTATATACGCTTGTATTGGATTATGTAACTACCTGAAACTTTACAAATGTTTTAAATTCTTGTTTTACAGTTTAACATATTGATTGTGATATGCTAATTTGTTGATCTATGACAAGGCTCTGCCTGAGCTGATGAAACTGTCACGCACACTGTATTGTTCTCTATCTGACATGAAACCTTTGCAAACTAGCAAGTTGTGCTAAAAGGTTGATTCTGAATGTTTCAATAAAAAACAAAACACAAAAAAGATTCGAATTTGACAGAACTGAATAGGCTTGCATAAAAAGCCTGTCGTTTTGTATCTGGCTCTCACAAACTCATGCACACCTGCAATCTATACACCTACACAAACTGGCTTCACTTAGCTGCTTGACTCCACTACCAAACACTCTTATTGGCCATAAAAGCTCTCCTAGGCCTTACACCGCCTACCATCAGCTCCCTCCTCAGACCCATTCTTCTCACTGAGGCATTTTAAGTTTTCTTGCTGTGGCAGAGGTAGCAATCAAAGTTTGAAAATGTGGTGAGGTTCTGGAAAGCTAACTTTGGCATAAGTTTCTGTAAGTTGTTATTGTTTGTAAGTTGTGTTTTAAAATTGGCCTAAATCCTTAAGAACTTTCTGGAAAGCCCTCTGACCCACCCCTTGCATTAGCCTTTCTTAAATACAGTAGAGCCACTGGGGGTTGAGCTTAAAGGCAGGGAGGGAGGAGTTTAGGGAGTTAGCAAACTTCCTCTGTGAGAAAACTCTTAAGGCTAATAGTCAGGTGGGGAAAAGTTCAGCCACTCAAGTGTTGCAAGTTTAAAAGTCTTGGACTAGTGGGAAACCTGGTGGCTCACCCAAGGAAACCTACTTGGAGGGCGATGGGACCACATGTCATTAGGGCCGGCATCTTTGGGAGGGTGGTGGGGTGCACATGGTGTGGGGCAGCTATGATACTGGACTAGGCTTGAAAGTTTGGTGGTTGCCCAGTGTGCTACCAGCTGGCACAGCTTAGGAAGGAATTTGAGGGGATTAGGAGACAGCTGGGGGAAGGGGGGAGGTATGGTTGGGGAATAGGGCAGGGGCTGTCCCACAGGGTTGCACCAAGCACTAGGGGCAGGGGCATAGGGAAAGGAGTGCAGAAGAGTACTCTGGGGTCGCATAGGGAAACGGGAAGATGGGGTCCAAAAGGAGGAAACTACGAAGGAAGTAGGCAGATAACTGAGGACCCTCACAGACGGGAGCCAAAGGGAGGCCATTCTCAGGGAAGTAGGCAGATGGCTGGGGCTGGACAGAAGGAAGCAATGGGGGGAGGTGGATCGGACCTTAAGCTCAGTAACCGCTTCAATTCTCTTCTTCTGCTTGAGGATGAGGGGGGTGATGTAGCCATGACAGGGGTGGTTAGAGATGGAAAGGGAGTAGGGGACAGGAGGCAGGGGCTGGATAGGAGGAACAGGGAGGAACTTGGAATGCGGGGAAACGAGGGGAGCAGGGGATCAGAACAGGAGGATGAGGGGTAGAGGAGGAAAGCGCAAGGAAAAGGACCAGTTGGGAGGAAAGGGCAAGGAGAAGGCCCAGAAGTACAAGGAGGATACAGTAAATGCAGCTGAGGGTTTAGGCCAGGAGAGCACAACAAGCAAGGAGGGGCTGAACCTAGATGGGAAGGAAGGGAGGACGAGCCACGCTAGTTTAGCAGATGGGGGGGAAGGACCAGTCGCAAGCAGTAACAGTTGGGGTAGCGAGGTACAGAAGGATACTCAGGAGGACGAAAGGCATAGGATCGGAGGAGGGTGGCCAGCGTAAATAAGGAGGGATGGCAGGTGGCACCCAGCCTCGGGAGGGAGCAAGGAGCTGGCTGGGGAGGCGGTAGAAAGGATGAGGGACATGGAAGGGGGAATGGAGGAAAAGGTGGCCAGAGTGCTCCTGTTGGGTGATTCCATGATCAAGGGGATCAAATGGGATAGGGAGGGAGAAGCCTGCCGAGTTAGAACAAAATGCTTCCCTGGACTAACAGTGCACAGGGCCAAACATAAAGTATATCAGCTGGCAAAGGATTGTGGAGGTTCCCCAGACATATTGGTCCACCTGGGTACCAGTGACATTGAGGGAAATAGTGAGCTAGAGATACAAGCAAGGTTCAGGGAGCTTGCCAGGGTCTGTCATGATACAGGATGCGCAATTTCCTTCTCGGAAATCCTGCCGGTTTCAAGGGCTAGTGGGGAACACAAGAGGAAGATTAAGGTAATAAACCAGTGGCTCAGGGAGTGGTGTGGGGCCAGAGGGTATGGGTTGAAGGGGGATTGGGAGGAGACCTGGGAGGATAAGGGGTTGTATGCTAGAGATAGGCTCCATCTCAATTCGGAGGGGAAAGAAATCCTTAAGTTGAAAAAAGAGAGGTTCATTGGGGAAAGGTGGGGCTTAAACTTGTGAAGGGGAGAGGATGGGAGAAAGGCTGTTGAGGGAGGTCTGATAAAGGAGGGACTGGGTCTCCACTCTCCTGGGAGCTGGAGGAATGCAGGAAAGGGCCGAATGTTAAGGTGCGGACCAGGAGAAGACAAAATCCCACAGGAACACGAGCAGGGAAATGGAAGTATAGGGAAAGGGTGGAAGGTAGTCCAGCTAAATGCCAGGAGCCTAGGCAATAAAATGCCTGAGCTCCAGGCGATGCTAATGAGGGAGAGGTGGATGTGGCTGCGGTCACTGAGACCTGACCCCACCGCAAGAGCATGACTGGGACCTGAACCTGAGGGTTACCATGTTCAGGAAGGACAGGGGAGGAAGGGGAACTGCATTGCCATAGGAGGAGTGGGAGGCGAGGGAACTGTGGGCGATTTGGGTCACCTTGATAACAAGGGGCAAGAGAGTAAAAATAGGGTGGTGTACATACCCTTAGCTGGCGGAGGAGAGTCTGGTGGCATATGTTGGGACACACTGCGCAGACTGGGAAGGGTGGTGGTGTTGGGCGACTTCAACATGCCAGGAACAGAGAGGGAGACTATGACATCCTCGGGAACAGGGAACAGAGGTTGTTGGATGTCTTTCAGAACGCGTTCCTAACTCAGCAGGTGGGGGAACCGACCAGGGAGAAGTGGATACTGGATGTGGTCCTGGCAGACAGTGACCAGATTGGGGGCCAGGAGGTAAGGGACCCATTGGCAGGGAGCAACCATGCCACAGTCTGGTTCTGCCTGAACCTAGGAGGGGTAGGCTGCACAAAGACGGAGGTAACTGACTTCAGGGGGGCAGATTTCAAGGAAATAGGAAGGATCCTTAAGGAGCACTTGGATGGGATTGGGCCAGACATGGGTGCTGACAGTAGGTGGGAAATCATCGGGGGTTCAAGGATGCTACCAGCACCTGCACAAGAGTAAGACAAAAATGCGGTGGGGCCCGAAAACCCTTCTGGTGGACCAGGGAGGTTCAGGAGGTGGTGAGGGGAAAGAAGGCTGCCTATAGGCAATTCAAGTGCTCAAAGAGTAAAAGGGACAGAGGAGAGTACGAGCTGATGGCCAGAAGGGCCACTAGGGTGGTGAGGGCAGCTAAGCCAAGGATGGAGCAGAACCTGGCCAGGAAATTAGGAGAGGAACAAGGGTTCTTTACACACTAGGGAAAACAAAGGTGAAGGGGCAGATTAGCAGGATTAAAACATGGGAGGGATGGGCACAAGACCCGGGGAGCAGGCTGAGGTACTAAATGAGTACTTACTCAGTTTTCCATGGAAAATGGGGGCTGCATCATACATGGGAGGAGACGATGAAACTGATGGGGGGGGACTCTTACCGATCACAGTGTCTGGGGGGGCATCATTGGCAGGTGGGGGAAGGCAAAGCAGAGGGACGAGGTAGCGGAGGTGGAAATCACGGCAGAGAGAGTGAGGGAAGCCCTCAGGTCCCTTGGGATGGAGAAAGCACCAGGACCAGATAAATTACATCCCAGAGTGCTGAAGTAAGTGGCGGATGTCCTGGGGAAACCCCTGGCGGAGCTCTTCAGCATCTCTCTGAGGACACGTGGGTGCCCCAGGACTGGAAGGTGGCGCATATAGTGCCTATCCACAAGGGGAATAAGGGAGGTGGTGGGAACTACAGGCCTGCCAGCCTGACATCGGTGGTGGGGCAAGGTGATGGAGGCATTGTCAAGGAGAGAGACTGGTGGGACCTGGAAAAGTTGGGGTGCCTGATGAAAGAACAGCATGGATTCGCCCAGGGAAATCATGTCAGACAAACCTTGTGGAGTTCTATGACTGGGTGACGAGTGCCTTGGAACTGGGTAGACCAGTGGATGTCCTCTTTCTTGACTTCAGCAAGACGTTTGACTCTGTTCCTCACAGGGGCCTGTTGGATAATCTGGGAGAAATGGGGGTGTGGAACCAGATGATCAGATGGATACGCAATTGGCTCCAGAACCGGACCCAGAGGGTCATGGTTGGCGGGATAGTCTCATCCCCCAAGAAGGGTCATTAGTGGAGTCCCTCAGGGATCGGTCCTTGGGCCCCTCCTGTTCAACACCTACGTGTTTGACATAAGGAAGGGTATCAGGAGTGAGATGAGTCTCTTAAAGATGACTCAAAACTGGGGTGGTGGTGGATGGGGAGGAGGGAGGGTGACCCTACAGGGGACTTGGAGGCTCTGGAAGGTGGTCTAGAAAGTGGAAGCTGAGGTTCAATGCAGAAATGCAAGGTACTGCACCTGGGGCCAGAAACCCTGGCCAAAGTGTACACACCGGGGAGGGAGGGGAGGGAATGCTACAAGTCTCGATGGTTGAGAGAGACCTGGAGGTGGTGGTGGATGTCAAGATGAACAACTCAGAGACTTGTAGGAGGGCAGCGGCAAAGGCCAACAGGACCAACAGGATGCTTGGATGCATTGCTATGGGGCTCACCTCCAGAAGGAGGGAAGTGATACTCCCACTGTATAACTGCTTGGTGAGGCCGCATCTTGAGTACTGCGTGCAGTTTTGGAGGCCATATTTAAAGAAGGACATTGAACTCCTGGAGAGGGTCCAGAGGAGGCAACCAAAATGATTTGGGACTTGGGGATAGGACCTATGGGGAGAGGCTCAAGAGTTAAATATGTACACATTGGAAGAGAAGGGACCGGGGTGACATGATGGGGTCTTCAGGTACATGAGCGGCATAAATAGGTGAGGAGCAGTCAGGTGAGCCAAGGAAGGAGGGGGGCCACTAGAGGCATGGGTGGAAGTTGGGGGAGATTCAGGGAGAAAGGAGGAGGTGCTACTTCACTGAGAGGGTGGTGGAGCCATGGAGTCGCTGCCCAGGGGGCTGGTGGAGGGGTTCAAGAGGAGGTGGGCCAGGTACAGGGGAAGGGTTCTGGAAGTTAAATCCAGTGCAGCGAGAATATCCGGAACTGGAAAGGGAGAAGCCAGAAAAGGCAAGGGGGGCAGCAAGGTCAGCTCCCAGGGTGGGGGCTGACGAAACGAGCAGACACGAAAGACCATTAGGCCTATTCTGCTGGCATTTTAGTATGTTAGTAAAAGAAAAACAAAAGGAAAAAGCAGAATAGTTCAGTGGTGCTGTTAAAACAGAAAAAAAAAGATTACAAAACATCCAAACCTAATGTAAGCCACTCTGCCTGAGAAACTTTACTATTCAAAGCTTTAAAGCATGAAATGAGGCAGTGCTGACTGCTGAGGATTGCAAAATAAAAAAAATTCAGAATGAACTGTGACCTTTTTTGCTACTAATCACTGCTTACTGCTGGCAAATTGAGGAGGGTAACTGCCAAACTTAACTTGTTGGAAAAAAGTTCTGCTATTTGCTCCTTCGTTTAAAAGTTCAGGGCTGTGAATTAAAAAAAGCCAAGTTTAAGTGAATTACTGCACAAGTTAGTTAATTATTTAACTCCGGCCTGGCTGCAACTAAAAACACTCAGATGTTGTGCCCGAACCTCCAAAAGAAAGTAAAGATAAGCACTTTTTGTGGCCCTGGGCTATGCATTGCAGAAAAAGAAATGAAACTGTGCTATCTGTGTGCCCAGGAAAACAGCGGGATATGAAGTGTGATGCTGAGAGGGATACATAAGAAAACTCAAAACTTGCAGTTTTCTTTCCTTTACTGAATACTGTTAATTCATTTATAATGCGTATTTCTCATACTGCAATAGTGAAACAAATGGTATACAAAGAAGCTGGTTTGTATGCCATATTTTTAGACAGACTACATAAATCCTGCATCTGGCGTTCCGTGAAATATAAATAAATAAATATATATATATAGAGAGAGAGAGAGAGAAAGAGAGAATAAAGTACAGGGTGGTGTGTGTAACGAGAAGTTTTATACACACCCGAGGTATCAGATGCTACATAAACCCCCGAGAGCGAAGCTCAAGGGGATTGTGTAAAGAATCTAACACCAAGGGCGTGAGTAAACTTCGAGTTTACACAAACCACCCCAAATTTTAGTTTATATAATTGCCAGGTTTCCCTTTTTCATCACAGCAATAAAATATCAGAGGCTCCGATGCGTCTGCGCTCCGGTTTCATTTTTGGCCGGTCATGTCCCACGTTTTAAAATGTTTTTTTTTTTTTATTTACCCCCTTGTGTTGGAAATGAGCTTATTTGTTTAAAAATAACTTACTGCCGAGTTCCAGAGGCAGCTGACTTGCTTGGCAGACGGCAAGCAGTGAGCGACCGGGATGCAACGAACTGAGGGAAACTGTGTGTGTATTTGCCATTATAAACACTCCTTTATAATGGCAAATTACATCACAGTTTCACTATGGGAAAAAGGGGAACACAGTTATTATACCAGATTTATTTCTGAATTTCTAGCCCTGTAAAGGTTCAATTGGTTGTGCAGGGTACTGGGTGTTGTTCTGCAGGCCAGGGAATATTTATCCTCCTTTTTGTTGTTCTCCTTCAGACACCTGCACAAAGAAAGACAAATGCTGAAGACAGAAAATGGCTCAGCAGCTCATACACTCTGCCCACCTACCTCATTCTCCTATGTTGGCCCAAGTGGCCATCCTTCTCCCTTACTCTTTGTCCCCCTCACCCATACTATGGCCTTCAGCCTGTCCCACCCACTGTTTTGACAGATACCACTTCTTCTGGCAGTTTCTTCTACTTGTCCACCACTCATTCCATGAAGAAGTGCTTGTGGACATCCGCTTTGAATCTTCCCCTGGCCACGGCATGCTTGTTGAATTCCAGTGCACGCTTGTTTTTGTGCTTAAGATAAACAAATCTTTGCACCTCACCTTGTATATCCCATGTAGGTTTATTCGTATGTCTCCACCATGTCCCCCCATCCCTCCTAACCTCCAGGATGTACATGCTGAGGTCTCTCATTCTTTCCTTGTTTTCTCCTACCTCCCAGGGATCATTTTTTCTCTGGACCTCCTCCACGTTTTCAGTCTCTTCATTGGTATGGTTTCCAGAACCTTGCACAATACTTCGGATGCGGGACATCAGGGATCTATTATTTCCCTTTCTATTGATTTATTTGTTTGTTTCAAAGTTTAACCAGGAAGGACATACTGAGCTAAATAAGAGCTCATTTTCAGATGCGTCCTGGGGAAGAGGGAGATAACTAAGTAATAAAGCTACTAAAAATAAGAAGTAAAATACAATAATAAAGTAATAAGTGAAACATAACCATCAAATAAGTTGTAAATAGTAAATGAATACAAGTAATAACACATTCCTATATGTGAAGAAGTGGAAAAGCATGAACAAGTCGAAACTAATGAAAGGGAGAAGGAAGAGTAAAGGGTCACAGACAGTTGCAGGTAGGATAACAAAAGTCATAAAGAACAGACTTTAGGGAGGAAAGAGAAGAGGCAGAGCGGACTGAAACTCAGCATACTGTTCGCTTTCCTGACGGTACTATTGCACTGTGCCGCAGTTTTCAGACTGCCCCGTATTATCACTCCTATATCCTTTCACTATGCTCTGCTTTCTATGACTATCCCCTCTATCAAGTATTGCATTTTGGGGTTTTGTTCCCTATGTCCATTACCTTGAATTTTTTGTATTAAAAGTTGCCAAATCTTGGGCATCTCTCCAGCATTCCCAGGTCCTCCTACAGTGCCCTGGTCCCATTCTTAATCATTCACTTTTCTGCAAATCTTAGTACAATTTGCAGAGAGGCAGATCTTGCCCTGAACACCTGCCCCTATGTCACAGGTGAGTGAGTATGTGAAAGAAGGCTTCCCATGACCCTGTAGGGCTGCACTGGGGACTGACCTGGCTGATGTCGCCACTCCTTGGTAGTTTTACAGTTGGGAGGGTTGGCAGAAAAGTTCCGGCACCACAGTGACTCCCATCAGTTGGCCAATGGAGCTTACCTCATACCATGGGGCACTGTGATGTTGAGGCCAACGGAGGCATTGCTAACACCACGGGGTGGTGGGAGGGACCTGGGGAGAAAATGAAGCAGAAAACACCCTGGCGTCTAAATGACGGCTCATACAGCCTTAACAGGGCACAATCATATTGCAGTATTTTAATTACCAGGTAGTACTGTACTATGCTGATATGGGCTGCACTGCACTGGGCGTCAATCCAAATGCAGCTACCATCACAGAACTGAACCCTTGAGAAGAGTTCATTTGAAAACAGATCGTGTCAGAGTGAAGTTAAATACATGTACCTGTACATAAGACGTACTGCTTAACAAGCTGTGGGCTTTGAAGCTTTGGGCACCAATACATAACGCGAAGTAATCTGGTTTGAGGTTTTTAAGGTGTTAGAATGAGACAACCAGGAAAGAAAACTGTTCATGATTAAGTGAATACAACATAGAAAAGGCTGCATATATTCCCTAGGTATCAAATGGTTGGCTTCTGATTATATTCACGGACACGTAAGACTCAAGTGCATAAGGAGCAGAAAATATTTTGTTTTGAGACTCTGATCATGAAGGATTACTTGCCTACCTCAGTACTAATCTCTTAAAATGGGCGACTGATCCTCTGTGTAACAGTATCCCTGCAGATAAAAATCATTCATCTATGGGTATCAGCAGCCATGCAGTTTTACTCACAGTCAAGGCTTTGTGTTTTAACTGTACAACAATATCAAAAACATAAATTTGATCTTCAAGGTGGGAATGTATATCCACTATGAGATGAATTATATGAAGGTTATGGACAACCAATAACCACAGAGTTCATCTAGTGGTACAATCAGCCATCAGTCCAGTACTGCCCACACGTCAGGCCCTCTGGAACATTTAGTATTAAAACTCTGTTTAACCTGTCGGCCCGGAGCGCTGAGGGTTGAGACACTGGATGCCAAACCTCATGCCACGCCGGTGAGCCGGGTTCGGGAACGAGCCTGGATCGTCGGGTGTCGGCAGGGGAGGGAGAGGACTGAGCGTCCTGAGGACAGCTCTCCACTCCCGAGAGGAAGGGGGTTCCTACTCGATGCTTGGCTGGCCTCTGGCTTTTGCCACAGGCATAGCAAGCACTGGATCGTAGAGAAGGGTTGGGAGTGGCAGACGTCGGTGAAATGCCTTGATGTTGGGGCACTGGCCACTCCCCTAAAGAACAGGGAAATACCTTCCAGCTCTGATGGAGATGGAGCACCGGAGCTTGCCCTTGATTTGCAGCCGCCTTCCTGGCACCCCTCGACCAACGAAACTAGATGTTCATGGTGTATGGGCCCCACCTCTCCATGGGTGATGGGGCAGACCAGGTAAGGCGGCTTGCAGAGGGATGACTCCTAGGTGCTCCTGATGGATATCAGAGCTGGTGGGAAGGAAAGCGAGAAAATAGAAAGTATAAAAAAAAAAAAAAATGTTTCACACACCTGACCCAAAGCCCTTCAACTTGCCTTCCTACATGTTAGATCTTGGCAACCCAAAATAAGAAGGGCAACAGGAAATTCAACCAAAGCTCTTGTCAACTGAGGATAAGAGGCACTATGTGGATCTGTGCCTTAATACCACTAGAACTAGCAAGGGTGTGTTGTCTAGCGATAAGACACAACATAGACTGGTATTGGTTATACTGTGACAAGTATACACCAGGGCATAGTAAAAGTACCCCAGACCCTTGAAGTTTTGGCAGTATAGCCTAGAGGTTAGAGAAATGAGCTGTGAACGAGCTTGGTACATCCAACAGACCAGACCTGGGTTTGATTCTCATAACCTCCACTTGCATACTGTGTGACTCTGAGCAAGTCAATTAGCTGCCCAGTGCTCCCAGGTCGCCCTTGAAAACAGCCACTTGTGCCTAGTGGGCCTTACCCGGTTACCAAAAGACTAAAACAAAACAAAAAAATGTGTGGTTATCCCAGTTTCATCTCATGCTTTTCAAATGGGTTAAGTAGTCAACATTTAGAAAATTAAAAGAAAAACTTTAAAAAGTTCTATGTTAAACTTTATTTTTGTCACGGTTTCTTTAGGGGTTTACCCCTATATCAACCCCCCCCTCCTCCCTAGAGCACCACCCGTTCTCCCACCTAGCATCCCTCACAGGCCACCCACACAGGGAGGCTCTTGACCTACCCAGAATAGTCTGGCTCCGCCAAGGGCCAGGGGAGAGAACAAGATCAACAATGATCCCCGATGAGCCAACCAGGCGTCATTTCGGCATGCAGCAACTGCAGGGGCCCAGGCTTCATGTTGTGACTAACATAGAGGGTTTTCACTTAAGTGTGTTGCATCTCTGGTGGAACAGAAGTGCAACAATGTCAGTGCATGTTGGGTACACACCTGCTCCTGAGGTCCTCCGTATCTACCAATCCCAGCCTTCCAACTGGTATCAAGCACATGGCCCATTCCCTCCCCAGTTAGGACAGCCGTCCCTTGGATGCTCATTCTCCTCCCAGCCAGTCTTCTCACAATCCAAACTTTGCTCCCAAACAACTGCAGGGGCCCTGGCTTCATGTTGTGACTAACAAAGAGGGTCCCCAACCCCATTCTTGATACTGCTCTCTCACCACTACCTGCCTCTAAACCCCTCCTCTACCCCCCACCCCTATGGTATTCAATATGGTCTCACACTACCTCCCCACCCCTCCCTATCATGTCTGCACTCTCCCTCACTTCCCACCCCCTTATAACTGTCTGTCATTTGCCCTCTCCCATCATAGTGTACACCTCACCCCTCACCATCTAACAAAGCTTACCTCTGGCACCATCATTTTCTTACTATTACCTCACTATTGTCTTGCTCTTTTTATTGGTTATGTTTTTCGCGGAATGTATGAATTTGTCTCCACACCTCCATATACACTCCCCCCGGTCTAACTTGTTTTTTACCATGTTTTGGTACGCTTAGGCTATTCCTCTGAATGTACTGACATGACAGTATTCTACCCTGCCTCAATTGTATTTATCTTATCGAACTGTATGTCAAAATTATTGTTTTTATATGCCACTGTATCCATATGTTTTTCCAACGTGGAACCTTTGTAAAAGAGCCTCTAGTTCAAAGGTACTGTAATCCGAGAATAAATAAATACACGGGTCACTGGCTTCCCATGTGATAGCGCTACTGCTTCATCAGTGGGCCGCCTCTGAGTATATGTTGTCAAAGCTTGGATATTACTAGGGCACAAGTGTGCTGGCCTGTTGCATAGTAGGTTGTTTTTGTTTACTAGTCTTCAAATTTCCTTACCCTAGCCCACTGGAACAAATGTATGTCAACCCTGTAATTTGTGGCCTGTACTCAGTGATTGGAAGAGCAAATTAATAGGAAACTAGTGGCTTGGCAGTGCAGCTGGTCCATACAGAACCAAAACAGAGCTTGATGGTCACCTGTGAATTTGGTCTCTTATGTGGATCTTGCTGGAGCCACAGGATTGTTCAGATTTAGCTACAGGGATACTTTTGTTGTGCAGCTGAGAGATTTCACCTTTTTTGCCACAGCTACATGAAAGGGAAATGTTTTGTACTGACACACGTCTGTGGAGCAACAGCTATGTGTTGTGGGTTGGGAAGAGGAGGAGGGGAAAAAAGTGGTTGGCAGGTATAGTAAGAATAAAATGGCTACCTGCTGAATGCAAAAATTCTGCCAAGCTGACACACTGTGGTGAAGCTTCTAGGTTGGCAGAAGTTTTTGCTAGCAACTACAGTGTGGTAAGGCAATGGCTGAGAACCTGCTTCAGCCAATAAGAGTGCTCTAAATTTCCTATCCATTTTATAATCCTTGTTATGAGCTGTATATTAAAAACGGAGCAAGCTGCTTGGCCAAGATGTTTTGAAGCCGTGATGATATCGGGCTACATCCTCACGGCTTTAAAAAGCCTCCAGCCACCGGCCTGCTTATGCCAGAGAAATTCCTCCGACCACAACACAACTGCTGACCCCCCCAAACCCACTGGAACACTACAAGAGCCACTCGCAGGAAAATTTTAATTTACAGTACCATATAATATCCCCTATTGCTATATACACAGCTGTTTCTCACTGACTAGAAGAGAAAAATAACCTCCTTCACACAACCAGCAATCACTGCTGATGGCCAAGCTATCCAGACATTGACCCGCCCGCTCCTCTCACGTGCCTCCCAATCGTCGAACTGTTCCTTCTTTTCAAATTGCCCGATCTGTCACTATCGATTTCACACACAACATGTTAACCCTGCCCGAGTTATTTAGCTCACCTGTATTGCACAAAAGCATCATTTTAATAAAAAAGGCAAACATGCCTCCGGGGGGGGGGCTTACCGAATGCCAACCAAATACCGGAAGCATTCACCTCCATTCCTGCCATTCAAATTGCGCTTCTCAGCAGATCAGAATTCTAAAAAAAAAAAAAATCCACACACATCTTCATCAGTTACCAGCAGGGAGAACACTTCACATCCGGGAGTAGTGCTTACAGACAGAGACACAGAGTCCACAGCTCCACAAACTCCACTTACAACAGTGCCACCTGCTGCCCACAGCCCTTCAGGAACTATTTTCTTAATATGTACTCCTCCAACATCCCAAAAAAAGGCATTTTCAAAAGGTTTTAAAATGATTTTTTTAATTTTTACTGATAAAATCTTTAGCCAGTTATAATAGCAATAATCACTCCAGAGTGTGGTATATCATCGGGTATCGTCACTTCTTGGGTGTTGGACACACTCCGCCTGCAGCTTCATGCCCAACCACCCGAGGTGTGACAATATCCCATGATATAGCACACCCTGTCTGCATTATTGCTTAATTAGAGCATCTCATGACTTTCACTTTCTATTGCTTACTCCTCCCTTCCTTATCACATGTGCAGCTTATGCTAACTGTTAAAATGTGCTAAGTTAGGAGGAGGCGGGGGAAGTATTAATCACATGTGAAAATTACAAATGTGAGTACTGCAAGTGCACACCGAGTAAATGCCATCGGGTCTCATTGCCTATGTCAATGCAATCTCCACATCTTTATTAATGGAAACACGGCAGACTTGATTAGACTTCTTTCAACGCTCTTCGCAACTATGAGCAAGTCAGGGTCTGCACCCCAGTAAGCTCAGCTGCTTGTTTTATCATTTCTGGAGATGGTTCCACAAGGTGGAGAACCAATCAGTGCTGGAATTACAGGGGTATGCAAGGCTTCTCCCTCCCCTAGCTCAGAAGTGAGATCCAGGAGGTCATGCATCACTGCCATTGATTATAATGGGAAGGGGGGATCAATTTAAAGACAGCACCCTTACAGGCACCCTAGCTTCAGGCACCCTATCTTCCAAAGCTCAAAAAGTGTAATTCCAATACTGAAACCAGTGTGTGTGTATTTATTATACAGGTGTGGAAGTGCCTGTACTGTATATTAGGGTTTAGTGCCTGTGTTAAAATTGGGGGTTTTGATAGCTTTTACCTCAGCTGTCTTAGCCTCTAGGACTGTGAAACATGGCATGCAGTCTCAATCCTAGAGGCTAGGTTTGGGCAACTGTGGCAAAAATTTATTTGGCAGTTTAAAAGTTGTTAATTTCGTAAATGAATGTAAACACACCTTTTTTAGCACTGATAACGAAAAAATAGGAAGAGTTGGATAGAACTGACAAAATGTTTGGGTACATTAAAAGAAAAGAACAGTTGCATAAGAACTTACTGTAACAGTAGATCTTCGAGGGGATCTCAGGCATCAGGTCACACCATAAAAACCTCACCATCGGTGAAGCAGGATCCACACGGAAGATTTTCAGCAGTACAACTAGGGCCGCCTACACCAACATCATCTGCTGACGTCACCAACTCTATAAAGGCATGAGCAGCAGTGCTCCCTTCTTAGTTCTTTCCCTCGGTGACAAAAGGAGCATAGCTCTAGCCATGAGGGACCAAAGAGAGAGAGACGCTCCCAGGCCTATAAGAAAAGGCCGGATACACCATATAATCAGTTTCAGTAGAAAGCCACCAAAAAGGGGGATGGTGAGAGGGAAGACAGACCTGATGACAGAGATCCCCTCGAAGATCTACTGCTACAGTAAGTTCTTGCATAACTGTTCTATCTTCTCCTTCAGGGGTATATCAGTCATCAGGTCACACCGTAGGAATGTGTCCCAAGCAGTTGCAGGTGCACATAGACAGTCTGGGGTTAAGACAGGAGGCCCTGCAGAACAGCCCTACCAAAACCTGCAGGGTCTCTAGAGGCAATGTCCAGACTGTAGTCCTTGGTGAAAGTATGGACAATACTCCAGGTGGCAGCCATGCAAATGTCAGTGGCTGAGACCCCACAGAAACAGGCCACAGATGTAGTCATGCCTCTTGTGGAATGAGCTTTCACCGCTTCAGGCAACTCTTTGCTGTACTTGTACCAGAACACAATACAATTAGCCAACCATTTAGATAAACATGGTTTAGAAACCTGAACGCCCTCTCTATTCGGCGCAAAAAAAAATAAAAAAAAAAAAAACAACTGTTTCAACTTTCCACATACCTTAGTTCGAGCAGGTAATACTTCAAAGTTCTGCGCACATCTAACGAATGGAGCAGTGCTTCCCCTGGATTGGCATGATCAGGAAAATAAACAGGCAGGTGGATAGACTGCTTAAGAGTAAACTCAAGACACCACCTTAGAGAGAAACCTAGGGTTCGTGCACAAACACACCCTGTCTTTGTGAAAAATCAAATAAGGTTCCTAGCACCAGAGCGCCTGAAGCTCTGAAATCCTCTGAGTGGACGCAATAGCAACCAAAAATAATGCCTTCCAGGAAAGAAAGCATAACTCGCAAGTTGTGGCTGGCTCAAAAGGAGACAGGGCCAACTTTTCCAAAACAAAATTCAAATCCCAAACCGGGACAGGGGAACAGATTGGAAGTTTCAGATGCAGGATGCCCCATAAAAAGTACAGGAAACATCCAGCTGGGCTATGGTGCGGTCACCCACTGGCTCATGAAAAGCCAAGATCGGCCAAAAGGTGCACCTTGAGGAGGAATACTGGAGACCCGATCAGGTCAGCGATATCAGGTAGTTCAGGATCTGGCTCACCAGACAGGTGAAAGGGTCCAGATTATAATTGGCAGCCCAGATGGCAAACCTCTTCCACTTTATGGCGGTGGTTCGAGTGGATGGTTTCGAGCAGCTACTAGAACACCCGCTACCCTACTGAAACTCCAAATCTGGCAATGGCCATGTCCTCAGGAGCTAAGCGTGCAGGTAGAGGAACTTGAGGTTGCGATGAACCAGGGTCCCCTGGCCCTGGGTCAGCATGTTCCTGCAGACAGGGGCCAGCGGTTCCTCTGCCAGCTGCTGTAGTAATGGAAACCATATCTGACAAGGCCCGAATGGAACTACCAGAATCATGCTGGCCCTCTTCATCTGCAGTTTGATAAGCACCCTCTGAATCAGAGGAAACAGAGGGAAGGCGTAAAGAAAGCTCCTGCTCCAAGAGAGGGACAACATGTCTTGCCAGAAAACTCCAGGCCCTGGATCGAGCAAGCAAATACTGGGTAGTTTTGCGTTGTGTGGGTATGCAAAAAGGTCCAACACTGGACGACCCCATCTGTCAAACAGATGATCTACGATGGATGAGAGAAGTTCCCACTGTCCGTCAGAGTGTTTAGCATTCCTAAGATGTGAACCACCGAAAGAGTTACTGTGATCCAATGCCCAGTACCACACTGTCATGGCTTCCCTGCACAGGGATAAGAATGTGTCCCCCGGTTTGTTAATGTAATACACAACACTGAGGTTGTCGGACTGAATCAGCAACTGTCCCAGAAGGTCTGCTTGGCATGCAGAATCACCTGCATCTCCAGGACATTGATATGCAGGGAGGTTTTGATCTAGAACCAAGAGCCCCGAGTTTGAAAGAGACCCAGATGAGGCACCCAGCCCAAATCTGAAGCATCCATGGTGAGAATTTGCTGGAGGGAGGATATCTGGAATGAGACCCCTTGTAGCAGATTCAGGGGCTCCACCAACCACTGAAGCACTTGCAGACTGGGGAGGAGACCAGTACTAACTGATCTAATTCATCCCTGTGCTGGTCCCATTGTACTCAGAGTCCACTGGAAGATGCGATATGGAGCCTGGCCAGTGGAACAGTGGGGATGGCTGCAGCCATCGGTCCCAAAAGCCTCAGATACACCCTGGCAAGGATATACTGACTCTGGGCAACATCCTGAGCCTGGGCAACAAGGCACTGCGACCTGCTCTGAGGCAGGAAGGTGTTTCCCTGTGCCGAGTCAAGGATCGCCTCTATGTACTGCAGCCCTTGGAATGGGACTAGAACCAACTTGGGTAAATTGACCATAATGCCCAGGGACAGAAATAATTGAAGAGTTCTCTCCAGACTCCGCAGGAATTGTCCCTGTACAGGGCTGTTAGGAGCCAGTTGTCCAGATATGGGAATACGTACAGCCCCTCCCTTCTGAGGGCTGCAGTCACTGCTGCTAAGCACTTGGTAAAGACCCGCAGTACAGAGGACAAGTTAAAGGGCAGCACTTTGAATTGGTAATGCTCACCTGGAAAGAAACTGGAGGAACCTCCTGTGAGGTGGGAATATCAAGATATGCAGGTAAGCGTCCTGCATGTCCAGAGCACACAGCCAGTCACCCTGCTTGAGAACGGGCATAAGGCCTGGCAAAGTTAACATCTGGAACTTTTTGTACTGGACATACAGATTGAGGTCTTTGAAGTCTAAGATGGACCTCAGATATCAAGTTTTCTTGGGAACCAAAAAGAACCTGAAATAAAACCCTTTGTTTTGCTGGTGCCTGGGCACTGGCTCAATGGCCTGTTTCTGCAGAAGGGACTGTACCCCCTCCCAAAGAACACACAGGTGGGCTAGGGGGTAGGTGGAGGGCAAATGAGTAGTCTCTGGAGGTTGCTCAGTGAGCTCCAGAGTGTGACCCCTTTCTATTATTTAAAGAATCCAGATATCTGACATGATGGTTCTCCACTGATTGAGATGGAGAGAGAACCAACCTCCGATCACCACCTCTTGGTTGGGGACCGGAAGAAGGGGGTCTGGCAAGGAGTCAAGCTAAGGCGGAACCAGCTGCTGGGGCTGATCCATCGCTTCTAGGATGCTTGGCCACAGCTCCAGCAGTGGAGGGGAGGCAAGGCAGCAGAGGCTCTGCATTTGCCTTGGGGCTGAGGGGGGCTGCTCCTGGCCTGTTGGACGTCTTATGAAAGGGAGGGCGCTGCCTACTTTTGGATTGTGTATGACAAAGTGAACAGACAGATTTGACAGCCCTGTCAGATGCCTGCAAATCATTAATGATATCCTGGACATCTGACCCAAAATGTTTTGAGCCACTGAAGGGGGCATTCAGCACCTTCTGCTGGACATCCGCAGCAAAGCCTGAGACCCTTAGCCAGGAGTATCTATGGAGGCAAGTGCCTGTGGCAGCAGCCTCGGCAGTAGTATCTGAATTATTTTTGTAGGCATTTTAGAACCTCCTGCTTCTGGGTACCATTTGGGAAGGTCCTGGGCAGCTGCCTTGCCCTTCTTCCAGTTAGAATTTTGGTACTTCACCATATGGGAAAGGCAGTTGGCAATCTTCAGCCCAAGGGTGGAAGAGGCATAAGCCCTCTTGCCCCAGAGATCGATTCTACATGACCCACTGACGGGGCAGAAGAGAGCTGAGGTGCTTAGGCACCTTAGACCCATCACGAGGCACCTTTACCACCACTGATTCTGTTCCAGGCTGAGCAGCATAATGTGGAAATCCCTGAGGGGCATGATAACGGTTATCAGCCCTGTAGGGCATAGCTGTCACCATGTCAGGCCTGTGCCAGGCTGCAGTAGTAGCATTCCTCAAGGCAGGCAAAATAGTAGGAATGATCTTGGGAGGAGACCCTGGGATCTCCAGAAAATCCACCAGATCTTTTCTGGTGGCATCCTCCTCCTCCTCCTCAGTATGAAAGCCCACGGCTGAGAACAACTGCTTCATAATATTGAATAAGATAGGGTCCTCTGGAAAAGACCCGGGGTGTGTTTGACAGAATCCTCACGCACTGAGGAAGCTGTTGATCTGTCTAAGGAGAGGGGTTCCCTCTTCCTCTTCTTCATCTGGAAGAATGAGATCAGGATGGTACTCCTCCCACATCCACCTGTTCTAATTCAGATCCGCTGAACCAGGTGTTAAACAACTGCCCACGTGGCAGCAACCCACGCGGGCTGAGCTGGTGTCAATGATGGTGCCATCGACAGTGCAGGCGATGAAAGCATATATGCACCCAACTAGTGGACCAAAACTGAAGTGAATTTGGTCAAAATGTCACAGAGGTCGATGACTGCAGAAGATTGCTTCGACAGGGTGGGGTCAACGGTGCAGAAAGTGACAGAAAAGGAAAATTACGTACCTACCGGAATTCTTGATCTTCTTGACGAGTCTCCACCACTCATTCACACTAGTGGGATTAGCGCCGGAGGCACTAAGACCCGCCGGAGCAAACTTTTGCTGGAGGGTCGGTAGCGAGAGGCGGCGCCCTTGAGACTCCAGGCTGCAGAAAGCAGCGGCTCGAGCGGTAATGACCATCTCGGCACGACACCTCCAACCGCCTAGTACCTTTTTACCAAGGAGGTGCAGCGAACTAACGTAAGAGTAAACCCAACATTAAAAACGGACATAAGATAGTCCGTATGACCCGTGTAAGAAGGGTCAGTAAAGAAGTCCTCACGGCCTAAAGATTTGAGGGAGTGAAGACCAATACAGCCAGTGAGCTCGGGGATGGAGGTGGGCGTGTGAATGAGTGGTGGAGACTCGTCCAAGAAGATCAAGAATTACGGTAGGTACGTAATTTTCCTATCTTCCTGGACATAAGTCTCCACCACTCCTTCACACTAGTGGGAGAGTACCAAGCTGATAATCCCCCAAAAGGGCGGCAGGAGAGCCAGAGCTCACGCGTCTAAGATAGAAGCCCATTAAGGATAGTTCTGCCGAATGCGGAATGTCGCCTAGCATGAACATCCAGTGCATAGTGCTTAACGAAGGTATGCACTGAGCTCCAGGTGGCGTTGCATATATCTGCAATTGGAACATTGCAATTTCCGCTAGGGATGCCATGACCGCCTCTAGTAGAGTGAGCGACACTCTACCCTTCTAATTTAACTTGAGCCATGGAATAGCAATGACGAAGGCATGCCACTAACCATGAAGAGATGCATCTAATAGCGACAGGTTGACCCAGCCGGTGTCGCTGAAAGAAACGAACAGTTGCTGAGTCTTGCGAACATCCTTGGTTCTATCTAAATAGAACCGCAAGGCTCTCTTAACATCCAAGGAATGAAGAGCTGTTCCCCTTCATTTTGGAAATTAGCAAGTAAGCGGAAGTACCAGAGGTTGGTTTAGATGGAATTCTGACACAACCTTGGGAAGAAATTTAGGATGAGTAAGAGAACTACCTTGTCTTTATGGAATACAGTATACGGAGGGTCCGTAACCAGGGCATGTATCTCAGAGACCCTGCGGGCTGAGGTAATGGCCACCAGGAAGGCAGTCTTCCAGGTAAGAAATTTTATCTCACAGGTAGCTAAGGGTTCGAAAGGCTTCCGAGTGAGCATGTCCAGCACCAGGTTAATGTCCCAGGCTGCAACTGGACACTTAACAGGGGGTCTGGTATGGAGAATCCCCTTAAGAAATCTCTTCACCATAGGTAACTGAGCCAGAGTTAAGGAAGAAACCGGCTCATGGAACGGTGAGATGGCACTAAGGTGAACTTTAACTGTGGAGTACTGAAGACCTAAGTTTGACAGGTCCAAAAGATACTCAGAACCTTTACCAGGAGGACAGGAAAAGGATTCCAAGTTTTTTGCACACAGAGAGAAAACGTTTCCATTTGGAAGCGTCGTTTTGGTGGCTGGCTTCCGAGCAGCCAGAAGGATGTCTGAGACTCTACGAGAGACGTTGAACCGATTCACTTCTATCTCTTCAGGAGCCAAGCATGAAGGTGAAGTGATTTCAGGTTGGGATGGACCAACGAACCCTGAGTCAAAAGACTGATTTGCAAAGGAAGTGGTCTCGGAGGCTGCCAACATACTGTTGAGTAGAGAAACCATAGTTGCGAGGCCAGGAAGGAGCAATGAGAATCATCTTGGTCCCCTGAGACTCGAACTTGAGGAGTACTCTGGATTAGAGGAAGCGGTGGAAAGGCGTAAAGAAAGCGTTTTGTCCACCGCAGCCTGAACGCATCCTGACAGAAAATGCCAGGCCCTGGATTTCTGGAGCAGAAGAGAGGCAGTTTTGCGTTGAGTGGGGATGCAAAAAGGTCCAGGTCTGGAGTCCCCCACTCTTTGAACAGGGACCGAGCTACGGCTGGATCGAGAGACCACTCGTGAGGGTCTGCCTCCGTTCTGCTGAGGTGATCTGCTAGGTCGTTTTGTATACCCGCAGATAAACCGCTTGAATCAGAGACTTGTGCTCCAAGCACCACTCCCACACCCTCATTGCTTCCCTGCAAAGGGGATAAGAATGAGCACCGCCTTGCTTGTTGATGTAATACATCACTGCTTTGTTGTCCGTTTGAAGGAGAATGTTCTTGACACAAAGGACATCCTTCAGAGCTCGGATTGCATAGAGGACCGCTCTCATCTCCAGGACATTTATGTGGAGATGAGTTTCGAACTGAGTCCATACACCTTGAGTGTGGAGGGAGAGACAGTGAGCTCCCATCCCATTAGCGATGCGTCTGTGGTGATGGAGATCTGATGATCCGGGGAGCAAGGGGAATCTTCCAGGAGATTGCTTTCTTGAGACCACCAGGTGAGAGACCTTCAAGGGGCTCGTCCACCTTGATGGGATAAGACTGGGGGTGAGAGGTCGGGGACCACTGAGTGGAGAGCATCCATTGGGTGGTTCTCATGTGCAGTCGGGCCAGAGGGACAGTGAAGACCGAGGACGCCATGAGACCCAACATGCGTTGCATCGAGAGAGCTGTAACCGATTGGTTCTCCCTGATGTAACGGGCCATTCGAAGGATGTCGAGTCTTCTGTCCTCTGGAAGGAAAGCCTTCGCTGAAGAGGTGTCTAGAAGGGTCCCTATGAAAAGGAGCCTCTGGGAGGGTTGCAGTTGAGATTTTTTCAAATTCAGCAGAACTCCCATGGACGTGAGAAGACGAGAAGTCGTTTGCACGGCTTCCAAAGTCCCTTGGACGGAAGGGCTTGCTAGAAGCCAATCGTCCAGGTAGGGAAACACTCGGAGTCCGACTTTCCTGAGATGCGCCGCGAGAACTGCACAACACTTTGTAAAAACTCACGGCGCCGAGGATAGCCCAAAGGGCAGGACTCTGAACTGATAATGCTGACCCAAAGCTACAAACCTGAGGAACTCTATGTGGTCGGGTGGACGGGATATGCTGGTAAGCATCCTGCATATCCAGAGAGGCCAGCCAGTCGTGCTGATGCAGCAAGGGTAACAGGGTACCTAGGAAATCATCTTGAATTTCTCCCTGGGAGGAATTTGTTTAACTTTCTGAGGTCTAGATGAGAGCATCCCCCAGATTTCTTTGGAACCAGAAAGTAATGGAGTAGAACCCTGTGTTTCGCAGATGCGGGGGCACCAGTTCTATTGCCCTGTTGTTCAGAAGGCCCTGGATCTCCGCGGTGAGGAGGTCTGACTGAGAGGCCGACAACCTGGGTTGTCGTCTGGGAGGACAATTCGGGGGGGTTTCCAAGAAATTGAGAGAATAACCCTCGCGAATTATCCGAAGGACCCATTTGTCCGAAATTATGGACTTCCACTGGTTGTAGAAGTACATCAGACGACCTCCCACCGGAGGAGAAAGTTCCACCTCGGGCAGAGTGGATGGAACTTGGGCCAACGACTCATAAGGTAGCACTGGGAGCTTTAGGCCCCTGCGCTTTCTGCTGCGTCTTCTTTTGAGGTTGGGCAGGTTGGCTTTTATGGAAGCTTCCCCTGCCTCTGCCTCGAAAGGACTGACGACTATGAAACTGACGTCTGTTCACATGCCCCCGAGAGGGACAGGCGAGGTCTGGCCAACTTAATGGCCGATCTAGTCTTCTGAGTGGCCTCTAAGGCTTGCTCCACCTGAGGGCCAAAAGAAAGGAGCCATCAAAGGCAGCGCCATCACCTGCTGCTGAGCATCATTCGTGAAGCCAGAAGTGGCAGCCAGGAATGGCGCCAGTACAAATCCCGCTGCTGAGCTGAGAAGCAGTGTCGAAAGCGTCCATGGCGGCTTTGACCTGTTGGTTATTGGACTCAATACCTCTAATAACGGTCAGAAGAAGCTCTGACTTGGAATCCGAATCTGGAAGAGCTTCAACCATTCTTTTCATAGAGTGCCACAGGATATACTCATACTGAGAAAAATAGCCTTGATAACTGGCAATACGCATACTTAGAGTGGAGGCAGCAAAGACTCTCTTACCTAATGTATCAATCTTACGAGACTCTTTGTTAATAGGTCGAGCTGTAGTAGTTTGAGGAAGAACGACCTTGTCATTCTCTGCCAGGACTACAATAGGATCCGCAAAGGCTTGGGATGCCAAAATGGGACGATCCTTGGGAGCTGAATACTTCTTATCAATGGATTTAGCCACTGAGGGAATAAGAGCAGGATTATTCCATACCATTTGAGACAGCTCTCAAGGAAGGCTGGATCGGAGGAGTCAAATCCAGAGGGATCTCCAAGCATGAAGATACTGGAGTCTTAATATCTTCCCAGGATCGATGTCTGTAGTCTGGAGAGAAAGAGTGGATCCCAGGTTCTTCAACAGAGACTTAAGGACAGGTCCCCACCACAGGCTCTGTAGCAAAGAAAGATCCTGTTTCTCCACTTCATCACCCAACCGAAGGTCTGGGTCAGGCTCAACATCATCTCCTGATGGTCCAGAAAGGACTGTTTGGACAGGAAAGGAGTGAAAATTAGGAGAGGAGGAAATAGCAGAAAAACAAGGAGAGTCCCCAAGGGCTGCCGGCGCCGAGATGGCAAAACGGGCTGAAGACGGCACCGAGGAGGCGACGGGCGCCAAGAGGGCACACGCCCCGCAAGCGCCTCAGCGCGTCGCTGGACGAGAACGCACGGCGCTGCCGACGACGCCACAAGACGGCACCGCTGGATGATGCCGCTATCGCGCCTCGCGAATCTACCGCCAACGGCCCGCCTTATCCAACGGCACTACCGGGCGGCGCTGCAAGACCCGCGGCGTGCGGACGGCGCGCAAGACCCAGCGGCACCCGGAACGGCGCCGATAAGCCAACAGACCCTGCCAAGGCGCTGAAAAGCCTCCAGGAACCTGGAAAGCTAGAGAAGGAAAAACCAGGAGATAAGGGCATCGGTGAGGCCCCGCGCCCAGCCATGTGAGGGGGAAACACTTAGCACGGAGTCGCTGGCACCAAGAAGGCACCACGCGATCAGGAAGGTCCAACCGCCCTACCTGATCGCCGGAGGGGCCCGAGGCCCGAGGCAACCGAGCCAGGCAGAAGAACCAACCTCCGAGCCCATTGCTCCATAAGAGCGGCCCACTGATGAAACTGCTCATCTGGAGTCCTACCTATAGGCGGGAGGGACTCGATGTCGAGGACGACGACACGGAAGTTGGCGATCCAAGAAGGAGACCGCAACTAGCAACGATAACCGGAGCCGACGTCGCAGACATACCAGAGGGCGACTCAGTGATGCCTTCTCTTTTTGACCTGTGGGGCCAAGAAGAGCCGAGGTCGAACAGTGCCGAGAATGCGACTGCTTATTTTATGCCGGCGGGGACCGCCCATCCCTCGGCATCGGACTGACCGCTGTCGGAACCCCGCTGAGGAGAAGGAGGCTGACCGACCCAGCCCGCTGACTGAACAGTTTTACACGAAGTCTCCCTACCGCACCTGACCTGCTCATGGTCGACCTGCCCAGTAGGCCGAGACTTTCAAGTAAAATTTAAATATTAAAAATTTAACGAAAATAGAATAAAATTATATACTACTTATCGTGATAGGTTACAAAAACAAACTGAAAACTATGCGCTAGTTTGAAGTTTGACTCGACAGGCGAGCGACGTCACCGAAGCGCACTGACGGGCGGGGAAAAGGAACTGAGGCGTTGGAGGGTCGCCGCGATGGTCATTACCGCCGAGCCGCTGCTCGCTGGGCGCCGAAGTCTCGCGCGCCTGCCTCACACCACCCTCCAGCAAAAAGTTTGTCTCGATGGGTCTTAGTGCCTCCGGCGCTAATCCCACTAGTGTGAATGAGTGGTGGAGACTTATGTCCAGGAAGATCATAGAATTTGATGGCAATAAGGACCACTTGGCCCACCCAGTCTGCCCATTTCCTACCTAATGGATAAGCTGCAGATCCTAGTTAACCAGCAGCCTACTTTTCCTACCCCCACCCCTGGAATTGCCTTTATGACTGTCCCATGCATGCTTGAATTCAACCACTGTTTTTGACTGCAACAACTTCCTCCGAAGGCTGCTCCATGCATCCACAACCCTCTCTGTGAAAAAATACTTCCTTACATTACCTCTGAGCCGCCCCCCTCCCGATCTTCAAATTGTGCCCCCTTGTTCTTGCACACCTCTTTTTTTGAAAGATGATACCCTCTTGGACTTTATTGATTCCCTTGATGTACTAGAAAGTTTCTATCATGTCTCCCCTCTCCCTCCTTTCCTCGAGGCTATACATATTAAGCTCCTTTAGTCTCCCTTCATATGTCTTCTATTGCAGACCCTGCACCATTTTAGTTGCCCTCCTCTGGGCAGCTCCATCCTGTCTATGTCTCTTTATGGAGACTGGTTCCAGAACTGCACGCAGTACTCCAGATGGGGTCTCACCAGCTGTCTGTACAGAGGGATAATAACTTCCTGTTTTCTACTGGTGATGCCTCTTCCTATGCATACCAGTATCCCCCCAGCCCTCCTTACTGCCCTCTCACATTGCTTGCCCACCTTTAGGTCATCCGATATGACTACCCCCAGGTCCCTTTCCATTTTTGTTGTTGTTAGTATCTCACCCCACATTGTGTACTCTTCCCCTTGGTTATTGTTTCCCAGGTGCATTACCTTGTATTTCTTAGTATTGAACCTATGCTGCCATATATTTGACCATTCCTCTAACCTTGCCAAGTCCCTTCTCATCCTTTCCACCCCACCTCGTACATCAACTCTGTTGCAGATCTTTGTGTCATCTGCAGAGAGACATACTTTTCCTTCCAGTCCCTCTGCAATGTCGCTTATAAAGACACTGAAGAGGACCGGTCCTAATACTGAACCCTCATGGTACCCTACTA
Source organism: Neoceratodus forsteri (assembly GCA_016271365.2). Classification (NCBI taxonomy): domain Eukaryota; kingdom Metazoa; phylum Chordata; order Ceratodontiformes; family Ceratodontidae; genus Neoceratodus; species Neoceratodus forsteri. Next base: position 1,101,052,449 of record CM028132.1, on the reverse strand, counting down.
GTAACCCCCTTTCTTCAGAGTGGACTCCATTTACTATTACCCTCTGTGTCCTATTCTCCAGCCAATCCTTTACCCAGGCTATCATCTTGGGACCCACTCCCAGACTGGCTAACTTGTATATTAATCTTTGTGTGGACTGTGTCAAATGCTCTTGCTAAAATCTAGGTAGGACATGTCCACAGCCCCTCCCTGATCTACTACTTTGGTCACCCAGTCAAAGAAATCTATTAGTTTCTGCCTGGCATGACCTTCCGCTGTGAATCCATGCTGCCTTGGGTCCTGTGCCCTCTGGCCTCTAGGGTACTCAGCAACTCTTTTCCTTCAGAAGTGATTCCATAATTTTCCCTATCACTGAGGTTAAACTAACTGGTCTGTAGTTTCCTGCTTCTGCCCTGCTCCCACTTTTGTGAAGGGGAATCACATCTGCCCTCCTCCAGTCCCTCAGGTACCACCCCATCCTCCCATGATTTGTTAAAGAGGCTAGTCAGTGGTGTCACTCTCTACCCTTTCTTAGTTCTTTTAGAATTCTGGGATGAACTCATCAGGCCCCATTGCTTTGTTCACCTTCAGTTTTAAGAGTTCTTTCAGAACCCTTTCTTCTGTAAATGGGCTGGTATCAACTTCTGTATCCAGAATGTTTCTATTGTTTGTTTTAGGTACCTCCCCCTCTTCATTTGTAAATACTGAGCAAAAATATTTGTTTAATATCTCTGCCTTTTCACAGTCACCTTCTGCCAACCCCCCTCCCCTTTATTAAGCCTCACTATCCCTCCCTTAGTCTTCCTTCGCTCCCTGATGTACCTATAAAAGGTTTTATCCCCTTTCTTAACTGAGTTGGCTATCTTTTCCTCAGTTCAGGCCTTTGCTCTTCTGACTGCCTTCCCAGCTTCCTTTTGCTTTAACTGATACAATTCTCTGTCCTGCTCCTTCTGTGATTCCATGTACTTCCTAAATGCTTTCTTTTTCTCTTGAACCTTCACTGCCACCTCCTTTGAGAACCATAGTGGTTTTTACATCGCTTTATTTTGTTTATTTGCTTCACACAAAGGCTTGTTACCTCTGTGATGGCAGTTTTATTATTCCCTATTGTTCTTCCAGCCTCCTTCCTGCCCATTTGCTAGTGCATTCCTTAGGCACTCACCCATTTTGGCGCAGTCAGCCCTCCTAAAGTCCAGTACTTTTGCCTTTGTACAGCTTGACTCTATTGCTGTGTTTATTAGAACTATAATGTTCGATGGTCGCTAGTTCCCAGATGGCTACCCACTTCTATATCTGTGATCCTCTCCATCTCCATTTGAGAGAACCAGGTCTAAGATTGCTCCTCTCGAGTAGGTTCCAATACTAGTTGTCTAAGGCATGCCCCTGTAGGCATCTAGAATAACCCCAGTCTTAGAAGTGGCTGCTGCAACTGCACCCAGTTAACGCCTGGCACATTCATATCACCCATCAGCAATATCTCCCTTTTCTGCCATTCTAAGTATACTTTCATCATTTCTTGTCCATTTCTCCCTGAGAGGGGGTTCTGTATACAACCCCTGTGCGGATTGTGGGTGACATTGCTCATCTCCAAACTGACCCACAGTGCTTCTTCTCCTCACTGTTTACCCTTTTGTTCTGTTGCTTTGATTCTTCCCTTATGTAGAGAGCTATTCTCCTCTTCTTTTACCCTCCCTGTCCCTCCTGTAGATCCTGGTATGTTACGTCCCCAGTCATGGTTCTGTGTGTACTATGTTTCTGTGACTGCCATGATATCAGATGTTCCTCCTCATCTGGACTTGTGAGTCTTTTCTCAGCACTATTTTTCTTGTATGGGAGGTTGGGATTTTCTGCTGCTTATCAGTGCCTCCCTTTGACTAGTTTAAAAGCTTGTCAATGAAGCATTTAAACAGACTGCCCAAAGACATGTTCTCTTCCAGGACAGATGCAGACCATCCTGCCAGTATAGGCAGGTGTCCCTCCAAGTGGAACCCCAGTTCCCAATGAAGCAACCCCTGTGCTCCACACCTTTTTTTCAACCATTCGATAAACTGCATGGTGCAAAGTACCCTCGCCTCACCCATGCCACTGACAGGCAGCACCTCTGAGAAGTATACTATGTGTGCCACTTGTCTTAGGCCCCTCCCCAACTCTACAAAGTCTTTCTGCACTGCTCTAATCTCATAATGAGCCAGGTCATTTGTCCCTAGGTGGACAATGACATCTAGCTCAGACTCCCAGGCAGCTGCTCTCGTGATCCTGAGGATGCGCTTCCTGTCCCTCCAAGCCATGGCACCAGGCAGGCACCTTACTTCAGTTTTCCCTGCTCCCCCCAGTTCTATTCCCCTAATAACTGAGTCCCCCACCAGGAGCTGCTTCCTTTTCCTGTGGTGTCCTCTGCCTCCTTCCTGTGGGCCTCCCTTGTGACAGTTGTCTGCAACCTCCTTAGTCTCTCTGCGGGTGCATCCATAGGGGAACTATGCTCCCCCAAAATGTTGTATGGATTGTGGAGTGGAACAACTGACTGGGTGTGCCTTTGTTCCACCACCCTCACCCTCCCTGAGCCCACTGTGGTCCAACTGCTGTGCTTTCTTCGCAACCTCTGAGGTAGTGGTGGTGGCTCTGGTGCTCCTTGGATGGGGAAGGTTCCCTTACTACTGTCCAGTGTGGCCTGAAGACGGGCAACTTCCTCCCTCAGGGCAGAGAGCTGTCTGCAAATAGGGCAGCATCTCAGCCTCCCGAAAGACTCCCGGAAGACTGCTGCCCCAGAGCCATTACACTGCACTATTCCCCACATGTCTGTCTACCTTCCTGTTTATTTTTTTTTTTGTGTGTGTGTGATTGGTTTGCTATGAAGAAATATATATATATTATACAATGTGCATGCTTATATTGTCAGTGCAGTGTGCTAGAGAGATATGACAGTGATATGCACCTTGCACTCTTGAGGAAATGTCAGAACCCCAGGTATAAAGGAACTATTTCCAAGGGTGGGTGGGGTGAGGGGTGGGCAGGGTTTGGGCCTAAACTGTGCCTCATGAAACAATCAGCTAAAAGCTCTGACCCACCGCCATGATGAGTGCCTTCCTGTCAGCAAGATGCCCCACACGACAATCTGACAGAGAAAATACTTCTGCTAATCAAACAGAGAAAATCCACACATCCAAGTCAGACACAGGTAAACCTCCCCAGCCTCAAAACAGCCTGGTGATTTGTGCTCTGAAAGCAGTCAGCCTGCTGGATGGGCCCCGAGAAACCAAGAGCTTGTAACCTGAGGGTCTGGGGAAGTATCAGGCCTAGAAGGAAAGGCTGTCAATGATGTACCTGCCATCAATGGGGGTGTCCGCCTTGGACATCAGGCAGAGGTGCTGTCAGTATGGGTCTGGTAGGAACAGAGACCTGGACAGCAGATTTCTGCATCTGTGCAGCACCAGCAGATGAAGTACCCTCACGGATGAAGAGGAAGAAGCCATCAGGGAGCGGGACCATTGCTGGGGGGAGCGGTCCTGTTCTTGGTCTTTTTCATGACTCTTCCCCAAGGACTTGTCTCAGGTCTTAGTGGCCTGGGAGCTCAATGACCCTGCCAGCGACTGGGAAGTAGGGACCCCTGAGGACTCCTGCCTGGAACTGGCTACCTGTTGCTCCATGAGGAAATTTTTAAATGCCTTTTTGTGTCGCCTGAGGGTGGTATGATTAAACTTCTGGCAGAGCTCACAGTCGGAGACTTCATGGTCAGGCCCAAGACAGCAGACAAAGAGAGAGTGTTCGTCTGTAGAGGCAATCTTCTTTCTGCAGCGACGGAAGAGACGTTGAAGGATTAACTCTCGACATAACCGAGATAAAGGAATCTCTTTAGAAAAAGAGATTCTAAAATATTAAGAATAGAAATGCCGTAGGCAAAAAATGGTGCAAAACTGTATTGGAGCTTCTGCGGAGACCCATGCAAACAAGTCAATGGAGGGTAAGAACTGAGGAGGGAGTGGGGCCATTCACACCTTTATAGGGTTGGTGATGTTGGCATGGGTGGCCCCAGTTGTACTGCTAAAATCTTCTATGTGGATCCTGTTTCACCAACGGTGAAGTTCTTACAGTGTGACCCGAAGGACTGAGATACCTCAAGAAGATCATTGTTTCAGAACCTTTTTCTTAATACAGATTTTTATCTCTTATCCTGCCATCATCTCAGGGATATACCCTGATTTAACATAACCCCTACCCTCACCTATCATCTGGGTCGCACATCACCCTTCACCACCAACCCAGTAGATGTTTTTGTAAGGATTCCATGGCAAGTGACAAGCTTAGCCTTCTCTCCGCCTCAGCTGGCGGCCATCTTCTAATATGCCATCCATGACAATCAAAAATCTATATTGAATACCTTTTAAACTAAGAGATTTACACATTTCAAAAGAATTGAAGCCTCTGTTTTATTCTTATTACTCAGTAAAGGAAATCCTCAAAGGTTAAGAGTAATTTGGGGGAAGACATCTGGATTGGTCATTTCTCTTTGGTGGTGGTGGTGGGAGTTCTGATTTTTTTTCCAGTTAAATATATTTTACTTTTACAAAAAACAATGAAGCACAACAGATCAAGATTTTCCATGGAGTTCTATTTATTTCAGTTTCAGAAGGAAAGTATCCTTTGTCTCACAGGGTAGGTCCTGATTTGTAGTTTCTTATTTTCTTCCCTAGTCTGCTGCATTGGATCCTTCGGGATGGCCTGGTTGGATCTAGGGCTGTCGGTCTGGGAGACTGGGGGGTCTCTTTTCACACCTAGGAAGGCACCTCACCTTTCAACCTCCATGATGTCTACACAACCTGTGGAGACATTTCACAGAACATTAACGCACTTCAAGCAACTACTTAAAACACATCCGCTGTCTTGTATTTCATCTAGGACACACTTGTTGGAGGCCTAACACCTTAAACTAAAATGAGGACAGAGATACGTGGTTTATGCAACGTTGCACACTAACGGTAAGAGGAGGGGCACAGCCATACTGGTACCTTCCACAACACCTTTGGACGTCCAGCAATCCTAAGCTGACCCTCAGGGAAGGTACATTATTCTCCAGGGCACACTTTATTCTCAAGAAGTCACGCTGGTGAGAGTATACTTACTGCCACAGACCAAACTCCCTGTTAGTTAGATCCTGCCTTGGTAAGGTTATGAACTTGCTTCGCAGTTGATTGATAACAGGGGACTTCAATATGGCCCTTTCAGTACAACTAGACTCCTCCAACATACAGGCCAATAAGACTACTAATGCTATAAAATACTTGAAAAAGACCCTTGAACATTTGGGCATAGTTGACATCTGGAGAAAGTTGTTCCCTTCATCCCATGGTTACATATACTATTTAGGCCGTCACCATTCATATTCTAGACTGGACTTTTTTTTTTTTACAACTTGTGAACATTTTTCTTTAGTACAGGATGTCTCAATAGGCCTTAAGACTCCTTTAGGGCCACCATTCCTTGCATCTGAAAACAGATTTGGGAAAAGTTAAAAAGTGGACTTTGTGTCGCTTTAATCCCTCTCTTTTACTGATCACATGCATCAGCATATCCCACAGATTCTACATGATAACAACAGTTCTCATGTTTCTGAACCAGTTCTGTGGGATACTCTGAAAGCAGTTATAAGGGGAGACACAATAACTTACTCTGTTCAAAAGAAGCGCAAACTGGAGGTGAAATACGACTCACTATATCAACAACTCTAAACGTACCACCTTCTATACAGGTGGGGGAATACAGAACTAGAGAGAAAAATCAGACACACCAAAACAGAACTGCAAAAAATAATAAGATTTAAAAGTTCAACAGGCCCCAATGTAACTTAAGCTCACCAATTACAAGGGTGGGACCAGGGAAACCTGCATGTTGGCCTGTAGGCTCAGGACATGTAAATCCTGAAAATTAAACATCCCGTTACCAAATAAATTTTATACCATGAAGAGCAGATCCGATCTGCCTTTGTGTCTTTATCAAATCCTGTATCAAGCTGACCCCCAACAAACGTGGTCAACAGAAGTAATTTCTTTGTCACAGTTGCCTCTTCCAGCGCTTACCAAAACCCAGCATATGACTTTAGAAGTCCCAATAAGAGCAGATGAGGTCCTGAAACAGATCCAAGATGCAAACACACAAAAATGCCCTGGCCCTGGCAGCTTCATAGCCGAATAATACAAGAAATTTTCAGGGCTACTCCTTCCCACCCTGCTTTCAGCCTACAGAGCAATCGCAGAGGGCGAACCTCCCCCTCCATCCCGGTCCTATGCAGTGCTGACGGCCATTCCCAAACCGATAAAGATACCACAGAAACGTCATCGTATCGCATAATCTCTATTCTAAATGTCAATTACAACATTTACATGGCAATATGGGCTGCTCGAATGGAAAATCTTCTCTCTTTACTAATGTATCCAGACCAAGCTAGTTTTATACGACGCAGAAATACTATGGATAACATACGACTAGAGTTGCCAACCATCCCATATTTTACGGGATGTCCCTTATTTAAAATCGAATTTCCCGTGTCCCATTTCAACTTGATACGGGATGCCCATTGTCCTATATTTCAGGTGGCCCCCCAGTCCTGTACAAAACTCACTGTTTTTGGCCCAGGATCAGCTCTGCTCCGAGCCTCTGCATCTGCTCCTCTGGTCTGGGCTGTCAAGTAGTGTGCTGGCTGAGGTGGAGCTTGTGTGCAACTGCGCATATGCAGCGTTGTTGCTGCCATGTTCGCGCACCGCTGCCATGGTGGAAATTAATGCCATTGCTGGCAATGGCAAGCGCATGGAGGACGATCTGACAATGACCAGCAGACTCATCATGTGCATCCCCATCAGGGCAGGAGGTGTGATCCAGCGAGGAGCCAGCCCATGATGAGTACAGCCAGCTGCAAGGTGCCATGGAGCGGCGGAGGTGGAGCTAAGGCGAAGTTAGCTGAGTGGGGAGAGCGGTGAATGGGAGAGAAGCAGCAACCACCTGTTACACCACCACCACTGCTGCTGCCAGTCCCAGAAATTTGTTATTCAGAAAAAGAGTAAAGATACACCAGATTTTGCTGTCGGAGACAGAGTCGGTACACGGGGTCCAGTTATTCAGTTGCTTGGAGTGAGACCGGCACCGGGTCAAGAACTAAGAGAGAACAAGGAGAGAACGGATTCTCCCAGAGTCCCCCAGTGAGTGCGCCACCCAGCCCTAAGCACTTGCACTTCTGTGCAGTGAAGAAGGGACCGGGTCATCAACAAGTTCAACAACTTGAAACTTCAAGCCAGGTTGGGACACAGGTCAGGGCCGGGCTGCTCACAGTCTCGGTTGTGCAGCACTGGGTCGGGGAGTGTACAGTGCGCTCGACAGCAGCAACCTGGGTGGGACAGGCTGGGCCACTGCTGCAGCCTGTAGCACTGAGAGTTGTCACTCGGGCTTGGACTGTCCGACTGGGAAGTTGTCACAGTGATTGAGTTAGGAGCGAGCGAGTGACTGGGACTCTCGGAGACAGACAGTCGTAGCAGTAACTGGATACAGTTTCTTTTTCTACTAAGTAAGTAACAATAACTTAAAGGGACACATTCATGTACAGTGACAGATACAGTTTGAAAGCCCATGAAAAGTTCTTTTAATTCAGGTATGAGGTATACCTGTAGCTGGAAGCAGTCCAGAGATATAGATGACTGAGTCTGTGCAATATAAACACTACATTAGAGCCATTCATAGAACCTTGTGATGTCAGTGACGATCAAGCAGTGCCTAAATGCACTGAGTTAAGCACTGCTTGATCGTCATTGATATCACAAGGGTCTAAGAATGGCTCCAATGTAGTATTTATATTGCACAAACTCAGTCATCTATCTCTCTGGACTGCTTCCAGCTACACATATGACCAATACCTCAATTCAAAGAACTTTTCATGGGCCTTCAAATTATGTCTGCCACTGTACATGAATGTGTCCCTTTAACTAAATGGCTAAGTGAAGTGACTAAGAAAGTCAATAAGTGAGTGGCAAACTAAACTAGCATGATGGTTGGCAACTTAAGACCCATGATGACGATTTTGATGATGCATGCTGCAGGCTGCAGCAGATTGCTCTGCAGTCAGTACTACTACTGTCTACAACTAATTAGTAAACTAAGTAGTAAACAGAGGTTTGGCCCAGCACATTTAAAAAGTGCAAGTGGGAAAGACTGTGGTATGGTGTTGCCATACCCAAAAATAATACCCTGCCATGCAATGTCAGCCTTGCATGTGGCCGCCTGGGTGGGGGTAGACAGGGGTCTGTCCCTTATTTTGAAATCAAATGCTGGCAACCCTACATCTAACATACTTTACTTTTACTGGAATACATCCAAACCAGACAAATTCCAGCTGCCCTACTAGATGCTGAAAAGTCATTTGACAGGGTGCCCTGGGATTTTCTGTGGAACACTACTACCTTTCAGCTTCCTGATTCATTCTTAAAATGGATTAAAATATTTATAGTCACCCTTAAGCTTATATTAAGGTTAATGGTGCTCTTTTCTCTCCTATATCCCTGCAGCACGGAATGAGTCAAGGTTGTCCCCTCTCCCCACTCCTTTTTACTCTTTACATGGTGCCATTGACGGTAGCCCTGCTGGAGGAGTGTCGGGTGGAAGGGGTTCCCCCATAGGGCAACAAGAATACAAAATGTCCTTATTTGCTGACAACGTTCTCCTGTCGGTTCTCTTTCCTGAAACATCAATACCAGCTATCTGAGACATACTGTATGACTTCGAAAAGATGGCCAGCTTCAAGCTCAATATTTCTAAAATTGAAATTCTATTAAATTTCGTCCTTTCGACAACATTAAAGAGGAATTAGCCCCTGAAATGGCAACGTACAAATATATATATATATATATAAATATATATATATATATATTTAGGCATATGTATACACCTAAAGATGTCAATCTTATTGATGTGGTTAATTGTAAGCCCTTAACACTCCAAATAAAAGATTACCTAAGTGGGGGGAAATGTTACCTTTCCTTTTTCCAGCAAATTGAAACGATCCATGTGAATATTCTTCCCCATATATTATATTTGTTTCAAAATATCCCAACTTTTCCACCTAATTTATATTTTAAATCTTGGAATAGAATATTATCAGACTTCATATGGGGGGGACAGAGACCTAGGGTAAGACTTTCGCTACTTCAGCTTTCCATGGCATTGGGGGAAGGGGGGTTAATCTCCCCAATTTAGACTTTTATGCTAGGGCAGCTTTCCTCAAAGTCTTGCTTCTTTGGCTGACTCCTTCATTTGTGGCCCCTTGGGAAAAGTATAGAATTTTTAATCAATGACTTGCATGATATAGAGAAGATATTATTTGCCACTAGGACAAGAGCCATACCACTCTGTCTATTTACCAAATTCACTGCCAATATTTTAAAGATATGGCATTCTTTCAAAACACGTCCGGCTTTTCAGGATATATTTTTTATTGCTGGTTAACATCGGAAGACGAATATTTTCTCCAGATTCAATATGATCTGGTGTTTTCCCAATGGCGGCGCCTGGGGCTTAACTATTTCTATCAATTTCTATCTTCCAAAGGTGTTATACTGTTTGATACATTACAACGAGATTACAGACTCCCAGACAGAGATCAATTCCGATATTTGCAAGTTAAAAATTATATATTACGCCAACGGTCAGAGACTGCACAGTTACCTGCTCCAATACCCCACCCCACCCCCGAACCTAATAAGAGACTCGATTGTAGATCGCCCTTGGGGACACCTAATAGGCTTTCTATATAAATTCCTGAGAGAATACCTGAGAGATACAACAAGAATGGTTTTAGAGGGTTGGAACAGGGATTTGGACCTTTCAGTATCAGAAGTCTCCTGTACAGAAAGAAAAAATTACTCACCTTAGTAATGTTGTTTCTTCTAATGGAGTTTTGCTGTATTCTGACATATGCAGTGATGTCCAACCTTTGAACTGCCCCGGAGATGAAAGAGTTAACGTTCCATGCCAGGCATGGAACACTGAGCTCGAGCTCGGTTGAGACTGTCTGTTGCTGTTTGAACTCAAACAGTCAGATCTTTACGAGCTATACTCACTGGGTGTCCTGTGTTGAAACTGTAAACTTACACTAGCCAACTCGTTACTAAATATAATAAAAGATTTTTTGGTCCCAAAGCAAAGACTCAAGTCGGGAAACACAAAAAATAAAACAAAACACAACACCCACCCACCCAAATTAAAGGGGTGAGAAAAGAAGGGGTGGGGGCACCTCCCAAGTGTCAATACTGCTGCTGCCCACCCACATCCCAAAAACCCAGGTTCTGAGAGGGGAGGTCAGAATACAGCAAGACTCCATTAGAAGAAACAACATTACTAAGGTGAGTAATTTTTTCTTCAAACAACATGAAGTCTTGCTGTATTCTGATACATGCAGACTACCAGGCAGTACCTCCATGGAGGAGGGACAGAACCTACTTCGGAAATAGGCTCTGAAGCACTGCTGTGCCAAACCGAGCATCACTCCTAGCCTGGATATCCAGAGAGTAATGCTTGGTAAAAGTATGTACTGTTTTCCAGGTGGCTGCTTGACACTCTAAGATAGGAATATCCCTGGCAGCAGCCAGGGAAGCAGCTGTACCTCTGGTAGAGTGAGCCCTCAGGCCTGAGGGTGGGATCCTACCTAATTTTTCATAGCAAAATTGAATGCAAGAGACAATCCACCTGGCAATGGATCTCTTAGTGGCAGGTTTTCCCTTACCAACCTCACCATAAGTGAGGAACAGTTGGAGGGAGTCAAACCTGTGACCCTTGATGCGCTTTATGTAGTAGCTAAGGGCCCTTTTCACAACCAAACTGTGCAGCCTCCTCTCCCCAGAGGAGGAATGGTCAGTGAAGAAAACAGGAAGAGACACAGACTGGTTAAGGTGGAAATCTAAAACCACCTTAGGCAAAAACTTCCTATTAGTCCTGAGGACCACCTTATCTCTATGGAAAGAGAGAAAATCAGGCTCCACTGACAGGGCCTGTAATTCATTTATGCGTCTGGCAGAAGTGATGGCCACCAAGAAAACAGTTTTCCAAGTCAAGTACTTAAGCTCTGCTGAGGACAAAGGCTCAAAAGGCGTTGCATAAGCTGAGCAATGCAAACATTAAGGTCCCAAGCAAGGGGCAGGGTCCCTGAAGGAGGATGGGTATGCAGCAATCCTTGAAAAATTTACAAAATACAGGATGAGCTGAAAGGAAGAATGCTTGCTGCTGAGAGGAAGGCAGAGACAGCTGCCAGATGCACTCTTAGTGTAGCTGGTCTGAGTCCCAAGCTATTGAGATGAACCATATAGTCAAGGACTGTGGGCAGGCCAGCAGACTCTGGAGAAATATGCTTCCCAGAGCACCATATAGTAAATCTTTTCCACTTGGAATTCTAAGTGTTTTCTGGTGGAAGGCTTTGAGAAGCCTTTAAGATATCCAGAACAGCTTAGAGAGATGCAAATCAGCAAACTCTAACTCTTCAAGAGCCAGGCCTTGAGATTGAGAGATTTGAGACTCGGATACCAAACTCTCCCCTGAGCACATGTTAACAGGTTGTAATTCCTGGGAAGAGACAGGGGAAGGTGGACTGCTAAGGACAACAAGAGAGGGTACCAGGGCTGTTTGGCCCAGTCTGGAGCAATCAGAATCACCTTGCAGGGTTGAGACCTGATTTTGACTAGCACCTTGAACAGGAGAGGGAAGGGGGAAAAGCATACAGGAACTTCCCTTCCCAATAGAGAACCAGGGCATCCAGGGGGACTGAGCCCAACACCGGGGGCCTACAGCAAAAGAGAGGAAGTTGGTGATTGTCTGGGGCTGCAAAAAGATCTATCAGTGGGGTGCCCCATCTGGAGAAGATCACCTTCAAAATCAGGGGATCCAGGGACCATTCGTGATGGCCCTGAGATATCCTGCTGAGAGCATCTGCCAGGACATTGTCCTTCCCTGGGAGGTGCACTGCTGTAAGAGAGGCGTTCAGGGAATAGGCCAGAGACCACAACTTCCTTGCCTCTGTGCACAAGGCCGTGGATCGAAGTGCCCCTTGCTTTGTTGATATACCACACTGTGGTGGTATTGTCTGTCCTGATCCAACTACTTTGTTCTGAACAGACTTGGAAAAGCTTGAAGTGCTAGAAACACTGCTCTGAGTTCTAATAGATTGATGTGAAGCAGAGATTCCTGAGGAGACCACAACCCTTGGGTGGCCAGGTCCCCAAGTGGGCTCCCCACCTCAAGAGGAGGCATCTGTAGTAAGGATTAGAGAATGAGACTGAGTGACAAAGGAACTCCCTGTCTTAGGGTGTCCTGATCCTGCCACCACTGCAATGCCTGGATCAGGGTTGAATCACTGGGATTAGTTTGGTCAGAGGATCCTTTTCTGAGACCAGAAGGCTCTAAAGTGGAACTGAATGTCCTCATCTGAAATCTTGCTCCTGAACCACTGCTGTAGAGGCAGCCATGTGTCCCAGAGCTGCAGAAAATGTCTTGCTGGTGAAACACCTGGAGGGTGAATGAAGAGGCCAGTGAGATATGGAGTCCTGCCCTGTCCAGGGAAGGAAGGCTCTTGCCTTTGCTGTATCCAGCTCTGCCCCTATGAAGGTGAGAGCTGCACAGAGATCTAGAACTGACTTTGAAAGATTCAGAAGGAAACCACGAGAAAGTGAGCAGTTGCTGAGTTATCTGTGGTGTGACTTGACTTGGTCTGGAGACTGGCCTACTATGAGCCAGTCGTCCAGGGATGGAAAGATGGAGATCTTTTTTCTCCTTAGGAAAGCAACCACTACTGCCAGGCATTTGTGAGCACCCTTGGAGCAGAAGTTAGGCGAAGGGCATTGCTCTGAATTGGTAATGGCCTGAGGGCAGCTGAACCTGAGGTACTTTCAGTGGGAGCTTCTGATGAGAATATGGAAACAGGCATTCTTGAGGTCCAGGAAAACTAGCCAGTCCCTGGCCTTAGAGAGGGTAGAATTATTCCCAGAGTCACCATTTTGAACTTTGGCTTTAAAAGGTGCTTGTTTAAATATCTGAGATCCAGGATGGGCCGCCATTCTCCAGTCTTTTAAGGGGTAGGAAGTACCTGGAGTACAATCCTTTTCCCTTGTGTGAGAGGTGGAACCCTCTCTATGGCTCTCAGAGCCAAGAGGAAGAGACCTCTGCCTCTAGGGCAACTGCCTCTGAAGGACTTGCAGGTGGAAAGGATCTGGTTCTCATCTTGGGAAATTTTTGAAGCTGAGAACCAGTCCCTGGCTTAATACTTCCATGACCCATTTGTCTGATGTTAAAGACATCCAGTCCTGGACAAAGTAAGCCAGCCTGCCCCCTACAGGTGGTGGAGAAATGGCCCTGGCAAACCCATCAGAGGTGCCTGTTTGGCAGGGGCTTTGGCTGAGGGGTGGAAGCAGGCCTGCTTGTCCCGTCACGCCTCTCCTCTGAAGAACCCCCTATGAGCATAAGCAAAACAGGAGGCCTGGGCTTGGTAGAAATGCCTATGAAAAGGCCTGCCCCTGCCCCTGGAATGCTGCCTCTGGGAGTGGCTTGCCTTTCCTTGGCCTGAGCACTCCTATAGGTGGTCCTGTATTCATCCATTTTCTTCATGTAGTTCTCTGTTTGCTCCCCAAACAGAGAATTACCCACAACAGGAAAATCCATGGCCTTAGTCTGGGTATCCTGAGACAGGCTAGTACATCTGAGCCAAGCCATCCTACAAAGGGCCACAGATGTAGCCATGACTCTAGATGAAACATCATTGGAGTCCACTGCAGCATGGAATTGCACCTTGGATGCCTCAATACCATCCATGATCACCTGCTCCAGCTCCTTGGCAAGCTGGCCAGGGACCTGTTTAGCCAGAGCCATTACAGTGTCCCATCTAGACTTCTGATATCTAGCTGTATAGGCCATATAATTAGCCTGCCTGAGTCCCAAGGATGCTGCCATGTACTGTTTCTTTGCCATGGCATCAATCCTCCTGGAGTCCTTATCTGGGGGGTGTGAAGCCAAGGGTATATTTGCCTTATCACAGGCAGCAGCCTGCACTACCCCAACATGGCTGCATTGCTGGGTAAGGAACTCCATATCTGAGCCTGAGAGAGTATACCTCTTGTCCATTCTCTTGTCCACCGGAGGTATAGAATTAGGAGTCTTAAAACATTTTTATTGTCTGTTTCCCAAAGGACTTATGAAGGGGAACAGACAGCCTCCTGGACTCTGGGATATCCATCATCTCAACATAGTCAGGCTCCTCCTGATCGTCTACAGCTTCTTCCATAGGAAGCTGAAGAGTTTCAGCCACTTTTTTGTAGAACATAAAATGGGACGGGGACTCAGAAAGCCTAGGAGGAGAAACCCCTGAAGGTCTGTCTGGGGAGATGTCCAGGTCAATGGCACATCCAGACTTTCGTAATCACCATCACTATCCTCATACTCTCCTTCCTCCTCCTCCGGTTCATAAAAATCTTCTAAATTATAATCTGGAACCGGGGGAACCGACCAAACCGAGCCCCTACCCAATGGTGCCGGTTCGGTCGGAACTGGGGTTAGCGATTGAACAATCCTTATCGCTTTGGCTATTTCATCAGCGGTCGGAGAAAGAAGCTGTGGATCCGCACTGGCTGATTTATCCCTTCTTTTTTCTTTTAACCAGAACAGACTCCTCAGAGTCGGTTCTCCTTTTGCCCGAAGAAGTTTCGCCCTGGTCAGAGGGCACTCCTTCTGGTTCGGTTGGAACCGAACCGGGCTGGCCATCCGGGTCAGCGGACTTCTTGGCCTCCCTTTCCCTGAGCCTACCAACTCTCTTTTCCAGGGTAGCTGCAGGAAAATTCTTGCAAATCTGGCAGTCTGAATTGAGGTGGTCAAACCCCAGACAATAAACACAGGTGGTGTGAGGGTCAGCCTTAGCAAAGGTTTCCCCACACACACTGCAGGGTTGAAACCCAGTGGGCCCAGTTTTTCTTTTGGGTTTCTCAGACGTGACCAGTCCTAACAAAACTTATCCTTTTTTCGGCAATCCGCCAGGCAAGACACCCTTATCGGTTCCTGACCATGTTACGGGTCGTGGAAAAAAACGTAATGAAATCCGGTTTTTTTTAGAACTGATAAGGACCGGTTACCACACTCTAAAAGTAGAATAAACTTTTTTAAACAAGAAAATAAACCTATCTAGTACTCACGATACCACAGACAGAGACTGAACCGTCAGGTTAACGGATTAAATTCGGTCGAAAACCAAAGGAAAACAGCACTTTAACCGACTAAATTGAACCGAGCAAAGGAGAAATCTCCGGAGCGACTGTTCAGTGAGGCGGAGTAAAGAATCTGATGGTTTGAGTTCAAACAGCAACAGACAGAGTCTCAACCGAGCTCGAGCTCAGCATTCCATGCCTGGCATGGATAGTTAACTCTTTCATCTCCGGGGCAGTTCAAAGGTCGGACATCACTGCATATGTCAGAATACAGCAAGACTTCATGTTGTTTGAACAACTCTGACAGCAATTAAAATAACTTCATCCAATGTATGGAGAAAATTCGCATGGAAATGTCGGTACATATTTTTTTCACTCCCCAGCAGTTCTTGCAAAATACCTCCCAGCTTCTTATGGGATATGTTGGCGGGGATGTAAGTGTCCCCTGGTGGACCTGGGATACATCTTTTGGTTGTGCCCCATGTTGATGCCTTTTTGGTGTTCCTTACAGGAGGAACTGCGAAACTGCCTATCAGATCCGGTGGAACTGACAGCTGAAATGGTACTTCTATCCATATACCTGGAACACAGTCCCCCATGGCACAAAACCATGCTGCCCCTATAACTACTGGTAGCCAAGAAGGCAATAACACATAGGTGGATATCTACTACATACCTACCCTTTCAGACTGGAGACAAATTGTTATGGAAATATATAGATTTGAAAATTGACAGCAGCAATTCATGATAAAATACCTATAGTAAATAAAAAAGTAAAAACAAACAAAAACACAAAAAAACAGATATATCTCCACCCCACCCACGAAAGAACAATAAGGATCCAACAACAGGCGAGCAGTTTAACCCTCCTCCACCTTGGCCATCCACCATCCTCTAATCTGCCACCTCTGACAACTGCAAACCTGTAAAAAGAAAAAAAACTGTACAGAGCCAAAATGGCTGCTAATGAATTCACCTGAATAAGGGATATAGATATGAACACATACATTAACCCCTCCCTCCCTCCATAGTCAGTTCTCCGGTCCCCGTTCAATATTCCATAAACCTTACCCACGACATATCTCCAGCCTCCTCTCTCCATTATCTGCACCCCCATACTAGCTCCCCGTCCCAATCTTTGCCATTCACATACATGTCCCCTCCAACCCATGACTTATTTTCCACAAATATCCCCTGCCCCCCACACTCCTCTCCCCATTTACCACCAACTCCTGTGCCTACCATTTCCTCCCACCCCTTCCCTCTGCCCTGCAACAGTTATAAAGCAAATATTTTAATGTTACTTTTTTCTCTTTCCAGAGTCTCTGATTTTGACATATCCTGTTTACTGGAATTGTTGTAATCCTTTCACAGCACCTGCACCATGCAGGAACACAACTCACAGGAATCATGGTAATCCTCTAGTTCAGCCTAAAGAGGGGCCATTTAGGTTTGTTGGATGGATTAAAAGGGAGAACTGTGAAGTCTGGGCAAGGCATTGTAATGAAGGATTTGTACTCTGGCCAGAACTCTCCTCACAAAAGTGTATCATCAAGGTAATGGATTGCAAGTTCAGACTAAACACAAGTTTCAATAAAAGGCGTTCGCTAACTAGCCATAATCCAACTTAAAAAGTGAAAAACTATATTGGAGACCTGGCTGGCGGGGTGTTGAAGGGGAGCTGGGTGAGTAACAGTTATACAGTTACCGTAAGTAAATATAGGTATCCTAACTGGAATTCTGGGATGGGAAAAGGGCTTCTAGTCTTAGATAACCAAGGGGAGGAAAGAATGGCATCCTGGGAACTTGGAGGATACAGCAGAGCCAGACATAATGCAATGCAGTAATTTGCAGTAGGTGACATGTCACAAAGTACCGAATAACAAAAGGGTTTAACTGCCACTGAACTATACTGTTCCCTGAAGTATTCTGTAAGGTACTGCAGTATTACTGTGTTGCAGTCTGGCTGGCACTGCTGTAGGACCTTAAAAACAGTGAGCAAAGACAACTGAAAGCCTCTTTTCCTCACCCCAACACAAGAGTGGACCAACTATGTGTCATAGAAGGAAAAAGGCAAATTCAGTGAGAACAGTTTGCTGTGTGCAAAGATGTCTTAAGATCTTAGAGTATGACTTAGAACTGAAGTAACTCCAGTGAACAATTTTCTGTTCTGTACTTTTGTGTTTGAACCTGTTTATTTTAAATTTCCTAGTGTCTGTGTATTTTTCCATTACTTTAGTACTGCACATGTTGAAAATTTTGTGTAAGTATTTGTTATATATTGTACTGGCACAGTAGCACCAGTATATTTAGGGCTGAGTAAGGTGTTAATGTTTAAACACCAATTTCTGCACTTTAATAACTTTGGCAGCGTTTGATAAAATAGCCTAAAATTTGGCATGCATGGTCTTAGTGGTAGGGTTTTAAGACATGAAAAGTCTTGTGACAATATCTTGTGTGATTTCCTAGATAAGCAACATTGACTTTAATGAATTACAGTGTTTTTCCCTGTATTTAATAAATGTCGTCCCCCCCAACGTACAGCCTAGACAGCAGGGGTGGAAACTGGCACGAGCCCAGTAGCCAAATGCTGGCAGATTTTGTGTCGGGCTAGTAAGATTTTCCTTTAATTAGCCCTGCAGGTTTATACTGGAGAAGGTAACATTTAAATAAGTATACCAGCTGGGCCAATGGAAAATCTGTGGGGCTAGTGGATTTTCCCCAGTCACTAGCCTTACTGGCTAGTGGCTACAAAGCATAATGTTGACCACTGAGAATTAATTACATATTTAATTATATATTTAATTATATATAATTAGATACTTACTTAGTTGTAAATTTATTTACAATGTTTTGACCAGGAAGGGTACACTACGCTGTGATAGCTCATTTCCAGGTGCGTCATGGGAAGTGGGATGCATGGACCTGTTTTATTGACAGGGGAAAGTTGGCCATGACAACAGGAACAATTCTCTACTCTTCACCTGTAAGTGCCATGGTATCTATTACTTCCACCTGGACAATGACCAGAGATGAGCAGAAGGAACCTCTGTTACTATGTCATGCAAAGGATGATGATACCACAACTGTGCAGCACCCCCTCATACTGCACTACATTGTCAGTTACTGACTGTACCTTCTTACATACTGCACTTGTACTGTATTGTGTTCAATGTGTGTATCTTGTATTCTGATGTATTCTTGCACCTTATCTGCTGTTACTGTATTCAAAGCATTCAATGTATTTCTAGTTTGTTTTATTACCTGCACCATTCCTAATTAATGTAACTGTATTGTATTTCCTATGTGCCACCTTGATGGCTCAGGTCGTGCCTGAAAACGGTCCGCTGGATCAGTGCACCCACCCAGTGAACAAACAAATAAATAAATTGCCCCAAGTACCTGGTGTGGGGTTAGAGCCCACAACTACCTGATCTTCCCACTTCCCACCTCGGAGGTGAGCATGCTACCTACTGAGCTACTGATACTGCAAATACTGATTTTTGTAGTGCAGCACACTTTTTAAAGGTGCATTTCTTCTGTTTTCGTGACATCACTTCCTTACTACATGACTAACTCAAACATCTTCAAAACCAGAAATCATGGCAACAGTCAACTGACATTTTGCCTCCAACTCTTCTCAATCAGCAACCATGGAAATGATCAAGTCATTAGTACTACGAGTTTAACTCATACAATGGTGAGAAAAAAAAAATCTCAAACAATTTGTCAAGATATTTTTCTACTAACCAAAGGCTATATAGCGCAGTGGTCTAAGGTTCTGAGCTGCAAATCTGGTGACATCCAGCAGACCAGACCTGGGTTTGAATCCCACAGCTTCTACTTGCATACTGTGTGACCCTGAGCAAGTCACTTAACCTCCTGTGCTCCCAGATCGGCTCCTGTAAAAAGCTCTCTCAGCTTGATGTACTACTCTGGTTAAACAACTAAAGTTATTATATAAAACAAATGATTGGAATGTGCTGTATGTACTTGTGAAATAATGCTATCCAACTGTTCAAATCAACATATTATAAAACACGTTGAAGATTTCTGTTTTTAAAAAGTGCAAACTGAATTTATAATTAAACTGTTTGACATTCTCTCCAGCAAGTGGGTCGGGGAGTTAACTGGGGAGACTCCAGTTTGTATAGTTTGCTTACAGACTGCAGATGTTTTCTTTGTTGTTATTTTTTTTCCTTATTGTTGCCTTTTGCAGGGAGCAGGTAGTGCGGCGACAGAAGAGAGTCGATGCCACAGGAGCAAAAGCATGAAACAAGTGGGAGAACACAGTAGTTCAGCAGTCCTCTCTGTCTGTCTTTTGGCAGGGAAAGCAGTACTTCTATAGAGGAGTGTATGAGCTTTTTCTGTTGCAGGCACAGAGGCAGTCACAAACACCGAGGAGGGGAGAAAGGAATTGTCTCAGCAAAGTCAGAGTCCAGCAGGCAATCAGTGGAGTGTGGACTGAAGGCGCCAAGTCTGAATTTTTGGCTAGTGGATTTAAACACTAGGCAGTACACTGAAGGGTAGAGCACTCTCTCCAGCAGGAGGGTCGGGAGTTAACTGGGGAGACTCCGGTTTGTACAGTTTGCTTACAGGCTTCGGTTGCTTACAACTGTAAAACTGGGTACGGTTCAAATCTTTGAATACAAAGGGGCTGATTGTTTTTCTTTCACTCTTACAGGAGGAGGCACCAGAAGGGCCCGCCTTTCCCTCCCCCAACCCAAAGCTCAACACTCATAGGCAGGAAAAGACAGGACATACCACACAGACAGACATAGGAAGAGGGAGGTATAACATAAGTATTAATCAGGAAAAAAAATAAATAAATAACCAAGGTGGCCAATACTAATTCTATCAAAAGGAAAAAAAAAAAAAAAAAACAGCTACAGGTTACAATCCAAGGAGAGCTGGGTAGTAAAACAGGTTAAATACAAGGAGATCAAACTAGAAAAACAGAAAGGAATCTAATAAAGGGAAGATCAAGGAGGAGGTAACACAGGATGTGGGGAGTAGTGCAATGCAGTGGTTGTAAGACAGTCATATTCAGGCAAACCTTTTGGACACCGAGGTGCTTCCCTATCTGTGTGTGCCTCTCTGGAATGAGGGATGAGGTCGCCAGACTCAGAGCAGAGATGTCCTGGGTCAGGACAGCCTTCAACCCCATCCAGAGACCACCCAGTCCAACCCCACTGCCCCAAAGGATGCCAGGAAGACGGGGCATGTGGACAAAGGTGAGCTCAGGGAGGTAAGGAGGTTGGAGAAAAGGCATATCCCAGTTCCTACCCCACCAAAACCTATGCCGCCTGGGCTGAGGGGACTGCCAGCCTGAGGCACCCAAGGCGGTAGTAGAAAGGACAGATGTGGATGCTGTTCGAGGTGGTGACCTCAGTGGGAACAGCAGAAGACCCCGGAAGAAGAGGAAGCAAATCCTGATGGGAGACTCCATCATAAGGGGACCACTGCTAAAAGGAATAGAAGGAGAATCTTAAGGATCGCTGGGAAAGCAGCAAGAAAGGGAGGGCTGGACATCATTGTCCACTTAGGAACAAATTAACTGGCTGAGGGAGAACCAGGTACAGTACAGGAGCATTTCAGAAGTTTGAGGAAGGGTCTAAGGCAGGTAGCCACAACCATCACCTTCTTTGAGGTGCTACCTGTTAAGGACAAGGGAGAGCGCAGGAGTGTCAGGATCAGGAACTTCAACACTTGGTTGAAAGAATGGTGCGGCGAGGAAGGATTTGGATTCATTGGGGACTGGGGTACCACCTGGAGGGATGAAGTCCTATTCAAAGCTGATGGCCTGCATGTCATTCGAGGAGGGGAACCGAGCTACTCCAAGAAAAGTTTAAATGCTACATAGAAATGCATTTAAACTAGCCAGAGCAGCTGCATGGGAGAGGGAGCTGGACATCAGTGTCCATCTAGGGACAAATGACTTAACTAGGCATGGGATCAGATCAGTGCAGGAGGAGTCTGTGGAGTTGAGGAGGGGCCTTAGACAAGTAGCATGCATAGTAACCTTCTCGGAGGTGCTGCCCATCTGTGGCATGGGTGAGGCTAGGGCATTCCGCACCATGCGCTTCAATAAATGGTTGAAAAACTGGTGTGGATCACAGGGTTTTACCTTCACTGGGACTGGGGTTCCACCTGGAGGGACACAGGCCTATACTGGCACAATGGTCTGCATCTGTCCGAGAGGGGAACCAGTCTCTTAGGTGATAGGTTTAAATGCTTCACTGGCAAGCTTTTAAACTAGCCAAGGGGGGGAGGCACTGATAAGTAGCAGGGAATTCCCAGCCTCCCCCCACAAAACAGGGTAGTTAGCGAGGCAAACACCAAGGCAGAGAGGCTGATAGGGAGCAGGACAGGGGTAAATGAAGAAAAAGGCAGTAAGGGCAGGGATGGAGCTAAAAGGGGTAAGGCCATAAAAAATGGAAGGCGATGAGTATCAATGCCCGTAGTCTGGGTAACAAGCTTCCTGAACTAGTGGCCTTGATGGAAGAGGGACACCTGAATATCGTGGCAGTCACAGAAACATGGTACACGGAGAACCATGGCTGGGATGTCAACATACCATGTTACGCAATCTACAGGAGGGACAGGGAGGATAGAAGAGGAGAAGGAGGTAGCTCTCTACATAAGGGAAGGGATCAAAGCAACAGAACTAAAGGGTAAACAGGGAGGAGAGGAGGCACTGTGGGTCATCTTGGAGACAGGAAATGGCACCAAAATCGCATGGGGATTGTATACAGACCCCTATCTCAGGGCGAGGAAATGACAGAAGGCATCCTTAGAATGGCAGAAAAAGGGGAGATATTGTTGATGGGGGACCTGAATATGCCAGATGTTAACTGGAGCACATTTGCTGCAGCCACATCCAAGAGCGGGGTCATTCTCGATGCCCTGAAGAGGGCATGCCTCAAACAGCTAGTGCTGAAACCCACTTGGGAGGGAGCAATCTTAGACCTGGTACTCTCAAATGGAGACGGACAGAGCTTCACAGATTTAGAAGTCGGTAGCTATCTGGGAACAAGCTACAACCAAACAATGTGGTTCACAAAAAACACAGCTGTAGAGACAAGCCATACAAAAGCAAAGGGACTAGACTTTAGGAAGGCTGACTTTGGCAAAATGGGTGAGTGCCTAAGAGATGCACTACCAAATGGGCAGGAAGGAGGGGTGGAAGAACAATGGGGAAAAATCAAAACTGCAATCCAGAGACATCAAGCCTTTGTGTGAAGCAAATAAATAAAAAACAAACAGGCAAACTACCACTATGGTTCTCAAAAGGAGTGGCAGGAAGTTTGGAAGAAAAGATAGCATTCAGGAAGTATAAGAAATCACAGAAGAAGCAGGACAGAGAACTGTATCAGTTAAAGCAGAAGGAAGCAGGGAAGGCAGACAAAATAGGAAGGCCCAAACCAAGGAAAAGACAGCCAACTCAGTTAAGAAGGGAGATAAAACCTTTTATAGGTACATCAGGGAGTGAAGGAAGACCAAGGGAGGGATAGTGAGGCTTAATAAAGGGGAGAGGAGGGTGACAGTGAAAAGGCAGAGATACTGAATGAATACTTTTGCTCAGCATTCAGAAAAGAAGAAGATGGGGAGGTACCTAAACCAAACATTAGAAGCACTTTGGACAGGGGGGTCGACACCAGTCCATTCACAGAAGAAAGGGTCTTGAAAGAACTCCTAAAACTCAAGGTGGACAAAGCAATGGGGCCTGATGGGATTCATCCCAGAATTCTAAAAGAACTAAGATGAGACCTAGTGACACCACTGACTACCCTTTTTAACAAATCATGGGAGGACTGTGTGGTACCTGAGGACTGGAGGAGGGTGGATGTGATTCCCCATCACAAACGTGGAAGCAAGGCAGAGGCAGGAAACTACAGACCTGATAGTTTGACTTAAGTGGTATGGAAAATGATGGAATCACTTCTGAAAGAATTGTTGAGTATCTACAGGCCAGCAGGAGCACAGGACCCAAGGCAGCTTGGATTCACAGCGGGAAGGTCATGTCAGGCGAATCTAATATATTTATTTGACTGAGTGACCAAGTAGTAGACTAGGGAGGGGCTGTGGATATGGCCTACCTAGTTTTAGCAAGGCATTTCACACAGTCCCACACAAAAGATTAATAAACAAGCTAGCCAGCCTGGGAGTGGGTCCCAGGGTGGTAGCCTGGGTAACAAATTGGCTGGACAACAGGATGCAGAGGGTAATAGTAAACGGAGTACACTGTGAAGAAAGGGTGGTTACTAGTGGGTTACCACAAGGTTCAGAACTGGGATTGGTCCTTGTGACAGGGAGCTCCTGCCACTCTTGATGACCGACCTTTTCTTAAATCTGCTGCAACAGTTCTTCTGTTTCTTAGCCTAATCTATCCTTTACAATTTCTAGTCCATAAGGTTGGCCACCTATAGGCATCCCCCTTCCCCTTTCTTGACTATGCTATAGTGTCCTCTTTAATTTTCCTTTTCCCTCTCAAGTCCTCGTACAGGAAGGTTATTGTTGTGACTTCCAAGTGCATGTAAAACAGGTTGTGTTTATCGTTGTTAGATTTAGTATGCAATAGCAATATGTCATAATATACCTTATGTTTATGAAACCTGTAAATGTTGAAAATACCATGGCACTAGGTGTTTTTGATCATGGTTAAAAAGTACTAGGTGACTATTATAGAAATTTAGTTGTGCTATTTAAAATGCATGTAAATTGCTGTAAACTGAACAAGTCTGAAATGTCATGGTGATTTGCATATATCCCATGATGCTCTGCATTATGGAAGTATGTATGATGTCGTATTTCTTTGAAACTTGATTTGTTGCCAATGCCCTTTGCGGTAACCCTTTTTTCAGTGATTCTGCATTGAGGTTCTTTATCTATAGCTTGTTTTTTTTGTTTTTTTTCTTTTTGAGCCCCCACTACCCAAGCAAACGGTGCCCACATAAGGATGAAGGGTTTTCACTGAAAAGTGGTTAGATCAGAAATCAATGTCAGTAGGTGCTGGCTAAGTGCAGAGAAAGGACATTCATAGTCTGTTGCTGCAAACTGATGTACTAAAGAAGGAATATGCCATTTCTTAAGGTTATCTCCTGTATTTTGAATAAACCTCACACAGAGATTTTTTGCTGAACTCGAAGTTCGGTGTCTGGTCCATATGTTATCCCACAACCCCTCCACATTCCTCTTTAATGTCTTTGTAGGAGACACTGTGGAGAGACTGGAAGGAAAAGTACTGTATACCTCTCTGCAGATGACACAAAGATCTGCAACAGGGTCGATGCAGAAGCGGGGGTGGAAAGGATGAGAAGGGACTTGGCAAGGTTGGAGGAATGGTGAAAAAGTATGGCAGCTCAGATTCAGTGCAAAAAAGTGCAAAGTAATGCGCCTGGGAAACAAAATCCCAGGAGAAGAGTACACAATGGGGGGGAGGTACTAACAACAAAAATGGAAAGGGACCTGGGGTAGTCATATCAGATGACCTTAAGGTAGGCAAGCAATGTGAGAAAGCAGTAAGGAGGGCTGGGGGATACTGGGATGCATAGGGAGAGGCATCACCAGTAGAAAACAGGAAGTTGTTATCCCCCTGTACAGACAGTTGGTGAGATCCCATCTGGAGTACTGCATGCAGTTCTGGAGACCCCATCTCCGCAAGGACGTAGACAGTCCAGAGGAGGGCAACTAAAATGGTGCAGGGTCTGCAACAGAAGCCATACAAAGAGAGACTAAAAGAGCTTACTATGTATACATACCCTCAAGGAAAGGAGGGAGAGGGGGGACATGACAGAAACTTTCAAGTACCTCAAGGGAATCAACAAAGTCCAAGAAGGGACCATCTTTCAGAAAAAGATGCGCAAGAGAAAGGGGGCACAATTTTTAGATAGAGGGGGGACGGCTCAGAGGCAATGTGTGGAAGTATGTTTTCACGGAGAGGGTGGTGGACGTATGGAACCACCTTCCTAAGGAGGTCGTGGGGTCAAAAACAGTGGGGGAATTCAAGAATGCATGGGATAGACATAAGGCAATTATAATGGGGGGTAGGAGGAAGTAGGCTGTTGGTTAACTAGGATATGCAGCTTATCCAATATGTAGGGAAATGGGCAGGCTAGGTGGGCCACGGTGCCACGCGGTCCTTATCTGCTGTCAAAGTCTATGTTTTTGGGGGGGGGACTAGGAGGCAATCCAAAAGTATACCCACCCCCAGAACATATCCGAGATCACAGGGAGTGGGAGGGGGAAACATCGCACAGAAACGAGTTATAAGTGGAGCAGAACAGAAACAAGGAAGGGAAAACATCACAGGAAATCATGTTACAATTGCAACATATAGGTAAAGAAGAAAGGGAAGTAAGAATTGGGCACAGAGTAGAAACTAGGAAGGATGAAAGGAAACAAAAAGGAAGAACGGCAGGCAGTAAAATGCATGGTTACAAATGCCCACAGCCTAGGAAATAAGACCCCAGACCTGGTGGCCTTGATGTCAGAGACAAACCCAGACCTAGTAGCAATAATAGAGTCGTGGTTCACCCGAATCACAGCTGGGAGGTTAATGTACCAGGCTACACTCTATTCAGGAGGGACAGAGAGGGTAAAACAGGGGGTGGGGTGGCCCTTTACGTGAGAGAGGGTATAAAAGCTATGGGAGGACAAGGTAGACAGGGTAAGGTCGAAGTACTGTGGGTCACCTTTGAACCAGGAAATGGCACAGCAATACGGACAGGGGTGATCTACAGGTCTCCATCTCAGGAGGAAGAGGTGGAAGGGGGCTAGATGAGGAAATACAAGAAATGGCAGCAAAAGGGGAGGCAATACTGCTGGGTGATCTAAATATGCCAGACGTAGACTGGACCATCCCAGCAGCTGCCACAGCAAGTAGCCAAGACCTCTTGGACTCCCTGCAGAGGGCAGCCCTCAAGTAGCAAGTGCTGGAACCCACCAAGGACAAAGCAATACTGGACCTAGTATTAACAAATGGGGATACAGTCACAGAGGTCACAGTGAATGGTCACCTAGGGTGCAGTGACCACCACACAGTGTGGTTTAACACAGGCACAGGGTCGGAGACAAGCCACACTAAGGTAAGGGTTTGGGATTTCAGGAGGACGGACTTTGCTAAAATAGGGACATGCATCAAAGAAGCTCTAGCAAGGAAGAAGAGGGGACAGGGGGTAGAGGAGCAGTGGACACAACAGCAGCACAGCAGGAGAAGGGAGGTGGTGATGCCACTGTACAAAATGCTAGTGAGGCCTCATCTGGAGTATGGTGTACAGTTCTGGAGGCCACATCTTCATGAAGACATTTACAGAGTGGAGGCTGTCCAAAAAAAGGCAACTAAGATAGTACAGGGCTTGCACCAGAAAACATATGAGGGAAGATTAAAGCAATGTACTATTGTCCTGTATATGCCTGGTTAAATAAAGTGATTGATTGATTAAGCACCTTAACATGTATCGCTGGAGGACAGAATGTGGTGACATGATTGAGACCTTCAAATATCTTAAAGGCATAAATACTGGTGCAGGTGGGGACATGTTTCAGTATAGGAGAGGGCAAGAACAAGAGGACATGACATGAGATTTGAGGGGAATGTGAAGAAGTTTTTGTTACTGAAAGGGTGGTTGATGCCTGGAAAAGCCTACCACAGGGGCTGGAGGAGGCAAGCACAGTGGGGGGATTCAAACATGCATGGGATAGGCATAAAGGAACACTAGATATGGGAAGGGGAGGGAGGGTGCTAGACTGATGACCACTAGGGTCAACATCTCCTGATGCAAGTAGGGAAAATGGACAGACTAGATGGGCCTAGTGGTCCTTATGTGCCGGCAATCTTCTGAGTTTCTACTGTAAACTTTAGAGAAACCCCTGTGTAATGAAATGGACTTTGCTAACTGAGCTTAGAATGCTACAATTTTAGTACCATCTCCGTGAGACAACTCACTGTGAAAATGAAAGTACTTGGAATGTTTAGAAATAAACAGTCCTGGTTGGCCAAGAATTTATGCCATGATTTATAATTGTTTTTGTAATATCTGCTAGTTGCTCAATATATCCTTGTCCTATAAATGGCTTGTTCCTTTGGTCTTCTATTATTATGTAATAATAATCTCCAGCTTTCTCAGGTTAGCTAGTTCAATTATGTTGACACAGTCCACCACAGTGCTCTGTACCAATACACAATTTATGAAAGAAGGAAGAGGACATTCCCCCAACAAACTCAGAAGGCATAGCACATTACCTCTTGTTCTTCAAGGTAAAACAGTTATCTAGTTTGCATCTGAAGGCAGAAACAATGTAAATTGACATCACATGCTCAGGAAGTCTGTTATAAGTGTTCAGCACTCCTTGTGTGGTCCCTTGTCCTTTTGTTCCTGTACATCCTGAAGATCTACACTGGATCTGATGGGAGTATTCCTTTTAGGTATTTTATTATTACAGACATGTCTCCTGACTCTTCTCTTTTTCATAAAGAACTCTGAATTTTGCCAGGCTGCACATATAGCCCATTTTCCAAGCCTTCAACTCTCTCTCTTCTGCACCTTCTTGATCCTGCTGATAACTTTCCACAAATATGGCAACCACAGTTGTAAACTACGTTCAAGCTGGAGTCTGATTAGTGATCTATATAGGGAAATAATATCTCATTATAGGCAGATCTCTATTCTTCCTTCTCTTGCAAAGCTGCAGGAGATTATTGTCTACTCTCAGCTTGCCGACTTACTGAACTCTTCTAACTTCCTCTCCCCCTTCCACTCTGGCTTTATGAAGCCTCACTCCACCTGCTGCGGGTAACTAACTCTGTCCTCAGTGGGATGGATCAGGGACATATCACCACAGCAATATTTATGGATCTGGCCAAAGCTTTTGAATTAGTGTCACACTCTCTCCTCCTCAACAAACTGAGCTTGGCCGATCTCTCAGTGTCCACTGTAGACTAGTCCCACTCATATTTCATGAGTTGTCAACAGCTGGTACAAGTGGGTGGCATCCTGTCCACTCCCCATCCCTAGCAGGGGTCCACAGGGCTCCATCATGGGCCCATCACATTTTCAATCTTCCTAAATGACCTCTCCTCTGCATGCATCTCCTCGCATGTATGCAAATGACATGGTCATTTATGCCTCTGAACCCTAAGCCTCAGTTGTGGAGGTCCGCTCCAGCACGACTTCCACAATGTACTGTGCTGGTTCCACACCAACCAGCTCTGGGTCAGCACAAAGAAGACTATATCCATGACCTTTGGCACCAGCCAGAAACTGAGCAGGTTCTCACCCCTCCGTTTTCTCCATGTTGGATAGCACCCCTCTGCAGGTTGTCCTGCCTTCAAGTACTTTGGTGTGTGGCTTGATAGAAATCTTGACTTCTCTGCCCATCCATACCAAACTTCGCCCTAGACTCAGTGTGCCCTGTACAGCAGTAAGGACTGCCTCTACCTCAAGGCCGCTGGGAACTGGTTACTAAAATGTTTCCTCTAGTCTTCGATGATGCATATGTGGTCTATGGCACTGCCCCCTCTTCCTGCCTTGCCAGACTGGATACCCTCTGCAATGCCTTCTGTCGTTCTGCCACCAACTGCCCGCGCACTCATCACTGCTCCCTCTCTTCCTCCCTGTACCGGTTCATTGCCAGTTCCACTCTGTCTCCTTCACTGCCAAACACTAGTTTGGGTCCCTTTCCTCACTCTTCTCTCCCACCCCATCCTCTTCTTACCCTCTCTACTCCAGGGATACATGTTCTTTCTCCATCCCCCACCCTCACTCCTCTGCAGGTCAAGCTGCTTTCTCTTACCACCTCCCTTCCCTCTGGAACCAGCTCCCATCTTCCTTTGCCTCTCTCCTTCACATCCTGCTTTTAGATGCCAACCAAGACATCTTTCTGCTCCTCTGCTCCTGCCAACCACCCCCTTGACTCTTCACCCTCTCTTTATTTTTTATTTTTTTTTATTTATTTAGTTTTTGTTGACCGGGTAAGTGCACTAGACAAATCCTGCCTATTTTCAGGCACGACCCGGGGGAGGGGGATACAGATGAATGCCAATTGACCTTGAACCAGATTAAGCTGTTGGTGGTATTTTTAGTGAATGAGGGAAATTTGGCCAGGACGCTGGGGAAATTCCCTTACACTTTTCGATAAGTGCCATGGGATCTTTAACATCCACCTGAACTACCACCAATCCAGGCAGATGGGACCTCGGTTTAACGTCTCATCTGAAAGACGGCACCTCAGAAGTGCAGCACCCCTCTCATGCTGCACTACAGTGTCAGTCCTGGGATATTAACCCAAGTGCCAGATGTGGGAACTCTCCTTTCTCCCTTTCTAGCTCAGTGCCCCCTCATTGCTGCTGCTACTGTGACTCCACCCTCGGTCTGTCTTCAGATGCTACTAACACTGTCACCTACACCATCAGGCACTGAGCACTTTTACCTACTCTCTCACAAGTGTCCCTTTATTTACGATACCAAATACTGCTGTTTTTATATGTGATATCCATGTGATCCTACATCAATAATGCTGCCTATGTAAATGCCATTTGTTTTATTGTAATTCTAATTCTCTCTCTATTCCCTTCCCCCACTCCCCTGGGTTGCACCTGGAAAATGAGCCTCGGTTCAGTGTGCGTTTCCCAGTTACCAATTTTTAAACAAATAATAAATGAATGACGCACCATGATTTAATTTTATGTCCTAGCCACTGCCCCACATTGTTGTCCCCATTTACAGAGGTCAAGATTGACACTGGCCCAATAGCCAAATGCTTGTACATTTTGTATCGTGTTAAAAAGATTTTCCTTTACCTAGCCCTGAGGGCTTGTACTGGAGAAGGTAACATTTCAATAAGCACACCACCTGGACTACTGAAGACGTCTGTTGGTCAACTGAATTTTCCCAGTCACTAGCCCTACAGGCTAATAGCTGGGAAACTCGATTTCGACCACTGCATTTAAAGCTGTTGCTGATCGTTACCCCAAAGTCCTTCTTCTGAGCTTCAGTAATTGCTGTGTTGTTAAGAAAGCTTCATCTAAAGCTCCTAAACTCCAAAACTGATTCTGCCTTTATTACCTCGGACTGTTCTATGGCCTAACAATTCTGTTTATACAGTTCACTGAATTACTTCTTATTATGTTAAAGAGCTAGTGTACTGCCTAAAACAAATATTAGATTTTAAAAGCAGCCAACTATTATCTTTTACATCGGAGGTACTTTTTATTTTCCCCTTTGTTTAGTTAGAAGATTGTTTACCTGATGTTAGGTGTGATGTGTGAAACAGCTCAGTCTGGCAGCAGACATATCTTGCTCTACTGCCCCACACTACATCATCAGCATTGTGACCTCACTGACTGTGACATCACTGCTACTTAGGAACAGCAAGTGAGTGACTGCCAGGTCATTCACCTGTGATGTCACTGTCAGTGAGATCATAATGCTGATGATGTAGTGTGGGGCTGTAGAGTTAGATACATCAGCTGCCAGGCTTAAGGGCTATTCACACATCCTGAACAACATTATCACACAGAAGACTTTCTGATGAGCAAAGGGAAAAAGAAAACACTTCAGAAATAAAAAGTTATAACTGACTACTGCTTAAAATTAGCATTATTTTCCTGTCTGCCTGTTTTGGCTGTACTAGCTCTTTAAATTTACCTTTGCATAATCTTAGGGATCGTTATAATATTCCCTCTCACTCTCCTATATCTCACTGAAAATACGCTTAGGTACACTGACCTATCATGACATGCACCCTCCCATTCTTTAATTATGATAGTTTCCCTTCTTTGAACCCTTCCAGTTTATCCACATCCTTTTGGAGGTATAGTGACACTGAGTTCTGGCTCACATATGTCCTATGCAGTCATAATTATCACTCCCAGAGATCTACTAATAAAACTCCTCTTGATACTCCCTAATACTGCATGAGTTGTTCTAAAGACCTTTGCTGAACACTCCTCAACTCCCTGGTTACAATAAACCCCAAATGATACCTGCCAGAGTCCTACGGCAACAGCAAATGGATTTAACACCTAATGGTTCAGAGTTGGATAGATAACTGTATCTGTTAAGTGCTGAATGCAATTACCAATGAATTGAGAGACTTCCGGTGACGTCACCAGCCAAGATGGAGGGATGAACTAGAGGCTCCTCATATCTCCTACTAAAACAGTAAAAGAACGGCATCTAAATAATAATACAGCCTTTAAAAAAAAAAAAATCAAGCCTGACTGTAAATCCACAATGGGGAAGAAATCCGGTCTTAAAAAAAAAAAAAAGAAATAACAGAGGATCACACAGATGACGAATCGATTGAATTGGGAAGTGAGGCCTCTTCCCACACTAGCGCACTGCAAGCAGACTCCTTGACACAGCCCAAAAAGGAAAAAAATTGATCCAATACTGGCAAAACTAAGAGGCTTTCGGGTGGAGACACCGGCAACTTTAAGTCGGATACAAAATGATGTCTCCGACCTACAACACAAAATAGCTTATCATGAACAGACATTATCAGACCTTGAGACAAGAGCGGATTGGACAGACAGATTACTTCTGGAGGCCTACAGAAAAACTGACATTCACAGAAAAAAAACAAAGACTTGGAGGGGCGATTCAGAAGAAGAAATATCCACCTATACGGATTTAGGGCAGTAGTTGAAGGAATGGATATTTTTTATTTTTTTTATTTTAGTTGTTTAAGCAAGAGTAGCACACTAAACTGAAAGCTTTTTTACAGGAGCTACGGCTTTCTTACAAAATTTTTTCAGCACCAGCTTGATTTACCTCCGGACTTCCCCTTAAACAGAGCGGGCACACCATGTGCTGTGTCCTGCACTCTACAATAACCAGCAACAAACCAGATCTATTGTATTGCAGTTTCTTTCTTTTGCTACCAAACATAAAATATTGTTGGGCCTTAGGAGGAAGAAGGTGGTTTTCTTCGAGGGAGCAAGAATTTATGCAGACAACGGTTATTCATCATAGGTAATGGAACAGCGGAGATGTCTCAGCCCCCTTATGGCAATTCTAAAGTAGAAGCAGTTACAGAGTCACACGCCGTTCCCCACAAAGATATGGATTTTCTTCCCAGAGGGTCCGGAGACATATGAAAACCAAGATATACTGATCACAGAACTTGCTAAAAAAGGATTACACCCGGCTCAAGAACACAGACAAATTGTGCAGCAAAACACAAGGCCCCAGTCCGTGGCGAGACTTCCAGTGGATCTAGGAGAAAGGAGACTGCAGGTGATGGAGACCCTAAAGGACATCCAAGAACTAGTAAAATCTTTCTCAAAAGTGTGAAATTGCTTACCTTGCAACACTAACCTGTAGTGTTTATATTTTTTTTTCTCTTTGTTCTAGGGTACAGACAGAGGGAGAGTTACTTAAAAGAAGAAGTCCTTAATACCTTGAAGATTAGTTAATGGGCCAATCCACGTGCAGGGGTTATTGCGTCACATCTCTTTGAGCCTCGTCAGTTGAATGTTGACAGATGAATGGAGACAAGTAAGCCACTTTGATTAACTAAATGGGAGGGGATCTTGTGACTATTGGTCTGTCTTGGTCGGGGGAATGGGACCCTGGTGATGGCGATGGAGTCCCCATGCTATTGGGATGTGGATAGCGATTTAAGCATGATAGAGTTGACCTAATGAGAGTGACTCAAAAGGAAGGGATACTAATTAACAAGTGAGTTGCTCTGGTCGGAAATCGGGCTTGCTAACACTGTGCATCTATGGTACAGGTGGGGACTCACTGCCGCTGAAGGGGAGATGCGCTGCAAGGCAAACCCAGAAATTTTCATCCTAAAGTTTGCAGAGGCACTGCCAGGGACCCTCCTCCCCTCTGCCCACACCAGAAATTAAAGACAATTAACAGTCCACAGACCCGGAGATGGCCATGTTTGCTCTCAAGTGGCTAATTACTGTAAGCCCCCTGACATCAGTGATATTGGAGAAGGGTGGTAGCTAATGGGCACTAGGCTCATCCTGCCTTTACACAAATGCAGACAATGGGTAAAAACAAAAATAAATAAATACATATATAAATAAATAATAAAAGACAGCCTGATCTGTGTTACTCCCTTGGAGTGGGGGGTGCTGAGTTAAGAGGGACAGATACATGAATATTATTCAATACAAATCTGCTTGAAATAAAACTAATCATCTATAACAACTCTAATGCTCAGCAGAATACAACAAGAATGGAGAGGAAACAGTAAGAGAAATCATAATGAATGCTCTTTTCCTTGAGACCGATTCCGCTCTGTTTCTTGCTGGCCAGACAGACAATAGCTGGAAGGGGAGATGGGGAATGGAGGACAGCACACTTGGGAGAGGGCCCAGTTGACAGAAAAATACATTGGGGATTGGGGGGTGACCGCTGATTCCTTCGGACCTTGAATAATAAAGTTGGAAATTAATAGTCGCGAGAAAGAGTATGGGCACATGGAACCTGGAGGGACAGTAAACCAAAGGAGAGCACCTCCCCCCTTTTCTCCCTCAAGACATGGGATAAGAAAATCAGTGGTAGAACCCTCACTCACTATTGCTGTTTCTATAATGATTTAGAGCGGCTTCTCCCCTATTGTGCTCTCCTCGAATAGATCCTCCCTGTCCCCCTCAGGATAAGAATGGGAATATAAAAACCACGACTAGAAATTAACCAGATTCATACAGGCAGAATAAGATAGGAAGGAGACAAAGATTAAAGGGGAAACGATTACTACATGGATCAAAGACTGCCTGGTTCACCCATGAATATCTAATGGTACCCTGACAGCCTTGGGGGCATATGAATGTCTGTCCGGAAGTATCATAATAAGGAGGTGAAAAGAGACAGAGCGCAGAAAAGGGAAACTGCAACCTAGGATGGCGCTCTGTGGAACTTCTTCTCATGTCCGGGAAGGGAAGGGGGAGACATGGGGCAGGATACAGCACAGGGAAAATATTACAACTCAGATACGAGAGCAGCTGATATGACCCTGGAAGATCCGTAACAGTCGGCATCAAAAGGAGAACACCACGTTTAATTTTTATAACTACAATTACCCCATAAACTGAACAAATAGACCACTTAAAAGGGAGACTTAGAAGAGTACTATCCCCAAAACACTTCTTTTTACTCTTAAACCATACAGCTGGTGACAATCCCTCACACTTTCCCTTAACCCCATGGGGAGGATTTATCCAACCAAAGGAGAACTAAACCCTCAACTGGGTTTAGTTTTTCACCTCATGATCCTCACTTCAGTTTGAGGTGGGATCTCACAGAGAACTAGGGAACCACTCAGATGGTACCCCCGCCTTGGAAGTCACATTCCCCAACACTATTCGTCGGAGAACTAGATATTCTTCTTCTCAGAAATCTGGGCCCTCACTGATCTGCACCTGCAAAATGTGCAGGGAAAAGTGAACAAAGATTTCACTCGCACAGATATGAATATATGTAATAGGTTTAGGCACCTGTTGTGCCAAAAAGTTATTCTTGACTGTTACTTAAGTGTTTTTTTACATGTTTTAGCTGCATAAATAAACTAGAGATACAGGAGCAAAATGTATTACTATACACAGGTTTGTTACTTACAGAGAAAAGAAAAGGAGAGAAAAGGGGTCAGAATAACTGGAGCTACTTAAAAACAATTTACTTTATCCTAAACAAGAACCACTGGGAGATAGATCCCGTCAGACAACCCTGCTAGTACAAAATTGGTTTACACGCCCAGATTTATGGCCCCCTTAGTACCAACCACTATATATTCTCAAAATGTTAACGAATTAAATAATCCGGTGAAAATGAATAAAGTACTTACCTCAATAAAAAAAAACCTTTTGTTTTGTTACAAGAAACTTACATTTCACAAACAGAAAATAATAAACTAACATGATTTGGGTATTTCTTGGTGGTGGCATCTAGTTCTGGCAAAGGAAAGCACAGAGGCGCAGCCATCTTAATTCCACAGACAACACTATTCAAATCGGAAACTAAATATGTGGACCCGCAAGGACGTCTAGCATTACTTAAAGGCCAATATTTGGGAAAGACAGTAAATACAGGTTACTCACCTGTAACAGGAGTTCTAGGAATGGTATATGTTGTTCATCCACACTTATTGGCAGGTTCCTTGCCACTTTAAATCTTGCCGGAAGGTCTTCAAGCTGGCTCCTCCCACCCACCCGGGTGGTAAAACTCGGCTCTGCCCCATGGCGCAGATCTGGCCTGCTGGAAGCTCCAGGTTGCGCGCCGGCCGAGGTCGGGTGGGAATAGGATGAACAACATATACCATTCCTAGAACTCCTGTTACAAGTGTGAGTAACCTGTATTTCTAGGGACATGGATATGTTGTTCATCCACACTGTCTGGCAGACTCCTAGCAGTTCTCCGGGAGGAGGGAGGGAGGCAAGCGCACCCCCAATACTTATTTGGGAAATAAGGACTGAGAACCGAGGCCCCAAAACCAGCATCCCGCGTGACTCAAGGTCGATGTGGTAATGGGTATAAGGTGTGTGCTGACTTCAGGTAGCAGCCCTGCAGATTTCCTGGATAGGGACGTCCCTGGAAGCAGCCACCATGCAGCAGTATGACGGGTAGAATGAGCTCTTATCCCTCTGGGAGGCTCCATGCCCGCCAACTTATAGCAGCGATCTATGCAGGAGGTGACCCACCTGCCTATAGTCCGCTGGCTGCAGGTCTGCTAGAGTGCGGCTTCAGCGTGGGTGACAAACAGCTGCGAACCTCTCCCTCAGTCTCTTCTCAGCCGCATACTCCTTATAATAAGCGAGCCTCTAGGGTCCAGGAGTATGGGAGCCTATATCCGCCCTCCCGAGGTGTGATTGGGGTAGAACACCAGCAGAGTCAGCACCTGGTTAAGGTGAAACTCACGCACCACCTTCGAAGGAATTCGGTGGGGCGGACAACCTTTGTCCCTGTGAAGACCAGGTAAGGAGACTCATGCAAAGCGCCTGGAGCTCTCCCATCCTTCTGGCTGACGTGATAGCCACCAAGAAGGCGGTCTTCCACAACAGGAGAGAGAGATCACACCTGTGCATTGGTTGAATGGTTGCCCATGAGCTTTGCCAGTACCAGCAGTAAATCCCACGGAGGTGGAGGTTCTCGCTGAGGGGAAATGTGATCAAGGCCTTTGAAAAAGCGCCAGACCACCTTTTCTCATGCCATCGACTGCTTCCCGGCCCACGCCCGGTAAGCAGAGATGGCTGCCAGGTGCACCTTTAGGGTCGCGACCCAAGCCCTTGACTAGAAAGGGACCATAAATAGTCCAAAATGCTTGCTACAGAACAGGAGGAAGGGTCCAAGCCCTTGTTCTGACACCAAATGGAGAATCTCTTCCATTTGAAGGCGTAACATTTTCTGGTCGACTCCCTCACGGACGCCTCAACAACACTGAGGACCTCGCCGGAAAGACCCAAGGCCTGGAACTCTAGCCGCCAGGAACCAGGGTGTGGGCCAGGTGCAGGGATTGAAGGTCCGGATGGAACACCTTCCCCTGATTGACTGAAAGCAGGTCCGGGCGAGCTGGAAGCTGCCTGGGAGCCTGGAGCTGAGGCTGAGGAGATCTGGGTACTGAACTGGCAGGGGCCAGTCTGGGGCTATCAGGATCACCTGCGCCTTGTCCCTCCTTGCTTTGAGAAGCACCTTGTGAATCAAGGAAATGGGGAAGGCGAGAAGAGGCCCGGGGTCCACAGCCTCGAGAAGGCATCCCCCTGCAGCGAGCCCTGCTGAGGGGTGGGCATGAAACAGCCTCAGCCGCATTCTCCTGGAGGCAAACAGGTTCACCTGAGGTGTGCCCCAGTGGGAGAACAGATCTTGTACTACCTCCGGCAGGAGAGACCACTCGTGAGATGCAGCCCCTATCCGCCCAGGGCATCGGCCAGGGTGTTGGAGGCTCCTGCCACATGAATGGCTAGGAGATCCGCCTCCAGGCTGTGCACGAGAGACCAAATGAGGAGAGCTTCCTTGCATAGAAGCATGGAGCGCATCCCGCCCTGGCGGTTCAGGTAGTACACGGTCGTGGTATTGTCCATCTGGACTCAGACCACTTGACCCCGGAGAAACGGAGCAAAGGCGGTGAGAGCTAGGTGGACCGCTCGGAGCTCCAGCAGGTTGATGTGGCATCGGGACTCCCGCGGGGACCAGAGGCTGTGCACTGTGTTCCCCCAGATGGGCACCCCAACCCATCAGAGAGGCATCGTCCATAGAGAGACCGTCGCCTGGTGGACAAACGGATGCCCTCCTGCAAATGGAATGGAACGTCCACCACTGAGAGCATTCCACATCTCCTGGGTCACTATCACTAGCTGGTCCAAAGGATCGAGCGTTGTGACCACTGGCTGGCCAGTCCCCACTGAAGGGGGCGCATGTGCCAGCGGGCCCAACGGACCACGCTGGTACAGGCCGCCATGAGACCCAGAAGGCGCAGGAAGTCCCGGGCAGGGCGCGATTGCCCAACCAGAAATGATTGGGCAAAGGAGGTAAGAACCTCGGCCCTGTCCACCGGGAGTCGTGCTCTGGCTCGAAGAGAGTCGAGCTCTGCCCCGATGAACAGGATCACCTGCTTTGGCTCGAGTTCCGACTTGGCCTCGCTGATGAGAAGGCCAACTCGAGAGCAAACCTGAGGGCCAGATCTCTGGACCGCCCACCTCCTGCCTGGAGGCGGCTGCTATCAGCCAATCATCCAGGTAAGGCACACCCGACCCTCGCGCCTGCAGGAATGCTGTCACCACTGTCATGCATTTGGTGAAGACCCTGGGAGCTGGAGATAAGTCAAGAGCATGGCTCGAACTCAAGAGGGATCCGTCACTGAAGCGGAGGAATCTCCGAGGTGACGGACAGATAGATTTGAAAGAACGCTGGCCCCTGTAGGTCCAGACAGCAGAACCACACGCGTGTTCCAGAGATGGTATTATCTGCCAGAGTGACCATTCTGAAGGTTCAAGACCTTAGGAACTTGTTCCAGGTCGTGTAGGTCGAGAATGGGGGCCAGCCCCCGTCCGTCTTGAACCAGGAAATACCTGGACACGAACCCCAGGTCTGAAGGGGTGCCTCACCTCCGTGATCACCTCCCTTTGGAGGAGGAGAGCGAGCGTCGGCCTCGGCGAGCCGCCAGTGAGGCTGCGGACTCCCGAGGCCCCCGAGGTGCGACGGCTCTGAAGGGCGGGGCCTGCCTAATTCCAGAGGTAGGCCTTTCCCACCACCTTCAGTACCCACCTGTCCGTGGTAACAGCGACCAGGCGGAAAGGAAGTGTTCTGAGCCGCCTCTCTACGTGGGGAACCAGGTGAGGTGACAGGATGGGGCGACACCCTCAGCCCGTCACTGGGCAGGCTTGGAGGAGGGACCGGCCGAGGAACCTCCTGGGCCTTTACCTCCCTGCTTCCTGTTGGAGGAAGCCGACGGCTTGGGCTTGGGATACCAAGGTCGAGCCTGCTGGCCCTGACGTTGCTGGGCCGGGCGCGCCGCAGGCGCAGAAGGACGAAAGGGCTTAGGCTGTGGCTTGCGGCCTTTGTCCTTCTGAGCGGAAGAGACAGAGTCCAAGGTAGCATTGGACTTCTCGATCCTCTGCAGGTGACCTTCAACCCCAGGGCCGAAGAGTTCAGTCCCCAAAAAGGGAACATCCGCCAACTTGTGCTGGGTATCCGAAGTAAAGGTGGATATCCTCAGCCAAGCCCGACGACGCATAGGCCACTGCGCCGCCACAGACCTGGCACATGAGTCCCGATGTCTAACGCAGTCTGGAGCTGCTGTTAGCCACTGCCCTGCCCTGGTCCCGCACCTGCCTGACGGTAGTCTGCAGATCTGTGGGAAGATGAGGGACAACCTCATCCACGAGCCCAACAGGGCGTGAGAAAAAATGTGCCATGAGGACGGTCAACTGGCCTGAACGGCCGAGAGAGGACGAGACAGACTTTTCACCCGGCATAATCCAATTTCTTGGATTCCTTGTCGGAGGTTTGTCCACATCCCTGGCTGCCCGGCACGCCGGAAAACGCTGTCGGTAACCAACCCTCGGCCGAGGGGTGTTCCAAAAACGGACAGGAATCGGTAGGGACCGTGATACTTCCTGGCCAAGGCACAGGGCAGGAAGCAGACGCCCAAAGTCTCCAAGGCCGACCCACTATGGCTTCCGCCACCGAAAGGCCTCCGTAGGAGAATCCTCGGTCCAGAATCGTGAGGGGATACCTGGCCCGCTTAGAAACGGGTTCGAGCTTCATCCGTGGACTCCGAGATGAGTCGAAGCAACCCTAAGAAGGACGAGGGCTATCGTCCGATTGACTGTCCTCCCGAGGACTCCCAAGTCTCGCGCTTGGAGAAGAGGAGGAACCATCATCGACTCAGAAGAGTCCTCAAAGAGCAGCCTTGGTTCCTAAGCCACCCTCCACCTGCCGAGGTTTATCGGGAGTGAGGGTGACCGACAGCCTATGAGGCAAACCCAAAGCCAACCGAGAATTTTTGGTCGGAGCCCCAACTAATGGCTGTGGGGGCGGAGGTTCCACCAGAATCGGTGGGGCAGCTGTAATTGGCCGAACAACCGGCCTGAGAACAGGCTCCTCGACTACAACGAGGGGTTGTTTCGGCTGCTCCGGTGACAGCCACTTAATGGCCGGGGAAGACGACTGGGACGGCTTATTCCCGGTCAAAAGGAGCTGTTGCCACATAAGTTCCTCATACCTCCGACGCAATTTGCGCCAAAGCCTCCCCTCGTCCGAGGAAGAGCGGCGGCACCGCTTGCCGTGGTGCCGAGACCGAGACCGCCTATGACGGCGGGATCGGTGGACCGTGAGGATGTCCAGACCGAGACCCCAGAGTCTCGATTAGGCCGAGGAAGGCGAGGAGAAGTGTCGGAAATCGCACTCCTCGGCTCGGACGCATCCCACCGGCGACCCGAACCGGAGGCACAGACGAGCCGAGGATCCTCAACTCCACCGGGGAGCCAGGAGAGGGATTCTCAGCTTTCCAGCCGACAACCCGTCCAATGGGTCGAGAAAATCTCGACCGCGTCACACGAGGTCTCGCCAACTGGCCTGACGGGACACCGTGAAGCCAGTGGCGAAGCTGAGGGTGACCAAGTAGACTGTCGACAAGTGGAGGGGATCTTTCCGCTCCCAAGAACGTCGACGGAGAGACTTACTTTTGCTCTTTTGGACCTGGAAGAAGGTCGAAGAAGTTGGACCCTCACCTTGGTGAGAGGGTCAAACAAAACTCCTTAAAAGAAGCAGAGTAAGAGGCACCGGAGAGAGCGGGACAAATGCCTAGCCGGTAGAAGCGCCCCGCTACCGGGCCTCTTTGAGGGCGATCATCTGCTCAAGCTGATCCACGAGTCACGCTGCTGACACCGCCAATTGGGCCTTTAGATTTCACCGTGGAATTCCTTTTTTCTCGGGCGCCCCTCAGTTGTAATCGCAGCACGGTCTTCAAGGACGTATCGGAAAAAAGGAAGAGCACAAGCTTCAGTCATGGGTCGTGGCTCAGGCCCAGGCAGTAGACGACGCGGAGTGCGGATCCGGCCCTAGACATCTTCTACCCGCAAGGGCACCCTCCAAACTGGAGTCGATTTGTCCAATGAGCTTCGCAAGGAGAAGAAGACCAAGTCTTTTGCAAAACTTTTCACTCGAACTTTCGAAGAATTAGGAACCAGTCTTAAGCGCAACGCCATAAGGAGGGAACCTGAGCTTCAAGCGTAAGGAAGATCTGAGTCATGGGGCGGAGCCGAGAGTTTTACCACCCGGGTGGGTGGGAGGAGCCAGCTTGAAGACCTTCCGGCAAGATTTAAAGCGGCAAGGAACCTGCCAATAAGTGTGGATGAACAACATATCCATGTCCCTAGAACATTTGTTCGTTTATACCTCCCTCCAGGTATAGATAATGCAACGGTTGACTTCCTAATGGGAAAATTACACAATATCAGAAAGGGATACTCATATTAGGGGGACCACAATATGGTATATAGCCAAATGGACACCACCAGTACCACCCAAAATAAGCAATCAAGCACTACAAAAAGAAGCAAATGGTGGCATAAACAAAATGAGTGGCTGGATACATGGCGCTACCTACACATCCTCAAACAGAGAATATACTCATTACTCAAATCCACATAAGACATACACCCAAATAGACTACATACATATCTGCAAAGAACATACATACCTTACCATGAAGTGTGACATATTACCAATCTAATCATGCCCCACTTATGCTTACACTGAGATGGTGCACAGAGAGACCCAATACCCTATGGAGGTTTAACAATTTGCTTTTGAACATAGAAGAGTTTAGGACACTTCTACAAGATAAAATGGAAACCATAACAAGGGAAAATACAATGCAAGACATTTATTACACCAAGCATCTTGTGGGATATTGTAAAAACAGTTTTGAGGGGGGAGATTATAAGTTCCTCTAGACTACAAAAACAGAGAAGAAAACTAGGGAAATTGCAAGAGCAGCTGGCAGAAATCCAAAAACAACATATGCAAGGAGATACAGCAGTGAGCCACACTTTCAAATCTTTACAACAGGAAATTCAAAAACTACTCAATAAGGCTGAGATGGCACTTAGATTTCTTACATAGAAGTACTACGAAGGGGGAGCAAAGGCATCCAGGGTTCTGGCATCGCATACCACATCAGGAAAAAGGCAATAGAATCCACTGTCACACAAATTTGAGACCCAAAATTAAATCTTAAATTTACAGACCCCAAAAAGTATTGGAGGTATTTCAGACATACTACTAATCATTATATACCCCAGAGAATGCCACTGATCCTGATAAAATTAAAGCTTTCTTAGAGGTAGTAAAATTGCCAACTCTGTCACAAGCAAACATAGAGCAACTGGAAGCACCTATTTTATCTGAGGAAATAATGACGACAATCAGGAACTTGAAAAATAATGAAAGTCCAGGGCCAATGGCTATGCTGGAGAATTTTATAAAACATTTGCTGAGGACTCAAGACCTTTGCTCACTTCAGTTAATAATTGGGTGATGAAGGGAGAGAGCATGGCCCCAACGGTGATATCTGCTACCGAACCACTCTGTATTTGAATGTTTATGTACCACTCTGTACTTGTTAACTGACGTGGAACCAAATAACGAGCATCCGCTCACTGGTGCTATCCAAGATTCATAAATAAATAAATACACTGTATGCTGACCGTACGTCGAAACCCACACAGCAAAATCCCTTACAGCGACAATCTTGACCTGTTTCAAGACTGTTGCTGTGAGGTGCAATATAATTTAGTCCTTTCACCATGTGTTGCCACCCCTCAAATCAACTCGACTCAGAGTTGATAATCTGTAGTGGGGGCAGGGGGCACAGCCCCCCACATGGGTGGTGCGGGGGTACAGCCCCCCAAGAGAGAAACACACCAATGTTGGACAGGCGAAAATTCGCCTGTCAACATTGGGGATCTCGCTATGCCGAACGTCGACAACAGTGTTGTCGATTCGGCACAGGTAAACCGTACCAACATGGCATATATACCACCATATTGGCACACAGATTGGATTGTATGCTACCAGCACTATTCCAAAAGAACAGACAGGATTTGTTAGGGAAAGACAGACACACGACAACATCAAAATAATACTGCATGTCTTTCATCATGCAAGAAAACAGAGATCTCCATTTCCCCTATTAAGCCTTGATGCAGAAAAGGCATTTGACAGGGTGGCATGGAAATTTTTCTATGCGGCCTTGTCAAAAATGGGATTTCCACTTTCCTTTATAGCAACTCTGAGGAATTTATATTTTGCACCGCAAGCATATATAAAAATTAATGGCCAGATATCATTGAGACTTAGTTTACATAGAGGAACCACACAGGGGTGCCATCTATCCCCATTGCTCTTTGCACTATACTTGGAACCACTAGCACAAATCCTAAGACAACACGTACAAATATCAGGGATGGAACTAGGAGGTCAAAACCATAAAATGTGCCCTGTACGCAGATGATTTATTAATATGCCTAACACTGCCGGAAAAATTCCTTCCACATCTCAGGTACCTACTCCAAGAATTTAGAGAATGTGCAGGATACAAAATTAACAAAACAAAAACGGAGGTCATTGAAATGGTCTATACTCCTTCCCCTCAAGTAATTAAAACTTTTCAATTTAATTAAACTGGATTTACCAACAATAAAGTATTTGGGGGTCAAATTATCAAAACAACTAGATACCGTAAGCCACTTAAACTACAAATCAATTACCCAAGATATACACCAAGATCTACACAGATGGAAGGCTATTAATCTATCACCGACACAAAAAAATCACTTGTATGAGAATGAACATTCTGCCTATGATTTTATATCTATCTCAAACCCTACCAACAGCACCGCCAAAATCTCAGTTCAAGCAATGGGATAGATATATCTCACAATTTATATGGGGAGGGTCACGACCACAAATAAAATATGTCTCAGTTCAACTACCAAAAGCAAAAGTTTGACTAGCGCTACCAAACTTAGGGAGATATCATCAAGCAGCACAAATCCATATGGCCTTATACTGGGTAGCAACAAACTATTCAGTACTTTGTAAAGACCTGGAATTAACAGAAGGGGACTTCTTACTAGTCACTAAACAGGTATTGGCAGATAGAGACATCCTCATGGACCAGAATATTTAAGGAGGCAGTATAGTGCAGTGGTTTAAGGCTCTGAGCTGTAAACTTGGAGACCTGGGTTTGAATCCCACAGCCCCCAGCTGCATACTGTGTGACCCTGAGCAAGTCATTTAACTTCCTTATGCTCCCAGGTCGCACCTGTAAACAAGCTTTCAGCTAAGTGTCTCTCTCCTGGTTAACATAAAAAAATGTGGAGAATCTATTCACGGCTAATACACTGTAACATTGGAATAAATTACTAAAACATCCCTATAGGTACCTACTAACACCATTGGCCTATAACACATTTCTAAACTAGATCATACATATCGGCAATGGGAAAGATTGGGTCTCCTATTACCCTGCCAGTTCAAACAAAGACTAGAATTTATAGATTTCCCAATGCTGGCAGCTAAATTCAGTTTAGAAACCAACAGATATTTATAGATATATATAAGTAAAAGGTATATATATATATATATATATATATATATATATATATATATACTGATCATTCCCCACACTTTGTCGATGGCGATCCTGTCCACCTCCTCCTCCTCCACCACGTCTGATTAGGTTTTCAAACTATGCTGCCCTGGACAAACAAGCCTTCCTATTTGACCTCTCTTGTGTTGACTGGTCTAACATTTATACCACAACCAATGTTGATACTGCCTCAATTCATTTCTGACTGAATTTGGCAACATCAAAAAGCACCTCCCTACAGTCAAAAGGAGGCTAAGGGCCATCATTGAGGTGGCTGAAAAGACATGCTTCAAAAGTTAAAAGTTAGAGACAATCAATGGAAAAAGTACAAACAAACTGGACTGCAGTCAGATCTCATTCTGTATAAACAATACAGAAATGACTGTAAAAGATGCATCAGGCAGGCCAAAAGTAAATACTGCCAAAACCTGCTGATTAATTCTTCCAATGACCCTCACTAAGTTTGGGTCACATTAAGTCCTTCTTG
The DNA here is from genome assembly GCA_016271365.2 of Neoceratodus forsteri. NCBI lineage: Eukaryota > Metazoa > Chordata > Ceratodontiformes > Ceratodontidae > Neoceratodus > Neoceratodus forsteri. The sequence goes on along the minus strand of CM028132.1, from coordinate 1,101,007,662 downwards.
GGTTCTGCTAAAGATGTCACTCCCTCAGATATGGTCCTACATGGTGTACACTGTAATGATTCTACTACCATTGCAAATGCTTTTAACCAACAATTTTCTGACTTATCTGCCTACAGCTTCCCTCCTATCACAATCCTCTGCTTCACAGTTTAACCCACAGCATCTGAAGGACCCCAAACTTAACCAACCCTTCTATTTCAGGGAAGTGTCTAGGCATCAGGTCCTAAAGCTGCTCAGGTCACTCTCTGAAAACACCAGTACTGGCTCAGATGGCCTAGAACCAAGACTACTAAAAATGGCTTCTTACTACATCTCTGGCCCCTGGCACATCTTCACCCTATCTCTCTCCAATGGCATTGTCCCTGAAGTCTGGAAGGCAGCCAGAGTCACTCCTGTATTTAAGAAAGGCAGTAAAATGACATTTCAAATTACCGGCCTATTGCTATTTTGTCTGTTCTGAATAAAATCCTGGAAAAAGTAGTATCCATGCAAATCACTGAATACCTTGAGAAATTCAATTTACTAAGCTCAGCACAACATGGTTTTAGAAAGCATCACAGCACCATGACAGCACTTGCAAAATTCACTTCAGATATCGTTACCAATATGGATAGAGGAAAGTTAACAGGGCAGTCTTCATTGACTTAACCAAAGCTTTCGATCTGGTTGACCATTTCTGCTACTATCCGCCCTCAGTACCTTGGGCTTCTCTCCCCAGTCACTACCTGGTTCAAAGCTACCTCTCCAACAGAACACAAGCTGTTAAGTTTAATTCATCCATGTCAGACAGTGCTGTTATCAACATTGGGGTCCCTCGAGGGTCTATACTTGGCCCTCTTCTATTCTCATTATTCGTCAATAAACTTCTGAGCTGGTCACCACAGGTGTCACACTTCTTTATGCGGATGACCTGGTAATTTATTATCACTCTGATAAGGTCCTGGATCTAAATGCTGCCCTCACTGCAGATTTTTTGCTGTACAACACTGGTTGAACTCTCAGCGCCTGGTTTAAATCTGAATAAAACAAAAGTTATGATGTTTGGCTCCAATCACAAGCTTAGATCCTGTCCTCTGACCATCTCTGTCTCTGATATCGATGGAGACCCTATGAAACTGTCACTTCCTTTGTTACCTTGGCATCCACCTGGATCAAACCTTGGACCTGAAAGCACATATACAGGAAACCTGCAAGTCAATTAACTGTAAATGGGGGCTGCCTATAGAACCAAATACCTGCTCACCCTGCTGCTAAATTGGTGATAGCCAGAGGCATTCTATTGCCAACCCTTGCATATGGGTGTCCCATCCTGTCCTTAGCCACCAAATCTTCACTGCAACTATGGGATACTACCTTCAATAATGTGTGCAGGTATGCAGCAAAGCACCTCGGCTGCAGCATCATTGTCTCTTATATCAGGACCTTGGTTGGCTCTCTCCTTCCTCTACCAGGCAGTACTACTTGTACAATTTAGTTGATTCCATCCTAAGGACGTCCAAGCCTGCTATCCTGTCTGATCTCCTCAGGCCGGCCATTCCCACAAGGAATCTTAGATCGGCTGATCAGACCTTACTATCCATCCTTTTGTCGGACTAAAAGGGCATGGGCTCCTTCCATCATGCTGCCCCCCACCTATGGAACCTACTACCTCAGGATCTAAGAGATGTCTCCACTCATGTGACTTTTAAGAGCAAACTCAGGACTTTCCTCACTACTATGGACAAATGTGTTTGCTTTGACCCTACCTGATCCGCTGCATTTGTACTGTTTCCTCATTGCTAGCACTTTTGCCTGTCCAAATGGGTGTTCTATACTGTGCCTTGTAATTAATGTTTTATTTTGTGCCTTGTAATTAATGTTGCCTTAACCTGTTTCTTTATAAGCCTAATGTTAGCTGTTGACAATTGTAAGTCGCTATTCTCTCATGACATTCTTATCTTCACTTCACAGCCTCTCCTCACTTAACCCCACTGCTGCTCTCTCCCCCTTCTTCTGTTATATCCTCTTCCCCCTTTTGCCCTCCCCACCAAACTCACCTTTACTGTTCCTACCTCATCCATGCCCTCCTTAGTCCCCACCCTCCTGGCTGTGCCTAGTCACCTCTCCACCTACTACCGCCTCTCCCACCGTCTACCGACCCCCCTTCCCTGCCCTGCCGTCTCTTGGTTCCACTAGCTCGGCTTGACTTTGACACTTTGCCGCTATTACCATAACTCCTCCGCCTCTATCCCCTCTCCGGCATCCTCCTCTCACCCTGCCGTCTATCCAGTTCCACCAGACCGGCTGTATTTTCCTACCTCCTACCGCTGTTGCCGTCTACTGCTCCCCCTACCACCCTCTCTTCGCCTGCCATCTTTCGGCTCCATAGGCCCGGCCGCAGGTTGGTACCTCACCCCGCTGTTGCCGTATCTGACGGCACCTCCTTTCCACTTAATCTCTCCCTCCCATCCTTTTGCCAGTTTTCCCTTCCTTGTGTCTTTTCTACTGATGCCTATCCTCTCTTATTTTCTGCCTTCTACTATTCACATTTTTGAGTATGTTCCATGATCAAGTGCTAAAGTATATTTTTGTTTACTAATGTATGTTACATTGCCATATGTATTTCTCTCTGCATTTTTTGTACTCGTTGTCTTAATAATCTGGCTGTACTCTTTGTGTATTGTAATTGTACCTCCCGGGTCATGCCTGAAAACAGTCACTTGCTGACTAGCGCACTTACCCGGTTAACAAAAACTAAATAAATAAATAAAATAAATATATATATATATATATATATATATATATAGCCATATGCCCTTTGGGGTAACCCTTGCCTCAGTGCTTGTGCACAGAGGTTCTTTGTCTTTTAAATGATTTTTTGTTTTAATTGGGTTCACCACAACATAACCCAGATAGACTATCTTAGGGTAGTTGGTTCATTCCACTGGGGTGTCAGACAGACGAGGCATACTGATGAGTCCTGGTAGGACGAAACACGTGTCTATGTCTTCTCTTGGCACCCTTTGCAAACTGTGTGAGAGGCCTTTTGGCACCATGTATTTCTGCTTAAAGTTGAACCAGCATAATATTCTGTGGTGATTTGCATATGCAGCCCAAGATGCTTTGCATTGTGGGGTCATGTGTGACTTTGTATTTCTTGGAAACTTGGCTTCTCAGCCATATGCCCTTTGGGGTAACCCTTGCCTCAGTGCTTGTGCACAGAGGTTCTTTGTCTTATATAAATGTGTGTATATATCTACAAAATGCAGAGAAAGGCTGGCCCGGTGGCGCTGAGGGCTGAGGCGCTAGGCCGCCACACCTCGCGCTGCGCCCCGCGACGGGTTCGGGAGCGGACTCGGGTGGCGAGAGATCGGCGAGGGAGGATCAAGCATCCCCAGGATGCTCTCCTCCCTCAGGGGTGGGAACCAAGAAGCAGCTTCGTTCTACATCACCCTCGTGGCGATTGGAAGCACCCGTTAATGGGGGATGGAGGCAGCTCCGTCCAGCGGAGTCGGGGAGGGGCGTCGCCAATGCATGAGTGCTCTGCGTGCATCAGCACGCCATCACTCGGGACGACGCCCCAGCGCTCGAGTTCCAGAGGTAGGGGACGAAGGGGAGAAAAACGGAAAATCCCTCCAGCAGCCCTAGATGAAGGCCGCCTAAGTCCACCGGACCACCTACAGGACAGACCCCACTGTGCAAGGAGAGGAGGATGGGCACTCTAGGGGCAGATCCCTAAAGGTAGGCAAGGGAGACATGAGCGGACGGAAGGAGGGGGCTCCGGAGGTAGGAAGGAGGATAAAGAAAAAGTATAAAAAAAAATGCAGAGAAAAATTGCCCCAAAGACCAGCCTATTCTGAATATTATAATTCTAATTTAATCAATAATAATGGGAGCCCCAATGAATTCATCGATATCCAGGATATATCAACGATTAATAGACATAGGGAAACAATCCACTAATTATGTCAGGCAAAAGTGGCATGAGGACCTAGGAATAGAAATTACACTAAACCAATGGAATAACTATACAAGATATACCGATAAACCAACCTCCCCATAAATATGGAAGGAATTCTCCTGGAAGAACATAATTAGATATTTCAAAACTCCAATATAACAAAATAAATATGATAACAAGATACCCCTCTCAATGTTGGAGAGGGTGCAGAGAGCCCAGAAGCAGCCACGCTCATATCTTTTGGTTATTCCCCAAGGCACAAATTTTGGGGACAGAAATGCAAAGGGAATGGAGAGATATATTTACACCTACTCTGAAATCTCACAGAAAGAACCATCCTGTTTTTAGATGTGTCAGATGGGTATAGATCAACAGACATCAGAAAATTATTTACAATATGTGTACTTGTAACTAAAAAGACTATTACAAAAAACTGGTTAACTAACAAGATATTAACTATAGAAATGTGGGACGGTGTCATGAGAGATATCCTGACGAGCCCAAAATCATGTGGTTCAGGGAAGGGTGGTGGTGTTGGGGGACTTAAACATGCCAGGAACAGACTGGGAGACTATGACATCCTCAGTGGCCAGGGAACAGAGGTTGTTGGATGTCTTTCAAGACGCATTCCTAACTCAGCAGGTGGGGGAACCGACCAGGGAGGCACGGGTACTGGATGTGGTCAGGGCAAATAGTGACCAGATTGGGGGCCTGGAGGTAAGGGACCCGTTGGCAGGGAGTGACCATGCCACAGTCTGGTTCTGCCTGGACCTAGGAGGGGTAGAAGGCTGCACAAAGACAGAGGTAACTGACTTCAGGGGGGCAGATTTTAAGGAGATGGGAAGGATCCTTAAAGAGCATTTGGATGTGATTGGGTCAGACATGGACGCTGACAGTAGGTGGGAAATCATCAGAAGGGGTGCAGGATGTTAACAGCACCTGTGCAAGAGTAAGATGAAAATACGGTAGGGCCCGAAAACCCTGCTGGTGGACCAGGAAGGTCCAGGAGGTGGTGCGGGGAAAGAAGGCAGCCTATAGGCAATTCAAGTGCTCAAGGAGCGAAAGGGATCAAGAAGAGTACGAGCTGATGGCCAGAAGGGCCACTAGGGTGGTGAGGGCGGGGAAGGCAAGGAAGGAGCAGAACCTGGCCAGGGAAATTAGGAGAGGGAACAAGGGGTTCTTTAGATACATTGGGGGAAAAACGAAGAGTGAAGGGGCAGATTAGCAGGATTAAAACAGGGGAGAGATGGGCATAAGACCCAAGGGAGCAGGCTGAGGTACTAAATGAGTACTTCACCTCAGTTTTCACCACGGAAAATGGGGTGCTGCATCATACATGGGAGGAGACAGTGATACTGAGGAGGGGGACCCTACCAATCGGAGGGTCTGGGGAGAGGGGAGGCATCACTGGCAGGAGGAGGGGGGAAGGCTAAGCAGGAGAAGAGGTAGCGGAAGTGGAAATCATAGCAGAGAGAGTGAGGAAGCCCTCAGGTCCCTTAAGATGGAAAAAGCACTGGGACCGGATAAATTACATCCTAGAGTGCTGAAGGAACTTGCGGATGTCCTGGCGAAACCCTGGAGGAGCTCTTCACCATCTTTCTGAGGACAGGGTGGGTGCCCCAGGACTGGAAGGTGGCACATATAGTGCCCTATCCACAGGGGATCAAGGAGGTGGCAGAGAACACAGGCCTATCAGCCTGACATCGGTGGTGGGCAAGGTGATGGAGGGCATTGTCAAGGAGAGGCTGAGGACCTGGAAAAGTCAGGGTGCCTGGACGATAGAGAGCATGGATTCGCCCGGGAAATCGTATCAGACAAACCTTGTGGAGTTCTATGACTGGGTGACGAGTGCCTTGGACCTGGGTAGACCAGTGGACGTCCTCTTTCTAGACTTTAGCAAGGCATTTGACTCCATTCCTCACGAGGGCCTGTTGGATAAGCTGGGAGAAATGGGGGTGAGGAATCAGATGGATAGGCAATTGGCTCCAGGACCGGACCCAGAGGATCATAGTTGGCGGGATAGTCTCATGCCCAAGGAGGGTCATTAGTGGGGTCCCACAGGGATCAGTCCTTGGGCCCCTCCTGTTCAACGCCTATGTCTCTGACATAAGGACAGGTATCAGGAATGAGATGAGTCTCTTTGCGGATGACTCAAAACTGGGGGTGGTGGATGGGGAGGAGGGGAGGGTGGCCCTACAGGGGGACCTGGAGGCTCTGGAAAGATGGTCTAGAAAGTGGAAGCTGAGGTGCAATGCAGGGAAATGCAAGGTACTGCACCTGGGGGCCAGAAACCCGGGCCAAGTGTACACCCTGGGGTGGAATGCTACAAGTCTCATGGCTGAGAGGACCTGGGGTGGTGGTGGATGTCAAGATGAACAACTCAGAGACTTGTAGGAGGGCAGCCAAGGCCAACAGGATGCTGGGATGCATCGCTAGGGGATCACCTCCAGAAGGAAGGAAGTGATGCTCCTCTGTATAACTGCTTGGTGAGGTCACGACTCTGAGTACTGCGTGCAGTTTTGGAGGCCACACTTAAAGAGGGACATTAAACTCCTGGAGAGGGTCCAGAGGAGGGCAACCAAAATGATTTGGGGCTTAGGGACAGGACCTATGAGGAGAGGTCAAGAGCAAAATATGTACACATTGAAAAGAGAAGGCACTGGGGACAAGATAGAGGTCTTCAGGTACATGAAGGGGTAAATAAGGAGAAGCAGTCAGGGTGCTTCACAGGAAGGAGGAGGGCCACTAGAGGCATGGGTGGAAGCTGGGGGAGGAGATTCAGGAGAGAAAGAAGGAGGTGCTACTTCACTGAGAGGGTGGTGGAGCCATGGAATGCGCTGCCTAGGGGCTGGTGGAGGCAGAGACGGTGGAGGGGTTCAAGAGGGGGTGGGACAGGTACAGGGAAGGGTTCTGGAAGCAAAATCCAATGCAGCAAGAATATCCGGAACTGGGAAGGGAGAAGCCAGAGAAGGTGAAGGGGGCAGCAAGGTCAGCTCCAGGGTGGGGCTGACCAAACAAGCAGACACAAAAGACCATTAGGCCTATTCTGCTGGCATTTTAGTATGTTAGATATCAACAACATGGAAAGAATAACTGCTAAAGTAGCTCAAAATCTCCCTAAATTCTAGATACTACAGAGAAGATGGGTTGCATGTGAACTGAATATAATGACTTTGTACCATGAATATAAAATATATGTCTTTTACCATTAAGTGTAATTTAAAGGCATATTTACTGACTAGAAAAAATGTGTCCAAATTCTCACTGTATTAGTGTAATAATGCAGCACTGTTATATGTTGTCATTGCATAGTTTGTATTGAAAAAATAAAATTAAGTAAATAAAAAGAAATTTAAACCCGGCTCCATGGCGCTGAGCAAAGGGTTTGCTCGGAATGCTGGTGACCCGAGTTCGCATCCTGAGCAGAGGCCAGCAGGAGGGATTCAAGCGTCCAATGGATGTTTCCCTCTCGGGAAGTCGGGTCTTGGCGAGAACTGCTATGGGCAGGGTCTAAAAATGGAAAAAAGGAGTTCCCTGCCCGGCTAGATGATGAATGCCGGCCCCCGCCACTACAAAGCCCTAGAGACAGCCCGGACCAACTCCACAGCACCCAGGATACACCGTCTGGCAGGTAAAGCACTTCCCCCTTGGAAGAGAGGGACTCGCCCAATGAAGGGATATATCGGGTTACCTTGGGGGCTGCAGTAGGAGTTGGTGGCTGGCGGCAGGGGTCGGATGGGGGCTGGGACCTAGGCGCTCTGAAGGAGTGGCTGGATGGGGGTTGCCAAATAGAGTGGAGCATAAATAGAAAATAAAAAAATATATAAAAAATCAATGATTTAAAATTTTCCAAGCAAGATATAAACTGAAATTCTCCAAGTTTTTTTTAAAGTGGCCAGAAACTGCAAAATATCTTTAAAAAAAAAACAGTAATAAGTTGGGTTCCTCTCAGGAACTCAAACAATGCGTGTGTGCTTCTGCTGGCCGCTAAGCCATGCCCCCATTCCCTGCCTGGTTAAGTTATAGTTCCTGCAGAAAAATGGGCAGACGAAATGGGCAGCCCAGAAGGATCACTCTTCCTCCAACTTCTTTAAACCCAAGCCGGCTGGACAGGACTCTGGTTTGCACAGTTGAAGACAAAGATAAAAAAAATTGATGTGCTAACCCCCACCTGGTGGCAGCTCTGGAATCAAGGAAGGATACAACAGAGCAGACTATGTCACAGCAGGAGGGCTTGGCATTAACGGCAACAGGCGAAACGGCAAGCTTAGTAAAAGAGAATAGTCTTCTGAAACGAAGACTAGAAACCCTCGAAAACCAATGTGGGCCTGCAATGTTCATTTGGTTGCGTTGTTGGAAGTAACCGAAAGAGAGGACCTCTTGGCGTTCGCACAAAATGTGCTCCCTCAACTCCTGAGGTACTCTGATGCTGATCTTGCCCTTTGCCTAGAGAAGGCTCATAGAATTAAATCCTGACAAGCAGTGGCATCAGAAACAACCCTGAGAACTTTTCCTGTCTGCTCAGAAGTTGGAAACCCAGAATGTATCCTAACGTCAGTCCGACAGTCAGTTTTGGTGGCTGTACTTTGAAGGAATGGAGCTTGCACTTTACCCTGATTTGTCATACAGCACGCAACCCCAGAGTAGTTTTGATGGGGTGCAGACCGCATTACGCAGTCTGAAGATCCCTCAGCAACTCCTAACCCCAGCAAAGACCAGGGTTAGCTCTTTGAGCATACCAAAGAAGCCCAGAGACTCCTAAAGAATCAAAGAGGAGAAAGGTCTGGTAGATGAAGTGGCCCCTGATCTGTTGGAAGAAAAAGACTAATCTTCCACATTTGGACTAAAATGTAATAGTGAGTACAGGGGCCACTTAATTAAGATGTGGGCTAATACTCAATATGGGAAGGCATTATTTGTGTACATATTCTACTTTTTATAATGGTCCACTTGGACTATAGTATATAATTGGGCCAGATTGGGGGAGTTGAACTTTTTTGATGTGTGGCATGAATTATAATAGCGATTCCCACCACAGACTCGAACTTAATATATTAATGTCACACTTTCATGAGGCAACTCATGGCATCGCCCTCCCTCAGCGGCTCCACACAAATGTTTGGGACTTTGTGAACCTTAAAACATTTTCTGGAGCCCTTGAGATCAGCACAGTATAGTGACCTTCCCAACTGATTGTGAGTGGCTCCAAAGGTACTCCTTAATATGATCTACACCTATGCTATTCTGTTGCAACATATGGATCCTGAATTTAATATGTCTCTAAAGCATACAAAAAAAAATTGGTAATACCCTCAAAGATTTAGTGATAATACTACTGTCAATCACTTTTAATAGTATTGTTTCAGTGTGATAATACTTTTGTTGCAATCCTCGATAGTATTACCACAATCACCAGACAGCACAAGCTCTCACAAAGATGCCTTCTGCCCCCCACGTCACCCTAAGCGTGCCTCCTGATTGGCCGCGTTTCATGTGTGAGCGGGCAGAACATTTTAAAAAACATGGCAGCTTGCTTTCTCGCTTAGCGAGACTGTCGTGCCTCGTAACATTTAAATTTTTTTCCCCCTCAGAAGAACGAAAAAGAAGTGCAGCCGAAACAAGGAAAAAGGTAGGACTACCTTCCACTTCTTTTTATACAGTGAACGAAGGCAGGAGAAGCACAGTGCAGCAGGCTGCGATGAGAGCAGCAACAAGACAAGGCGGCAGTTGGCTATGACACAGCATCCGTCTCTGAATCTGCCGACTGCCAGCCACAAAATAAAGAAAAAACTAAACAAAATCTCATCCATATATTTAAAAAAAATAACAAATAGGTGCCGGTGCATTACAGCGGGTGATATCGAGGTTCTGAACACTAAGAACCTCTCGATCTTCGCTCTCGAGGTTCCTATAAGTCCAGAACCTCTCGAGTTTACTACTCGGTAATGCACGCACCTATTCAATATTCTCTTTCTGCATCTGTTGTAGAGGCAGTTGTATTCATAAAACTGGGAACACTGTGAAATTGTTTTGTTTGACACTTTCTAGCCTGTTAGTAGTTCGCTGAGGCTCTTGCAGTAATGTAAAGTTTCATGGTAATTATTTTACCACAGTTCTTCCAGCTGAGAGTTTGGGGGTGGATTCTTTTTAGGTCTTCAGTCAGTAAAAGGACTTGATAAATCACTGGGAGCCACGCTGACCAAAAAGTCTAGTTGGTATTGTTTCATTCATAGTAATTTGTAATTTTGTTTTTAGTTCCTTAGAGATCCTTGGCTGTATGCAAAATGATAATCCAGTTGGTATTATACAATATGTTAATTCCCCCTATTGTTTTTTAAAGAAGTATCTGACTGTTGTAAGAAAATGTGATGGTATATTATTTAACATAGCTATCTTCTCATGCATAACATTTCTATTTTTTTTTTTTTTTTTTTTACAAAACTGCAAAAATTAAAAAGTAAAAAAAAAGACTTTCTCTAGGTTTATGCTAAATATCCTATTAGATGTTAGGTGATGCTGAATTTTTTGTTTGGAAAGATTTCTTTTAATATTGGAAATATGTCAAACTAAGTGTATTCATGCACGTTTCTCCTTTTTTCATTCATACTGCTAACAAAACTAATGGGTGACAAATACAGGTTACTCACCTATAACAGGAGTTCTAGGAATGGTATATGTTGTTCATCCACACTGTCTGGCAGGTATCCTTGCCGCTTTAAATCTTGCCGGAAGGTCTTCAAGCTGGCTCCTCCCACCCACCCGGGTGGTAAAACTCGGCTCCGTCCCATGGCGCCAGATCTGGCCGCTGGAAGCTCAGGTTGTGCGGTCGAGCCGGAGGTCGGGTGGGTCGTAGGATGAACAACATATACCATTCCTAGAACTCCTGTTACAGGTGATAACCTGTACTCTAAGGACATGGATATGTTGTTCAGCCACACTGTCTGGCAGACTCCTAGCAGTTCTCCGGGAGGAGGGAGGCAAGGCGCACACCCCCTACTTAGGGAATAGAGACTGGAGAACCGAGGCCCCAAAACCAGCATCCCGGCGTGACTCAAGGTCGATGTGGTAATGGGTGATGAAGGTGTGTGCTGACTTCCAGGTAGCAGCCCTGCAGATATTCTGGATAGGGACGTCCCTGGAAGCAGCCACCGATGCAGCAGTATAGCGGGTAGAATGAGCTCTTATCCCTCTGGGAGGCTCCATGCCCGCCAACTTATAGCAGAGATCTATGCAGGAGGGGACCCACCTGCTTATCGTCCGCTTGGCTGCAGGTCTGCCAGGTGCGGCTTCAGCGTAGGTGACAAACAGCTGGCGAACCTCTCCCCGAATTTCAGCCGTGCGCTCCTTATAATAAGCGAGCGCCCTTCTAGGGTCCAAAGTATGGAGCCTGTATTCGGCCTCTGAGGTGTGATTGGGGTAAAACACTGGCAGAGTCAACACCTGGTTAAGGTGAAACTCCAACACCACCTTCGGAAGGAATTTCGGGTGGAGGCGCAGGACAACCTTGTCCCTGTGGAAGACCAGGTAAGGAGACTCGATGCAGAGCGCCTGGAGTTCTCCCATCCTTCTGGCTGACGTGATAGCCACCAAGAAGCGGTCTTCCACGACAGGTGAGAGAGTTCACACCTGTGCATTGGTTGAATAGCTTGCCCATGAGCTTTGCCAGTACCAGCAGTAAATCCCACAGAGGTGAAGGTTCTACTGCACGGAGGAAATGTGATCAAGGCCTTTGAAAAAGCGCCAGACCACCTTCTCCTGCGCCACCGACTGCTCCCCGGCCCGCGCCCGCTAAGCAGAGATGGCTGCCAGGTGCACCCTTAGGGTGTCGACCTAAACCCTTGACGAGAAAGGGACCATAAATAGTCCAAGATGCTTGCCAAAGAACAGGAGGAAGGGTCCAAGCCCTTGCCCTGACACCAAATGGAAAATCTGTTCCATTTGAAGGCATAGCATTTCCTGGTCGACTCCTTATGGGACGCCTCAACTACATTGAGGACCTCGTCGGAAAGACCCAAGGCCTGGAACTCTAGCCGGTCATGAACCAGGCCATCAGGTGCAGGGATTGAAAGTCCGGATGGAACACCTTCCCCTGATTGACTGAGAGCAGGTCCGGGCGAGCTGGAAGCTGCCTCAGGAGCCTGGAGCTGAGGCTGAGGAGATCTGGGTACCAGAACTGGCGGGGCCAGTCTGGGGCTATCAGAATCACCTGCGCCTTGTCCCTCCTTGCTTTGAGACGCACCTTGTGTATCAAGGGAAATGGGGGGAAGGCGTAGAAGAGGCCCGGGGTCCACGGCCTCGAGAAGGCATCCCCTGCAGCGAGCCCTGCTGAGGGCGGGGCATGGAACAGCCTCAGCTTCGCGTTCTCCCTGGAGGCAAACAGGTCCACCTGAGGTGTGCCCCAATGGGAGAACAGATCTTGTACTACCTCCGGCAGGAGAGACCACTCGTGGGATGCAGCCCCTATCCGGCTCAGGGCATCGGCCAGGGTGTTGGAGGCTCCTGCCACATGAATGGCTAGGAGATCCGCCTCCAAGCTGCACAGGTGACCAAATGCGGAGCTTCCTTGCATAGAAGCATGGAGCGCGTCCTGTCCTGGGCGGTTTAGGTAGTACATGGTCGTGGTATTGTCCGTCTGGACTCGGACCACTTGACCCGGAGAAACGGAGCAAAGGCGGTGAGAGCTAAGCGGACCGCTCGACTCCAGCAGGTTGATGTGGCATCGGGACTCTGGGGACCAGAGGCCGTGCACCCAGTGTTCCCCCAGATGGGCACCCCAACCCATCAGAGAGGCATCGGTCGATAGAGAGACCTTCGGCTCGGGGCGGACAAACGGGATGTCCTCCTGCAGATGAACTGGAATGATCCACCACCGGAGAGCGTTCCACATCCCTGGGTCACCGTCACTAGCTGGTCCAATGGATCGCAGCGTTGTGACCACTGGCTGGCCAGTCCCCACTGAAGGGGGCACATGTGCCAGTGTGCCCAACGGACCACGCTGGTACAGGCCGCCATGAGACCCAGGAGGCGCAGGAAGTCCCGGGCAGGGCGTGACTGCCCAACCAGAAATGACTGGGCAAAGGAGGTAAGAACCTCGGCCCTGTCCGCCGGGAGCCGTGCTCTGGCTCGAAGAGAGTCGAGCTCTGCCCCGATGAACAGAATCACCTGCTTCGGCTCGAGTTCCGACTTGGCCTCGTTGATGAGAAGGCCGATTTGAGAGCAAACCTGGAGGGCCAGATCTCTGGACCGCTCCACCTTCTGTTTGGAGGGCTGCTATCATAATCGTCCAGGATAGGTACACCGGACCCTCGGTGCCAGAGAGCTGTCACCACTGCTATGCATTTGGTGAAGACCCTGGGAGCTGGAGACAGGCCGAAGGGCATGGCTCGGAACTCGAAAGGGGTCCCTCCGCTCGAAAGCGAAGGAATCTCCGATGTGACGGACGGATAGGGACGTGAAAGAACGCGTCCTGCAGGTCCAGAGAGCAGAACCACACGCCGTGTTCCAGGGATGGTATTATCTGAGCCAGAGTGACCATCCTGAAGGTTCGAGACCTTAGGAACTTGTTTAGGTCGTGTAGGTCGAGAATGGGGCGCCAGCCCCCCGTCCGTTTCGGAACCAGGAAGTACCTGGACACAAACCCCGGGTCTGAGGGAGGGTCCGCCACCTCCCTGATCACCTCCTTTTGGAGGAGGAGAGCGATGTCGGCTCGGCGAGCCGACAGTGAGGCTGCGGACCCCGAGGCCCCCCGAGGTGCGACGGCTCTGAAGGGCGGGGCCTGCTCGAATTCTAGAGGCAGGCCTTTTCCCACCACCTCCAGCACCCACCTGTCTGTGGTAATAACGGACCAGGCGGAAAGGAAGTGCGGAGCCGTCCCCCAGGGGAACCTGGAGTGAGGTGCCGGGTTGGGCGACACCCCTCAGCCCGTCACTGGGCAGGCTTGGAGGAGGGACCGCCGAGGGACCTCCTGGGCCTTACCTCCCTGCTTCCTGTTGGAGAGCCCGGGCTTGGTTTGGGATGCCAAGCCGAGCCTGCAGCCCCTGGCGTTGCTGGGCCAGGCAGCGCGCCTTGAGGCACAGAAGACGAAGGGCTTAGGCTGTGGTTTGCGGCCTTTGTCCTTCTGAGCGGAAGAGACTGAGTCCAAGGTAGCATTGGACTTCTCGGTCCTCTGCAGGTGACCTTCCACCCCAGGGCCGAAGAGGTCGGTCCCTAAAAAGGGGACATCTGCCAACTTGTGCTGGGTATCCGAAGTGAAGGTGGATATCCTCAGCCAAGCCCGACGAAGCATAGCCACTGCGGCCGCCACAGACCTGGACATGAGTCCCCAATGTCTAAAGCAGTCTGGAGCTGCTGTTTGGCCACTGCCCTGCCCTGGTCCCGCACCTGCCTGACCGTGGGTCTGCAGATCCGCTGGAAGATGAGGACGACCTCATCCAGGGAGCCCAACAGGGCATGAGAGAAATGTGCCATGAGGACAGCGAACTGGCCGAGGAAGGACGTAGCGTAGACTTTTCGCCCGGCATAGTCCAATTTCTTGGACTCCTTGTCGGGAGGTTTGTCCACATCCCTAGCGTTCCCGGCACGCCGGAAAACGCTGTCGGCAACTAACTCCTCGGCCGAGGGGTGTTCGGAAAAACCGGACAAGGAACCGGTAGGGACGCATACTTCCTGGCCATTCTGGCCGAAGGCGCAGGGCAGGATGCAGGACGCTGCCAGAGCTCCAAAGCCGGGCCCACTATGGCCTCGGCCACCGAAAAGGCCTCTGTAGGGGAATCCCCTCGGTCCAGAATCTCCGTGAGGGGATACCTGGCCCGCTTAGAAACGGGTTCGAGCTTCATCCCGGTGGACTCAAGATGAGCCGAAGCAATCCCAGGAAGGACGAAGGGCTATCGTCCGCCGACTGTCCTCCTGAGGACTCCAAGTCCATTCGCTTGGAGAAAAGGGAGGAATCGTCTTCGGACTCGGAAGAGTCCTCAAAGAGCTGCCTCGGGCCTGAGCCATCCTCCACCTGCTGAGGTCGATCGGGAGTGAGGGTGACAGACAGCCTATGGGGCAGTCCCTGAGCCGACCGAGAATTTTTGGTCGGAGCCCCAACTAACGGCTGTGGAGGCGGAGGTTCCACCGGAATCGGTGGGGCAGCTGGTTTTGGCCGAACAACAGGCCTGGGAACAGGCTCCTCGGATAAAACGAGGGGTTGTTTCGGCCGCTCCGGTGACAGCCACTTAATGGCCGGGGAAGGCGACGGCGTCGGCTTATTCCCAGTCAGAAGGAGCTGTTGCCACATGAGTTCCTCATATCTTCGACGCAACTTACGTCGAATTCTCCCCTCATCCGAGGAGGAGGAAGAGACGGCCAATGGTGGCGCCGCTTGCTGCGGTGCCGAGACCGCCTATGATGGCGGGATCGGCTGGACCGCGAAGAAGTCCGAGACCGAGACTGAGAACCTCGGCTTTCCCGAGGACGGTGCGGGGAGGTGTCGTGGGGAACCGGCACTCCCCTCGGTTTGGAGGGTTCAACCGAAGGCTCCGGAACGGAGGCTGGAAGCGAGCAACGGGGTCCTCAACTCCCACCGGGAACCTGGAGAAGAGTTCTCGGCTTTCTCCTGCCGACAACCCGCCCAATGGTCGGGGAAAATCTCAACCGCCGACGGAGTCCGGGTCAACTGGCCTGACGGGGACACCGTGGAGACCAGTGGCTGGTTTACAGTCGACCGAAGTCGACGTCGACAACTCGGGAGAGGGATCTTCCCACTCCCAAGAGCATCGACGGTGAGACTTACCTTGTCTCTCTTTTGGACCGAGAAACGGTCCAGAAGAAGTTGGTCCCTCACCTTTAGTAGAGAGGGTCAAACAAAGCTCCTTAAAAAAAGCTGAATAAGAGGCACCGAGGCGAGACCGAATCGCCGAGGTAGAAGCGGCCAGCGCCGCCTCCTCTCTTCGGAGGGCGATCATCTGCTCGAGCTGATCCACGAGCCCACCGCCAGGACACCGGGCCGACTGGGCCTCTTTGATACCAGAGGAAATCGCTCGGGACGCCCAGTTGTAAACGGGCAGCACGGTCTTCGAGGACGTAGGCCGAAAAGGAAGAGCACAGGTCGCAGGCCTGCGGGTCGTGCTCCAGGCCTAGACAGTAGACGCACGTGGAGTGCGGATCCGTCCGAGACATCTTCTGCCCGCAAGGGCATCTCCGGAAACCGGGAGTCGATTTGTCCATCGCAGCCGCGAGGGAGAGAAGACCGAAGTCTTTTTAGCAAAAAATTTTTAATTTCGAAAATTCGAAGAATTAGGAACCAGTCTTATACGCAGAGCGTTAAGGAGGGAACCTGAGCTTCCAAGCGGTAAGGAAGATCTGGCGTCATGGGGCGGAGCCGAGAGTTTTACCACCCGGGTGGGTGGGAGGAGCCAGCTTGAAGACCTTCCGGCAAGATTTAAAGCGGCAAGGATACCTGCCAGACAGTGTGGATGAACAACATATCCATGTCCCTAGAAACTCTTTTTCCCCCTTTTCTTTCTTTAACACTAAGGGAACTGACCTATATGGGCTGGAGATATATATATATATATATATATATATATATATATATATATAGTCACCTCTTATGCTGTTTTATGTCCGGCCTATGCAGTACATCTGAGCAAAGTACATATTATTTCTTGATATTTTCAGATTATGTGCTAGAGTGATGTGATTCAACTGTTCATGTTTCATCCCCAACCCTATGAAATTTAGTCATGCTGTGGGAATAAATTATTTGTTGGTATACATTAACTGTTACTATGCCATTTTACTACACCCTTGATCATGTTAAAAAAAGTATTATGCCTTAATTGGCATTTTTCTTCCTGTATGTATAGATTTGTGTATGCTGTGCATAAAAACTTGTAAATAAAATGTTTAAAAAAATACAATAATAGTACCAACCCGGTGGCACTGAGGGTTGAGGCGCTGGACGCCACACTTCGCGCCATGCCGGCGACCTAGGTTCGTGAATGGACTCAGGTCATTGGGGGGAAGGAGGATCGAGCATCCCAACGGATGCTCTCCTCCTCCTGGGGTGGGTTCCTGGGGTGCTCACAAGCACCCAATGCACCTACGCCTGCGGAAGCACAGGCATCGGGGCACAGGCAGCTCTCTGGAGTCTGGGTGGAGAGGATGTCGAGCGCACTTGACAACGGCGTACATCAGCGCGCCATCTGTCTGGACGTTCGTCCTGCGTGCCTACGCCCTCAGGGGGATTGGGGAGAAAAACGGGAAAAACCCTCATCAGTCCTAGATGACGACAGATCCATGCCTCCCAGTCACCTACCCATGGGCAGATCCCGCTGTGCAGGCTCTCCTATGGGCGTTGAGGAACGGGACAATGGAGAAGCCTTGCACTCTAGGGGTAGACTCCGTGACGGTGGTCTGGGGGGGTTTACTGGTCTGAAAGAGTGGACAGAGAAGGCAGACAGGTGGGATAAAATGAAAAGAAAAGTAAAAAAAAAAATACAATATCACTCACCACTATTTCAACTCTCTGTAGTTCCTGAGTGCACAAAGGTGCGGCTCCTCAAATTCAATGGCTATCATCCCCTAACTGCTTCACAAATAACTGTTACCCAAGGCATAAATTAGTGTCGGAGACTTGATTAACGGTCTTCGCTATAATCAAAGTAAAACTGATTAGCAATTAACTGATGTTGATTAGCAATTACCAAAAATTGATATTTTGCTCAAAACCCAATAAAATCTACTTGTCTTGCTCTATATTGATAAATACACATTGTACACAAGTTTCTGAGACTTATGCTGTTTTATTTAGCAATCAGAGTCGGAATACAACAACTGTGCAGCAGCAAATACATTTTAAGAGTCGTGAAGGCTGATGTCTGCCAAAGCAGACCGTGAATTATCGTGACGTGATCGTGAGTCGTGACAATTAAAATGAACTGCCTCCCCTGCTCCATAAAAACTACTACTCCACCTGGGACAGTAATTGACCATGAACTGTAACACAGGACTGTTCTGCTACTCTTCTCCACCAGGCATGTAGCCAGTTATTCTGGCCCCTTTTTTTTGGAGGGGGGGCATCCACAGCTGCCAGATCATCAGGACGTCTTGGTTTAGCACTAAAAAATATGTCTACAGCCCTGTCTGGGTTGAATTCATCTGGAGGGGGCCCCGCTTTTTTAATGCGAATCAATGTTTCTACAGTATCCTCTGCCAGAATTGCTCTCCAGTCAGTTTTTACCTTGTTCATAGTTAAACACATCTTTCTATTATTGCATTAGACACAGGAAATATTCTGAACACATTGACAAGCTTCAACAGATTTGGATAAGAATTTTGGAAATCACATATCAGCTTTGACAAGATAGCAGAGGCAGGCATTTTTTTTTTAATTCAGGTTTACTGACATCAAGCAGGTACATCATTTTTATACATTCTATTAATATCCATCCATATCTCAGGTTATAATTTAATTCTTAGAATGTTCTATATAGTTTATCTCTGTTATCTCAATACTTCATTGATTGCTGTATTATTGTTATCTGTGGCAGCAAGGTCTCCTTCATTTTTTAACTCTCCAGGAAATTAATCACCTTCTCCCTTTAACCTAGGTCGGATCACAGCCAGCCCCTCCAGCTTCAATTTTATTCTCTTCGCCCCTCTTACCCTTCCCACCCCAGCAGTGGGTCCCCTCTTTTCTACCTTAAGGTTAACTATTGGTTATTCAGGCATTGTATCATTGGAGAAACGCCATATCTTCCATCTAGTCCACCTATACAAGTAGGTGGGAGTTCGGTTATTAATTTTATAGGTGAGTTCTTCCAGTTCTGAGATCGTGCTTATTATCCTTATCCACTCCTGTATAGTGGGTGGGGCTGGGGTCATCCACCTTTTCGCGATGGCCTTGAGTGCTGCTGTTGTTAATATGGACCAGAGGTACATTGAGTCCATATCCCTCATCTCTTTGGGAGGGTGCCCCAATATCACCATGTGCCACTCTAGTGGCGTCTGCGTCGGAAATATTTCTTTAAGTGCCCCAGTAATTTCACCCCAAAAGGTCCGAAGAACCCCACAGGACCAGAAAATGTATAAATGGCTCGCCTCTAGTGACCGCATCCCCTCCAACATTGGGCATGGCATTTGGGTCTCTCTTACTTATTATGTAAGGAGTCAAGAAGTAGCGAACCTTAATTCGCCACAAAAATTCCTGCCAGTATGGTGATTGGGTCGTTTTTTTTTAGTTAGGAAAAATATTCGATCCCAGTTAGGCTCTCCTAAGTCCTGGGGAGCTTCTTCCCTCCATTTTATTTTTATTTTATTGAGTGGGTCCCCTTTCAGCATCGATAGAGCTTTAAAAGAAAAGAGATCATCCTTCTTTGCTTATTAGCTCCACAACTTTCTTGGATGGCCCTTAGGATCTGTTGGAACCTAGAGGAAGGCATATTATTGATGAAATTGGTTTGAGCAAAAATCTTAAACGCTTGCCATTCTGCAAGCAGTTGATTGGTGTCACAATCAGGCTGCAAAAGAGCCGAAAAATGGTCAGCTACTTCAGTGATGTCACTGTTACCATACAGCTCCAGTTCCTTTCGGTCTGTTGGCCAAAGTCTGGTATCTAACGCTTTTGCACGATTATAGATACTACTTTCATCATTCAAACCGAGCCTATGTTCACAACAGTTCTCAATATCTGTAATGTATTTCTTACATTGCTGTTTAAACTTTTTAATAGATTGAGCACTTAGATGTGTTAATTTGACACCCCTGTAAGTGATTTCAGGACATGCTCCTGCAAGAATGTCAGACCCATTTTTTAAGAAAATGTCAAGTTCACTGCCACCTATGGGGCCACTCTGCTTAGCATGGTCAGAGTGTTTCTCAAAGTTTCAGCAGAGCTAAGTGAGCTAGCATTTCAACCACTTCTTTCTGAAGTGCTAGTGAGAACCTGGCAAGTGGCTGAAGCAATTGTTCAAAATACAAAAGGTGTGCAACCATTTTAATTAGTCAAAATCTGCAACACTCCCTTGGCTTTGGCTTGATCATGAGTTGGGTCTGCGGCTATAGATTCTAAATGGGCAGTGATTACAGGAATGATCTGTAATAGCCGGTGGCAAAAAGTTTATGTTGCACCCGAGTGACATGGGCCTTCTTGGGCTTTTCAACTGACATCTCCATGGCCCGGGCAAGGGACCACATCTTTCTAAGTTGCTTGGACTTTTCTGATAGAGATAAAACAGCTGGGTCAAAAAGTTTTAAACTTCATTTTTTTTTTTTTCTTTTTATTGCGGTTTCAACTTATATACATATAAGTCATCGATGCTCACATATCTCAGAACATATATAGATTTCCATATTTAACAAGCAGATTGAAAAAAGCATTATATAATTCATACAGAATTTTATGCACTTCTTTACTGTACATTTGCAGGTTGGAGTATCTAACCTATGCCTCCGACCTATCAAGTAGGGGGGCTATCTCTTAAGACTTGGGGTTCTATGGGTAACTAATTCATAGCTCATGTTGTGAGTGGTGGAATAGTTTGGTAATTTAGTCCTTATTGAGCCAGTCTCTTAGCTTTCATTGAGAGGGTTATTAGAAGACATTAGCTCCCAGCTGTATCTCCACTTGAGTCTATCTGTAGAAAAGGTATGTATTTGATAAGGCTACGAGATTCTATATTAGCTCCCTTTCCGGGTTACAATCTAGGGATAACAAGCTCTGCACTTTTACTTATATCCTTAGCCCAGAGTTGCTTTCATTTCCCTCGCCCCTCACTACCCTCTCCATCTCAGCTGGGGAGGGTTATATGTAGTCATCTGCCTCCCGGAGGTATGGGAATGCCGGGTTAGGGTCTCCAGTGTTGGTGACACTTCTATCTCTCTTGGGGGGTTGGAAAGACAGTTAGGTTGTGGTCCCTTAGAGGGTAAAGGTGGGCTCCTTTAACATGCAATACATCTGCCATCTAATCCATCTGGTGGTGAACTTCTCTTCTTGATCATTTAGACTATGTGTTATTTTTTCCATACTGTATATCTGCCTTGTGATATCCCACCAGTCTTGTATTGAGGGGGTTTTTACTGTTAACCATAGTCTAGTAATTGCTTTCTTCGCAGCCGTAAGAAGGAGAAGAAGCAAGTAACTGGTGTTGGGGCCCCTATGCGGCCTAGGGAGGGCAAGGAATAAGAACATCTCCAGCATCAGTTGGAGTTGAGGGTCTAAGATTTCTTGTAGGTGGGTCTCAAGTTGTGAGAGAAGCGGTCCGAGGGCTGGGCATAACCACATAATGTGGGTATGGTTCGCCTGCGACTCTCCGCATAGTCTCCAACATGCCGCTGTGCTAGTTGGGGAATAGTGGCTAGTGACTACCGGGGTTCTAAAGTAACGGATCAGGTTTTTCCAAGCATATTCATGCCACTGATGTGAACTAATCACTCGGTCTGAGTAGCTGCATGCCCGCCTCCAATCCTACAGAGAGACCTGATGCCCCGTTTCCCGGCTCCACTGTGCGGATATCCTTAGTGAGGGCTTCCCTCTGTGAGTTAAGGGTTTGGTAGTACAGTGATATCAAATGGTCCTGTTTCTGAGAGTTGTTTAGCTGAATTTGACTGTGGATCAGGGCGGGTAGTTTTAGGGTTCCAAACTGTTCGCGGAAAGTTTTCTACAGAGTGTTGAAGTTGGAGATAGTGATAGAAGTCCTGGTTGGGTAGATGGTACTTTTTGAATCTCTCGTCGTCCAGATGATGCCTTGTCACTATCTGCAACAGATATTTTAGACCATACTTCTCCCAGTTCTGGAAGCTATTATCAATGCTATTAGGGAGAAAGTCGGTTAAGTTAGAAATTGGGCAGATGAGTGCTTGAAAGGGTGTCAGTAGCTGGGATTTTTTTAAGGGATAGCCAGTTCCTAAACTGGTCCACAAGCCACGGGTCTGGGAACTGGTGTATTCTTTTCTCTGCTTCTTGGTGGTGCACAACCCGAAAGTAAGCTTCGTCATTCATTAGTACTTTCTCCATTTCTAACCAGTGTGGGCTAGAGGTTCTAGTTTGTCGGGCCATTATATGGACAAGGGTTATCGCCTGTTGGTACAATTTTAAGACAGGGAGTGCTAGGCCTCCTTCCTGACGTGGAAGGGTGAGTATCTTTAGGCGGACCGGGGCTTTTGATTTGCCCATATGAATGTTACTATTAGGCGGTTTATTTCTTGAAAAGTTTTTAACGGTATGTATAAAGAGATGTTCTGAAATAGATATAGAGCCCTTGGGAGTGTGATCATTCTAATCAAGTCTATTCTCTTGGATAGACCATGGGGCAGAGATGCCCAGGCCTGCAGGTCCGATTTTAGTTGGGCAATGAAAGGGGTGTAATAGTGCTTATAGTATGTTGTAGGTGCCTGGGGTATGTATATTCCCAGATATTTCAGCTTTGCAGGCTCCACCTACCAGGAAGGGTATCTAGGATGCCCTGTGAGGGGGAGTAGTGAAAGGTGAGTATTTCCGTTTTGGTCAAGTTTAGCTTGTATCCTGACACCGAGCCGTAAGAGTCCAGGATTTGTTTTACCACAGGAAGCGATTGCTCAGGGTTTTGGAGGTGTTTGAATGGCTTGCCCATGAGCTTAGCCAATACCAGCAGTAGATCCCATGGAGGTGGAGGTTCTGCATCGGAGGGGATATGTGATCAAGGCCTTTGAAAAAGCGCCCAATCACCTTCCCTCTGCCTACCGACTGCTTCCCAGCCCGTGCCTGGTAAGCAGAGATGGCTGCCAGGTGCACCTTAAGGGTCGGCCGACGCCCTAGCTGAGAAAGGACCTACAGGTAGTCCAGAATGCTAGCAAAGAACAGGAGGAAGGGTCCAACCCTTATCCTGACACCAAATGGAGAATCTCTTCCATTTGAAGCCATAGCATTTTCTGGTCGACTCATTACGGGATGCCTCAACAACATTGAGGACCTTGTCGGAAAGACCCAAGGCTGGAAGTTCAGTCAAGAACCAGGCGTCAAGTGGGATTGAAGGTCCGGATGGAGAACCTTCCCTTGTTGACTGAGATCCGGCTGGGCGGGCTGGAAGCCGCCCAGGAGCCTGGAGCTGATGCTGATGAGATCTGGATACTAGAACTGGGGCCAGTCTGGGGCTAACAAAATCACCTGCGCCTTGTCCTCTTCGCCTTGAGAAGCACCTTGTGGATCAAGGAAATGGAGGGAAGGTGTAGAAGAGGCTCGGGGTCCACGGCCTAGAGAAGGCATCCCCTGCAGCAAGCCCTGCTGAGGGGGCGGCATGAAACAGCCTCAGCTTTGCATTCTCCTGGAGGCAAACAAGTCCACCTGTGGAGTGCCCCAGTGGGAGAACAGATCTTGTACTACCTTAGGCAGGAGAGACCACTCTGAGATGCAGCACCTATTCGGCTGAGGGCATCGGGCCAGAGTGTTGGAGGCCCTGCCATATGGATGGCTAGGGAGATCCGCCTTCAGGCTGCTCACGAGAGACCAAGTGCAGAGAGCCTCCTTGCACAGAGGCAAGGAGTGCGCCCCGCCTGACAGTTTAGGCTGTACATGGTCGTGTGGTGTTGTCCGTCTGGACCTGGACCACTTGACCCCGCATAAACGGAGCAAAGGCAGTGAGGGCTAGTTGGACCGCCAAGCTCCAGCAGGTTGATGTATCGAGGCTCCTGGAAGGGACCAGAGGCTGTGAGCTCTGAGCCCCCAGATGGGCACCCCAACCCATCAGAGAAGCCGAGGGTCGCCAGAGTGACCGCCGGCCTGGGCGGACAAACGGGATACCCTCCCTGCAGATGAGCTGAACGAGCCACCACTGGAGGCCGTCCACATCTCCTGGGTCACTGTCACTGGCTGGTCCAGAGGACCAGAGCGCTGTGACCATTGGCGGGATAGCCCCCACTGCAGGGGACGATATGCCAGCGGGCCCAATGGACCATGCTGGTGCAGACTGCCATGAGGCCCAGAAGGCGAGAAGTCCCAGGCAGGGTGCGATTGCCCAACCAGAAATGACTGGGCAAAGAGGAAAGGACCTCGGCCTGTCCGCTGGGAGCCATGCTCTGGCTCTAAGACAGTCGTGCTCTGCCCGATGAACTGAATCACCTATGGTGGCACGAGTTCCGATTTGGCCTCTGGATGAGGAGGCCAATCTGAGAGCAGACCTGAGGGCCAGATCCTGGACCGCCCACCTAACTTGGAGGGGCTGCAATCAGCCAGTCGCCCAGGTAAGGGTACACCTGGGACCTTCAGCACCGAAGAGGAATGCTGTCACCACTGCCATGCATTTGTGAAGACCCTGGAGCTGGAGAGAGGCCAAGGGCATGGCCCGGAACTCGTAGCGATCCCTCTGCCCTGAAGCGGAGGAATCGCTGGTGAGATGGATGGATTGGGACGGAAAGAATACGCCCTGAAGGTCCAGAGAACAGAACCACTGCCTCGCTCCAAGGATGGAATGATCTGAGCCAAAGTGACCATCCTGAAGGTGCGAGACCTTAGGAACTTGTTCGGGCCGGTAGGTCGAGAATGGGGTGCCAGCCCCCGTCTGCTTGGGACCAGGAAGTACCTGGACACAAACCATGGGTCTGGAGGAGGGTCCGGCTGCGGAACCCATAGCCCCCGCGAGGCGATGGCTCGATAGGGAGCGGACTGCTTGAATCCATAGGCAGACTCTCGCCTACCACTTCCAACACCCAGCGTCCAAGGTGATATCGGACCAGGCGGAAAGGAAGTGGCAGAGCCGCCCCCATGAGGGGAACCTAGGAGAGTGGACGGTTGAGGGCGACACCCTCAACCCGTCACTGCGTAGGCTTGGAGGAAGGGCCGCCGAGGAGCCACCTGGACTTTTCCCTCCTGGCTTCCTGCTGGAGAAAGCAGCAGGCTTGGCTTTGGGTGCTAGCGCGAGCCTGCTGGCCCTGATGCTGGTGTTGCTGGCCCGGACGTGCCGCAGGGACTGAAGGATGAAAGGGCTTATGCTTCTGCTGGTGGCCTATGTCCTTCTGGGCAGACGTGGCCGAGTCCAAGGTGGCGTTGGACTTCTCGATCCGCTAAAGATGACTCTTCCACCCGGACCGAACAAGTCGGTACCCAGGAAAGGAATGTCTGCCAGCTTGTGCTGGGTATCTGCTGTAAAGGAGATCCGCAGCCAAGCTCTGGCGGCACATGGCCACTCGCGGCCGTTACGACAGGGCACACGAGTCAGCGATGTCCAAGGAAGTTTGAGCTGCTGTTTGGCCACCGCCCTTCCCTGATCCTGCACCTGCTCGACCATCGCTTGAAGGTCAGCCAGAAATTATGAAATCACCTCATCCAGGGAGCCCAAAAGGGCATGTGAAAAGTGTGCCATCAGGACGGCCGAGCTAGCCTGACGAAGGTCTAGGGAGGAAGCAGCATAGACTTTCCGCCGGAGTAGTCCAATTTCTTGACTCCTTATCGGGTGGCTTATCCACATCCTGAGCATTCCTGAAATGCTGGAAAACGCTGTCGGTCACTAACCCTCCGCAGAGGGTGCTCCGAAACCAGAGAGTGAAGCGGGGACAGCATACTTCTGAGCCATCCTGGCTGAAGGTGCTGAACAAGAAGCTGGCGCTGCCACAGCTACAGGGCTGGGCCAACAATGGCTTTGGCCACGGAAAGGCCTCCGAGGGGAATCCTCGTCCAGTATCTCCGGAGGAGGAGGATAATTGCCCATTTTGAAACGGGTTCGAGCTTCATCCCAGTGGACTCTGAGATGAGTCAAAGCATTCCAAGGAACGAGATGGGCCTCGTCCCACCGACTGACCCCAGTGGACTCCAAGTCAAGCGGCCTGGAGAACAAGGAGTCGCCGCCAGACTCCGAGGGTCTGCAAACAGCTGCCGAAGCTTGAGCCACCCTCCACCTGCCGAGGTCAATCGGGAGTGAGGGTGACCGACAACCTGTGGGGCAAGCCCTGACTCCAACCGAGAATCCTTGGTCGGGACCCAGTCTTCAGTTGTGGAGGCGGAGGTTCCACCACAGTGGGTGGAGCAGCCGGTTTCAGTCGAACAACCGTGCCGAGGTTGGCCTCGATCACAACAAGGGGCTGTTTTGGCCACTCCGTGACAGCCACTTAATGGCCGGAGAAGGCAATGGAGTCGGCTTGTTACCGGGTCAACAAAAGTTGCTGCCACATCAAGTCCTCGTAGCGCTAACGTAATCTTACGCCGGAGCCTATCCGACGAAGAAGACAACCGCAACGCCACTTTCCATGGTGCGAGACTGAGACCGCCGACGTCAAGGGACTGGCTGACCTGGAAGAGGTCCGAGACCGAGACCTTCGGGATTCCGAGGGTGGGTCAAAGAGTGGTGGGGAAACCCGCCTCCCTCGTTCAGGGACCTAAGCGGGACTCCGCACAGGAGGCACAGGCAAGTCTCGGTTTCCACCGGGGAACCGTGAAGAAGGGTTGTCAGCTCTCAGTCAACAAACGTCCGACGGGTCGAGAAAATCTCGATCAGCTGACCTGACGGGACACCATGAAGCCAGTGGCCTTAGTCGCAACCTTGACCGGGTTGAGTGTCGACTATCCAGGAAGGGGACCTCCCGCTCCCACAAACGCCGACGGTGGACTTTACCTTTAGAGTCTTCTTTCGACCAAGAGGAATGTCCCGATGGCCCTTCTCCCTTGTGGAGAGGGAATGGCAAAGCTCCTTGAAAGAAGCTGTGTAGGAAGAGACCAAGGAGAGCGGGATAAATGCCACGACCGAGGATGATGATGATGATGCGCCTGGGCTGCCTCCTCCTCAAGGATGATCATCTGCTCCAGCTGTTCTGCCAAGCCCGCCCTGCAGACACCGCCCAACAGGCCTCGCCGACTTGACCGAGAATAATGTTTCTCGGGTTGCCCCAACAGCAATCAGGTAGTGCGGTCCTCCAAGACCAAAGCCAAAGTGATTTGCATAACTCACAAGCCTCCGTGAGTCATGGCCGAATCCAAGGCAATAAACGCACGCGGAGTGCAGATCGGTCCGGGACATCTTCTGACCACAGGGCACCAAGAACCGAGTCGATTTGTCCATCGAGCCACGAGTGAAAAAAAGGCCAAAGTTTTTAAACTTTAGAATGAGTTTTGGTTTGACCAAGAGTGTGGATCCAGGCCTAAAACGCAGAGCGCTAAGGAGGAACCTGAGCTTCCAAGCGGTAAGGAAGATCTACGCCATGGGGCGAGCTGAGAGTTTTGCCACCTGGGTGGGGTGGAGGAGCCAGCTTGAAGACCTTCCTGCAAGATTTAAAGCGCAACAAACCTGCCAGTAAGTGCGGATTGAACAACATATCCACGTCCCTAGAACTAAATATTCCTTGAACTACCATAATTTACAAGTCATTTGTTTTATGCATTATCTCTTTAAAGAAGCAGTATTTTAGTTGGCCAAAATTTTATCATAAGAGCGCTCTAGTAAAATGTATTTCTGACAACCTTAGATTCTTCCTGGTGTATTTTTAGTTTTACATATATTTTAAAACAGTTTTTTTGCCTGTTTTGCAATTAGTAACTCACATAATTAAAGATGGGCTTCCACCTAGTTTTAAAAACTCTCTCCTGCTGCCGTAACCTGTTGAATGTACATACTAGATTCTTATTGTGGATGTATTAGGATGGTGTCAGCACGTGTTTCTGAAGCTAAACAGCACAGCACTGCACCAAGATACACAATTTGTTCATGATGGATATGGTATGGGAATGGGGAATTTTAAAATGTTAAAATCCTATATCTTCACGATAAAACAAAAAGAAAAATGAGTAGAATTACATTTTGCCAGAAAACATTATTGTTGAAAAAAAAAAAAAACTATAAGGTGATAAACAAATACTACTTAAACATTCTGAGGTACTGCAGTAATTTAAAGAAGGACGCTAGGTCAATCAGGTCTGACTTCCCCACATCATAAGCAAAGACCAACAGGTATGCTGTGCAAACACAGAAACTGATAGCAGAAAACGTCCTTACTGGCTCATCCAGTCTGTCTGGCCCTCCTATAGTATGATGTGAAGGCCCAAGTGGTCACTCATTCCCTCACTACATGTCATGTTCTCGCCAGCCCCATATGTCTATCCTACTGTCACCGTATCCTTCCACTGATTTGGTGCAGATCAGCCTCCAGCAGTCCGTTCTTCCTGAACTTCCGAGTTCCTTTGTGCCCATGTTTCTGCTCATTTTGAACAGCTCCATATCCACCTTGTTTATCATGTGAAAAGAGTAGAAAGTTTCAATCATGTTGCCCCGGCAGAGTGCATACATGCAGAGGTTCTCAAGCCTCTTCATGTTGGACATCTTGTGCTGCCCGGACTACTTTTGTTGCCCTCTTCTACACCACCTCAACCCTATCATCTCTGCTCTTTTTCAAGTGCAGACTTAAACTGCAAGCAGTACTTAAATGCGGCTGCACTAGGGATCTGTACGACAGGATCCTTTCTCTGCTGTTGAGCCCTCTGCCTATGCACCCAATCATCTTATTTGCCTTCACCACTACTCTGCTGCACAGTGCTGACTACTTTAGGTTGTCTGCTATTAAGACCCTAAGGTCCCTCTACTCTGTTGTTTTCTTACAATACCATCTCCCATCCTGTATTCAGTCTGTGTCTTTTTTTTTTTTTTTTTTTTAACATTTCATCCCCTAGGTGCTTAGTTGGGACCTCCTTCCACCTACTGCCAAGCCCTGATGCCCACCGCTGAGACTGCTCCACATACCTGTCCAGGCCTTAGTCTCATTGCTGTGCTGCATCCTCAGACCCCAATGGCTGCGTGCCTTCAGCCACTTGACATTTCTTCCTCACCATCTATCTGGCCACCAGCAGTGGAGGTGAGCACTGGAGGTTTCCCTTGGCGAGGCTGTGGATGCAGGCCAGCAGTCAGCATGGTGTAAGTGGGTTTACCTGCCTTATCCGCCCCTGTTTTTCCTTGGTAGTCCTGCCCTCCCCGTAGCATGTCATATCATTAAATGCTGGCACGCTGATGCACCTATGTGACCACGATGCTCACCCAATGTCCCCATCCTATGCTAGCCCCTGCACCACCACCTGGAGTTCTCTCCAAGCAGAGGCCCTCCTTCTTGGAGGACAGTGTACACTGGAACATCTGATCCTCCTCCCCTCCCCACCAGCAGGCCCTGTCTATTTTTGGAACCCAGATCATTGGCGTCATAGCAGTAGCACTACTGTACGCCAGTGGGTCAACCCTTCAGTCTTTGTGTTCTTTTTTTTTTTAATTCCTTCTATTTTACGCTCCAGACGGCCCCTATAGCCCCGCTCACATGGAATTACTGGGGCTTACCATTACCGGCCTGGGAGCAGCAACTGCGGGAGTCGGTTATCATCCAGCCGCGTATTTTCTCCCAAGGGCCCCAGGAGAGGGGACATGCGCCTCACAGCCTCGTACCGACCCTTCCACCCACCCCATTGGCCTAGTGCGGACACCCTGCCTGCTCGGCCTCCTGGCCTCCACCCAGGGGCAGCCATTGGGTGAGGGATGCCACCCACCACCCCGGAGAGGGAGATGCTGCCGGCAGCTCCATCCAGTACCTCCCTCCCCCCATGCTGACCTCTGATGACCCAGAATCGTTCCTGAACCCAGGTCGCGGCATGCCGCGAGGTGGAGCGCCCAGCGCCTCAGCCCTCTGCACCACCGGCCGGCTAGTCTTTGTGTTCTAATCTCTTCATAAGCAACTTTACTCTTGTATGCACTGAATTTTAGTTGCCATAGGTTTAACCATTTCTCCAGTCTCTTCAGATCTCTCAGTGTCCTGACCCCTCATCACTGCCCACTCAACCAAAGATTCTTGTGTCATCTGCAAATAGGCACATCTGCCTTGGATCCTTCCCGATGCGCTAAATGAAGTTATTGAAAGTGCTGGGTACATGCGTAATTTTTTTGAAATCGTATTTATCCTCCTTCCCTCAGTCTGCCTCCTCTGACACTTCACGATGATCCATGAACATCCCATTACCCGCAGCCCCTACATGAACAGTCCACAGGCCCCCATGGGCCGCGCTTACCCTGGGGCGAGGTGAGACAACCCCGTAACTTAAGTTTCGTCGGTCCGTGGACTGTCAAGTGGGCGCCAGGCAAATCAGCGAGCCGTCCTGGGTCCTCACTTCCTCCCGGACGAGGCAGGCTCTTTTCCGTTTTCTCCCTCCCCAGCAGACTGCGATCCCCCATGACGTCATGACGATACGCCGACGTCCGCTCTGCTCATCGGCCACCCGCCAATCCCTGCAAGGACCTGCACTTCCTCGAGCCTCCGGCTCGGGGTCGCTAAGTGCGGAATGCGGCCAAATCCACCCAGATGGCGGGCTGTCATCGGACGCTCAAGCTAGCTCCCCCCGGCCGACCCACCGGCTACGAGTCGCTCCGAACCCGGGTCGACTGGCCGCCGCGGAGCGAGGTGTGGCTGCTCAACGCTCAGCCCCTCTGCGCCACCGGCCGCTGTACATGCACAATTTATGGGGTTTCTCATCCACCCACCCTACGACACAGAGTACCCTGTGATTCTAGCAGAAATTATTCCAGGTTTATCCTGAAGGCCTGTACCTATCAATTTTACACACTAATAGTTTTACATTACATTTATTTTTCCGCTGGATGGCAGGATTGCCATGTCCTAGTAATGGGTCTAACCAGACCCTATCACAAAGGAGAAATAAATACTGTAAATTTTATGCTTCACTTGTGTGTCTCTTTACATTGCTCATTCTGGACACAGAGATTTGCACAGTACACATGTGTTAATAACCCCACTACAGCTCTGCCATCACTGGCTGACTGCAAGGACTTTCAGTATACTGCAGCATCACCACAAAGCATGCCATGTGTTGTTGCTTAAATATGCTAATTCTTACCTTTCCCATCTTCTTCAAATGTTGACCTTCCAAGAAGCTCATCAGTTGATTCTTTCCGACAAGAAAGCTTAAAGAATAATGTAAGAAAATCTCCTGTAGCAAAATATTTAGCACAGAAAGGTTACAATTCAGCCTTACATGTTAGGAAAAGAAATTAAGTCTTTCACAATTTTTTGGTGGGGGATTCTTACCTAATAGCACTGAGGATCATCTGCCTTCGTGCATTTGACAGACCAGTGGGGAGCTTGAAGAGGATCCAGATCGCTGAAAGAAAAATCTCGAATGATATTCTTGATGACTGTTTTTCCTTTTAAAAGTTAACAGCCTGTCCAAATTGCGACGCTATAGGTAGCACATCTTTTTACCATTTGGAAAACCAAGATTCAGTATATAGATCTGAATTGTTTCTTGGGCTGGGGAAGTTTTGGGGTACTGCAGAGGTTGTGATATTGAACTCCCCACTCAACTGCAAAAGCACCTATCTAAGAAGGCAAAGAGTGGTCTTGGGCACTCCCACAATGGCAGCCTTCCTCCCGCACAGATGGCATGGTGCAGGCAAGCTAACATAGGTCGAGGAGAAAGCCAGGATAAGCACAAGCTGAAGGATGATGGCCTCAGCACTCTTTGGGCCTCATGCTTCTGGCTGTGCTGCACCTGCTGAAGTCCAGCACAGAGGCTACTTATTTACTGAATTTTGGTAATCGGGTGAGACCACTGAGACAAGACAGTCCCTTTTCAGGGGCGACTCAGGAAGTGCAGTACACTGACAGTGCAATTCAGAAGACAATACTTTCACTAGGGCACAGAGAACATTCAAAGCATTAAAAAATTCAAGACGGGGTCAAGCAGACAAAAGATAATAACAGTGCAGTCTAAGCTAACAAAACTGATGTAAAAGTACAATTTAGATCAAACAATACAGTAATTTTAAATCAATCAATATAGGAATAGTAATTCAGATAGGCAGCAATTAGAGGACACAGCTACTTATGCAAGAAAATCACAGTTTGAGCCAGATATTAGAGGACAAGTGTTCACTAAATATCAAACACTAATTATAGTTCACAGATAGAATATGCAGGAGAGTAACTAGGGATTTGTTAGAGTTGTGCATAGTTTACCAGGGAGGCATATGCTGGCAGGAAGGATTGCCTGATGGCAGGAGTCAGCGAAAGCAAGTACAGCATGCAGCAGCAAGGTGAGATTACAGAGACAACTTGAAAAGAGGGAGAGAAGATGGCCAGTATGGATGGGGGAATGAATTCCAACAAGACACAGCAGAGAAGGCAAATGACCGCCAGGCCACAGCTAGCCGAGTATTAGGTAACAGGAGAAGGGGCTACGTGGCAGATATGAGTGGGTGCTGTGGTTGTTTACGCTTGCACTACAACAGCAAGACGGAGCAGTAAAGCAGTGAACCAGCTTATGGGTGAAGCATAGTGCAACATACCTTAGCTCTGAATCGTAAGGTAGCCATGCGAGGGAAGATAGTACATCGAGTGGTGGTGTTGAGCATTGACCTCACAGCAAACCTACCCAATCATGACAGACCTGAGTGAGACAAGCCAGGATGGTGGAGGAGGCAGCAAGAAGCAGGGGGCTGCAAAAGTTAAGAGAGGGAGGAGGATGGCGGATGTTATCTTGTGGCAGGAGGTCAGTGTGAGGAAGGAACGATCGTGTAGGACACCAAGCTTTGGATTTAGAGTTCTGGTGAGGGTGGAGACATGAACATCCAGAGAAAGTGGTGAATCAAGGGTAACTCCCAAGTATTTAAAGAAGTTAAGAGTTTCGAGAACAGCTCCAGTTCAGGAGGGACAACCAGAGGCGGGAGGGATGCACTGTAGGCTTGGAAAACACCATACACTTTGTTTTTAGTATTGAGTACAAGCTGCTTGCAGAACCCAGTTTTCAAGCATTTAAAAGTCAGAGGTTAGCATTGAGTTGATCCACCCTATGTTAGCCGAGGACCAGTAGAGTATAGCACCATCCACATACAGATGAACAGAGGCTCCTCCACAGTTATCCGGAGGTCGTTGATAAAGAGTGAGAATAACAACGGTCCCAGAATAGATCCCTGGGGAACATCACGGGTAATGTATTGAGAGTCAGATAGAGAACCTGCCCACTTCACTCTTTGGGTGTGGCCTTGAAGGTAGCATTGGATCCAGGTAAGAGCACCATTATCAAGGCCAAGGAGGCGCAGTGCTGCAGCAGAAGACCATGGTTGACCAGGATGAAGGCCTTGGTCAGATTCACAAAGATTGCTCCAGTGGATTTACCATGGTCCATTCCTTGGAATATGTCTGAGGTGACTTTTATCAGGACAGTGAGGGTGCTGTCGTTTTCCTGAACCCATGCTGGTAGGTTGAGAGCAGATGGTGGGAGTCCAGATAATCCTGTAAGTGGTCATACCATATTTGCTCTTGGATGGTTAGGAGACTGGCTGGATGGCTAGGAGGTTGTGGGAAGAATGACCAGAGGGCTGGTGAGTGGAGGAGTATTAGAACCTATATGAAATTCAACTGAAAATTACCTTATCTGTCTGTCTGTCTGTCTGTCTGTCTATCTATCTATCTATCTATCTATCTATCTATCTATCTATCACCCTTGCATTGTAAATTAAATCTTGACTGGACTGGAGTATACAACTGAAGGAGTGCAACAGTCCTTCAGCAGTCAATAGTCCTAGAACTGGAGAACACAACGTGAGACCATGCACACCAACATCCCCAAAGATGCCACTGACCAGCAAACAGCACACAGGCTAAAAACTAAAACTAAAACAAGATGGTGCACAACACCAAGAGGCTGGTGCTAAACTGTTTTATTTGGAAACAAGGCAGAAAAACAAGGACACCATACAGACATGGAGTAACACCCCTACATAACGCCTCATATGTGAGGCTTCATCGGGAAAACCCATTCAACTATATGCATGTGGCAATGGGGAATGACAGCGTGAAGGAGTACAGCACAAACTGACTGGATGAGCCTCCATGCTCATGGATGGAGCTTACACATAACCAGAATAACCAGTAAGGAACTCGCAGGAAGGAGGATATGGACCAAGAAGTTGACCAATGAGGTGGGGCAAAAGGCACCACTGAACACAGTACCCACCTACCAAAAGCATCATTTGCAGAACTGATCACGTCTCAAATGGTAATGTTTGATAAAACTGTGTGGAGAGGAGCAAGTTGCTGTCCTACAGGTGTTCTCAAGTGGAGCCAAGCTCATTCTGCACAGGATTTGACCATGGCCCTAGTAGAATGGACTTTGACCAGAGGGGACTGGCAGGCCCCTAGAGAGGTATGTGCCAACTTAATGGC
This sequence comes from Neoceratodus forsteri, assembly GCA_016271365.2. Classification (NCBI taxonomy): domain Eukaryota; kingdom Metazoa; phylum Chordata; order Ceratodontiformes; family Ceratodontidae; genus Neoceratodus; species Neoceratodus forsteri. The sequence continues at coordinate 1,100,973,566 of CM028132.1, read as the reverse complement.
AGAGAAGGACCAGTTAATAAGGCTGCATTTGTTTGGAGCCATCCCTTATCCTTGGACCAAAGAGGACAAAGGGATGGTCGGCCCAACAGAATTTGAGGTTCTCCTGGGATTGACTTAGAGAGCTTTCTGGACATTCTAGGTATGAAGGCGCCTCCTTGCTGTCAGATGGGGTGGTTAGAGAGTCCCTACCTCCTGTGGAACTCTAAAGCCACTTTTGGGACAAAGGAGGGAACAGTTCAAGAACTAATTTACCCTTATGGAAAACAAACAGGTCTCCTAATGACATAAGGCATGGCGTTCCCCTTCCTTACATGCTGGGCAAAGTGCCAACAAGAAAGTACAGTTACGTAAGAACTTACTGTAACAGTAGATCTTCGACAGAGGCTCTTGCAGTAGGTAATTACATATAGGACTGACGCCGCAGGCTGCAGGACCCCACGGAAAATTTCTAGCAGCAGTCCTGCTAGGGACCGCCCCACGCCAGGTGACCGCATCAGGAGACATCGGTATAAAGGGGGTCCTCACGCCGCTCTTCCGTTCTTTCCTGCCAAAGGAGGCCGGACAAGAGAGAAGCAAGTATTTCCTCACTGGAAAAGAAGCTGAAAAGCTTAGGGGATGGAGGGCTGGAAGGTATTACCTACTGCAAGAGCCTCTCTCAAAGATCTACTGTTATGGTAAGTTCTTATGTAACTGTCATCTTACTTCAAGAGGGCTCTTGCAGGTAATTACATATAGGACTGAGTCCCAAGCAGTCTGAAACAAGAAAAAGCAAACAGGAGGAGGAAAGCTACTCAGAGTAGATCCTTTAGCTGTGAAGGCCTTAAGAAAGGAGGCCTTGCAGGACAGCCAACCCGAAGCCTGCTCTCACGGCGAGAGGCAATATCCAAACTGTAATGTTTTGTAAAGGTATGGATGGAAGTTCAAGTGGCGGCAGCACAGATGTCTGCTGCTGACACATTCTTGAAACAAGCTGCTGAGGCAGTGACCCTCTGGTGGAAAAGCTTCTTACTTGACCCAGAAGGGTCTTGTTGTACTTGTCATAACAGAAAGTGATGCAATGAGCCAACCATTTGGATAAGCATTGCTTAGAAACAGCACTGCCTTCTCGCTTGGGTGCAAAAGAGACAAACAGTTGATCAGTCTTTCTGAGATCCTTTGTCCTGTTAGTGTAGTATCTCAGAATCCGGTGAACATCCATAGTATGTAGTAAATACTTCCCTTGATTGGAGTACCGGAAAGAAAGTGGGTAACTCTATGGACTGGTTCAATGTAGATTCCACTACCACCTTGGGAGAAACTTAGGATTAGTGCACAGAGCCGCACGCTCCTTGTGGAAAATCAAGTATGGAATTTTGCACATCAGGGCCTGGAGCCTCGGATATCCTCCGAGCCGAGGTAATGGCCACGAGAAAAGTGTCTTCCAAGAAAGGAACTTCAAGTTCATGGAGGCTGCCGGTCAAAAGGAGGCAGAGTTAGTTTCTCAAGCACAAAATTCAAATCCCAAGGAGGAGCAGGAACTCGAATAGGAGGTCTCAGGTGGAGAACCCTCTGAGGAAAGTCTTTAGACTTCCAGCTGAGCAAACATTCTGTCTGCAAAGGGAACATGATAGGCCGAAATGGCCGTGGTGGACTTTCAGAGAGAAGTGACTAAGACCTAGGTAGAAGAGATGGCGCAGGTACTCCAGCAGATGTCCCGAGGGCAGGAGAAAGGCTCAACTCTTCAGGCAGCCCAGATTGTGAACCTTCTCCACTTCATGGCATAGGTAGACCTAGTGGAGGGTTTCCTAGCCTCCACCAGAATTTCCGCCACCTGGGGAGAAACTCCAAGCGGCTTGGGCTACACCTGCAGGAGCTATGCATGCAGCCAAGGGACTTGAGACCTGGATGGATTAGGGTCCCCGATCCTGGGTCAGTAAACATCGTGACAGAGGAAGAGGGAGCTGAGGTTCCTCTGAGAATTGTTGCAGAAGACAGAACCAAACTTGCTCTGGGCCAAAATGGAGCGATCAGAATCATTCGTGCTCCTTCTGAACCTAGTTTCTGCAAGACCCGTGGATCAGAGGAATTGGGGAAAGGCACAGATGAATCTGTCCTTCCAATCTAGAGACAGAGCATCTCTCCAGAAAATGCCTCGCTTTGAACAAATTAGCAGAAATCTGGTAGCTTTATGCTTTGAGGGGAAGTAACAGGTCAACCTGTGGTGTTCCCCAACGAGGGAAGATATCGCTCAGGACTCCTGATCCAGTTCCCACTGTGGGCCAGGGTGGACGAGCGACTCAGCTTGTCTGCCAAGGCGTTTCGACTCCAGGAACATGAGTTGCTGTAAGGTGAAGGTTGTGTTGTGTTGCCCAATCCCACACTCTCATTGCTTCCTGCAAAGAGGGTAGGACCGAGTTCCTCCCTGTTTGTTGATGTACCATACCACACACATATTGTCCGCCTGGACGGCTAGGTGGCCTGGAAGGAGATACAGATGGAGGGCTTGGAGTGCATAAAGCACTGCCCGGAGCTCGAGCACATTGATGTGAAGTGTTTGTTCGAGCTTGGACCAAGAACCCTGGGCCCGATGAGGACCGAGATGGGCTTCCCAACCTTCGCCTGAGGCATCTGTGATCAGAGTCCGGAAGGGGAGGAAGGAAGAATGGAACCCCCAAAACAGGTTCTCTCTGACCATCCACCACTACAAGTCTCGAACCATGGGAGAGGAGACCAGGATCAGCTGATCCAAGTCATCCTCCAATTGATCCCACTGGGAGTGAAGCGCCCACTGAGAAACCCTCATGTGGAGCCGAGCACGAGGAACTGTCAGGATAGCAGCCGCCATGAGCCTGAGAAGGCAAGAACTGACCTTGCAGTGACCTGCTCAAGGGCCGGACAACAGGCTTACTCTGAGTTCGAATAGTGGCCGCCCTGTCTGGCGGCAGGAAGGCCCTGCCCAGGGTTGTGTCCAGTATCGCCTCGATAAACTGGAGTCTCTGGGATGGGATCAAGCGAGACTTGGAATGGTTGATGGTAATACCCAGGCAGGCAAACACCAGTTGGGTAAGGGAGAGGCAGCGCTGGAATTCCTCCCTGGATGAGGCCGCCAGGAGCCAGTCGTCCAGGTATGGGAAAACTTGCACTCCCGGTGCGCAGGGTAGGCCGCCACCACCACAAGGCATTTGGTAAATACTCGGGAGCTGAGGAGAGACCAAATGGAAGTGGCTTGAATTGGTAGTGGTCCCCTGGAAAGCAAAACGGAGATATTTGCGGTGTTAGAGTGAATGGGTATATGCAGGTAGGCATCCTGCATATCCAGAGTGCACAAGTCACTGGCCTGAGCAGAGGAGGGGCAGAAGGCTCTGCAGTGAGAGCATTCTGAACCTCTTGTATTCCACTAATAGGTTCAGGGAACTGAGATCTAGGATAGGTCATACATTTCTTGTCTTCTTCGGGACCAGGAAGAAGTGGGAATAGTAACCTGCTCCTGTAGGGGAAGGAGGACAGGTTCTATCACCTGTTTCAGCAACAGTGCTGAAATCTCTTCCTGGACCAGAAGATGATGTTCCAGAGTATGATGACCTTTGGGAGGGTGACAAGGTGGTTTCTGTAGAAACTCTATTGAATGTCCCTCTGCGATTAGCTGGAGCACCCATGAATATGTTGTTATCCTCTCCCAGCCCAGAAGGTGGAGGGAGAACCTCCTCCCACCGGTTCCTCTGGAAGCCCGGAGGCTGTGGGAGAGGGAAGGAGTCAGGGTGGTGGGCAGCGCTGCAGCTGAAGCACCTGCTGCTTTTTGGGCGGAGGGGCTTGGCAGCTGAAGGGGCCCAGTGTTTAGTGGCCCGCTTCCCGGAGGTTTCGCTTTGGCCGGTTCCGCCTGCAAAGGGACGGCGCTGCAGTTGATGGGGATGGCACATAGAGTCGACGGACTTTAGTGCCGCCCTTCTCCTGCAGATCGTGATGATGTCCTTGACATCACCCCCGAAGAGCACCGACTTCCCGAAAGGGCGCTCCTGTATAGCGGACTGCACTTCCGGACCAACCCTGACACACAGAGCCAAGCATGACGCCATAAGCCTACGGCAGCTGAGCTTCGGCCCAGCAGTGTCCACTGCATCGTAAGTCGCACGGCATGTGTCGACTGGCCGAACGCATACAGCGGACGGTCAGACAGGTCCTGCTTGACTTGAGAGTCCGCCAGGGAGTCCAATTTGGTTTCCACTTCAGAAAGAATTGCCTTCTGGTAATCCCCATGTGACCGACGAGTTCAGGGCCCTGATCCCCAGCGTGGAAGAAGTGAAAATCTTCTTGCCATACTGGTCCAGAAGGCGGATTCTTTATCAGGTGGCAATGAGCTACGGTGTTTTGGATTAGCTGACCAGCCGTGAGTGGCGCTTAATCACAACCGAGTCAGCTCGAGGGTGGGAATCTAAATAGTCAACACCTCTGGAGCCTGGTATAGCCTGTTCGACTTCGTGGAAGAGGGGCTAATGCCGACAGTTGTTTCCAAATCGTGGTAACAAGATGGGCATGAGGCTCGATCCAGGGTGGCAACAAGGTGGAGCTGTCACAGGCAGCTCCAGATGCTCAGCGAGTTTTAACCGTGTATCTGGCTCCAAGGATTGCCACTTATGCACTGCCTGGATTTGCATAGCAGCTCCGTGAAGGGAAGAATCTCCGAGGAGACTTCGGGGAGTCCTTGGCCTGGGCTTTGACGGAGAGCGAGGCTCTGTCCTTCTCGGAGCAGCCATCGGAGACATCCTAGGCGTCCGGGGAGAAAGAGAAAGAAACTGAAGAAGACAACAACTCCCTTCCGCCTGGGGGAGGGGGAACTGACCCCTGGGGAAGCGTGGTCCTGCTCCTCTCTGGATCCAGAGGGTTTAGCCCTGGTGTCTGGAGTGAGGGAGGAGTTTGTCGTCGTGAACGTACGGGAACCAGCACCGCACAGTCGCTTGGAAGATGACTCTCCACCTCTCTGGTGAACTGGAGCCTTGGCCTCAGCCCACCAGGAGGCTAGAGTCTCCTGAAAATCCACTGGCGGCTGGGCAGGAGGAGGAGGAGGAGGGGGTAGGGCGTATGGTATACCCATAGAGCGCGTGATCCATAACCCAATGGCGGGAAGCCTGGTGTCGGTATTAGGTGTCGGGTAGGCTGGCATCGGGTACTGCAGCGTTGATACTACGGTCCCGGGTACCCAGGAGCCGGGAAGCTGCCGGAGCAGACGGCTCCCGCTGGGCGGACTGGGGCAGAAGGCCTGAGAGCAGAGGGTCTGACGCCAGGGCGGCATCCGGAAGCGGATGTCGTCCGCAGTCGGCACTACCGCGCCGGAGCCGGCGGTCGAGGTGCCGCATCGGGCCGGGCGCCCTGGGAGCTGACGCCAGATCAGCAGGAGGTTGGTCCGACGGAGGTGAAACAGGGACCTTAGGGCCGCCCAGGGATGGAGGGGAAAATCCTTAGGGTCGGGCTGAGGAGACTCGGGTCCCCGGAGGGGCAAAGGCCGCGGAGCCAGGAACAACGGACGGGAGGGTCCGGCGTTGGCTCATCCGCTAGCGGACGCCAGCGGACCGGCGTATGCCTTGCCAGTGGGATCGGGCGGGCGCTGGAGGGACCGGCGTCCACTTAACGGAACCTTCTGCCGGAGGCAGGCCGCGGCGCAGGGGTGGCCTGGTCTGGCGGAAGAGGGGTCAGGCGACTTACCGACTTTCCATGTGGACGCCGGAGGAGCCAACGTCTGATTATCGGAGCCGCCCCACCGTAGGCCGCGGAAGCCGCTGCTGTGCCGGGCGGAAGCCTAAGAGTCCGGAGGCGCCCGACAGGCCTGAGCGCGAGCCAGACGAGCGGCCGATGTAACCTTAGAAGCCTCTAAGGCGGCTGTCGAGGAGCGTCCCCCAGGGAGAAGTTACTATCACGGCGATTCTTGAGGAGTCGCAGGAGAGGAGCCCTTGTCCCGTGCTTTTCCTTGTCGCTTTCTTTATGATGGCCTTCAGGGAAGTTGACGCCTGCCTAAGTTTTTGAGTTCTTTTCCATGGAGCTCATCTTCTTTTGAGAATGTGGCTTCCAGGACTGCTGCTGCCTTCCGGGTTGCCGCGTTGGAAACTCAGGCAGTGCTGGCACTCTCTACTTGATGGTCAGGGCCTAGACAAAAAGGCACAGGGAATGGCCATCCTGTGCGGGAGTTACGCCGCACGAGTCGCACTTATTTTTGTGCTCGGAGGGTGTAGGGGACCATATACACTGACAAATGACTGACAATTACTAAGAAAAAGAAAAAACTCGTAAAATAACCGACTAAGGAGCCTGGACGAGCAAGGAACTTTTCGCGAGGCGCCTGGCATAGGCTAACGCATGGAAAGAACTGAAAGGCGGGCGTGAGGGACCACCCTTTATACCGACATCTCCTGACGCCGTCACCTGGACGGGTGGGCGGTCCCCGCCAGGACTGCTAGCTAAAATTTTTCCGTGGGTCCTGCCATCTGCCGTGTCAGTCCTATATGTAATTACCTACTGCAAAGCCCCCCTCAAGTAAGATCTCCACTTTTAGGAAAGGTACCACAGGAAACTTGAGACAGAAGCTCAATAGGGGATCCATGACAGAGTCTTCAGCCCTGTTTATTATTAGCAGATTTGCACTGGAGTAACCCGAACACTGGGTTACCCAGTGCAACACACGACTGTGTGGACATGTACCTGATTGCGGTAAGTCGCCCATTAAGCCAGTCCCATCGCCCTCCCGTTGGGGACACCGACTGGAGTGAGCGACCTGCAGCGGATTAAACCACTGTGTGGCCTGTCTGTGCCATCGCAATACTTTCCACTTTCTCCTTGCGGTGGCGAGTGACGGTCCGCCCCCCGATGCATGGCCCCTCACCAGCTCAGACTATAGCAGTGCAGAGAGTGACTGTGTGGACAGGCAGTTTGCCACTTGCTGGTGCTCAGGACCACACTACTGCAGTCGAAAAAGAGTGGCGCCTGCCATGTAAACATGGCTTTGGACTATGTTAAGACGGCCCACCTGGAAATAACTGGAATAACCTTAGGGCATACATCTGCCACAGACCCAGAGGAAATGTGTCCCATTCGAATGCTGAACAAGAGAAAACAACCTCACCTTACCCCACATGCCAGATAGGGCTGCTACCTAAACCCTAAAGAAGCTAACCAAAAGGCCTTATTGAACTCCTACTGTAGGAAGACCAAGATTTTGGAAAGCATGGTTGTAAGGATCTGGATTCCAAGAGCAGTACCACACTCTGAAGGGTTCCCAGACCCAATGGCTCACTTCCATAGGGGAGAGTTTCTGTGCTTGGAGGAGAACCTCCAGGACTCGGAGGAAGCCCACTTTCAGGTATCTGCATGCTCAATGGCCAGGCTACCAGTTGAAATTTGCTGAGATTTCGATGCAGAATGGGACTCTGATGAAGGAAGTCCAGGTGGTCAGACAGGTAGATCGCCCCTGCCATGGCAAGCTCTACAGTGTCTATGTACTCCAAACGCCTTGGCCACCTGGAAGTTCAGAATCAGTATAGGGGTTCCATCTGGAGTCTGCACACACGTTGGGAGTAACTGGCCATGGTGGAAAAGCATAACCAGGCTTCTGGCCAGTCCAGTGAAATGCAGTCTATTTCAGGACTTCTGGAACCCGCTGAAGATTCCCAGTGCCTCAGGTATGCCCAACCTTGCTAGCTTTCTGAGTCCAAACTGAGAACACACCTGCAGGTATTATACAAACTAAAGTGGCGTTGAGGGTGACAATGTCATGCTAGGTGACCTGTTCCACATGAAGGACTGGTTGGAGGGTAATTACTAATTTGTTTACATGTCAATGGTCATGCCATAAGACAATTCTATCACACTGGAAGTCCCTGCCCTCCCTCCCACAGATCATAAAGAGTGGTTTAACAGGATCTCTCAAACGGCCTATTAGGAAAAACTGGTATAATTCACAAGGCAGGCGTGTGGACATTATGAGACCACTTGGCTGAAATCTGAGGGGATTTTGTTGGGGGGTGGGGAGACACAGCACCCATAAGGGTGGGGCAATGTAAAATGTATTTATTACTTTTCTCTTCTACTAGTCACTACTGACGGTTTAACATAATTTTGGAATTGTCTCTATGGGGATCTATGTGCAATATGCTCGATTAAAGATTTTGATTTTAATAATGTATCATGCACCACACTTATTGTATGTAACTTTGTGTAATGTAACTTTGTTCTGGTACAACCTTACAATGTAAAACTCAATTAAAAACTTGTTTAACAAAAAAAAAAAAAAAAAAACACTCAGTGCTGTGGTATAGGCCCTGATGCCTTCAGGTCATGGAGCAGAGCACCCCACTAGGAAGATAGGAGGTTGAAATCCTGGTGCAGTTCTCATTCCTCCAGGTGTAGGCAATGCTTGCTTATCCAGTCCGCCTGGCACTCGAGTGTCCCCACAAGATGTACCACCAGTAGTGACTGCAGGTGTTTTCCATGCAGCAGAGCATTTTGTATGCCTCTCACATCATGTTGTTGCTCTCTGGCCTCCCTACTTCTTGAGGTAGGCCACTGTGACTGCACTGTCTAATCAAATCAGAATCAATTTGCCGAGGAGTTTACATACGAAGACCAGCAGTAATATAGTTTTCTCTCAATTAATATCTCCTTACCAAAACTTATGTTTGAAGGTTTAGAGGGATTCTCTTATAATTGCTGATTCAATCCTGGAAGATTTGCTACACCTACTTTCGTTGAAAGGCAACTGTTTGGCTGAATTTTGAACAGATGCTGACTCGACATGGAAGTCTTTCCTCTGATTTTCTCAACTGGTGGTGACATCTGTACATTTAAACTATGACAAAGTAGTAGGCTAATGTGAATTATATGCACAAGTCCAATCACCTTGTAACTGGGGAACACTCTAAAACTTGACAAAACTTAACTTCAGTAAGGACAAGGTAATGATCCCAATATTGCCATATGACTTGGATTCCCTTTTGGGGATTACACCAGTTCCTGGAACTCTGTGCCAAAAGTATATTACAAACCAATGTTTACTTGAGGTCCTAGTCATAATGTCACCTCTTTATTAAAAGAAAGGGACAGAATAATTTTCTTGTTGGCTGGAATACCAGAACCCTGACAACCTAACAGTACACAGTGTTTTTCTGTTTGTTATCAATGTAACTGCAAACTGATGCTTCCATTGAGACCTAAATCAGTGAGAATCGCTTTATGTTTTAAAATGACCTGTAAAACAATGTTCCTCTTTACGTTTCTGTTTGGGCTGACAAATCAGAACCAAGAAACTGTAATGTGAATAACATAGGAATATAGGAAAGTGACGGCAGAAGGGACCACCAGGCCCATCTAGTCTGCCCATTTGTCCAGCGACCTCTAGGCCTGCTGTGGGCCCTCTCCCGCCCTTCAACAACCCTCTATGCCTGTCCCAAGCCTTCCTGAACCCCCCACCTCTCTTGGCAGCCCATTCCAGGCATCCACCACTCTCTCAGCAAAGAAGTATTTCCTGATGTTTCCCTAAACTTCCCATCCTCAAGCTGGAATTCATGGCCCTTCTTCCTGGGTCACCCCTTCAGTTAGAATAGGTCATCTGTAGGCACCTTGTTGATCTCTTTGGTACTTAAAGGTCTCTATCATGTCTCCTTGCTCCTCCTCTGTTCCAGGGAGTACATGTCTATGGCTGCCAGTCTCTCCTCGTACTGCAAGTGGTCGAGGCCCAACACCATTTTAGTAACCCTCCTCTGTACCCTCTCCACCCTTTCCACATCCTTTTTAAGTAAGGCCTCCAGAACTGGACACTATACTCCAGGTGCGGCCTGACCAGCTGGGTGTACAAGGAACCAGGACCTCTTCCGCCTGCTGATGATCCCTCCCAATACAACCTAGCATTTTGCTGGCTGTTGCCACTGCCTTCCCACACTGCCCAGCCACCTTTAAGTCCTGTGAGATGTTGATGCCCAGGTCTCTCTCCTCCTTGGTCACCACAATTGGTTTTGCCTGTATTCTGCTCTCTCTTTCTTTTGCCTAGGTGCATGATTTTACATTCAGCACTGTTGAGAGTTAACTTCCACCTCCTGGCCCATTCCTCTATTTTCCATTGGTCCCTCTGCATCCTCTTGGCCCCATCCTGCACGTCTATCCTAGTGCAGATCTTGACATCATCTGCAAACAGGCTCACTCTACCCCCGAACCTCCGCTATGTCCCCTATGAAGATGTTGAAAAGCAGGGGTCCCAGTACAGACCCCTGTGGGAGACCGCTCAGACCGCGATACTCCTGATGGCACCCCATTGACTAGCACCCTTTTCCTCCTGCCCTCCAACCAGTTACGCACCCACCTTGGGACCCTCCAAAGACCCAGGCACTCCATTTTGTACAGTAACCTGCAGTGGCGGTGTATCGAACGCCTTCCTGAAGTCCAGGTTAGCCACATCCACTGACCTCCCGATCCACTGACCCCCCGATCCACTACCCTAAGTGTCTCAAAAGTTTGATAAGATAAAGAGAAGGTACTTAAAGCCAGTAGGCATATAGACTGTACAGGCCTTCAAGTTAAGCCTGGACACATTTCTGCTTACTAAGGGAATTACAGGGTTGCATGGTGGCTAGGAAATCCCTGCAACGTTTAAATAGCACACTTTTTGGTTTTTGCTTATGAAGCTGGGGAGGATGGCTTGACTGATCAGAGTCACACTATGTTTAAACACACTAGTTTTAAATTTAGTGGCTTTAAAGGGAAGTCCCCACCCAGCCTATTTTCTGTATACCTGTAGTTTGTAGGCATTAACAATGATTCCTTGTTTTGCATCCCCTAATGTCACCCTAATTTAAATATAAATGAGATTACTTCACTTTGCTTTCCCCAGGTGTGAAAACCTGTTTGTCTCCATTACAAAGGTCATAACCTCACTCATTCGAGGCATTATGGGAGTTGATGCATACATGCAAAGCCAGCAGAAGTTATACTCTTTTCAGTTCTATGTCTTGTGAAATCCTTGTATTCTCTAAAAGCATTTTTTCTAACTTAGATACACTTAAAACCACAGAAAACTGCAGGGCACTTACTATGCCTTGAAAAGTTTCATGGCCAGCATAAGCTAAGAAGACAGGGACTGCAGAGGACGAGAACAGCACTGACTTATACAGTGTACCTACTGCAGCCTTCATCACCAAAACACCAATTCCAAGATACCTCACGAGTCAGGTCATGACCTCTGCAATGGAGTGAAGCAGCTTTTCACACCAGACTTAACTACCATCATTTACATTTAAATCCTGATGAAATTAGGAGGGTGCAATAGAGACAATCATGCATGCCTGCAAACTACATAACATACTATAGGGAAACAGAATAAAAGGCTAATGGACTTTCCTTTTAAAGACAGCAGTTGTTTAAAGGTATGTTAGTGTACGGTTAGAGGTGAAGCTGACCAGCTTGTAAACCTCATGTATATAACTGCCAGACCTAGTCTGAGTTTTGCTGCTACTATATTTTCATTTATTTTATTTCATTTCATTTATTTTTTTATTTTAGTTTTGGTAACTGGTTAAGGCCCACTAGGCATAAGTGCCTGTTTTCAGGGACGACCTGGGAGCACTGGGCGGTTAAGTGACTTGCTCAGAGTCACACAGTATGCAAGTGGAGGATGTGAGAATCAAACCCAGGCCTGGTCTGCTGGATGTACCAAGCTTGTTCACAGCTCGTTACTCTAACCTCTAGGCTATACTACCAGCCCATATTGACATTACTTTGCTATTTATAAGGTTTCTTCTTTTTACAACGTAAAATCATCTAACTGTATTTTATTTGGCCTCCAACCTTATCTACTGGATTTATTCTATTTCAGTGTATCAACTGAGGCTACCATTTTTTTATAAAACAAAACTGTTGATTTATAACCTGGGATTCCAGAATGTTTCTGAAAAGTATAAACTATTTGTTGCTATAACAAGCTCTCTTGGGGAGAGGGGGCGGAGCCTACAGCTGAAGGAATCAGATGCTTTTCAGGGGCTCCTGCGATCTCTGGGCAACTCAAAGAAAACTCTGTAAATTTCTATCAGAGGTGGTGTAGTATATCAGCAATGTTTTCACTCAAGAAGAGAAGCAAATTGATACCTTTTCTATATGCAAACCAACATGGGAAATCCAAAAAAGAAGGCTCTGCAAGACAGCGGCTGCACTAGATCAGATAAGCAGAGGGAGCAGGGAGGAGCAACAGCTTCCATACATATGGCAGTGGGGTCTGCAGAACCATTAAATGGAGCACTTTTGCAGGCCATACGGACCTAGAAAAGACGGGGACAATCTGTCGGACAAAATTACAAATATGGATACCAAATTGCTAAAAGCGCTGCAGCTAGTACAGCAGTAGAAAAGGCCAACAACACAGCAACAGTAGTGTCTGGGGTTTTGACCGAAAATATGTTGTTTCGCCTGGGATAGAACAGCTGGAGAATTCGGTGAGGGCACCTACCTGAGGTTTTAGGTGTCCCCGAGCAAGCAGAAGCATGAGACATCATGACTTATTTGAAAATTTTGATTTAAAAATTGGGGGCATTAACATCTCCGGGTGTATTATGAAAGCATATCGGATTACTCCACAACGGTGCACTACCACTGGAGAACAACTATGAGCTGCTGGCGGCTACCAGCAGGATGTACATCAGGGACACAGTTCTCAGTGCAGCTAAAGTAAAGTGACCAGCAACTTTGGAGGATGGTACAAGGATTTACTGTTTCCCAGACATTAGTTACTCCACCCGACAACACCGCAAAGACATTTGACGCAGTGTGCTACGGACTGCATGTTCTCGGTATTGCACATGCTCTTCAATCCTCGGCCCGACTCAGGATTACCTACACAGGTAAAACTTTTCTTCATTCTGATCCAGCTGAGGCAGGCAGAGACTGGATACCATATAGGAAGACTTTGTCCACCAGTTGGCTGACCAAGATGCTGAGTGAAGGAGAGTGATCTGACGGCATCAAATTAACACTGTACAGATGTTGTTAAATGCTTTTGATGATGCCGATTTAATATGCGCTGAATACTATGATTAAAAGTGGTTTACAGGGTAAGTTAGTTGCTAGTTTGTGATGGGGTCTGCTAGTGATCAAATATATTAAAAGTATAATTTGGCTGGCTTGGGCGACGTCTTGGGAGTAGCTGCGTTGTAGGGGATCTCAAATTGGCCACTGCAAGAGGTGAGCAACCTATAGCTTGCACAACGGTGGAACCTCACTAAGCCTTAGGGTTAGTTCTGAAGACAAAACATTTCCTGTTGAAACAGCTAACTGTAAGGTGTTTACCTATGTTAGCTGTACAGTTGACTTAATACTCTGTTTGCCACTGTTTTTATTACAAATGTTTACATACTATATTCATAGCCACATGGTGTGCCTGGATAAGCAAGGCTATGAAATTTACTACCATGTGAGTGTGGCTTGGGTTGTGTGGAGGTGAGAGGAGGAGCTCTATTGGACATCTGCTGGTGATTTTCGGACATTTTACTATTTGGTGTGACACATGTACCATAGCGCTGTACACTACAGCATTTCTACGTGCAGTATAATGCACTTGGACTCAGCTTTCGGACATTTACCTGATCGTCTACGTTCTTGCTGTGAGGTGATGAATAGACATTAATTACTTCTTTATTATTAAGAAAATGCGCCTCTCATATGTGTAACTCTGGAATAAGAGCGTAATATCCAAGTTATCAGATTTTCTTGTATATTGCTATACTCAGAACCAAGTATGATTTCAATGTATGTACTACCTTGAAAGGGAACTAAAATAAAAGTTAAAGAACAGGCTCTCTGAGACCACACTACTGAACTCAACTGAATTCATTGTTCTACATTTTCTGTCAATTTTTGATTTGAAAATATAGAAATGAAAGTTTAAAAAATAAAAGTTTGCATCCAAATTCTTAGTTTCTTAGCATCTCCAAATCATACACTTACTATCAAGCCTCATGAGGTTTGGAGAGGATGAGGTCTGAAGCTTAAGAGTATGTATAATTCGGAGAGTGTCACAAAACAAAATTATGTACTTCTTTTCTCCTAGTGGCCTACTACAGATACCATATCCTGCTTTCCCTGAAAACTGCCTCTCTGGTATGTTCACTCTAAGTGTTCCAAATGGACCTAGTAGTTTGCATCCATTCTTGTTTGATAATTACATACATCAGCCTAAAAGGTATGAAATAAGGAAGCGCTTGCTTTAAGCCACCGTAATGCACTATTTACTATTTGGTGTTCATACAAAGAGGTTCATTTAAGCTAAGCATGCAAAATACTGTACAACTAGTACTTACGAATAAACATCGTTGTCAATAATGATGCCTTCAGTAAGATGAGGCCAGGTCGAGACAAATCAAGCTCACTGAAAACATTAATTTAGGTACTTTAACAATAATATATACATGGATGCACAGATTTCACAGAAAATAACGTATTGCTTGGTACCTCTGACATGCTTCAGGTACATGGAAGTATCACTGCAGTACAAGCAATGACACGCCTCATACTGGCCGTATCTACAATGCTGTATCATCTTTTCCATATGAATTTCTTATTATCTGGGATATGGAAACTCTTTTGGTAATTCAGGTGACAAATCATTCAAATATACAACAGAACAGAGCTATTTATCTGACTGAACCTGCTGTCTCCTCACCCTGACATTACAGGCAGCCACCAGTCCAGGCAGCATCCCAGAATCCCACATGACTGAAGTCACATCCATGATCAGCTGTGGGATATTCAATTAGCTAGGCTACGTACCAGAGCTATTAATAGCTCAGTTTTGCTAGTCATTGGTCCCAATGTCCTCCAAGGACTAAGTACTGTACAGGGCACACAAACTGTACTGATAATAGCTGTGGCATCACCTTCGGGTATTCTGGGACTGATGCCCTAACCGCAGCGCCTGTAATGGTGATGGTGGGCAGGATCAACAAGATATATCTAAACAGACCAAACAGTGATGAAAAGCAAATTTACTCATGGCCTATCCTGTAGGTAGGGAAATGGGCAGACTAGATGGGCCTAGCGTCCTTATCTGCCGTCAAAGTCTATGTTTCTATGACATGCTGTGTAAATTGGGGTAATAATTGTAGCACTTAGAAGCACTTGAAGTTCCCTTTACTGGAGTGATAACTGCACAGTAACTCATAAGTTAACGAGAACAGTAAGTGACCACATCTACCCACTCAAATTTTCTGTTTTGTGTAGAAATGCAATGGACAATGTAACAGCAGACAGTAGCTAAAATAATGGCAATTCACACTGCGTTACATCACTATAAATGCGTTTTATTTGCCTACTGAAAATACCTAACAAAGAACCTGTACAGCTCCAAAAGCTTATATACCATAAACATCTATGTACAATATCTATGTTAGTTCAGTAAATGTGTCACAGCCTTCAACAGTTTTACAAGGAATAATGCTGTTTCAAACATTTTATCCTTCACCTATTTTGTAACAATAAGCATTTTACAAGCTCAACTGCAACAACTGTATGTAGTGCTTCTTGTGATGACTCTTACATGAATTTTTATATGGTTTCTACTGTTAAATTGAAGTAACAATATACTGCTACTCCAATGTAACTGTAATGTATTTATATTGTATTCTTTTCCCTTCAGAAAACCATTATAAATGAGCCTTGGCTCAGTTGGTTGTGTAACATCGTTGGTTTCTGAGCCCCAAGTGCATGATTTTGCACTTTTCTGCATTGAAATCCAGTTGCCATTCCCTTGACCATTCTTCCAGCATTTTCAGATCCTACTCATTCTTTCCACACACCCCGGTGTGTCCACTCTGTTGCAGATTTTATGGCATCCACGAACAGGCATTCTTTCTCCAGCTCTTCCGCAATGTAGCTAATAAAGACACTGAAGAGGACCGGCACAGTATTGACCCCTGTGGCACCTCGCTTGTCAACTTGCCTTCTCCAGAGCGGACCCCATTTACCACCACCCTCTGACTAGTATTGCTTAGCCAACGCCTTACCCATTTTACTACTTTTGGACCTACTCCTAGGTTGCCCACCTTGCTCACCAGTCTTCTATGTGGAACAGTGTCAAGGCTTTACTGAAACCAGGTAGACGACATCACTGCCTCCCTGATCCAATTCCTTATCACCCAGTCAAAGAAATTGATCAGGTTTGTCTGGCAAGACCTCCTTCCTGTAAACCCATGTTGCCCTGGATCCTGTTATCCACTGGTTACAAGGTATTCCCAATCCTTTCCTTCAGTAGTGATTCCATTACTTTACCTACCACGGAAGTCAGGTTGACAAACAGGTTAATCACCTGTAACAGTAGTTCTAGGAGAGGTATATGATGTTCATCCACACTTTCTGGCATTGTCCTTTCCCTTTAAATGTTGCCAGAAGTCCCGATGAGACGCCACCAAGAGCACCTGGAGCTCACTGATCCTTCTGACTGACATGATAGCCACCAGGAAGGCGGTCTTCCATACAGGTGACACATGTCACACCTGTGCATGGGTTTGAAAGGCTTGCCCGTGAGCTTGACCAAAACCAACAACAAGTCCCACAGTGCTGGTGGTTCACGCACCAGAAGAGAAATTTAATCAAGGCCTTTGAAAAAGCGCCAGACCACCTTCTGTGCCGACTGCTGACCGGCCTGTGCCCGGTAAGTAGAGATGGCTGCCAGGTGCATCTTAAGGGTCACCGACCGAAGTCATCCTTTGGAGAGAGAGACCACAGGTAGTCCAAAATGCTAGCCACTGGACAGGCCAAAAGGTCCAACCCCTTGACCCGATACCAAATGGAGAATCTCTTCCATTTGAAGGTGAGCATTTTCTGGTTGATTCTTTCTAGACGCCACCACAACAGTGAGGACGTCTTCAGAGACACAAAGCCTGGAACTCTGGCCGTTCAGCAACCAGGCTGTCAGGTGCAGGGATTGAAGGTCCAGGTGGAGTACCTCCCGATGGATTGAAAGCAGGTCCGGGGTGTATGGGAAAACGCCACCGGAGCCTGTCGCTGAGGCTGAGGAGATCTGGGTACCAAAACTGGCAGGGCCAGTCTGGAGCCACCAGGATCACCTGTGCCTTGTCCCTCCTGACCTTGAGCAGCACTTTGTGGATCAAGGGAAGTGGAAGGAAGGCATAAAAGATGTCTGGGGTCCAAGGCCTCGAGAAGGCATCCCCTGCAGCGTTCCTTGCTGGGGGTGGTGCAATACAGACTCAGCTTTGTGTTCTCCCTGGAGGAGAACAGGTTCACCTGAGGGTGCCCAACTGGGAGAACAGACTGTGAACTACCTCCGGATGGAGAGACCACGTGTGAGACGCTCGCCCACCCGCTGAGGGCATCCGCCAGCTGACTGGAGGCTCCTGCCACATGGATGGCTAGAGATCCGCCTCTAGGCTGCACACAAGAGTCCAAATGTGGACAGCTTCCTTGCACAGAGGCAGGGAGTGCATGCCGCCTTGTTTGTTGAGGTAGTACATGGTCATGGAATTGTCCGTCTGGACTTGGACCACTTGACCCCGAACAAACTGAGCAAAGGCAGTCAGTGCTAGCTGGACTGCTCGGTGCTTCAGCAGGTTGATGTGGTATTGAGATCCTTGGGGTCCAGAGCCTGTGGACTTGTGTTCCCCCAGATGGGTACCCCAGCCGTGAGGTGCTTGGTCGCCAGGATGACTGACGACTCAAGCGGACAAATGGGATCCTTCCTGCAGATGCTCTAGGACTACCCACCACTGGAGTGTCCACATACTCTGGGTCACAGTGACCAGCTGGTTGAAGTGACCCAAGCACTGAGACCACTGGCTGGCCAGCTCCCATTGCAGGAAGCGCATATTCCAACGGGCCCATCGGACCACGCTGGTGCAGGTTGACATGTAACCCAGAAGGTGTAGGATGTCCCAGACAGGGCAAGCGCCCAACCAGGAATGATTGGGCAAAGGAGGAGAACCTCTTCCCTGTCCACCAGGAGCCAAGCTCTGGCTCAGCAAGAGTCAATCTCTGCCTTGATGAAGCTGGTCACCTGCGGGGAATGAGTTCCGACTTGACCTCACTGACCAGGAGGCTAAGGTCGATGCAGGTCTGGAGGGCCACGTCCCTGGACCACGCCACCTCCTGCTTGAGGGCCTGCAATCAGCCAGTCATCCAGGTAGGGGACACTTGGACCCCTCAACACCTCACGCAAACTGCCACCACTGCTATGCATTTGGTAAAGACCCTGGGCCCGAAGAGAGGCTGAAAGGCATGGCTTGAACTCGAAGGGTTCTCTCAGCTAGAAAGCTGAGGACCCTTTGGTGGGACGGATGGATCGGGACTTGAAAAAACATGTCCTGAAGATCCAGAGAGCAAAACCACATGTTTTGCTCCAGAGATGGTATGATCTGGGACAGAGTTACCATCCAGAAGGTGTAGGACCTGAGGAATTGGTTCAGGTCATGCAGATCTAGAATGGGCGCCAGAGCCCCATCTGCTTTGGCACTGGAAGTACCTGGAGACAAAACCTGGGTGTTCCAGAGGATCTGCAACTCTAGCCATGATCTCCTTATGGAGAAGCTGGGCTATGTCATCTCGGAGAGCTGACTGAG